>QXEO01001975.1:0-600000 GCA_007115705.1 Dactylis glomerata | reverse complement strand
CTCCCTGTTCCACTCAATTGTTGGCAAGTCATCACCTTCGTAATCGGCTAAAACAAGACTGTCATTGTTCTCATCCTTCTCTTCATCATCAGTGTCATCGAATCTGGCACCTTGTGCAATATCTTCCATGTATTGATCCTCCATTGCCTGCTTACTGCATCGATCTACCAATTCAGGAAACATCAACTCATCCTCATCATCTTGAGGAGACGGATCCTCAATCTCTGCATCGTCCTCCACATCGACCGCAGGAACGATCTGGCTACCACTAGCACTGGGGACAGATGGTGCTGCTGTGGACCTACAAGGAGCGGGGCGGCGCACACGATTAGCAGAGGCAGCAACACTAGAGAGACATGATGCCCGACCACCTGATGATGCCCCAACACCAGATGATGCCTGGACCCTATCCACATGGATACGAATTTTACCGACACGGCAAGAATCATTTAAAGCAAAAAGAATTCCCAGATCGTCGTCGGAAATTAGTGGAACATATCTTCCCTCCGTGCTGTTGAAATATTGGAAATCAACTGAATCGCCAGCGCCCCAGGGGTACTGAGCGCAGATGTTATCTTTTAAATCCCTCAACGAGATGGTAGTTGCAACCACTGCTAGGATGTAAAATCCGCTCACATTGTGTTCAGAATCACGCAAAAAGCTAGTATCCAGCCTAACCACCAGCCGAAAAGCCAGCGCTGGATCAATCCTATTCGAAAAGCAACGCAGTTAGTTGAGCAACAACGATTCACACTCAAAAACTGCCGACTCTTAATTCACATAGGCAGATGGTGCTTACCCAGATGGAATCCATGCGTTAGATCCCTCCGATTCCCAATCTTCTCTGCCGTTGAGGGGCATAATCGGCACACCAGACGGATGTACAAACTCTACCGCGATAGGGGTAGATCTAGTGGAGGCGGAGCCCTCTCCACCTCCCAGGGGTGGTGGTGGGGGCGGGGGCGGCTCGGGGGCGGACGACGTCATAAGGTTGGAGGGCAGGACGGCGTGGCGGTGGAGGGGCAGTGTGTGAGCTCTTCCAGTCTCGGGCGGAGGGGAAAGCTTTGGGTGAGTGACAGACCGCCAGTCCGACGTGTCTCATTGGGTCAACAGTAAACACCATTCAAAAGCAACGGTCCATTCACAACCACCGCGGCTCCCTAGCCGTCACCGGTAACGGTCTATGGCCTCTGACTAGACCGCAAACCTCCCATCTGAGCGTCTGCGAGGGGTTTCAAACTAGAGCGAGGGGAAAACTGAGGAAAAGTTAAGCGGCTGGGGAAAACTGAGTACAACTAACGAACCAGAGGCATGAAAATAGAAATCCCTACGAAAAAATACATAGACCGTAATCCAACTGCATCTATGACTAATAATCCACCCTCCAGATGTCGCCTGAGCAACCATCGGGTATTAAGTTGCGAACGACGGATAACTGCATTAAGCAAAGTGTGTAAAGTAAACAAAGCAAATGTCCTTGGACACAAGAATGTTGTTTTCTCCCTAGTGGCAACAACACATCTATAACCTTAGAGGTTTCCGTCACTCCCCAGATTACTAGAGGCATGAACCCAAATATCGAGCATAAATACTCCCTCTTGGAGTCACTAGCATCTACTCGGCCAAGATATCTACTAGCAACGGACAACATGCAAGATCATAAATAACATAGAGATAAAATAAGATATATAATTTAGCACATCAACTTGACATAGTACCAATACTCATCGGATCCCAACAAACATAACATGTAGAATTACACAAAGATGATCTTGATCATGTAGGGCAACTCACAAGATCTAAACATGAAGCACATGGTGGAGAAGACAACCATCTAGCTACTGCTATGGACCCATAGTCCAAGGTAGACTACTCACACATCACTCCAGAGGCGACCATAGTGGTGGAGAAGGCCTCCGGCAGGGTGCCGGGAAGAGCTCATGGATCCTCCTGATCTCGCTTCGACGACGGCGGCGGCTTGCAGTATGTTTCGAGGAAAAGCGATCCGTCCTCTAGGTTTTTCTCGTCGAGGGGAATTTATAGGCGAAAGGGCAACATCAGGAGGTGGGCCAGGTGGCCTCACCATGTGGTGGCGCGGTGATGCGGCGCGGTGTTGATAGTTTTTTGCCGTCCAGTTGGGAACCCCAAGAGGAAGGTATGATAAGCACAGAAGCAAGTTTTTCCCTCAGTAAGAAACCAAGGTTTGTCAGTCCAGGAAAAAGCCAAACTCCAGAAGGTGATGCCTTCTAGCCTACAAACACTCCAACAAGGGCGCCGTTAACGATTCTTGTTGACTCGTCTTCAACTAGTAGCAACGCGGAACCTGCACACAACAGAACCAAATACTTTGCTCCCAACTTACGATGAGGTTGTCAATCTCACTAGTTTGCTTGAAACAAAGGAATGAGCGTATCGAGTGGAAAGCAATAGTAATATGCAAGTAAAGTAAACAGTGCGAGTAAAGTAAACAGGTGATAGCAATATAATGGAAATAGGACCGGGGTCCACAGTTCACTAGTGGTGTCTCTCCATAAGATAAAATAACACATGCTGGGTAAACAAATTACAGTTGGGCAATTGATACAATAAAGACAACGTGCATATGTCGAGAGGATCACTATGAGATTTACTCTGGGCATTACAGCAAGATACATAGACCGCCATCCAACTGCATCTATGACTAATAATCCACTTGTGGCGAATCAATCCGAGAACTCCACAAGTATTAAGTTGCGAACAACAGATAACTGCATTAAGCAAAGTGTGTAATGTAAACAAAGCATATGCCCTTGAGCATATGAATGTTGTTTTCTCCCTAGTAGCAACAGCACATCTACAACCTTAGAGGTTTCGGTCACTCCCCCAGATTAAATAGAGGCATAAACCCACTATCGAGCATAAATACCCCCTCTTGGAGTCACTAGCAACTACTCAGCCAAGATAGCTACTACCAACGGAGAGCATGCAAGATCATAAACAACATAGAGATAACATAAGATAAAATTCAGTACATCAACTCAATCATAACACCAATATTCATCGGATCCCAACAAACACAACATATAGAATTACATAACGGAGATCTCGATCATGTAAAGCAGCTCACGAGATCTAAACATGAAGCACATGGTGGAGAAGACAACCAACTAGCTATTGCTATGGACCCATAGTCCAAGGTAGACTACTCACTCATCGCGCCGAAGGCAAGCATGGCGATGAAGAAGACCTCCGGTGGCGATTCCCCTCTCCGGTAGGGTGCCGGGAAGAGCTTCTAGACCCTCCCGATCTTGGGTCGATGGCGGTGGCGGATCGCGATGTATTCTAGAAAAGTGATCGGGTGTTTAGGTTTTTCCTGTCGGGGGGTCTTTATAGGCGAAGGAGCAGCGTCAGAAGTGGACCTGGTGGGGCTCACCACAAGTGGGCGCGGGCCAGCCCTGGGCCGCGCCCCCTGGTGGTGTGGCCCCCCAGTGGCTCCTCTCCCTCTCCTCTTCGGTTCTCTGGAAGCTTCGGTAAATTTCTGGACGTTTGGCTTTTGTTTTGTCTAATTCCAAGAATATTTCCTGTGTAACTTTTCTAAAACACAAAAATAGCAGAAAACAGGGAACTAGCACCGTGGCATCTCATTAATAGGTTAGTTCCAGAAAATGCATAAAAATGCCACGAAGTGTAACGAAACACTAAGCAAATGGTGTAAAAACAAGCATGGAGCATCAAAAATTAGGGATTTCTATTTTTGTGCCCTCGGGTCCTTAGTTGTGCTCAGTTTTCCCCACCCGCTTAGTTTTTCCTCAGTTTTGTCCAAGCACTTGTCTGAAACCCTCACAAGGAGCTCGGATGGGAGGATTCCCGTTTAGTTGACCGTTTGTTGGTGCTGGCAAGTGGGGCCGCCATTGGTGCCCCGCAGTGGACACGTCTCCACTTATCCAGATCATTGTGGGACCCACAACTTGTCCACGTTAGTGCGCCAGACCCATAGCTTACCCAGGTGACCGTTGCAAAATGGGAGCCTGAGCCAGCCCCGCGCCCGTGCCCGTGCCATTGCTTCCCCTTTCTTTCCCCGCGCCCCATTGTACTTCTTCTCCGCCAGTGGCAGCCCTCCTCCGGCAGGCGGGTGATGTCTAGTTTCTCTTCGACCTCCCGTTCTTCATGGCCGCAGTATGGACCCGTGCCTTTGACAAGATGCCCTGACTGCCCACGCCAGGAGCCTCTGAAGCGGTTGATCTGTAAGACGGATGACAACGACAACCGTGGACGTGAGTTCCTTGCATGCGAGAGCTTGCCATATAGAGAGGGGGATAAGGTTAGATCTTGCTCTAATTGCTCTGTTTTCTCTTGATTTTCTTGTTATTCCCTCGAATTTGGGATTAAGGGTTCACGTTGTTGTTTTCAGATCCTGAAGAAATGCAGGTATTTCGAGTGGATCGATGTGTACGTTCAGAGGCTTAAATTGTAGGAATCAATTGGCGCTATTGGGGAGCACAATTTGGGAGGGGGGACTTGCTGTAGAGAATGCGGCGGAGAGAGGAGCCATTCCGATTATGCCTAATGCTCCCAATGCAGAACTGGTGGAAGTGAAGGGAGAACTGAAGAAAATGAACAAGCAGTTAAAGTAGCTGATCGAGTTGAAGAAACAAGCTAATCTGATGGCTGGTTGTTTTTTTTGTTTTATAATTGCGATCGGATTCTTATCATTGCTCATCAAGCGCTAGAAGTTGTTACAAGGGATCCCTTGTTACAAATCCATTAGTCAGTTACATGTACTTGTAGTTGTTTTCAAAGTTAGTGTGTGCATTCACCGAAATTACCAAAAAAAAATAAGTGTTAGAGAATAAGATAGTTGATAATTGTTAGAGGGGTGACAAATAATGCATTCACCGAAATCCCACAAATATGTATGTCTCATATTTATACCAAAATTATACCACTTTTGGGACGTTTCAAATAACCAAAACTATATTCCCTAAAAGAAAAGGAATGCTAAAGAAAGTTGATAATTGTTAGAGGGGTGATAAATAATCCATTCACCGAAATCCCCCAAATATGCCAAATATGTATGTCTCATGTTTCTACCAAAATTATTCCACTTTTGGGCCGTTTCAAATTGCCAAAACTATATTCCCTAAAACATAGGAATGCTAAAGATAGTTGATAATTGTTAGAGGGGTGATAAATAATCCATTCACCGAAATCCCCCAAATATGCCAAATATGTATGTCTCATGTTTCTACCTAAAATTATACCACTTTTGGGCCGTTTCAAATTGCCAAAACTATATTCCCTAAAAGAAAAGGAATGCTAAAGATAGTTGATAATTGTTAGAGGGGTGATAAATAATCCATTCACCGAAATCCCCCAAATATGCCAAATATGTATGTCTCGTGTTTCTACCAAAATTATATGACTTTTGGGCCGTTTCAAATTACCAAAACTATATTCCCTAAAAGAAAAGGAATGCTAAAGATAGTTGATAATTGTTAGAGGGGTGACAAATAATCCATTCACCGAAATCCCCCAAATATGCCAAATATGTATGTCTCATGTTTCTACCAAAATTATTCCATTTTTGGGCCATTTCAAATTGCCAAAACTATATTCCCTAAAAAAAGGAATGCTAAAGATAGTTGATAATTGTTAGAGGGGTGATAAATAATCCATTCACCGAAATCCCCCAAATATGTATGTCTCATGTTTCTACCAAAATTATACCACTTTTGGGCCGTTTCAAATTACCAAAACTATATTCCCTAAAAGAAAAGGAATGCTAAAGATAGTTGATAATTGTTAGAGGGGTGATAAATAATCCATTCACCGAAATCCCCCAAATATGCCAAATATGTATGTCTCATGTTTCTACCAAAATTATACCACTTTTGGGCTGTTTCAAATTATCAAAACTATATTCCCTAAAAGAAAAGGAATGCTAAAGATAGTTGATAATTGTTAGAGGGGTGATAAATAATCCATTCACCGAAATCCGCAAATATGTATGTCTCTTGTTTACACCAAAATTATACCACTTTTTAGTTTAACATTTTTAAATCGTGGAAAATAATAGATAAATAGAGGGAATATAGTTACGTGGCAAAATAATCCATAAATGCATGTCTCTTGTCACACGGATTGACTCCACCAACCGTTGATCCACCGACAGAGAGAGAGAGGGGTGGCCACGAAGAGAGAGAGAGGGGTGGCCACGAAGAGACGGATAGGGGTATACTGCCCGTTAGATCAGTGGATCAACGGTTGGTGGAGTCGATCCATGTGACAACGGCTCAACCAATCAGGATAAGTTTGGGCTTCTGTGAGCATTTGTGACAGTACTTGAGGGCAAAACTGAGTAGTACTAAGAAACCAAGGGCACGTAAATAGTAAATAGACAAAGGGATTCAAACAAAAGAATTACAAAATGAAAAATGCGTGTTTTGTACAATATAATTCATATTGGGCTACATCAAATTATTTGCAATTCAAATATACATGAGTGTGACAATTATGGCCTCATTTAGACAAACTATATTTTGGGGAAGATGTTTTGCAAAGGGGTTTGAGTGGAAAACCATGCATCTTCATAGCTACTAGTGATTCTGAGAAGTGGCAATTTGTGGTAAAACTTGATTTATCTATGTTTGTTAAGGTTTCCTAGGTGGCAGGTTGCATAGGAAGACTCCATGAGTAGGTGCCACTATGTTTTTATTTTTTTTGGATTTTTTTGCATATGAAATGACTCAATTAGCTGTGTTAATCTCATTTGTTGACTCTCTGTTGACCAGCTACTTGAGGGTAGAACTAAGTATATTGCACTTGCCAGTCTAAGTACTCGAGGGGAAAACTGAGTACAGATAAAATTTCTGTATAAGGCCCGAGGTTAGAACTGAGTACACCAAACGTCGAAGGGTTAGCCTCGTGTCGCGGTGCACGCTGCAGCCGTCTTTATAGCGGACGTGTGTTGCGGTACACCAAACGCCACCTTCGTCTTTATAGAGCCCCTCTTTCTCTCCCTCGACGCTCGCCCACTCTCTCATTCTCACTGCAACCGCCTCTCCTGTCCCATCATCTTCTCCACTTCGCGTCGAAAAAACCCTGAAGAAAAAACCCAGGTGATGGAGAAGAATGACATGCCCATTGTCGGCGCTTCCGACGTAACCGCCGGCGCATCAGGCGTCGGAACATCGGCCGCTGGCGCATCGGCCGCCGGTGCATCGGCCACCGCCCCCGTCCAGGACCCCGTCACTGCTTCCGACGTGGCCGCCGGCACATCGGCCGTCGACGCATCGACCGCCGGCGTATCGGCCGCCACCCCCGTCCAGGCCCCCATCGCTGCTTCCGACGTAGCCGCCGGCGTATCGGCCGCCGGCGCATCGGCCGCCGCCCCCGTCCAGGCCCCCGTCCAGTTCCCTGTCAATTGGGACCCGTACGAACAAGAGCCGTACGTCACCCTAGAGAACCCCTACGACACCAGCATCGTCGACGACGAGGAGGTAACCCTTTGTTCCCTTGTTCTTATTCCATTTCAATCCTTTTTGTGTTAGATCTTGCGTTATTAGGGTTCGTCTGTTCCTAGTTCTATCATTTTGTGTTAGATCTTGCGTTAATAGGGTTCGTCTGTTCCTAGTTCAATCCTTTTGTGTTAGATCTTGCGTCATTAGGGTTCGTCTATTCCTAGTTCTAGATCTTGCGTGTTAGATCTTGCGTTATTAGGATTCGTCTGTTCCTAGTTCTAGATCTTGCGATATTAGTGTTTGTGATTTGCTTTTGTTTATGATTCGGTTAACTTATGTGAGTAATCAATCCCATCCGGTTAATTTGTGCCGATGATGATGAATATTTGGGCACAAATTGATTCAGGGTTTGGTCTGTGAACAATTGGTGTGTACAAATTTGTTGTGCATGATCTTTGGTTCACTGACCCAAATCCTGGATATAAGTGTGTCCAATGTAACCGAGGCTACCTCTTTTTTTCATGCCCATATTATCATGCATGATCTTTTGTTCACTCTCTGTTCCATCATCGCTGCAATTGACTCCGTGTTTTTCGATCTTTGGTGCTATGTGACAGGTGCAGAGCAGCGATGTCGACAGTGACGACGAGTCCTTCCACACCAAGACTCGTCATGTCCTCAGGAGGCTGCAGTCCGGCCATTACGATTGCCACTTTGCTGGAGGCGTTTACAGGTGCCCCTTCTGCAACAGGAGGCTCCGCGCCACCGACTTCAACTGCATGGTGAACCATGCTGAATCCATTGACAGAGGCGGCGCTAGAGTTGGAACGACCGTGAACGTGTATGCGTTCATGGCCAAACACAAAGCACTTGGGATTCACCTGCGCAGCCTCCAAGCTTAATCCCATGTAAAATGTAGGAGTAGCTTATGTTGGATCTCGGTAGTACTGTTGGATCTGTCGTGATCCCATATATCTATGCTATGTTGGCTGCTGTATGCAGCTTATCGTATATTTTCTCTAGATTTGTGCCCTAGATTTCCTACTCCCTCCGATCCATATTACTCTTCGCTAATGTGGTTGTATCTAAACACATATTAGTGGTAGATACATCCGTATTAGTGAAGAGTAATATGGATTGGAGGGAGTACCTGATTGGGTAAAAACGAAGGCATAAAGAAATGAATGGCGTTAAAAAACAGAAGGAGAAGCTGCTCTAGATTTGCTACCAATTTGGGCAATCAAGAATGAATGAGATCGAGCGAGAGAGAGGAAAAAGGTGCATTGAAAACTGCTAATCTGGGCGAAAGAGACCGAAACCACTCGTGCCCACGTCCGGGACCCACACAGCTCCACACGCTACGGCCCCACACGCTACGGCCCCAGCTCCGGTCGTATGACCAAACACGGTCTCGTCCTGTCCCACGCGGTCCCTTTCTACCAGCCCCACACGACGCGGCCCAACACGGCGTGGCCCCACTCGTCAGCACGAAACGGTCAACTAAATGGGAATCCTCCCATCCGAGCTCCTTCTGAGGGTTTCAGACAAGGGCTTGGACAAAACTGAGGAAAAACTAAGCGGCTGGGGAAAACTGAGTACAACTAACGACCCGAGGGCACGAAAATAGAAATCCCCAAAAATTATAGATACGTTAGAGACGTATCAGCATCCCCAAGCTTAACTCCTACTCATCCTCAAGTAGGTAAGTGATAACAAAAGAAATAATTTTTGCGGTGACATGCACCTACATAATCTTGATCATATATGTAAGCGTTGTGCGCTGGGATCAAAAGAACTTAAAACATGGGCATGAAAGATATAATCTTGATAGAATAAACTTAGCAACCATGTTATAACATGAAAAAGAACACAAACAAAAGATCATGAAAATGAAACAATGAAAGTCAAACGTGTGTTCAAATCATAAGGAAAAACATACAAATGGTTTTCAGCATGTCCTTCATGAGAGAGCAAAACATAAATGCATAGGACACCTTCAAGTTTAAGAGGGCGACTAGATACAAGTAGTTTGAGAACAAGTGAAACCAACATCATGAATCAATCAATGAAAACTTTGGGACAATGCACATTATACTAAGAATGACAATTATGCTCTCTTAGACGGTGCATAAAGGTAGAAGGTGGAGACTCAACATAAAAGTAAAAGAAAGGCCCTTCGCGGAGGGAAGCAGTGATTGCAAGTTTTATAAACCTTCAAAAATTATGGTACTTACCGGCTTTGAGCTCTCATTGCCCCCATCATAAGCATCTTGAATGGTTAAAGTTAATGCGAGTACACTTATGATGCATATGCTTGACAAATCATAAGTTGAAAACCTCATGTCCCATGAAGTACGAATACTCAAACCTCATGCTACTTTACTTAGAGTCCCAAGCAAGCTCTTGTCATTGTAAGTATACATGTATCATCGAGAACCGCCAACGGGATACCTCTGTGCCCGATGACATGGAACAAGCCCACATCAAAATGATAGGACAAATAGACAATGAACACCTCGGCATCTCTTTTATTTACCATCGGTATAGCTTTTTATTGTGAGATGCGTCGTCGAATGTTCACTATGGGCATGCTGTAAATTTCCCCCATGAATTATGCATGGCTTAGATTAGCAGCCCAGGCGTTTCTCTAACACATATACAAACTCCATGATCCCGCAAGATTCCCAATTCATTTCACATCGCGAGTATCCATAAACAAAAGATCACGACATCAACTCAAATGAAAGATAGTGCAATGTTGAAAGCTTGCCCCATGATGGCATGGCTGGGCTAATTTCCAACTTACAACTTGCAAGCATAACAACTCAACATAAGAGAGCCACAATGTCAAAATTTTAAAACAAGAAAAGTAAAGTGTGAGCTTTACTGACCAATTTTCGCATAACACCAAAAAGAGTTTAAATTGAAGGATAGATAAAAGCTAGTCAAATGTACTTTGGAATAGCAAATTGCTAATATGTATGTATGGTGGACACATTGGAACAACTTGGTTTTTAGGAGTTGGATGCACGAGTAGAGCTCATACTCAATACAAAATGAGGGCTAGCAAAAGACTGAGAGCGACCAACTAAGAGAGCAATAACGGCCATAATCATGCATAGCGACAAAGCGACATTAAAAGAAGCATAAGATGGCATCAAAAGTCAAAAACTAAATGATCATAGAGGCAATGGCGATTTTGTATGAGTCTAACATGTGTGAGCATGCGCCAAGTCAACCCAAATAAAGCATCAAAGGAGAAAACCAAAATAATGCTTCCAAATAATTAAAACAACACATGATTTTTTTTAAAGCTCATTAAGCAATCTCAGTCATTTGAAACAAGTTATGCTACAGCAAAACCACTAAGCATACTATCAAAAAGACATCAAGCGCGACATGCAGAAGCCTAGGCCGCAGTCTACACAAGCTCCTTCTTGTACCATTTTTTTGCATAAAGCTTTTTCTCTTTTCCAACACCATTCAAACTTTTTATAAACAACTCTTTTGATGAAAACCAACATGGACCAGAGGTCAAAATACACCTTGATAAGAATATATAACAAGATCTGAACAAAAATCAAGGCGAAAAATGAAAACTAAATGCAGTTCTAGAAAAAGAGAACACTCGTTGAAACGATAAGAGTGAAAAACGGAGTGTTCTTGGCAAATGAAAAGCAAGGCATCTTCTCCAAAAGGAATTTGTTGAGGTCCAACCATTTATTGCAGCAAACAAAACTAAACAAAACTAAAAACTAAAAACAACTGACGCTCCAAGAAAAACGCATAATGCATAAAGCAATAAAAATATTGTGTGTTGAAAGGTGACTTGATTTTTGCCGATGAAGAAGGGGTGCTGATACGTCTCAAACGTATCTATAATTTTTGATGCTCCATGCTTGTTTTTACACCATTTGCCTTGTGTTTCATTACACTTCGTGGCGATTTTATGCGATTTCCGGAACTAACCTATTGACAAGATGCCACAGTGCCAGTTCCCTGTTTTCTGTTGTTTTTGTGTTTCAGAAAAGCTACACAGGAAATATTCTCGGAATTGGACGAAACAAGTTCCAGAAGTCTTATTTTTCCCGGACGAAGGACAAGGACCAAACGAGAGCTGGAGGGGGGCCAGGGGCTGCCCTCACACCAGGGTGGCGTGGCCCAGGCCCTGGCCGTGCCCCCTATGTGTGAGGAGACCCTGGCTGCCCCCTGACGATGCCCCTTCACTTATATAAAGCCTCGGGACGGAAAACCCTAGGAGAGTCGGCGAAATTTCCAGAACAGTTCCGTAGCACCGCCGCCGTCAAAGCCAAATTTCGGGGGACAGAAGTCTCTGTTCTGGCACCCTGCCGGGACAGGGAAGTGCCCCCGGAGCCATCTCCATCGCCGTCTCCGCCGTCTCCATCGACCTCACCGCCATCTCCATCAACCTTGCTATCTCCTATGATGAGGAGGGAGTAGTTCATCCCCGGGGCTGAGGGCTCTACCGATAGCTATGTGGTTCACCTCTCTCTCCCATGATGTGATCTTTATGTGATCGTGAGCTTTGTATCATGTTGAATAAGTAGATGTTACTCTTCTTCATTATGTGTACTCTAGTGTGTTATTAAAGTAATCTATTCCTCCTGCCATGGTGTAACGGTGACAGTGCGTGCATCATGGTGGTACTTGGTCTAGGCTACGATTGTGATCTCTTATGGATTATGAGAATAATTATCACTATGATAGTATTGAAGTGATCTATTCGTCCTTTCATGGTGTAATATTGACAGTGTGTGCACCGTGTTAGTACTTGGTCTAAGTTACAATAATATCTATCTTGAGTTGTGATTTGATTTGGATATCTCTATGAGTGGTGTTTGTCAAGTACTTGATGAACTTTAAGGAGTGTTTCGTAGCCCTACGCAATGATTAGTGTTGTTCAATAGGAGAGTAATTCAGAGTACCATCGTGAAGAGAAGTTATTTATTTGTTCAATTATGTTATATTTGTTGGGAGTGTGTCCACTAGTGAAAGTATGATCCCTAGGCCTTGTTTCCAAGCATTACACACCGTTTACTTCCTGTTTTGTTACATGTTTGCTTGCAGCGATACTTATTCCATACTACATTTACTACTCATAATCATCACTACTACTTGTATTTCACTATCTCTTCGCCGAACTAGTGCACTTATACATCTGACAAGTGTATTGGGTGTGTTGGGGACACAAGAGACTTTCTGTATCGTAATTACAGGGTTGCTTGAGAGGGATAGCTTTGACCTCTTCCTCCCTGAGTTCGATAAACCTTGGGTGATCCACTTAAGGGAAACTTGTTGCTGCTCTACAAACCTCTGCACTTGGAGGCCCAACACTGTCTACAAAACAGACGCGTGCGTAGACATCAAGCTCTTTTCTGGCGCCGTTGCCGGGGAGGTAAGGTAAAAGGTACTCGCATCCTCCTGTGTGAGTGCTCGGAGTTATTTCCTTTAGATTCTGCAATTATATCTTTTTGTTTCTTGTTTTTATTTTCACTAGTTAGGCTTAATGGAAAATAAAGAGTTCTTTAGTCTTTTTTTGAGTTTAGATTTGAAGAGAAAATTGAAAAACCTTTGGAGCTTATTTCGCATAGCAATGTTATTAGTATGAATGCTTTGAACCCCGTTATTGCTAATGCTATAGAAAAGTCTAAGCTTGGGGAAGCTGGTTTTGTTAAGCATGATATTTTTAGTTCCCCAGCTTTAGTGGAGAAAGTTTGCTCTGATGATATTTTATCTCCCATATGTGATGTTCCTTCTTATGATGATATGTTTGAAGAATATGCTTTGCGAAATAGTTGCTCTCTAGCTTGTGATGATACTAAACCTCTAGTTTATGATGGCTATGATGATGAGTATAATATTTCCAGTTCACCTACTTTTGAGGAGAAAATTAGTTATGATTACAATATGCCGCCTATTTATGATGATTATGGTGATGAGAATAATTATTCTGTTGAATCTGCTCCTATTACTATTATTCATGTGGGGAGTATTAATCCTTTTATGCATGTGGCTCATGATAGGGATGCTTTATATGATAGTTATATTGTTAGTTCTATTCATGATGCTACTGAAAGTTATTATGAGAGAGGGAAACATGGTTTGATGGATCTCAACAATATTAAGTTTCCCCTCTTTATGTTGCAAATCTTGAAGTGGCACTTGTTTTATCTACCCATGCTTGCTACTATGTGCCTCGTTGATTTATTTTCTTACAAGATTCCTATGCATAGGAAGTGGTTTAGATTTAAATGTGTTTCATATCTGCTTTTTGATGCTCTCTATTGCTTTAGGTTCCTATATGGCGCCTTTGCCTCAAGCTCTTATATGGCGCCCACATGAGCATCTTTGCAAATTACTGCGCCTAGCTCAAAGGCGTTAAAGAAAAGCACTCTTGAGAGATAACCCATTATTTTATTTTTAGCACTTTTTCTTTTATTTGAGTCTTGGAAGTCATTACTACTGTAATGACCTCTCCTTATCATTTTTATTTTATTGTTGTGCCAAGAGAAGCCTCTAATTTGAGTGAGGTAAAGATTTGGGGATGTTGCTGTCCTGAAACTGTTTTTGGTGCTGCACCGTAAAAATTTGTGAAAATTCTCTGTATATCTTTTGGACCTGAGATTTCTTGTGCATATGCCCCAGGTTATATCCAAACTTTCATTAGCTGAACACTTTTTGATTTGAGCAACAGAAAACTCTCTAAAAATTCGACATTTGTCAGCTGTTCTGTTTTGACTGATTTCTGTCAATATTTGTGTTTGCCGCTTTATCGCTTTCTTTTTTAGTTCTTTTGATCACGGAACTTTTGGGGAAGTTGCTACAGTAGTATATACTTAATATGTGGTGGTTTTGAGTTGAAACCTGAAGCAAAAATGGTTGATTCATTATTATGTTTATGCTAACGTTGCTAATAGATTTGTGTTTAGTTTTGTATGAAGGAAGTTTTCAAGTGTAGGGATCGGAGAGTGATGAGATGAGTTGAAGAATGGACAAAAGCTCAAGCTTGGGGATGCCCATGCATCACCCCAAGAAACATCCAAGAAGTACAAGTGTCAAAGCTTGGGGATGCCCCCGAGGCACCCCCTTCTTCATCGGCAAAAATCAGGTCACCTTTCAAGACACTATATTTTTATTGCTTCATGCACTATGTGTTTTTCTTGGAGCGTCAGTTGTTTTTGTTTTCAGTTTTTTTTTGCTTTGTTTGCTACAATAAATGGTTAGATCACATCATGTTTCTTTTGGAGGAGATGAACTCACTTTTCATTTGCCAAGAACACTCTAGTTTTCACTCTTATCGTTTAATGAGTGTTCTCTTTTTCTGCTACTGCGTTTAGCTTGCATTTTTTGCCTTGATTTTTGTTCAGATCTTGTTATATCTTTTCATCAAGGTGTATTTTTGCCTCTGATCTTTATTGGTTTTCATCAAAAGAGGTGTTTATAAATTTTTTGAATGGTGTTGGAAAATAGAAAAAGCTTTATGCAAAAAAGTGGTACAAGAAGGAGCTTGTGTAGACTGTGGCCTAGGCTTTTTCATGTCATGCTTGATGTTTTTTTGATAGTATGCTTAGTGGTTTTTCTGTAGCATGACTTGTCTCAAATAACTGAGATTGCTTAATGAGCCTTTGAAAAGATCATGCGTTGTTTTTATCGTTTGGAAGCATTATTTTGGTTTTCTCCTTGATGCTTTATTTGGGTTGACTTGGCGCATGCTCACACATGTTAGACTCATCCAAAGTTGCCAATAGCCTCTATGATCATTTAGTTTTTGACCTTTGATGCCATCTTATGCTTCTTTTAATGTCGCTTTGTCGCTTTGCATGATTATGGCCATTATTGCTCTCTTAGTTGGTCGCTCCCAGTCTTTTGCTAGCCCTCGCCTTGTACTGAGTATGAGCTCTACTCGT
Organism: Dactylis glomerata; assembly: GCA_007115705.1. NCBI lineage: Eukaryota > Viridiplantae > Streptophyta > Magnoliopsida > Poales > Poaceae > Dactylis > Dactylis glomerata. Next base: position 584,633 of record QXEO01001975.1, on the reverse strand, counting down.
GCATCCAACTCCTAAAAACCAAGTTTTCCAAAGTGTCCACCATACATACCTACTAGCAATTTCCATTCCAAGTAAATTTGACTTGCTTTTATTATCTCTTCAAATTAAACTCTTACCAGTGTTATGCGAAAATTGGTCAGTAAAGCTCTCACGAACCGGAAGGCACACTTTACTTTTTCCTGTTCTTAAAAATTTGACATTGTGGTCTCTTATGTTGAGTTGTTATGCTTACAAGTTGTAAGTTGGAGACTAGCCTAGCCATGCAGTCATGGGGCAAGCTTTCAACATTGCACTTCTGTTTTGAGTTGATATCGTGATCTTTTGTTTATGGATGCCCACGGTGTGAAATGAATTGGGAATCTTGCGGGGATCATGGAGTTTGTATATGTGTTAGGGAAACGCCTGGGCCACCAATCTAAGCCATGCATAATTCATGGTGGAAATTTGCAGCATACCCATAGTGGATATTCGATGACGCATCTCAAAATAAAAAGCTATACAATTGGTAAATAAAAGAGATGTCGAGGTGTTCATTGTCTGCTTGTCCTGTCATTTTGATGTGGGCTTGTTCCATGTCATCGGGCACGGAGGTACCCTGTTGGCAGTTCTCGATGATACATATATACTTACAATGACAAGAGCCTTGCTTGGGACTCTAAGTAGAGTAGCATGAGGTTTGGGTACTCGTATTCACGGGACACGAGGTTTTCGACTTATGATTTGTCAAGCATATGCATCATAATTGTTCTCGCATTAACTTTAACCACTCAAGATGCTTATGATGGGGGCAATGAGAGCTCAAATCCGGTAAGTACCATAATTTTTGAAGGTTATAAAACTTGCAATCACTGCTTCCCTCCGCGAAGGGCCTTTCTTCTACTTTTATGTTGAGTCACCACCTTCTATCTTTATGCACCATTAAGAGAGCATAGTTGTCATTCTTAGTATAATGTTCATTGTCCCAAAGTTTTCATTGATTGATTCATATTGTTGGTTTCACTTGTTCTCAAATTATTTGTATCTAGTCGCCCTCTTAAACTTGTAGGTGTCCTATGCATTTATGTTTTGCTCTCCATGAAGGACAAGCTGAAAACCATTTGTATGTTTTTCTTTATGATTTGAACACACGTTTGACTTTCATTGTTTCATTTTCATGATCTTTTGTTTGTGTTCATTTTCATATTATAACATGGTTGCTAAGTTTCTTCTATCAAGATTGTGTCTTTCATGCCCATGTTTTAAGTTCTTTTAATCTCAGCGCACAACGCTTACATATTTGATCAAGATTATGTAGGTGCATGTCACCTCAAAAATTATTTCTTTTATTATCACTTACCTACTCGAGGACGAGTAGGAGTTAAGCTTGCGGATGCTGATACGTCTCAAATGTATCTATAATTTTTGATGCTCCATTCTTGTTTTTACACCATTTGCCTTGTGTTTCATTACACTTCGTGGCGTTTTTATGCGATTTCCGGAACTAACCTATTGACAAGATGCCACAGTGCCAGTTCCCTGTTTTCTGCTGTTTTGGTGTTTCAGAAAAGCTACACAGGAAATATTCTCGGAATTGGATGAAACAAGTTCCAGAAGTCTTATTTTTCCCGGACGAAGGACGAGGACCAAACGAGAGCCGGAGGGGGGCCAGGGGCTGCCCTCACACCAGGGTGGCACGGCCCAGGCCCTGGCCGTGCCCCTACGTGTGAGGAGACCCTGGCTGCCCCCTGACGATGCCCCTTCACCTATATAAAGCCTCGGGACGGAAAACCCTAGGAGAGTCAGCGAAATTTCCAGAACAATTCCGTAGCGCCGCCGCCGTCGAAGCCAAATTTCGGGGGATAGAAGTCTCTGTTCCGGCACCCTGCCGGGACGGGGAAGTGCCCCCGGAGCCATCTCCATTGCCGTCTCCGCCGTCTCCATCGACCTCACCGCCATCTCCATCAACCTTGCTGTCTCCTATGATGAGGAGGGAGTAGTTCATCCCCGGGGCTGAGGGCTCTACCGGTAGCTATGTGGTTCACCTCTCTCTCCCATGATGTGATCTTTATGTGATCGTGAGCTTTGTATCATGTTGAATAAGTAGATGTTACTCTTCTTCATTATGTGTACTCTAGTGTGTTATTAAAGTAATCTATTCCTCCTGCTATGGTGTAACGGTGACAGTGTGTGCATCATGGTGGTACTTGGTCTAGGCTACGATTGTGATCTCTTATGGATTATGAGAATAATTATCACTATGATAGTATTGAAGTGATCTATTCCTCCTTTCATGGTGTAATGTTGACAGTGTGTGCACCGTGTTAGTACATGGTCTAAGTTGCAATAATATCTATCTTGAGTTGTGATTTGATTTGGATATCTCTATGAGTGGTGTTTGTCAAGTACTTGATGAACTTTAAGGAGTGCTTCGTAGCCCTACGCAATGATTAGTGTTGTTCAATAGGAGAGTAATTCAGAGTACCATAGTGAAGAGAAGTTATTTATTTGTTCAATTATGTTATATTTGTTGGGAGTGTGTCCACTAGTGAAAGTATGATCCCTAGGCCTTGTTTCCAAGCATTGCACACCGTTTACTTTCTGTTTTGCTATATGTTTGCTTGCAGCGATACTTATTCCATACTAAATTTACTACTCATTATCATCACTACTACTTGTATTTCACTATCTCTTCGCCGAACTAGTGCACCTATACATCTGACAAGTGTATTGGGTGTGTTGGGGACACAAGAGACTTTCTGTATCGTAATTGCAGGGTTGCTTGAGAGGGATAGATTTGACCTCTTCCTCCCTGAGTTCGATAAACCTTGGGTGATCCACTTAAGGGAAACTTGCTGCTGCTCTACAAACCTCTGCACTTGGAGGCCCAACACTGTCTACAAGAACAGACGCGTGCGTAGACATCAGGTGCCTCGGGGGCATCCCCAAGCTTTGATGCTTGTACTTATTGGATATTTCTTGGGGTGCGTGGGCATCCTCAAGCTTGAGCTTTTGTCCATTTTTCAACTCATCTCATCATTCTCCAATCCCTACACTTGAAAACTTCTTCATACAAAACTAAACACAAATCTATTAGCAATATTAGTGTAAGCATAACATTGAATTAACCCTTTTTGCTTCAGGTTTCAACCTAAAACCACCACATATAAAGTATATACTACTGTAGCAACTTCCCCAAAAGTTCCGTGATCAAAAGAACTCAAAAAGAAAGCGATAAAGCGGCAGACACAAATATTGGCAGAAATCTGTCAAAACAGAACAGCTGACAAAGGTCGAATTTTTAGAGGATTTTTTGTTGCTCAAATCAAAAAGTGTTCAACTAATGAAAGTTTGCATATAACCTGGGGCATATGCACAAGAAATCGCAGGTCCAAAAGATTTACAGAGAATTTTCACGAATTTTTACGGTGCAGCACCGAAAACTGTTTCAGGACAGCAACATCCCCAAATCTTACCTCACTCAAATTAGAGGCTTCTCTTGGCACAAAAACGAAATAAAAAAGATAAGGAGCGGTCATTACAGTAGTAATAACTTCCAAGACTCAAATAAAAGAAAAAGTACTGAAAGTAAAAACATTAGGTTATCTTCCAAGAGTGCTTTTCTTTAACGCCTTTGAGCTAGGCGCAGAAAGTACGAATCAAGTAATATCAAGTGATGAAGCATCAAGCTCATAATTTTCTCTAAGAATAGAGTCAAAAAGTAATTTCTTTCTCTTTCTAGGGAAGTGTTCCATACCTTTTCTTGAGTGGAAATTGATGTTTGATGGTGCCTTCCCTCATATAAATGATGGCACCTACAGTTCGAAGAAAGGGTCTTCCCAAAATAATAGGACATGAAACATTGCATTCAATATCCATGACAAGAAAATCAACGGGAACAAGGTTATTGTTAACCATAATAAGAACACCATTAATCCTTCCCAAAGGTTTCTTCTTAGCAACATCAGAAATAGGAACATCATAATAACACTTTTCAAGCGGTGGTAAATCAAGCATGTCATAAATCTTTCTAGGCATAATAGAAATACTAGCACCTAGATCACATAAAGCATGGCAATCAAAACCATTAACATGCATATCAATGATGGGTTCCCAACCATCTTCTAATTTCTTGGGAATAGAGGCTTTTTGCTTCAACTTTTCATCCCTAATTTTCATAAGAGCATTGGTAATATGCTTAGTAAAAGCAATATTTAAAGAACTAGCATTGGGAGTCAAAGCAAGCTTTTGCAAGAACAAAATAACTTCAAATATATTGCAGCCATCAACATCAAAATCATTAAAGGAAATAGAGCTATCATCTCCTACACTCCGAAAAATTTCAGCACTCTTTTGAGAAAAAGTTTTTGCTGTTTTGGGCTTTTTAACACTAGGAGTGGGAGTTTTCTCTACACCAATCAAAGTAAGAGGATTGCTAGCATTAGAAATAACATCATTAGAGGTAGTAATGGTACATACCTTCATCTTTCTAGCCATCTCATCTTCTCTTTCCCACCTGGCATGCAATTCTGCTAGCATCCTAACATTTTCATCAATTCCAACTTGGATAGCATTAGCAGTGGCAAAAACATTGTTCTCTTTCACCTCACTAGGCAACACTTTTAATTTCAGAAGTTCAACATCATGAGCAAGGCTATCAACTTTAGAAGCAAGAATATCAATTTTGCCTAACTTTTCCTCAACAGACTTGTTAAAAGCATTTTGCTTACCGATGAAGTCCTTGAGCATTACCTCAAGCTCGGAGCGCGCGGCCCTAGTGTTGTTGGAGGAATTACCATAAGAGTTACCATAACCATTACCATTGGTAGAAGGATAAGGCCTATAATTGTTACTAGCAAAATTGTTCCTATAAGCATTGTTGTGAAAATTATTATTTCTAATGAAGTTTACATCAACATGCTCTTCTTGAGCAACCAAAGAGGCCAAAGGAACATTATTAGGATCAACATGAGTCCTATCATTAGAAAGCATAAGCATAATAGCATCAATCTTATCACTCAAGGAAGAGGTTTCCTCAACAGAATTTACCTTCTTACCTTGTGGAGCTCTCTCGGTGTGCCATTCAGAGTAATTTACCATCATATTGTCGAGAAGCTTTGTTGCGGCGCCCAAGGTAAGGGACATAAAAGTGCCTCTAGCAGCTGAATCAAGTAGGTTCCTTGAAGAAAAATTCAGTCCTGCATAAAAAGTTTGAACAATCATCCAAGTAGTCAGTCCATGAGTGGGACAATTCTTTATCATAGATTTCATTCTTTCCCAAGATTGAGCAACATGTTCATTATCAAACTGACTAAACTTCATAATATTGCTACGCAAAGCAATAATCTTAGCAGGAGGATAGTATCTACCAATAAAAGCATCCTTACACTTAGCCCATGAATCAATACTATTTTTAGGCAAAGACAACAACCAATCCTTAGCTTTTCCTCTCAAAGAAAAAGGAAACAACTTAAGCTTAATAATATCACTTTCTACATCCTTATATTTCTGCATCTCACATAGCTCAACAAAATTGTTGAGATGAGCTGCAGCATCATGATGACCCACAAGTATAGGGGATCGCAACAGTCTTCGAGGGAAGTATTACCCAAATTTATTGATTCGACACAAGGGGAGCCAAAGAATATATGTAAGCCTTAACAGATGAGTTGTCAATTCAGCTGCACCTGGAAACAGTCTTGCTCGCAGCGGTTTATCAGTAGCAACAGTTTTATAGCAGTGACAGTAGTGAAACAGTAACAGCAGTAGTAAAATAGCAGCGGTAATAATAACAGTTGTAAACAGTAGGAACGAATACTGTAGGTATAGGGATGGATTACGGGCGTTGCATGGATAAGATAATTCATGAAATCAATGAGATATGGGCATTGCAGATAAATAATGATAAAGCATCCTAGTTCAAACAATCATAGGCATGTGTTCCGTATATAGTCATATGTGCTCGCAAGGAGAAACTTGCACGACATCTTTTGTCCTACCAGCCTATTGCAGCAGGGCCTCAAGGGAAACTACTGGTAATTAAGGTACTCCTTTTAATAGAGTACCAGAGCAAAGCATTAGCACTCGGTGAACACATGTGATCCTCACATAATAGCCATCCCCTCCGGTTATCCCAATTTCTGTCACTTTGGGGCCTCGGGTTCCAGACAACAATATGTGTATACAACTTGTAGGTAAGACCATAAACAACAAGTATCATCATAGAAATAATAACATGTTCAGATCTGAAATCATGGCACTCGGGCCCTAAGTGACAAGCATTAAGCACAACAAGTTGCAACAATGTCATAGGCACTAAATAAAGATACTAGGCACTATGCCCTATCAATCTCATATCAAATTACATGAACAATCTCATCCAATCCCTACCATCCCCTCACCTACAGCGGGGGAATTACTCACACATGGATGGGGGAGTCATGGATGGTCGATGGAGGAGTGTCGGTGATGATGGTGATGAAGATCTCCTCCGAATCCCCGTCCCGGCAGGGTGCCAGAATGGAGTTTCTGGTTCCGAATCGCGGTTTCTGATGGCGGCAGCGCAGCGGAAGTCTATCTGGGAAAAACACCGTCCCTCCGATATTATGTCGTCAGGAGGTATATGTACGTGAGAGGGGAGGTCGAGAGGGGACCTGGGGCCCCCTCACGTAGGGGTGGCGCGGCCAGGGCTGGGCCGCGCCACCACTGTGTGACGGCCCCTTGAGCCCCTTCTCCCTCCTGTCTTCTGGCTCCGTGGGTCTTCTGGTGAAATAGGATTTTTCATGATTTTTCCCGAATTTTTACTGGAAGTTGAATTTCTGCACAAAAACGAGACACCAGAGCAATTCTGCTGAAAACAGCGTCAGTCCGTGTTAGTTGTATTCAAAACACACAAATTAGAGGAGAAACAATAGCAAAAGTGTTCGGGAAAGTAGATACGTTTTGGACGTATCAACTCCCCCCAAGCTTAGCTATTTGCTTGTCCTCAAGCAATTCAGTTAACAACTGAGAGCGATAAAAGAAACTTTCACGAACACATTTGCTCATATGATGTATATATACTAACTATGTGATCGAGTACTCAGGCAATTCATAATAAGAAATACTCAACTAATGTCACCTCATAGTCAAGCAAGCTATGAAAGAGTGCCAATGCACTAATAACAAGTAACATGTGCATGAGAAGCTGCAAGATTGAAATATGCATAAATGATATGAAAGAATGGTATCCCACTTGCCTTTATTTGTAGAGCAAAACATAAATGCTGAGGCACCTCTGAAGTCCAAGGGAAGACTAGAAGTAGAAATATCAAAGATACAAGCATCAAAGTTATACCACAATTAACCGTGTTCTGGGACAAGCACATTACACTAAGAATAACAGCTATGCTCTCAAGAAGTGCTTAAAGTTAGAAGATGGTGACTCAACATAAAAGTAAACGAATGGCCCTTCGCAGAGGGAAGCAGTGATTTAACATGTGCTAGAGCTTTTCATTTGTAAAACAGAGATAAAAGTTTCTTTTGAGAGGTGATTGTTCTATGTCAACGACTAGCAATGGGGACTTACTATCTTCCATAATAAACAAGTGAGAGCGGTTCCGAGTTCTTTGAAATTTGGCACATTGGTGCTCTTTTATAAAGCTTTGGCACTCCTCCCCACCTTTTTCCTTTCTCAAACCATGGCTAACCGATTCCATCGGGTGCCCACCAACTTTCACATTTCTTTGGAGGAGTGCCTTTTTTCTTTCTTTTAGAATTAAGATTATAATGGTCTGACCAGCTCCCTTGCAAAATTAATGACGAGCAGATGAAGCTGCCTAGTCGAGGGGTACTTAATTTAATATGGAAGATAGTAATTCCGACCACTACGTCCCCATGAGCTAAAAACAGTGGCACAAAATGAGAAGTAGTTGAATGTTTTGAAAGGTAGCACATGAAAATTTACTTGGAATGGCTTACAAATACCATGCATAGGAATTTATAGTGGACTCTTTGGAAGACTTGGTTTTTGGTAATTGGATGCACGAATAGAGCTCATACTCAGTACAGGTGAAGGCTAGCAAAAGACTGGGAAGCGACAATCGAGAGAGCAATAACTATCATAATCATGCTTGCGACAGAACAAAATTAATATAGGCATAAAAATGATACAAGAACTCTGAGGCAATTTAGATCATCAAGGCTTAATTGACTTTTTGTTCAGTCATATGCATGCTTGAGCATGTGCCAAGTCGATTCAAATGAAGCTTTCAGAGGTGGATACCATAATATCATACCATACTATGAATAAAACAATGCATGCAAGTGTCTACATGACATGCTACAGGCTAATAGTAAATTGAAACTAATCATATGAGAGCAAGAACTACAAAGCATCCATTAGATAACATATACCTTACATGAACCGACTAAGCATGTCCACATAGATGAGTATATGTACAAAAATGAAAACAAATAGAGTTCATACCAGCCTCTTACCACATCTCGGATTGTCATATATCGTCATTATTGCTCTTCACTTGTGTGGCTTGAATAATATAAAGTGAATACCAAGCTCCAATGGAGTAACGGGAGACTGAACTCTGCAACAACCTTTACAAAACCGAAGAAGAACAACAAATATTTTTGGGGTTTTCGATTTTTGAAACAAAAGCAGAAGGAAATAGCAAACAAAGCAAAATATTTTTGGATTTTTCAAGTAGCAAACTGAAATGGCAAGTAAAACAAACCAAAGGTGGAAAACTAAAGAACCAAATAGAGAGAAACAACGGAAATGTTTTTGGTCTTTTTGTGTTTTGGAAGAAATGAAAACAAGAACGAGAACAATAAAGAAAGCGAAACATGAATATACAAAGGTCCGACAAAATATGATATGTAGATGAGTGAATCATTGGCGTACCTCCCCCCAAGCTTAGGCTTTTGGCCTAAGTGGAGATCAATTCCGGCTCTGGTAGCTGCTCCAAGCTGGTGGGTCATCATAGGTATAATCGTACCCCAGTTCTCGTGAAGATGAAGCTGATGGCGCATAGTCATAATAAGGCTGCTCATATGGGAAATTCGTAGTGTTGGAGGGCTGCCCCGACTCTTCGGTGCCCTCTTCATCGTGCACAGGCGGCGGGTGCTCCTCCACGTACGCATCAAGCTCATCTTCTGTAAGCGACCATCCATTCCTGCGATCAAGGTTAAACAAAAGAGGTGCAGGCAAACGGATTGATCGTTCAGTCTTTACTACCTTCCATGTAGTCTTCTTGAAAAAGGTTAGCTCAAATGTTAAATTAATCAAACTGGCAGGAGGAGAAATAAACTTATGTTGAACCATAGCATCAAGACCAAGTTTCTCTTCGGGGAACTGCAGATCTCGAAAATGAGGCACAACACCATGAAAAGCTAACAGGCGTGAAGCTATAAGCCCCCCACAGATTCCCCCTTTCTCACGGTTAATATCAAGACGGAAAGCTATTAAGGCACCCAAATTGTAAGTTCTATCATGCCTTAAAGCAGCAGCAATAAAAGCTAGATCATGGAGAGACAATTTACTTGCAGATTTCCTAGCAAGAACACATTTGGTAATGAAGAAGGCAAAATATCGAATGGATGGGAAATGAATGTTTCGAATTTTACCACCCTCTCCTGTGAAGCTCCTTCCTTGACAAATCTCCTCGTATAGTTCTAACAATTTCCTTGGTTGTCCCCTTATCTTATCGAGCGATCCCCACTGTGGTACTCTAATAGCTGTGCAGAAAACATCGAGAGGCAAGTTCACAGATTTGTTATAAATTTTATAATGAACCATGGGATTAGAAGTGGACCAACTAAATCTGAAATCCTGCACCACAGACATTGTTAGTTTAACATATTGGGGAGGTTCACCCTCAACAAAATATTCTAATCCTGCATTAGAAAGCAAGGTTTGAAAATCTTGTAGGATTCCAGCAGCACTCAAGAATGCTGAGCATGGATAGAGTGAGGGAAAAACCTTCTCTTCACGGTGAACTTTCATAACATCATGCACTTCTAGTTCATGTTGAGAGAGTTGATACACATTCTCCTCCATTTCTGAAATTTTTCAACAAACTCATAAAAAGTGATTTAAAGACAAGCAAATGTAGGGAACTACTATAGTGAATTACTAGAGAGCTATCATGCATCAAAATAACCTTTCTAAACAATAGAACAAGCATGCATACTCATTTATACTGTCACCTACAATGCTAAAATACTCAAGAAATACTTTACCAAAAGAAAATCTACTTGGACAAGTGGAGGAGTCACATACCGGAGAGCAAATGATCCAAGTTTCAGCAGAAATGTTGGGCTGAACAAGGAAATCGAAAAATCTAGGTGAAGAACAGCAAGAACTCGAGCTTGAGCAAATGGGGCGGTGTTTTTCGAGAGAGAGGAAGAGCAGGGGAAGAAGAGATGAGTGAGGGGCCTGGTGGGCCCCCCTCACACCTGGGTGGCGCGGCCAGGGCTGGGCCGCGCCACCTGTGTGTGAGGTGGCGTGGCCGCCCCACCTGGTGCCTCCCAGGTGTCTCTCTGCCCCATTTTTGACATAAAAATTTATAAAGAATTTTCTGGAATTTTTCGAGAAACTTTATTTTCAAGGATTTTTCAGAAATTGGCATATCCATAAAACTCAGAAAACGAAGATGAAAAGATTTCAAGCAAATCAAAACTAAACATGCAGCAGCTCTGAGATGCTCTTAATCATGCAACTAAACTGAAGGAATAAAACTTGATGAAACTAAATACAAGTGAGGTGGAGTGGATGCGGTGAAAACGAAGTTTCGTTCATATAAATTCACTTTGCTAACAAGGTTGATCAAGTCTTGTTACCAAACTAACTTTATATGAGGCAAAACTTTGCACTTCACTTAATGCTTATGTTACCTCAACTTTGATAGGTATAGCCCCAACCATAACAATTTGATATTTTTCCTTGGGCTTTTGCTCTGAACAAATAATTAAACCAAGTTTTAGCAGCATCTTTCAACGAGAAAGGAAAAATCTTAGCAACAAAGTAAGTGCGGAGCTTAATATCATCAGAAAACAAATTACTCAAAGTAGAAAGCTCATTCATGTGCTCCATAGCACTCTCATCTTTAGTACCACAAAAAGGAGTTTTCTCAACAATAGATATGTAAGATAAATCCAAAGAGAAATCATAATCCTTGTCTCTAATATTTATAGGAGAAGCAGCAAACTTAGGATCAGGAGACAAATTGTATCTAACAGAACGTCTAGCAAGAAGTTCTTTAACATTACCTGCATCACGAGCAGCACGTGCTTCTACAATAAAATCATCATTAAGCTCAATGTAAGCATCATCATCATAATCATCACTAGAACATTCCCTAGACTCAGGTGAACTAACATGTGTAACAGTGGTGTTTTCCAACTTAGCTCTAGCAATAGTAGCATCTAAAAAGGAACCTAGTGAACCTCTCTCATCAAGCACAGTAGAAGCATCATCTAAATTATCAGTGGCACTTTCAATCTCAGCAGAAGTAGTAACAGTAGCGTGTGGGTGTGGTGGTGTAAGCAACTTACTCATAACAGATGGCGAATCAAGAGCAACAGAGGTATTGAGAGTTGTACCTCTTCTTGTAGTGGATGGCAATATAGGAACTTTTCCATCACGAGGTTTACCCATGATGAAAGGATTGCAATAAACAATATGAATACCAAGTGAACTTACAAATAAAGCTATGCTCCCCAGCAACGGCGCCAGAAAATAGTCTTGATGACCCACAAGTATAGGGGATCGCAACAGTCTTCGAGGGAAGTATTACCCAAATTTATTGATTCGACACAAGGGGAGCCAAAGAATATATGTAAGCCTTAACAGATGAGTTGTCAATTCAGCTGCACCTGGAAACAGTCTTGCTCGCAGCGGTTTATCAGTAGCAACAGTTTTATAGCAGTGACAGTAGTGAAACAGTAACAACAGTAGTAAAATAGCAGCGGTAATAATAACAGTTGTAAACAGTAGGAACGAATACTGTAGGTATAGGGATGGATTACGGGCGTTGCATGGATAAGATAATTCATGAAATCAATGAGATATGGGCATTGCAGATAAATAATGATAAAGCATCCTAGTTCAAACAATCATAGGCATGTGTTCCGTATATAGTCGTACGTGCTCGCAAGGAGAAACTTGCACGACATCTTTTGTTCTACCAGCCTGTTGCAGCAGGGCCTCAAGGGAAACTACTGGTAATTAAGGTACTCCTTTTAATAGAGTACCGGAGCAAAGCATTAGCACTCGGTGAACACATGTGATCCTCACATCATAGCCATCCCCTCCGGTTATCCCAATTTCTGTCACTTTGGGGCCTCGGGTTCCGGACAACAATATGTGTATACAACTTGTAGGTAAGACCATAAACAACAAGTATCATCATAGAAATAATAACATGTTCAGATCTGAAATCATGGCACTCGGGCCCTAAGTGACGAGCATTAAGCACAACAAGTTGCAACAATGTCATAGGCACTAAATAAAGATACTAGGCACTATGCCCTATCAATCTCATATCAAATTACATGAACAATCTCATCCAATCCCTACCATCCCCTCACCTACAGCGGGGGAATTACTCACACATGGATGGGGGAGTCATGGATGGTCGATGGAGGAGTGTCGGTGATGATGGTGATGAAGATCTCCTCCGAATCCCCGTCTCGGCAGGGTGCCAGAATGGAGTTTCTGGTTCCGAATCGCGGTTTCTGATGGCGGCGGCGCAACGGAAGTCTATCTGGGAAAAACGCCGTCCCTCCGATATTATGTCGTCAGGAGGTATATGTACGCGAGAGGGGAGGTCGAGAGGGGACCTGGGGCCCCCTCACGCAGGGGTGGCGCGGCCAGGGCTGGGCCGCGCCACCACTGTGTGACGGCCCCTCGAGCCCCTTCTCCCTCCTGTCTTCTAGCTCCGTGGGTCTTCTGGTGAAATAGGATTTTTCATGATTTTTCCCGAATTTTTACTGGAAGTTGAATTTCTGCACAAAAATGAGGCACCAGAGCAATTCTGCTGAAAACAGCGTCAGTCCGTGTTAGTTGTATTCAAAACACACAAATTAGAGGAGAAGCAATAGCAAAAGTGTTCGGAAAAGTAGATACGTTTTGGACGTATCACATCATCAGTACTAACACCAGAAAATTGCTCTTTCATAACAAGGTTCAACAAAGCAGGCTTAATCTCATAAAAATTTGCAGCAGGAGCAGGTGGCGCAATAGGAGTGCAGATAAAATCACTATTATTCGTGCTAGTAAAGTCACACAACTTGGTATTTTCAGGAGTAGCCATTCTAGCAAGACTAAAAGCAGACAAATAAAAACAACTATAAAGGATACTAATTTTTTTGTGTTTTTGATAAAACGATGCAAGTAAAAATAAAGTAAAGCAAAACTAAAACAAAGTAAAGGATGTGCGTGCGGAACTCCCCTTGCAGAAGTCTTCTTTTTCCCCGGCAACGGCGCCAGAAAAATGTCTTGATGCGGCACGGTGTTGATAGTTTTTCACCGTCCAGTTGGGAACCCCAAGAGGAAGGTATGATGAGCACATCAGCAAGTTTTTCCCTCAGTAAGAAACCAAGGTTTGTCAGTCCAGGAAAAAGCCAAACTCCAGAAGGTGATGCATTCTAGCCTACTAACACTCCAACGATTCTTGTTGACTCGTCTTCAACTAGTAGCAACGCGGAACCTGCACACAACACAACCAAATACTTTGCTCCCAACTTACGATGAGGTTGTCAATCTCACCGGTTTGCTTGAAACAATGGAATGAGCGTGTCGAGTGGAAAGCAATAGTAATATGCAAGTAAAGTAAACAGTGCGAGTAAAGTAAACAGGTGATAGCAATATAATAGAAATAGGACCGGGGTCCACAGTTCACTAGTGGTGTCTCTCCATAAGATAAAATAACACATGTTGGGTAAACAAATTACAGTTGGGCAATTGATAGAATAAAGACAACATGCATATGTCGAGAGGATCACTATGAGATTTACTCTGGGCATTACAACAAGATACATAGACCGCTATCCAACTGCATCTATGACTAATAATCCACTTGTGGCGAATCAATCCGAGAACTCCACAAGTATTAAGTTGCGAACAACAGATAACTGCATTAAGCAAAGTGTGTAATGTAAATAAAGCATATGCCCTTGAGCATATGAATGTTGTTTTCTCCCTAGTAGCAACAGCACATCTACAACCTTAGAGGTTTCTGTCACTCCCCCAGATTAAATAGAGGCATGAACCCACTATCGTGCATAAATACCCCCTCTTGGAGTCACTAGCAACTACTCGACCAAGATAGCTACTACCAACGGAGAGCATGCAAGATCATAAACAACATAGAGATAACATAAGATAAAATTCAGTACATCAACTCAATCATAACACCAATATTCATCGGATCCCAACAAACACAACATGTAGAATTACATAATGGTGATCTCGATCATGTAAAGCAGCTCACGAGATCTAAACATGAAGCACATGGTGGAGAAGACAACCAACTAGCTACTGCTATGGACCCATAGTCCAAGGTAGACTACTCACTCATCGCGCTAGAGGCAAGCATGGCGATGAAGAAGACCTTCGGTGGTGATTCCCCTCTCCGGCAGGGTGCCGAGAAGAGCTTCTGGACCCTCCGGATCTTGGGTCGACGGCGGCGGCGGATCATGATGTATTCTGGAAAAGTGATCGGGTGTTTAGATTTTTCCCGTTGGGGGGTCTTTATAGGCGAAGGGGCGGCGTCAGAAGTGGACCTGGTGGGGCTCACCATAGGTGGGCGCGGGCCAGCCCTGGGTCGCGCCCCTGGTGGTGTGGCCCCCCAGTGGCTCCTCTCCGTCTCCTCTTTGGTTCTCTGGAAGCATCGGTAAATTTCTGGACGTCTGGCTTTTGTTTCGTCCAATTCCGAGAATATTTCCTGTGTAACTTTTCTGAAATACAAAAACAGCAGAAAACAAGGAACTGGCACTGTGGCATCTCGTTAATAGGTTAGTTCCGGAAAATGCATAAAAATGCCACGAAGTGTAACGAAACACTAAGCAAATGGTGTAAAAACAAGCATGGAGCATCAAAAATTATAGATTCGTTAGAGACGTATCACGCGGCCAGGGGCTGGGCCGCGCCACCCCATGGTGTGGCTGGCCCCTACCCCCCTCCGTCTCATCTTCAGTTTTCGCGAATCTTCAGTAAAAATAGGAGGTTCGGCTTTTGTTTCGTCGAATTCCGAGAATATTTCCGGTGTAACTTTTCTGAAACACAAATACAGCAGAAAATAGGGAATTGGCACTGTGACATCTCATTAGTAGGTCAGTTCCGAAAATGCATAAAAACAACACGAAGTGTAACAAAACACAAAGCAAATGGTGTATAAACAAGCATGGAGCATCAAAAATTATAGATACGTTTGAGACGTATCACCTACCTATTATAGCATTTTTGCTATTCCAAGTATAGTCATCATGTTTTTATCTATCTTCCAAATTAAATTTTTTGTTACGAGAAAATTAGTTAGTAAAGCTCTCACGAACTTGATCGCACATTTTACTTTCTCGCACTTAATAAACTTGACCATTGTGATTCTCTTATGAAGTTTATATGCTTGCAAATTGTAAGTTCAAAGTTAGCACAACCATGCTTTCATGGGGCATGTTTTCAACATTGCACTTATTCCTATTTAGTTGATATGATGATCTTTTGTTTATGGATGCCTAGCGATGTGAAATAAGTTGGAAGCTTGTGAGCTCATGGAGTTTGTATATGTGTTAAAGAAATGCTTGGGCCGCTAATCTAAACCATGCATCATTCATGGTGGAAATTTACAGCATAACCATAGTGGACATTCGATGACGCATCTCAAAATAAAAAGCTATACCCAATGGTAAATAAAAGAGATGTCGAGGTGTTCATTGTATGTTTGTCTTGTCATTTTGTTATGGGAAAGCTTCCATATCATCAGGCAGGAGGTACCCCATTGGCGTTCTCGATGATACATGTATGCTTACAATGACAAGAACTTGCTTGGGACCTAAGTCGAGTAGCATGCGGTTTAGATACTCGTATTCATGAGTCATGAGATTTTCAACTTATGGTTTGTAAAGCATATAACTCATACTTGTTCTCACATTAACCTTAACCACTCAAGATGCCAATGATAGGGGCAATGAAAGCTCAAAGCTAATAAGTACCATAATTTTTGGAAGGTTTATAAAACTTGCAATCACTACTTCCATTTGCGAAGGGCCTTTCTTTTTTACTTTTATGTTGAGTCTTCATCTTCTATCTTTATGCACTAATTAATAGAGCATAGTTGTCATTCTGAGTATAATGTGCATAGTCTCAAAATTTATTATTAATTGATTCATGATTATGGTATTGCTTGTTCTCAAATTATTTGTATCTAGTCACCCTTTTGAACTTTGAAGGTGTCCTATGCATTTATGTTTTGATATTCCATGAGCTACAAGCTGAATACCACTTTGCTATATTTTCTCTATGCTCAAAGCAAACAAATAACTTTCAATGCATTATTATTCATGATCTTTTGTTTGTGTTGCTTTTCATGTTGTAGCATGGTTGCTAAGTTCTATTGTTAGAATTATATCTTTTATTCCTATGTTTAGAGTACTTTGATCTCAGCTTGCAACGCTTTACATCAACTTGATCAAGATTGTGTTGGTTGCATGTCACCTCAAAAATTATTTTTTGTTATCACTTACCTACTCGAGGATGAGGAAGAGTTAAGCTTGGGGATGCTTGAACGTATCTATAATTTTTGATGCTCCATGCTTGTTTTACACCAATTACTTTATGTTTTGTTTACACTTCGTGGCATTTTTATGCATTTTCTGAAACTAACCTATTAACAAGATGCCACAGTGCCAGTTTCTGTTTTCTGTAGTTTTTGTATTTCAGAAAAGCTACATAGGAAATATTCTCGGAATTGGACGAAACAAAGCCTGAAGTTCCTATTTTGCTGTCACGAAGACGGAGTCCAAAGGGGATACGGAGAAGGGCCAGGAGGCAGCCACACCAGGTGCTAGCGCGGTTCACCCCTGGCCGCGCCACCAGGTGGTGTGGGTCCCTGGTCTGCCCTCTGACATCGCCCTTCTGCCTATATATTATCTCTGAGGCGAAAACCTAAGTCGTCCAGTCTCCGTCCATGAAAAGTTCCGCAACGCCGCTTCCATCGAAGACCAATTTCGGGGGACAGAAGTCTCTATTCCGGCACCCTATCGGGATGGGGAATTTCCTCTGGAGCCATCTCCATTGACTCCACCGCCATTTCCGTCGATGTTGGTGACTCCTATGATGAGGAGGGAGTAGTTCTTCCCCGGGGCTGAGGGCTCTACCGGTAGCTATGTGGTTCATCTTTCTCTCCCATGGTGTGTTCTTTATGTGATCATGAGCTTTGTATCTAGTTGAATTAGTAGATGTTACTCTTCATCTGTTATGCTACTCAAGTGCTTTTATTATTGTAATCTCTGGAGACACCTTATCCCATAATGTGAAGGTGACAATGTGCGCATTATGTGTGACTCTTAGGCTAAATTTTACAGTAATACTTATCATGAGTTATGATCTGAGTTGGATATCTCTATGAATTGTGGTGTTTGTCTGGAACCATCTAGTGCGCTCAAGGTGATAGTGTGGGGCAATCTAATTTGGGGAAAGTGAACTTTAAGGAGTGCTATTATAGCCCTACGCTTGGATTAGTGTTTGTTATCCATGTGGAGAATAGTTCCGTGTAGCATAGTGAAGAAAGATATTTATGTGTTCAATTATGTTGTCATTGTTGAGAGTGTTCACTAGTGAAAGTATGATCCATAGGCCTTGTTTCTAAGCATTGAAACACCGTTTACAACCAGTTCTGTTACATGTTTGCTTGCAACATTTTTATTTCTGATTGCAATTACCACTTATAATCATCCATATTACTTGTATTTCACTATCTCTTCGCCGAACTAGTGCACCTATACATATGACAAGTGTATTGGGTGTGTTGGGGACACAATAAACTTCTTGTATCTTAATTGCAGGGTTGCTTGAGAGGGATATCTTTGACCTCGTTCTCCCTGAGTTCGATAAACCTTGGGTGATCCACTTAAGGAAAACTTGCTGCTGTTCTACAAACCTCTGCACTTGGAGGCCCAACACTGTCTACAAGAATAGAAGCGTGTGTAGACATCACCGAGTTATAACCAAAATAAGGGGGATCAATGGAAAATCCCCATAAAACATTATAAATCATGATTATAACACCTAATAACATTATAATATGTAGGAATATGCATCAATAAACTACAAAGATCATGCATGTATTTTGCATACATCACACACCACGCCCCACACTATCCACTGGATTCGGGGAGCCGATCTTGTTGCCCACACCGCCGCCGCAACACCTCGTCATCGTATCCAAAATCTGACAGTCCTCCAACTTCCAGCAAGGCCAAGGAGACACGCTGAAACTCCCACCTCACTCCCAACAAAGACGTAGCTGACTAGCACCGGCAACACCACCTGGTCGAATGCAAGGTCATCATGCCACTCTTGGCAGACCGCCTCGCAGCCGAACCCAGCCCTTAAAACCCAGATTGGGCCCAACAGGGACCCAAATCGAGCCCAAGAAGGACCCAGATCGAGACCCCGTGCCTCCACTCCACCAGCGCCAGTAGGAGGACTCGTCGGTGCGCATCCACCCTCAGACGGCCGGCCGTAGCGCCAGACACCTCTGGCTGCACATGCCGCCGCCTCCCGGACCTTGAACTCGCGCCGCCGCCTGGTGGTGCGGTGTTGATGTGGGAGTTTTTGTAGATGACCGCCCAGTTGGAAACCCCAAGAGAAGGTGTGACACAGCAGCAAGCCTTCCTTCAGTATGAAACCAAGGTTTATCGAACCAGTAGGAGAAAGAACCAAACTTCAGAAGGTTGATGCACGCTAGCTTCGCGTCAACTCCGGACAATTTGTATGGTGCCTCGTCCAGGGCGTAGCTTTGCACTAGCATCAACGTGGAACTTGCACACAACACAACCAAGTACTTTGTCCCAACTTACAGTGAGGTTGTCAATCTCACCGGTTTGCTATAAACAAAGGATTAAGCGTATCGAGCGGTAAAAGATAGTAGTTTGCAAGAATGTAAATAAAACAAGTAAAAGGTAAACGGTAATAGCAATGTAAAAGAATGGATCGGGGTCCACAGTTCACTAGTGGTGTCTCTCCATAAGATAAATAACATGCTAGGTAAACAAATTACAGTTGGGCAATTGATCGAATAAAACAAATGTACAAATGTCATGAGGATCACTATGAGATTCACTTGGGCATTACAACATAATACATAGACCAGTAATCCAACTGCATCTATGACTAATAATCCACCCTCCGGATGTCATCCGAGCAACCATTGGTTATTAAGTTGCAAGCAACAGATTATCGCCTTAAGCAAAGTGTGTAATGTAAACAATACAAATGTCCTTGAACACAATATTGTTGTTTTCTCCCTAGTAGCAATAACACATCTACAACCTTAGAGGTTTCGGTCACTCCCCCAGATTACTAGAGGCATGAACCCACTATTGAGCATAAATACTCCCTCTTGGAGTCACTAGCATCTACTCGGCCAAGATATCTACTAGCAACGGAGAGCATGCAAGATCATAAACAACATAGAGATAACATAAAGATGATAAATCAACAATTCAACTTGACAAAGTACCAATATTCATCGGATCCCAACAAACACAACATGTAGAATTACACAACGATGATCTTGATCATGATAGGCAGCTCACAAGATCTAAACATGAAGCACATGGTGGAGATGACAACCATCTAGCTACTGCTATGGACTCGTAGTCTAAGGTAGACTACTCACACATCACTCCGGAGGCAGCCATGGCGATGAAGAAGGCCTCCGGCGGTGATTCCCCTCTCCGCAAGGTGCCGGGAAGAGCTTCTAGACCCTCCCGATCTCGCGTCAACGACGGCGGTGGCTTACAGTAGGTTTTGTGGAAAATTGATTGGGCCTTTTAGGTTTTCCCGTTGAGGGGAATATATAGGCGGAAGGGCGGCGTCAGGGAGTGGGCCGGGGGCCCACACCATGCCATGGTGCGGCCAGGGGGGCCCGCGCCATGGGGTGGTCCGGCCGCCCTCTGGTGCCCCTCCGTCTCAGCTTTGGACTCCGAGACGCTCCGGGAAAAATAGGAATTTTGGCTTTTGTTTCATCCAATTCCGAGAATATTTCTTGTGTACCCTTTCTGAAACATAAAAACAACAGAAACAGGGAACTGGCACTGTGGCATCTCGTTAATAGGTTAGTTCTAGAAAATGCATAAAAACGCCACGAAGTGTAACAAAATACAAAGCAAATGGTGTATAAACAAGCATGGAGCATCAAAAATTATTGATACATTTGAGACGTATCACCGCCCCCATCCCGCATCGACGCACCACCACACAGCTGCGCCCACCACCGAGCACCTCCTCTCCTCCGCGCCTCCCCGAAGCTTGCCGGTGACATCTCCGCACGCAAGACCCTGCGTCGTCCTAGAGACGCGCCCCCACCCCCGCACGAAAGGAGACCATTGGGACGCGCCGACCCTGCCCGCCGTCTTCTCCGGTCGGGTGTGGCCGGCACCACCGGCACCGGCAGCGGCCAGAGGGAGGAGATCGGGGCGCTTCTTTCTTCTAGGGTTTGGGGGCCTCCAGAGCCACCCGCGCGAGGGGACCCGAGAGGAAAGGGGGATATTTTTGCTCAGTTCTATTCTCATATTCCAACATTTTGAAAAGGTAAAATATTACAACATTAGCTGAAAATACTACTATTTTTTTGCTATAGTTTGATTTACAATAAAAAAATAACCAACTACTTGAACAAAAAACACACCCTATTACAACAAAATCATGCTGTTTGTGACGATGAAAAAGTGTAACAACATTGTTTCCTACCAAAATGATTGACAATAAAAATCACCAACTATTTCCACAAAAAACACAAACAATCGCAACAAGAATAAATACATATTAACATTTCAGAACATCACCGAAAAATAGGAAAACACGGAACTTGTAGCAAACCTTTGCAACATCATGAGTCTACTATTCAAACAAAATTAGTACGATTTTGTTACATTTTGAAAAGCTTGTTCATGACAGACCAGATCTAGGTTGAAACATCTCATATGTGTTTTCGTTAAAAAATCTTACACATTTGTTACAAAAAAACTAATATATACACCATTGAGTAAAAACCACGGGAAACTTATCCATGGCGGACTAGATCTCGTCGATTCGGCATTGTCGACCACGAATCCAGCTCGTCGAGGCCCACCGGCACTGGAGAAGACGACCCTGGTTCAATTTCCACAGATTGCTCAGCTTATTGAACTAAAAAATATTAGAAATTTCCGATTTGAGCTTACATGACCATAGCCATTAATAAGCTTGTAGGATGAAAAAAAAGGTAAAGAAAATAAGAGGAGCTCAGGCTCGTGACGAGAGCAGAGGGGATCAGGATCTTGATAAAAAAAGAAAGGCAGTAGACCAACGACAAGCTCGCGCGCCAGCGCTCGCGGGACGACAACACAAACGAAATCGGTAGGCCGATGCCCGATGGGAAGTTTTTGACAACAAAAAGAGTAAAATCCATCAGCGGTACCTAGACTTGACTTGCTTGCCCGCCTCTATCACCGTACTCAAGAATACGTCTGATACGGTACCGGAAGACGGTAACCTGTCCCATCGACGGTCACCACGTGTCGAGACGGTGCGTATTTGCTGACGAGGCGGTAATATGGGCCCACTGGCAGTCGCGGGAGAGGCTCGATTAGAAGGATAAGTTATGGTAGGGTGTTTTATGCAAACATATTTAGTTATAGCTGGAGATGCTCGGTTAAAATCCGCAATTCCCCATCGCCGCGAATCAAACCCTAGCCACCGTCGCCGCGCTCGTCTGTCGTCGCGCTTGTCTGTCGCTGCGCTCGTCCGCCGCCGCCATGACTGCGTCAAGCTCGATTCGGTCTTCCATCCGGCGCGAGACACCGTACATCCCGCTCATCCCCTGCTCGGACTGCGGCGTCGCCGTCAAGCGGTACTGCTCCGGCACCAAGCAGCACGATGGGTGGGTCTTTTACAAGTGTAAGAGGCATGGGGTAAGCACTCATCTTAATCTCTGCTTCGTTTGCTAAGTATTAGTCTGAATTGCATTTGGGGTTGACAGAAGAGGTTCATAGTTGCACTTTTTGATGTTTTCTTGCACTTTCGATTGACAGAAGGGCTGCAATTTTTGGCACTGGGAGTTGCAGTACGTAGAGCTGCTGGTGGAGCTTGGCATTCTTGTTGGTGATGCTGCCGTGGAGGCATATGGGTGGGCAGAGGAGAGAAGAGAAGAACTTGAGCTTGTCAAGCAGGAACGAGAAGCAACAAGCCCAGGCAATGATGAGTTGATGCTGAAGAAGATGAGCTCCCTTGCTGATCTACTAACAGAAGCAGTTGGTCTTCTGAAAATTGTGCTAGCCCTGCTAGCTCTTCTCTGTGTGATGGTGATTCAGAAGAAATGAATCTGTCATTTGTGCCTGTTGTGTTAAGACCTGTAGGTGTGTGAGTTGAGTGAAGTTTGGGATCCTTTTGTGTAAGTTTAGCAAACCATGAAAGACCTGTAGGTGTGTGAGTTGAGTGAAGTTTGGGATCCTTTTGTAATGCAGTTGCCTGAAATGAACAAGTGCAATTTGTCTCTGCTATTTGTCTAAAGGTTGTCTGAAATGAATAAGTACAATTTGTGTGAAATGAATGATGTTATTTTCTGAAGGTTGTCTAAAATGAACAAGTGCAATTTGTCTCTGCTATTTGTCTCTCCAACATCAAGAAGGAAAGATCAACAAAAACTTTAACTTGCAAACATTTAGAGACTAATGCACCATTGCAAACATCAACAGATAATGTAACTTGCAAACATCAGTAGACAATAGTTATAGAGTACTCATAGTACTATGTAGCCAGCAAAGCTGTTAAACTCAAACACAAACATCCTCAGAAACACATGCTCAGGTAACATAACCTGGCATTCATCAAAAAATGCAAAGTATCTCATCTAGACTTGCAAATTTCACCTCAGCTCATCAAACATGTTAACCTTTTTGGTTTGCTTCACCACAACTGTAGCTTGAGTAGGATCTATTTCAGGATGGAGAGGTAGGATGCGCTCTGCATCATTTCTTCTCATTTCTTCTGAAAACTTGGCTCTTTTAGCAGCTTTCATCTCAGCAGCTAGCTTCTTCTGTGCCAATTTCTTCTCTTCAGCTTCTTTCTTTCTCTTTTGTGCAATCTCTTTCTTTGTTTCTGCAATGAACTTTTTGGTCTCAGCTCTTGCTTTCTTGGTAAGCTCTACATCAGCTTTTCTTTTCTCCCTTCTTGCAGCAGCTTCTAATGCCTTGGCTTGAGCTTGCTCTGCTTTCTTCTTCTCATGCTCTATCTTCCTCACAACAGCTTCTTCTGCCTTCTTCATCTGTGCTTCATACTTAGCCTCTAGTATAGCTATCTTCCTGTCCTCCAACTCTCTGTTCTTGGCTTGCTGCATTGCAAGTAGCTGTTGAGCCAGTGCTCCTTGCCTAACTGTAGAGGATCCTGACTGTGATCCAAGCATGCTTTGGGCATTGTTGAGGAAGGTGGACTCAGGTATTGGCATGGTCTCCATTGTTCTAGGTGGAGGTCTCTGCACATAGACAAGATTAGCTAGCAGGTAAAATCAGGTTGCACATTGCCAAGAGTTGCTTGCAGATAAAACTACATTGCATGTTGTATTACCTGTTGAGCCATGTGATCTACAGCAAGATCCACATATGTGTTGGTTGGTGGAATGCCAGTGACATTGCTCTCCTGGGTTGTCATTGGTTCAGGAGGAACCCTTGACTGTGCTGGCATTGGTTCAGGATGAGTAGTAGCAGGAGGAACCCTTGACTGTGCTGGCACTGGTTCAGGATGAGTAGTAGCAGGAGGAGCCCTAGACTGAGGTGGCATTGGTGGATCAACTCCAGCCTTCAAGTATTTGCAGCCTGACATGTTGTGATCTGGCTCTCCACAGTAGCTGCAATGCATGATTACTCCATGTCTTGACAATTTTTTGCCTCCACCTCTTGCATCTACCTCATGAGGTGCCTTCCTTCTACACCTTGTAGGTCTTCCTACATGTCTCTGGTAAGCAGGTGGCAAGATTAGTGGACCATTCATCTTCTCCCATTCTGTTTTGTCCTTGCAAGGGAAAACTATTCCTCCATAGGCTTTCTTGTACATGTCAACAGAGTAGCAGCTGTCCACATAGCTCAAAGGATCCCTGTCATCATGTCTGATGCAAGATATTGCATGTGGATAGGGGATGCCACTCTTGTCCCACCTCTTACAAGTGCATGTCTTGCTCTTGAGATCAACTACATAATCCACAGGAGTAGAGCTCTGAATTTCACCCACTTTGAACAACCCATCTCCAGCACCATCAACAAAGCTATTGTTGGACAGTTCAATGTTCTTCTCCAGCTTCTTATTGATTTTTGGGCAAATAGAAGAGGTCATAGAGCTTGCTTCTTTGAATTTATTGTAGTGCATTGACATGATTTGGTCCTTAATTCTCTGAAGCATGCTCAGCAGAGGTAACTCTCTAGCTTCCAGAATGTACCTAGTTAACATGACAGAAGCATGCTCAGAATCAATGCATGAAGCAATGTAAAAATTGCTTGATAACAAGTAAACAGGGATTGACAAATAGCTTACTTGTTGAAGACTTCACAATTATTGTTTAACAATATGTCACATTTTGGAAGCTCACTTTGAAATGCCCTCACCCATGTCTTTGGGTCCAATTTATCAAGCCAAGCATGAGCATCAGAGTTCAGAATCTTCATGTAATGCATGTTTTGCTCATACTTGACAATGGTACTACTTCTGGCAATCATCCAGAGAGCATTCTTTAAAGCATCACTTCTGAACACTTGCTGAAAGTTTTGCCACATGTGTCTCACACAGAATCTGTGCTCAGAATCTGGAAATTGATCCTTAACTGCATTGATAAGGCCCTACAAATAAAAAGATCATGACTTAGTAAAGGAACCAAGGAGCAGTGTTACCAGGTGACATGCTTTAACATTAGAAGCTAACAATGAGTTACCTTTTGTTTGTCTGACATCAAGGTCCATGGAGCAGTGTTGGAAATGCCAAGATCATTCTTCAAAGTCTGGAGAAACCAAGTCCAACTAACTGTATCTTCCACCTCTACAGCATCAATAGCTATAGGAAAGATACAGTCATTAGGATCTATTCCTACAGCAGCAAGCAACTGGCCTTTATATCTTGTCTTGATAAAGCAACCATCCACAAATATAATTGGCCTGCATCCTTGTAGAAATCCTCTCTTGCAAGCTTCCAGACTCATATAACACCTACTGAACCTCCCACTTTCATTACATGACAGAAAGAATGAGCTACCAGGGTTGCTCCTCCTTATTTCATTGCCATAGTCCCAAAGAAGCTTGTACTGCTCTTCTTCATCTCCATAAATTGTCCTCATAGCAATCCTCCTGGCTCTCTGCATCTTGCTCCTTCCTGGTGTCATGTTCCAATCTTTCTGAACCACTCTACTGAAGTTCTTCAAGTTCATGTCTTGGTCAGCTCTGAAACATTCCAAGTACTTCTGTGCAACAAAATTTGCTGTGAAAGCCTTTACTCTGAACTTCCTGCTACAGGTGTGCTTGTCATCATACTTCTTTATCATCCATGCCTCATGCCTGCTGTCATAAGATGCCCACAAGTACCAAGAGCATCCCTCTGCACACCTTGCACATAACCTCCTCTTGTCATTTATTGGCATTTTTATTTGCCTTCTCTGCAGACAACTGTACTCTCTGATGGCTCTCCTAAGCATCTCTACATTTTCAAACATCTGGCCAGCTTTGAATATAGGATTCTTCAAGTCTTCCTCTCTGAATGTCTTGAATCTTATCTTCACCTTGTCCTCATCTGAATCAGGAGCCCACAAGTCATCAGACTCAGACTCACCATCTCCTTCAACCTTCTGTTTGCACTGCACAGTAGGCTTCTTCACCTTATCCTCATCTTCATCAACATGGTCTGCATAGAGGTCATCATCACCATCACTTATTTCATAGTCCGAATCTTGCAAACCAAAGTCTGCATCTTGCTCATCATCAGAGCCACCACTGTGTACATCTTGTTCTTCTGGTTCATTGACTTTTCTGCTCTGGCTTCTAGTTCTCACTCCCTCTGCTTCTGGTGACAGCACACACATAGGAACAGGGGCATCTTCTACTTCTCCTCCATTGTCCTCTGCATCTATGGTCCTTATAGACTTTGCAGGGCTCATGGCAGGTGGTAGATCAGCCACAGGGAAGTCAATTATATCATCCCAGTTCACTGCTCTCATAGAATCATCATGATCAAGATACAGTTTCAAGAAGTGGTGGCCAATTTCCACAAAAGTGGTCATCATCTGTGTGTCAGCATCAGTTCTAATCTCCCTCAAACCATTCCTTTGCATTGTCAGAATTGGAATAAGGTAGTGTACCTTGATTCTACCCTGCATTTCATACCTAATCTCCTCCACAACATTTTCTACCATTGTTGGTGACCAGGTCTTAGTGTCCAGATTGTCATAGTGTGTCTTTCCACCATCTACATAGCTTCTGTTACTGCTTGTTCCCACAAAGAAACCACCATGATTGATTTCAACAGAGAAGTACTGGCTGCCAGGACCTGAATAAAACAAGGGAACCAACAAACATTCAGTTATGCTGATAAACTGGTCTGCACACACATGTAAAAATCAATCTTTTCTCCTAACTGAATTGTTCCCAAACGTGCAGAAAACCCTAACCAAATCTGTCTAAATCATTGCCTACTACGGCCACACATAATCAATCTTGGAAAAGCCTACCAAACCCCTACCCAATCTTGCAAACCACTGCATAAACCCTACTGAATCTTGCAAACCCCTGCTGACACCGTACTCAAAGTCTGAATCTTGCACATGCGAGTGTCTGTGATCGACTCAATTCGCGAAAAATCTCAAACACACAACGCCCTCGAAACTTTCTTGCGTCAGATGAACACCCAAAAATCGAGACTTGCTGCGCCACCATCAGACGAAATCGACCCACGGTCAGAGGAATAGCGAGGAGAACATACCGTACTCTGGCGGAGGATCACCATCGTACCGCCGCTGCGCCACCATCGCTGCCGCCGGAGAGCCGGCGCACCTCGAAATGATCGGCGGAGACAAGAATCGGCGGCGCAACCTCCGCGTCCCCTGGGTCCGTTCCTCTCCCTCGGAATGATCGGCGCAGACAAAAGAGAAGGATAAGAAGCTGCCAAATCCAGCGCAGAGGAGGTGGGAGGACCGACCCATTAATTGCGATTCAATTCAGGGGGTTCTGTGCAAGAAAATGGCTGGTCCGGCCTCTCCCGCGACTGCCAGTGGGCCCATATTACCGCCTCGTCAGCAAATACGCACCGTCTCGACACGTGGTGACCGTCGATGGGACAGGTTACCGTCTTCCGGTACCGTATCGGACGTATTCTTGAGTACGGTGACAGAGGCGGGCAAGCAAGCCAAGTCTAGGTACCGCTGATGGATTTTACTCCAACAAAAATAACATAACCAACCCACGCCGGAAATGACAATCCGCACCCTAACCCACGCGACCTTTCTCCCCTCGTTTCGGCTCGGTGCCGCGCTGCGCCCTTTCCCCCTTTCAACTTTGGAGCTTTCCCGCGCGCCGCGCCTCCTCCCCGTTCCCCCTGGCCCTCTCTCGGCCGCGGCGGCGAGGGCGATGCAGCTGGACGACGCCGACGGGGCCCTCGACTCGTGGGCCCGCTTCTGCGCCCTCTCCGGGCAGCTCGTCGGCGGCGCCGGCGACCTCTCCGTCGGCCCGCGCCTCGCGCCCGTCGTGGCGGACCTCTGCGCGCGCGGCCTCGCCACGCTCGTCCGCGACTACTTCCTCCACAATCTCGAGGTCCGCGACTCCCGCCTCCTCCCTCCCCCTCACACACCACAGCTCTATTTCACTGCGCTGCTACTTCCTCCTCGCACGGGTTGGGAACCCGGGACACGAATCGCGTTGCGTGCTGGGTGTTTGTGAGAATGCCTGGGCCGAATTTGCAGAGGGCGTACCATGGGAGCACGGGGTCGAGATCAAAGGGCCCGCGCGCGTGCTTGTGGAAATGCCCAAGTGAGAATCCTGGGTGGTGTCAGCGTTGGAATCCGGGATTTAGGATCGAGTCGGTTTGCATTGGGTTTCTGGAACACTCGCTTGCCTCATGGTTCCTCTATAAGTATGAGAACGCTGTCTGCTGTTCTTAGCGTTGCAAGCCCATTCTTCAGAATAAATTATTCTGAATAATGAACTGTACATGTAGTGAAGAGAGTTAGGGATCTATTGAACCTGTAGATGTGATCCAAGCTATTGGAATTGGAATCACGCTTAAACATGAAAGGAAACTTCGTTGCTGTTTGCTGAAATGCTCAACTCTGTTAATTCAGATGTAACTACTCAAACCCTACGAACAAGCAATCCAAAACATGACTTCGAGAACTGTCAGTGCCATTTCCATTTAGAACTCCCCATGTAGCATAAGAGGAGTTCCTTGCATGGTCACACCACCTAATCCAAAAAACCCAGTAGTCTAATCATGTGTACAATTGGAGTACCTGAGTAGCCGTGCTGCAGTACCTGATGTGATTTGCAAACAATCTTTAGCTCTCTGAAGTGTTGAGTTTTTTATTTCATTAGTTGCTAAATCCAGATCAACGAGCTTGTCTATCCTAATGAGTTATAATCACTGAGGCCATAAGTCGTGTATTAAGTGTATATGTTCTACACTGTCATATTAGTCGTCATGTTCAGTTAGAGTTAGACTTCGTCACAACCTGTAGCCTTTCCATGTTGCACGATCAGTGCACAATGCCTTCTCTGTAACTGCTGCAAATCAGCGCCTATATATACTCTGCACTGAAAGCTTGACCTACCCCAGATTATACATTGCTGTCCTCTGTCCATGAGGCAGTCAACCTGTCTTTCATCTGTCTGTAAAGTACTGAAAAAGAGATAGCCATAATATAAGTGTCAGGTAGGTTTTATGCTAGAATATGCTTGTACATTGAGGGTATATTTATGCCAGACTAACTAGGAGGACCTAGGTTTAGTTAACTCTTTTCCAGAATCAGTAATGAGAAGTTGCAAGATGGATCTGCAACTTAATGCATGGTCTTTACGTCTGTTGTTCCTTCAGTTCTTGTTTGGTTAGCTATGACTAGCAGGCTCCTAGTCTTAAGATGCCATATTAGTGGAGACTAGATGTTAGTCTGTTAGCTTTGCTGAATTTCTCACCTTGTGTTAGTACATTGTTTCTGATGATATGTATTCTTTATATCCAATTTCCGTTGTCAACCTGTCTTGTGCAGGAAACATTCAAAAACAATGCAGTCAAGACATTCTGGCAGAAATTTCATTCTTACAGCAATTCCTCTGCAGTAGAGAGAATTAAATTCTGTGTAAGTTATGGATAACCTAATTATAGTTTTCAAGCATTTGTTTTAAATTTAAATAATGTTTTAACTCATTTTTCTTACAGATTTGGAGTCTTTATCTGTTTAATAGTTTGCTTAATTTTCTTATATAACCAGGATATCTAATTTTACATGTGCCAAATCAAGAAAAATAATATAGGCTATACTTGAAGCTCAGTGTGCAGATATTTACAGGACATATTCAGAAGCGAATATATGTACTCGATACTAGTCATAATTATGATAAAAATGGTAAAATTTGGGGAATGATGTGATTGAAATTGCATGTGGTATGTACCAACAGATTACATTATACTGTAGTTTCTAGTTTGAACATGGATAATGTACCAAACATTGATGCCTTTTTAAAAAAATCAGACATGATCTCCCAATACCTGGTTTTATTTCTGTAGTATTTTCCCGTAACATGATCTCAAATCATGTATTCCAGGTTCAAGAAAGCTGGCCTGAGGATGTCTTAAGTACAGCATTGGAGGACATATGCTTGGAAAAGAGTTACCAGGAAAAATGTGTCCTAGTTCTAGTTCACGCTTTACAGTCATATGAGGAAAAGACACGGAACGGAAAGCTTAAAGCAGCTGAATGTAGTTCCAGCTTAATGCCTAGGTACCAATTAATGGTATCATCCGTACTTCTGACTACACTGCCCTTGAGCTTTCCTGGTTAGCATCCTATCCTTCTCCGTCATATCAGAAGAAAGGTCTTGTAGTCTTTATGTTTGACAATGGATCTGGGTTATTAACAGAACACAGAGAGTATTATATTTTCTGTTTGTTGTTAAGGTACTAATATTGGCC
The DNA here is from genome assembly GCA_007115705.1 of Dactylis glomerata. Classification (NCBI taxonomy): domain Eukaryota; kingdom Viridiplantae; phylum Streptophyta; class Magnoliopsida; order Poales; family Poaceae; genus Dactylis; species Dactylis glomerata. The sequence goes on along the minus strand of QXEO01001975.1, from coordinate 554,248 downwards.
TTAAGTTCCTGTGATCACAGTATCTGTTCTACCAATGTGCTTTTGACCAGCAAAAAGTTATGTTTGCTAATTTTTTGGCAATTTACAGAGATTCTAAATGTTTATTTCAAGAAGAAACTGGAAGAACTAAATAGCATGATGGATGGATCTGGTGAGAATGATCAACTTGAATTTTCTGAAAGGAACAATGTCTCTGCGTGGGATTCAAAAATGGACATTGATAGTCAAGAAACAGTTATTTCAGAAAGTGGTAATTTGGTTAAGAACATTGGAAAAGTTGTTTTTGATCTTAGATGTCTTGGTTTTACATCAATGACTGAAGATTCTTATTCCTCTGCGATAATCTGGCTTTTAAAGGTCCATACTCTCTTCTGTTCCTAACACCTACTCCATCTTTTATTTTGGCATAGATGCCCTGAAATTTCTGCAGTTACCTTATCTTAACTCATTTTTATCTGCAGTCTAAAGTTCATGAATTAGCTGGTGATGATTATAGAATCCCTGTCCTTGGGTGTGTCAAGAAGTGGATTCAGGTACCGTTTATACCACCATTTTGCAAATTTTATCTGTTATATGCATGACTCATTAAAATCACATGCCTTTGCCTTCTGCCCAGTCGACTTCAGTAACTGAGCTTGCCGAGGTTAAATTAATTTTTGTATACTTAGTCTTATGCCCAGCCTTCAGACTGAAACATGAATGCACTGATTATGTAACAGAGCTACTGCAGTGCACCTGTCACGGTCCAGACTCCAGAGTGAGAACATATTTGCCAATGTTCTTGCAGTTACTGTTATACCAGTTATTTAGCATGTTGGATTAGCAGATAGAGATCTTTTTTAAATATTTTCTGGTCCAATTGAATATGGTACTAGCTTATGGTTATATATTCTCCATAGATGCTGATGCTGGCATTCTGCCTCTTCAGTTTTTACTCGTAACCATGTTTACTAACGAGACTTTTGGGTCTTTGTCAGGCTTTTCTGTCTTCATTTTATATACCTCTCCGCTACATGCCTAGCTCTTCTGCTTGTGCTGACAAACTTTTTGGTCTTTTCAGGCTGTTCCTCTTCAGTTTTTGCATGCTCTTTTGACATATCTGGGGGACTCTGTTGACTGTGAAAGTGAATCATCTGGTCTGAAATCACCCTTAGCCTCACGCCCTTCTTCCTTCCCAGGGATCGGTGTTCCTTCGGAAGCTCTTCTGAGGTGGCACATGCGCCTAGAATATTTTGCTTACGAAACCTTGCAGGACCTGAGAATTGGCAAGCTTTTTGAAATTATAGTAGATTACCCTGAGAGGTTAGTCATTTTCCTCTATATGGCGATGTCAAACATTTAAATAGCATTGTGATATCAATATTGTTATATATGCTTCAGTACTTTTAGTGCTGGCCCTGTATTTCTCTTCTATCTAATAAAAGTTTGTCCTATGACCCCTTCGATATGCTTGAGTACTTTTCTCACTTCTGTAAGTATACATAGTTTTAGTTACTTGATCTATCCCACTTCTGCAATGTCTTCATATCTATCATGGCTAATTGCCATGTATTCTTGCAAGCCCCATTTTAAGTTTTTAACTGAAGTGTAAAACAGTCGGTGCTTGCGTGTTTTATATCATCTAGTTATTGCATGAATAATGTGTGTTTGATGATCTGTTTTATCCTGTTTGATGATCTGTTTTATCCACCTTGAACCAATGATCTTTAATTTCCTTTCATGCATCGTACTGTTCATTTCATTTCTTGTTTGCATGCTTAGGTTATACTGATACGGTCATCTCTAGCATCTGAGCTTATGATGAGTTCATTTCATGTTATATTGATTCCATTCTCTTGTTACTTTGCATGCATTCATTCAATATTTTTTATCTGGATATTCTTGGGGGCATCGATGAAGTTCTCCTGCTATTGAAGACCTTAAGCAGTGTTTGGAGTACACTGGTCAACACTCTAAGCTTGTTGACTCATTTATCTCGTCATTGAGATATCGCTTGCTTACAGCTGGTGCCTCAACTAATGACATATTGCACCAGTATGTTTCCACTATCAAGGCATTACGGTCGATTGACCCCACTGGTGTATTCTTGGAAGCAGTTGGTGAACCAATTAGGGATTATCTGAGGGGTAGAAAAGACACTATTAAATGCATAGTGACAATGTTAACTGATGGATCTGGAGGAAACACAAGTGGGGCAGGAAATGCTGGAGATAATCTTCTTGAAGAACTGAACAGGGATGCTGAAAACCAGGAAAATGCTGACTATGATGATCATACAAACATGGATGAGAAGCAAGCATGGTTGAATTCTGAAAGGTATGGTTAATTCTTTAAATTCTGCATAAGGCCTCTTATTCCCTGAGCCCCGAGGAAAGTTTTCTTCTCTAAGATCGAGAATTGCGGCTCCAACTTTTACAGCTGGGAACCTGATCCTGTCGAAGCAGATCCATTGAAAGGCAGCAGAAATAGGAGAAAAATTGATATACTTGGACTGATGGTCAGTATAATTGGCTCAAAGGACCAACTGGTCAACGAATATCGTGTAATGCTGGCAGAAAAGCTGCTCAGCAAATCTGATTTTGATATAGATTCTGATATCCGCACGCTGGAACTTCTTAAGGTAAAGACTAACTTTCGTATTAGCCTGTACTTAGTTATGTCTGGAAGACATCTGATTGGACTGTACTTGATGTGTTATGCCTTTGCTGTAGCCTTTATAATTTTTATTTATGATTATGTTGTTTTGGCAGCTTCATTTTGGTGAGAGCAGCATGCAGAAGTGTGAGATTATGCTCAATGACTTGATTGACTCGAAGAGAACCAACTCAAATATTAAAACATCGTTACTAAGGACAGTTAAAACTGGTATTATTGAAATACTGCATGTTCCTTTAGAAACCAAAAGTTCAACTACTCCCTCCGTTCGGAAATATAAGATGTTTTAGCTTTGTGAAATGAGTGTATCTAGACATGTTTTAGTGTATAGATTCGAGTGAACCTATACACTAAAACATGTCTAGATACACTCACTTTACAAAACTAAAACATCTTATATTTCCGAACGGAGGGAGTATTACTGTACCTGAATCTGAACCCCCTTTTTTTATGATAGTTGCTGGGCAAGAGGAGGCAGAAATGTCCCATGATGTTCTTGATGCTACAATAATTTCTTCCAACTTTTGGCCACCAATTCAGGTATGCCAGTAAGCTTTTATTGCTATTGACTCGGGCATTCCAATAAAGAATAAGTTGCTACTACATCAATTATGATTAGCTTTGAGCCAGGAGCAAATGTTAATTGGTAGATGTGGTCTGCATCGAATGTACCAAGAGATATGCACCACAGTAATAAGTATTAACTGTTTATATCATCAAATCCTGGTACTCCCTATGATCCAAATTAATTGTCGCTTTGGTCAAATTTGGTCTAGGTATGCATGTACCTAGAGTTCTAGACACGTTTTAGCGTAGGTACGCTCATTTTGGAAAAAAGATGCAACAATTAATTTGGATCAGATGGAGTACCAATTTTCTGCCAGCTTCATCTTTAAATCTTTGTTATTTGCACATAGAAACTATTTATTAATTTATAAGATCCAATTCCGTTGCAACATTGTTTAAGTTTCTGTTATTTTTAAATACATAATCTCCAACATCAAAACCTCTCTCGTTTTGATTGTGAGGGAACACAAAGTTTTTTAAGACAAATTTCGCTTGCTACTAATTTCTGTTTAATCTTAATATTGTTTTTAGACAAATCTTATTGTTGTTGGTAAGAACTATGGTTTGCTTACTGAAGGATCGAACCATGAGTATTCTCTGTTTGATGTACTTTATCTTGAATCTTGATTCACTAAACCTCTATATCTGCTACAATGTAGACAGAAGATCTTGCAGTCCCTGCTTCAGTTGATCAAATGCTGTCTGATTTTGCACAAAGATTCCATCAGATAAAAACTCCACGAAAGCTATTGTGGAAGAAAAATCTTGGAACGGTCAAGGTAGATTTCCAACTTGAAGTTAATGGGTACACTTGGATAACTATGCTAACTGGAGAAATATCTCTTATGAGTTCTCTTTTTGGTTTGCAGTTGGAGCTTCAGTTTGAGGACAGAAGTATGCAGTTTACTGTAGTACCTGTTCACGCTGCAATCATAATGCGGTTTCAAGAGAACCCAAGGTAATATCAACTGTCTTTCTGCATATCTCTTATGTACTCATCCAACTCAAATCATCAAATCTTTTCAGTTGGACTTCAAAAACACTTGCTACGGAAATCGGCATACCTGTAGATTCTCTCAACAGAAGAATAGGTTTCTGGACAAGCAAGGTGTGGCATAAACGAATACTTTTCTTGTTCATGGGCAGCCAATTGTTGGTATCAGTATAAACATCGTATTCGTTATTATGTGCATTACTTAAACAGATGATATGGCACTATAAATCATTCTAGTACGATATATGTTAATGATTATGAGCAAGTAAAATGGACTACATGGTTGATAGTCTTCAGATCAGAGTTCTGCACAGAATATACAGGCCGTGTTTCCTTTATTGGAATAGACACAATATTATACTCTTAACATGATCTGCTATGCAAAGCTCTATCAGCAAATCTCGAGCAAAGTTCTTAAATGTGACCTGCTTCAGAAGCACATCTAAGCATTTCATTCTATATTGACTATATATACAGGGGGTCCTGACTGAATCAGTGGGGCCAGATGTCGACGATCACATCTTCACAGTTGTTGATAGCATGTCCGATGTCAACAAAAACAGCATCGTGAACGAAAGCAGTGAAGCGTTTCAAATGAATGAGGACGAAGGTGAAAGCTCGGTTGCCTCTGTTGAGGAACAACTTAAGAAAGAAATGACGGTCTATGAGGTTTGACTCCTTGTGATCTCAGATTCTTTTTTTGCATGTTCACAGCAATTCCTTTTTCTCCAGCCCCCATTTCTCAGTTCTCTGTAATTTAACCAATCATACTCATCTGGATGCACTGCAGAAATTCATCATAGGAATGTTAACCAATTTTGGCAACATGACACTGGACAAAATACATAACACTTTAAAGGTGGGCAATTTTTGAAATCATGTACATATTTCTTTCATCAACATATTTACTTATTTATTTCTTCTATTAATCATTCCAGATGTTCTGCGCCGAGCCATCGTATGATAAATCACTGCAGCAACTGCAGAGTTTTCTTTCTGGTTTAGTATCAGATGAAAAGCTTGAAATGAGAGATGGATTGTACTTGCTAAAGAAGTAACTGTTGTTTAGATTAGCTCATTCTCTGTTAGACAGAGGATGATAGGTAGTCAAATCAATATGTAAACCCTTTTGTCAAAATCATTCTGATCCCGATAGCAGTGTTTGAAAGTTGTCAGGTTGCCAAGGCTATTTATAGTACACGGGACAACACTTTAACCCAGCGCCCAGTGGCCATTCATAATTTTGTGAGAACTTCTCAACAAATAGGTGCATACATATCAGGGTAGATGCCATCTACTAGATGGTTCCAAGATTCACTATTTCACTAGTCACAACCTGTGAGGAAATTTGAAACATATATGTCCCATCTTTTTAATAAATCATCGTGTGTTTTAAATGGTTCTTTTTTTTGGATATGAGTTCTGAAGGGGTATTTGGTAAAGCAGATTCATTGCATGGATGACACCATTTTGCTAGGAGGTTTAATGCGCTGGCATATATTCCTCAATACTCTAAAAGGTTGGCAAACACAAAATATAAAAGAACTACTAAGGCTACAAATACATTACACTGACAGCATGAACCATTGATTTCTTTAGTTGCAATACAAACAGCATTGGAAACTGAAACAAACTAAGCCAGACATTTGACCATGTAAGGCCCCTCAAGTTCATAACCCAGCTTGCGGTAGTAGTGGCGGGTCCCAACTCCTGAGATAACGGCCAGCTTCTTCGAACGGTGCTCCTTACGAGCAATTCTTTCTGCTTCTTCCATCAGGAGAGTCCCATACCCCTGAAAACGATGATAATAGAACTGTTAGCCAGCTGAAACAATCTAGCAGCAGAACATCGTAAATATCTAAACAGTTATTCGAGAATGGGTAGCCAACAATAACAATACACATGATAAAGAACCTAAGCACAATCTTATTCAGCAAGTATATCGCTCGGTCACTGCACACCACACTTGTGAATCCTAATTTTTACTGTTTTGAGCATAACACATATTTCAAGTATGATCATTTGAGGATGAATAAAACAAAACAAAGAGTTGTTCACGTATGAGATTCACCTGGTGTTGAAGTTTCTCTGCATCACGACCATGCACAGGGACTGCCGTTCCATAGACATGAAGTTCACGGACAATTGAACACCTCCCTACTAGTTCAGGGCATGTAACATTTCGGCCACATTTACGCAAGCGCAACAAGCCAATAAGGATATCCTGTAGAATTTACAAAAAAAAAAAAAAACGTGAGTAATGCTACATAAGACCAAAAGAATAGGAGACCCAGTGATAAACTCTATGCACCAGTAGCAAATCTTAGAGCACATTTACAAGCAAAACAACTTAAATATTGTTGGTATAAGTGAAACATACAAGGCAAATAACTATGACGGCAAGTTCAAAAAATTCCTACCCACATAGAAAGGCATTGAGCATAATTAAATTGGAAAAGACATGCCTATTCAGGAAGGCAGCATAAGCCATAAAACATATCTTCACATCCTTCAATGAAATGAATTGGCTGCCAGGCTATAAAGTACCTGTCGTGTATCCTCATACGAGAGGAAAGTCTCCCAGCCCTCATTTGCAGCATAATCACGCCTGACAAGCTCTACTTCATCAGGTCTGATCTTGTGATGGATGTCCTACATGGAGATGCACAAAAAGAATAATAATGAGTACACATCCTTTAATGATTATAAGCATGTGACAGTGACTTCATGGAACCCTGTATTTACCTGAATTCCAGCCTCACGGGTTCTGACATCTCGGCATTTCAAGCCCAAGTCTTCCATTCGAGCCAACGCAAGCTCACGCAGGTTTCCTTTCTCAACACCAGAAGTAACAAGAGGCATAGGGATATCTCTCTGGACCCGATAGATTCGTGTCCATGGTGGTACCATCGACAGAATCCTTGCTACAATATCCACTAGGAGCTCAGGTGGATAGTTTCTATACCTACAACACATCAAATGTCCGCAGTATATAAGTTCTCAATTCTCACTCTAAGACTGAACATAAGATCAAGCAAGAAACAGAGTATCCAAAACTAGGAAAATATAGTACCTTCCAGTTTTCCACAGTTCATAAAGACCAGTTCCACGAATCACAAGAGTTGGGTAGATCTTTAGACCATCTGCTCGGAATGCTGGATTTTCGAAAAATTCTCGGAAACTTTCCATATCTCTTTCAACTCCAACATTAGGCAAATCTGGCATCATGTGCGCAACCACCTACCAAAAGGTAACACATTATGCATTAGGATAACTGCACAAGTCATAACTCAAGAAAGCCTAAATGGAGTTATTGCTAAAACAACAACAAAGTTAGTGGGCCCATGAGCAATAACCTTAAAACCAGCATCCTTTGCTAAAGAGAAACAATCAGCAACAGCAGCTACTGTGTGGCCTCTGTTTGTGTCACGTGCAACATCCTCATATGTACTCTGAACACCAATTTCTAAGCGGGTACAGCCATAAATTAGCATTTGCCGCAAATGAGGCCCCAGGCAATAATCAGGTCTCCTGAAATACAGAGGCTAATTAGATGTTTCATGGGAAAATCACATGGAATTTTCAAATGCAACCAAGAAAAATGGGCAGATGTTGATTGACCCTTACGTCTCAATTGTCATACCGATACATTTGACAGCACTATGTTCTGAATAACAAACTGCCTCCTCAACATTGGCAGAAGTATGCCCTGATAAAGCATCATGAAGATTTCTGATGAAATAATCACGATACTCGGCTGGTAATGACATGAAAGTTCCACCCATCAAAATGAACTCGACCTGCAGAAGAGTATATATGAATTACTTTGCGCCTATAATGCATCAAATATAACTGGACTGTGCATGAATTCACTCAAATTGAGACAATAATCTCTTCGGCTAGGAACAAACCTTATCCACACTATGTCCGAGCCTTTTGAGCTGATCTATCCTGCTTCTGGCCTGCACATATGGATTGTACCTACGGTTGCAAATTCAGATGGATTAGATGGGGTGGCGGTGTGGCGCTTGCTGAAACTGCCGCTCTGCCAATGAAATTTGTCCAGAGAAAACCAATCTATTTCAATTAGGCGTTGAGTAATGACAGGTGGATGGGAGGGATCAATTCAGAGTATGAGATCCACCATTGCTAATGCCTTTGGGACAAAATTCAACCAGTTCTTTCGGACTCCCGGACAGCAGATTTTGGAATTTACGTCTAACGGGATTTTAGTCGGTGATGTCTGCATATGACCTGCAGTTCTTGTGCCATCTGACCCAAACTGAGCTTAAGAGGGTGTGGAAAACTAAAGTTGAGGGCAAAGTTTAGAAAGAAACTGGACTGCTGACAGATTAGAAAGAAGAGGGTGGCCTCATGATCCCGCATGTCGGCTGTGTGATCAAGAACTTAAGACGGGGATGCCCTTGTGCAAAGGAAGTATGGACTTCTTTTTGTCCCTCTAACCCTGAGCAACATCGATTATGGGATGTTGGAGAAGGATTTACGACAGAGCATGAAAGGCACAAAAGAGGGAAAGCATTGCGCTTGTTATGTGTTGTGGCAATTATGAGAGGAACGTAATAGAAGATTTTTTAGGTCAATAGACCAATGCCGTGTGGCGAACCAAATTAGAGAAGATTTTTGGCCTGCTTGAGTAGGGAGAGTGGATAATTGGTGTGTTTTCTTTGAGGCTACTTGTTTCCCTCTTCTAAATGCAAAAGCAGAGCTCCTACTGTTCCTCGTAAGATTGCAAGTTCAGATCAGTAAATTCTCAAATGCATATCTAAAAAGCAGTCAAAATGATAAATAGCACTTGTATGGCTACATCATCATTCTAAACAATCTGTGGCTCTTAGGTTTTCAGGTCCAGAGATAAGGCCTTTCACAATGGGGGTCTCTTAGCACGGTATCATAGGTAAAATGGTGAGGTGGCACCCTAATTAATGATGAAAGAGAGGGGTGTTGTATCTTAGCTAAGCTACAACCCTTACACGGTATCATAGGTAAAAAGGCATGGCTAGCCCAATCACATACATGCATGTACCCAAAATCAATTAATGTAGATACAACACTTAAGAGACAATGCATTGTAATAGTTGTCTCTTAAAATAAACCATTACCTAGGATATAGCGCTAAGATACAATGCATTGTGAAAGGCCTAAGACAGACAACTACTAGTCAACTACTATCTTGTTTGCACTAACTAACAGTCCAATGAGACCTTAGCCCCTCACTTGTCTCAGTCACAAATTTTCGTTGTAATGCAAACAGAACCGTGCCTTTTGAATTTCTAACAATGTATTAACAGCATCGGCAGTAAATTACCTTGCCCGGATGGCGCGCATGCTGGTGGGCTCGTACCCAGTGTAGGACTGGGTGCTGTACTCGAAGTCGGAGTCGGGGCCTCCGGGGCAGTAGACGCAGATGTTCCCCGTGGTGGCGATGTGGGGGCAGCGGTGCGGCTTGGACATGACGGCGACCACCGCGATCCCGGACGCCGTGCGCACGGGCTTGGCGCGCAGCCTGGGGAGCAGCGCCGCGCGGTCGGCCTCCGGCACGGCGGCGATCATCTCCACCAGCTTGGGCGCGCGGGCGAGCCCGTAGCGCCTGCACGCGGCCGACTTGAGCGCGTTGAGGTCCACGTCCTCCCCGCGGCGCGAGAGCTCGCCCATCTCCGACACGATCTCCGCGATGGCCCGCACCCTCGCCTCCTCCTCGGAGAGCCCCGCGGGCAGCATCACTCCCCCTCGCCCCGGCGCCGGCTTCCGCCGGCGCGGCTGGTCGGCGGCCACGGGGGCTGCGGCTACGGCGGCGGCCATGGGGAAGGGTTTCCAGGAGAGGTGGGTTTTGGTCCGATGAACGAAAGCGAAGTTGGGCTCGGTCGGTGTTTGGTTCGGTTCGACATATCTCCAGTTCTCCACCATGCTGAGCCATATGATACAAAACGGACGGTGCAGATAGACCCACGTGGTGCAAACTACAGTAGTTTTTTTTTAGGACAACGTGGTGCAAACTAGTGGAGAGCATTTTCCTGTCAGTAAATAAATTCTGTAGCTCGCGAAAAAAAGCTTTCCTCCTCCTCTGCTCTCTCTCCCCATCTCTTGCGGCAGAAGCAAAGCGAGGCGACGCGAGTACTACGGCGGCGAGATGGACGGCGGCGGCGGCGGCGGAGAGGAAGGGAAGCAGCAGCCGCACCTGGTGCTGGCGCACAAGCTGTTCCTCCTCTCGCAGCCGGACGTGGACGACCTCGCCAAGGTCGCCCTCCGCGAGGACGTCCTCGCCGCGGTGAAATCCGATGGTACCAAAGCCTCCCCTCCTCCAATCTGCTTCCTCAACTGTGACCTGGTAGCTTGATTTGATGCGTTCTGCTTCTTGCCAGACATGGCGGCGCTGTACGAGTCGCTGGGGGCCGACGGCGTGCTGGAGACGGACGCCGCGCTGCTCGCGGAGATGCGCGGCAGGATCCAGGAGGAGACCGGGAAGTTCGATGAGAAGTGAGCAGATCTCGTCGCTTTGCACCTTTTCCTGTTTCGAATTTTAGGGTAGTTTCTAGGTTTCAGTGATTCGTGGCGTTCATGCATCCAATTGTTTGGCTGCCCTTACCGTCGTAATTTGACCACTCCAGATAGAATCTGCTACTCCTATTTGCTTCAGAGAACCCGCAGTGGCACAGTCTAGGCTCTAATGGTGGAATTCTCCATTTGTTTTTGCTGCTCCTGTTGTTTCTGAACATTGTTGCTAGAACTAACTTTTCAAGCTTCTAATAGTAGCAAATTTTCATTCCTATGATGTTGATCTTGACCTATACCAATGGAGTACTAAACTGTGCTTGTTTAGGTTATTTGACCATTCCAGATAGATTGTGCGATAGTTTGGCCATCAGAAGTTCAGAACCCACAGGGTTACCTAACTAATTTTTTGAAATCCTGCTAGTAGACAAAAATTCAATTCATATGCCGTTGATCTTGACAGAGTACTAAACTGTGCTTGTTTAGGTTACTGACGTGCAGCCATCTTGATCAGAAGTGGAACAATGGCTAATAGTGAATAGAGAATTGACTTATGCACAAATGAATCACTTATCTCGATAAAGGGCTGCAGTTTAAGCAGTCAGAATTTGGCTGTAAACATTTGTCCTTTTGGTTGATGTGAAACATTGTACTCTTTCTATCTAGGATCTCAAGTGTAGTGCTTCTTTTTCATTCCTTCCTATTCTGTTTCATCTAATTTGCCAATATGCTGTGCTGGGTTCTTAGCTTCTCTTTATTTATGCATAAAGGATCGCCGATGCTGAAGAGAACTTGGGTGAGAGTGAAGTGCGTGAAGCCCATCTAGCCAAATCCTTGCATTTCATAAGGGTTGGCGAGAAGGTATAATCTACTGTCTTCTGCACTGTGTTAGGTTGCCGATACATCTTTTAAACATCTTAGTCTAACCTAAACATTGAAAATTTCAGGAAAAGGCACTGGAGCAACTTAAAATTACTGAAGGAAAAACGGTAGCTGTTGGGCAAAAGATGGACCTTGTTTTCTACGCTTTACAGATTGGCCTTTTCCATATGGACTTTGATCTCATCTCAAAGTCTATTGACAAGGCCAAAATGTAAGTCTGGGAATTCCTGTAGTCTAGCTATTTGCTATTATGCCTTTTGGCATCTTGACGTCTAATACTGAGCAACTTCTCTTTCTTGATTGAAGCTTGTTTGAGGAGGGTGGTGACTGGGAGAGGAAGAACAGATTGAAAGTGTATGAAGGCTTGTACTGCATGGCCACTAGAGACTTCAAGAAGGCTACTAGCTTATTTTTAGACTCCATTTCGACTTTCACGACCTATGAGCTGTTCCCCTATGATACGTTCATCTTTTACACGGTCCTTACAAGTGTTATCACATTGGACCGTGTATCTCTCAAACAAAAGGTATGTATTCATCTTTTCCCCTTCAAGTCATCTTTGTTGGCTTGGGTGTGGATGGGATTTGTGTTGACAAGTTCTTTTGACAGGTTGTAGATGCACCTGAGATCCTAGCTGTAATTGCCAAAGTACCTCACCTATCTGAGTTTCTCAATTCACTCTACAATTGTCAGTACAAGTCATTTTTTGTGGCATTTTGTAAGTAACCGAACACTTTATTCTCTCATAAATAATTCTTGCATTTATTTATGAAGTAGTGCTCGTTTGACTATTCTACTGGGGTTGGCTCCTTGGATTTCTCATATCTGCTTGATATTCCTTTACAGCTGGCCTGACGGAGCAGATCAAGTTAGACCGTTACTTGCAGCCTCATTTTCGCTACTTCATGCGTGAAGTGCGCACTGTTGTCTATTCACAATTTCTTGAGTCATACAAGAGTGTGACGATGGAAGCCATGGCTGTTTCATTTGGTGTGACAGTTGATTTCATAGACCAGTAAGAGTTTTTGTTGATGTTACTTCTTCCAATGTCATGTCCTGATTTTGATATCATGCATGGCCGTTTTGATGTGGCTGACCTTTTACCTCCGATGCAGGGAATTGTCACGCTTTATTGCTGCCGGGAAGCTTCACTGCAAGATTGATAAAGTCGCCGGTGTCCTGGAGACAAACCGACCTGATTCACGCAACGCCTTCTACCAGTCTACCATCAAGCAAGGAGACTTCTTGCTGAACCGCATCCAGAAGCTTTCGCGAGTCATTGACCTGTAGGCTTTCATTATGTTAGAACATCTCATTGCTAGAACCCTACTAAAGCTCCTTTACAAGACTAGTATTTGCTTTAGCTTCTACATTTTGTATTTCAAATCGGTCACAAAGAGGGGTATCAAAATCTATTTTTTACCTGGGAAATTAACTTGTAATCTAACTACATGGATAGAGATGGCTGCAGATGATTTCCTATGGACGATTATTTTATATAACGAATACATCCATTTCTGTTTCAGTTTGTCACCAGTGTGTTCTTCCTCCAAGAAAGAGAATAATCTGCCAAAGAACTTGTGCTATCTGCTGCAAAAATGACATGCTCTGTGTATCGCAATGTTGCCTATGGACGATTGATTTTATATAACGAATACATCCATTTCTGTTTCAGTTTGTCACCAGGGTGTTCTTCTTCCTCCAAGAAAGAGAACAACAATCTGCCAAAGAACTTGTGTTATCTGCTGCAAAAATGTGTTTCGCGATGGAACTGTACCAGCACTCAAAACCATACGAACAAAACATAATGCTAGGACATACAAGGACAACAAAATGACCATTGCCATTCAAGTAAACCAACCAAGACCATATCCTCAATAAAACCCATGATACTGTTTATTGGTCTATACCATAATCCTGATTCATGACATCACACATGCTGAATCACGCAGAAATTCTCCTGTATGTTACCTTTTGATCCTCATGAAACCAAATACACCCTACCCGCCTAGAACAGGGGGAAGCCAACTCGCCAACCAAAAAGAAAAGAAAAATTCAACACTACAATCACAGCCCAAGTTCCAGAGAATCGTGCATGGTTCAAAGGATTGCACGATTGCGGTTGCTAAGGGTATTCTATTGTCTGGATTTTCCATTGGGCATACCACCCATTTCCTCCAAGCGCTTCCAGAGGGCCTCTCGCTTAGAAGTGGATTCCTCCTGCCTGAGCTCGTCGTCGTCGAACTTCTGCATGCATTCTCCGAAGAATGCAGAATCGTGATCAGAGAATATCTTGCGTACATTCAGTGTCAGGCTCCGAACAGCTTGGTTCCAGTGACTCCGAGCATTTCTCTCGAGCGCAGGAAAGATAATGGGTAGTATCACCTTGTAATTTTGCTTTATTAAGTTCTCAATGTGGTCGTTGTTCCATAAAAACAGTGCCCGCTCTGCCACCTGCAACAGACAAGAGGAAATAATGTTAGTTAGGTTAGATGCTTTTGCTGAATAGTCTTTACAATGTTTCATGTGCAAAACTTAACAAACAAGTTCAGTTAACAGATGCCACCAAGCTAAGGAAAATGCAGTAAGCTACAAAATATACAGCACACATGGACCGTTCAGTAAGCTACAAATTATGTAAACACACACTGTTATGGAAATTTCAGAACAGGGGAAGTTCAGTAAGCTACAACTTGCACAGTAAACACATACAGTGAGGGAAAATCACCAGATAAATAAAACAATAGAAACCTAATGTTGTTTGGAGGACGACAGTTATTGCAAGGTAAGTGCTATTTAGATGACGAGAATCCTGCAGGACAGCACAGAATAATCCACATCATGATTAGCAAGCAGAAAGCAAATCCTAAATCCGAACTGTACAAAATCGTGTAAGACCTGTTTCAGACATGACTCGGAAAAGGATTACAGTCAGCAAATATACCGGTTTCAAATACCCAAAACTAATGAACAAAGTGTTCAGAAGACACCACTTCTACGGTTCTACCTAAAGCACATGAAAAACCTGTTTATGTAGAAAGGCAGCACTTCACAATAAAACTAACAGAAACTTGTAAATGAAAATAAAAAGGACAGAAAAGAAGTAAATGCACGAGTTGCACCCTTCAATTCCGTATAAATTGGAATGGTTGTCTTACAACTAACATGCAAACAGATCAGCTGAAGGACTGCCACAGAGAAATAGATTAACTGTTATAGTGCTACTAGTCTAATTAACACGGATGTAGCAGATCATGTTTATACGAGGGTTTCATGCAAGAGACCAAAAGTTGCAGTGATGTTAAAAGAAAATGAACAAATCAGTGTTGTGTCATCTAAGATAAGAAGTTGATAGCACCACCAAACAAAGTGTTCTTACTTCCTAGAACCCACAGACAAATGCTCAAAAGTAGTATTTCTTTGCTATATATGGAACTAAAGGTTAACCATATGAAAAGACAACTGAAAATCCATTTACATAGTAAAAAAACATGATGCGCATAAAGGGTAGTATGTAAGCATGCAAAGTCTGCCAATGTCAATCTTTTTCAAACTCAAGGAGCAAAATTGTTAACTAATCTAATCTGTGGAAGACAACAAAGTTGATGCACTGATGAACAACAAGCCAGCAACATAATCAGAGATTTGAAGCAGTAAAGGGAAAACAGAACGAATTCTGATGAGAACAAATAAAGATCAGTGAAGTGGACATGCATTCAAAACTTAAGTATGTGCCTGATGATATTTAACCTGGAAGTGTGAGCTGTTCATGCTATGGGCAATCTGACGGAAGAGCGGAACCATGCATCTTTGGAACTCTGCAATCTGTGTTGCCTCCAGGACCTCCTCTAGCTCACCCAGGAACATCACCTCCTTTGAACTGTTTGTTATAGGCCAATACTTGAGCAAACCTCTAATGACAGTGTCAGCAAGTTTGCAGTCCTTCTCGACAAACTGTGTGATGCAGTATGATAGCTGCTGATGGTACAATGCAACAGACTTGGGCTTATGAAGTGGGATGAGCACACGGAGAAGGAACAACTTGTGCTCCTCTTTGAGCGGCAGGGCAAAACCATTGATTATACTGCCCAAGATCTCCAGCAACTCTGCAACACCATTATGTTTTTCTGTTTCAAACACAAACCTGTAGAAGATGTTGTTGATTGCTTTCCTGATGAACGGGCGATGCACCATGAATTTGCCATATATCCGATGGAGTATCGTCTTCAGATAGTCCCTTTCCCTAGGATCTTCCGAGTCAAAAAGATCCAGCAGCCTGAGAATGAAGGAGTGGTCAATGTATCTCTTGGCCAGCTTTGCGTCCGTCTCCTGCGACGCCACAAATCTCAAGAAAACCTCATAAACGATCTGCAGGTGCGACCATGCCGGGTCCATGAGAGGCTCCTCGTCCTCCATATCAACTCCTTCCATGGCCTTGTTCTCACGAGGGGTGGGGTTGGAGCTCCGGAACAGGTTAATGGCCACCATCTTGCTGATCTCCAGCATGATGACCTCTGAGAACTTGCCATTTGCAGAGGTGACATAGTCAACGAGCTCCATAAGCGTCTGCCGCTTCATCTCTTTCTCCTTGAGGTTCTTTGTGGGATCGGTGAAATCGTACACGGCGCAGCACAGGGTGGCCTTCCTGACAAACAAGTTCTGCTTCTCCGAGACCGGCACGTCCTTGAACGCTGGCAGCGGCTCATTGGAGTGATACACCACAGTCCCATTGATCGCCGGACTGGAGCCCGAGCCAGCCGGTGCCTGGTATTCCCCATTTCCAGCTCTCTTGTTCCCTCCAGGCTCCACGCTCCTCGCAACGCTGTAAGAGTTGGAAGGCTCATTGCCGTTGCCAGTAGCAGCATCCCGGCCCTCGCCGGCCTTCCCTGTCTTCTTGGGCAGCCTGCCGAGGATCTGCTTAATCATCTTGTTCTTGCAACAGCCAAAACCCTAGCAATATCCCGCCTCCAGAAATCAGCAGCAGGAACGAAGAGGGATCTGCGCAGATCCTCAGCCCCTGAACTGACCCAACAACACAAGATCTCCAACCAGCCGAACCCAGCCGCCCGGGCAACAACCCCTGGCTCCGCGGGCACGAGCAGCCGAACACGCCCAGATCACTGGAACCAATACGGATCAGGCCCTGCACAGGAGCCACTCCACCAGCCGGAACTCGACAGATCAGGCGACGCCCCCATCACCCCGCCCTCCAACCTTATTAAACAAATAAATATCCAATCTTTCCGCTCCCCGGGCAGCCAAATCTAGGATCCAGGAAGCAGCCTCGCGAGGTGGGAAATGGCGAGATTGAGGAGGTGGGGGAGAGGGGGAGGTGGAAGGGAAACCTTTTCTTGGGCTGGACGGAGAGCTGCTCTCCTTTTCCTCTGGATTTGAGAAGCGGCCTTGAGGTCCCCAAAAGTGGCAAAGGGGGAGACGGAGGAAGAGTAAAATTTTGTGCAGCGGCGTTCCGGACCGGAGAGCGGCTGTGGTGATAGTCGTGGAGCAAAGGGGAGGCCAGAGAGCCAGCCAAAATCAAAGAGAGATGGAGTATTTTACCGCATCTGGGACCTGGGTGAGTGCAATTAATTGCAGCGCAGCTAGCTGGCCCTCTTCCGGCTGTTTTTGCTCTCACTTGGAAGTGTGGAAATTTCATGGGTGCCGGTGCAAGAGTAGACCGGCTCCCAGTTTCTTTCTTTTTTATCATATTAAGACTTGAATATTCTTGTAAATAATCCCACTTCCTCCTTATTAGGCCTCCACAAACGTTATGAAATAAGGCTGTTTTGGCTCCCGGGTGCATATGTTCTTTTTATTTAAAATATTTGTTGAGATATTTTAAATTCGAAATAATTTTAAAGAAAAATGTTACATATAGATTTTCACATCCCATGTGCTCACGAAGTCGTTTCAGGGAAAATGACTTTTTATGTAGTCTATGTAAAAATATAAAAATTGGTGTTGAAATAAGCTATTTTGTGAGCTTTTCATTTTTTTTGTGCAACCCAAGAAAAATGCCAGTTCTCACAAACTGTGCATGCACACATAGAATATGAAAATATATATGCAAATACTTTTTTCTATTTTTAAATTTTTTTAATCTATTTTTAATAAATGGAGCATATACACCTAGGATCAAAAGTGCATTTCGTATTTAAAATATGAGCTACTATATGCCATAAAAGTGATGGCATTAGAAACTTTCAATACTCCCTCCATTTACAATTAGCTTGCATTTTGGGTTTAGTCAAATCTTGGAAAGTAGCAAGACAATTTGTAGATGCAAACTTTGAAGAAAGCGGATCCTCTGTTAACCACGGGAGTATGCAAAGTTTGACTGTAATATAAAATCTATTGTATTAGAATTGTTATAAATTATTTTTTATAATATATGCTTTTGGTACTGTGAGTTTTGGTAAAAAAATCTTATATTTCTGTTCAATTTTGATAAAATTTAACTTTGACTAAACCCATATAACAAGGTAAATAATAATGGAGGAAGTACTAGTATAAAGCTGGTAAAACTTTTGTGGCATATATCTCATATTTTATTAGCCAAATTAATGATTATTTTTTAAAAAAAATACATGTAGGCCTTATAAATCGATATGTAGGGAGTAATAAAAGTTATGACTACTTGGAGTTTTATTTCATTTTTTGTATTCTAGAGGTTCCAATACATTCTGTATGAATACTCTTACACGTGCTCCCTCCGTTCAAAAATAAAGTTTACGTGTGGGTTTCTTACGAAAATCTAAGGCTCGTTTGGCTCCCATCATTTTATTTTATTTGGTAGAAATAAAATGAAATGACATGATGATATTATTTTATTTTAGAAAATCTACAAAAATGACAGGATACCCAATAAATGTCAAGATTAGGCATGAGACAAAAAACCATGAATTCCAAATAAATTCTATAACCAAATCAGTGGCAGCCAAACAAGTATTTGTTAGAATTATAAATAATTTTTTTGATTGTAGCCCCAAATGATAGGAGCCAGACTGAGCCCTTAGTGATTTTGCATTGGTATGTGTCAGCACCATTTCTCCTCTTTAATTTCGTCATCTTCAACGAACATAGGGAAGATCATTTGCTAAATATTATTGTGTTAGATTTCCTTGTAATAAAAAAGGAATATGTTGGAAAAAGAGAAATACACTCATTTATAGACAAAAGGATGCACATTTATTGTGGACCGATAGAGTATCAGAGCAATTCCAATAATGTAGCCGGTTGCTGGCTATAAGTTTAGTGTCATGTCATCTATAGCCAATTTAGAGCTAACATGTATAATAGTGAGTTATGAAATTATAGTACTTTACCAATATATGACCCACATTTTACTCTCTCAAAGTGCCTAGGAGCACGTGCTAGATCTGGCTCTTGCATGAGAGTCCACTCTCCTTCTCTCCTCTTCTCCCACCTCTAACTAAACACAAATATACTACTTTAATCCTTATAACCTGCTGACTAGATTTTATTATATTTGCTCTCGGGAGAATAGCTAGGCATTGCACGGAGCACGAGCTAAGAGAAGTCCACTGGAGTGGATAAACAAAGCACTTTGAGATAGCCAAGAGATGCCACGTCGCTAGTGCTCGGCGCCGGGGCTTGTCTCCCGCGCGTGTCCGTACTCGCCGTGTGTATCTTACCGGGCAGATACCGTGGTCATTTTTTTTCCTTTCACCGTTTTCACCAAAAACTATCAAATCGGGATTTCAAATCCTCTCAAATGTTACTAATTCAGGTTCGAATGAGCCACCGGCAGAAAACGAGCACGAGCAGTATTAAATACACACTCGGCCTACCGAACTCACACCTAAACATGCTCCTCTGGTTTGAGCTTGCTCATTAGTGTGGTGACCAACGGCGGATCTAGCCTTTTCTTTTATCAGCTGGAGCGTGCGTGCGCGCAACGTGCGCTGGAGCGTGCCATTGTCCGCCAGCGGCGCCAAGGTCATCGATGGACCGACCGGCGGCAGCGGCACCACCGTGTATGGGCGGGCAGGGGCGCAGGCGTGGGGGCGCGGTGGACCACGCCGGCCGCGCCACGAACCACGAGCTCATCTGCTCATGGGCAGCATCATCATCATCATCCACAAGCATAATGGGGAATGATTTGTACTAGTGCTGTACTTTTTCCCCTCGCTCGACAGAGAATCATAATGGGAAATGATCCACGAACAGAGTAGGGCTACGCGTCAGTCGGTGTGTGCGGGTGAGCGAGTGCACGGGTGCTCGCTGTTGATACGTCGGAGATTCATGATCCCCGTTGTGTCTTCGTGGATCGTTTCCTGCGGCGTCAACGGCTGGGAGCCCGGCGAGCGGACGAGCCTGCACGAGGACCGCCCGGAGCTGCTTCCACAGGGAGCCACGCGAGTTCAGCTACCACTATCGACGGGAAGACAGGTCATCAGCCTATGGTGGAACCGGAACCGACTATATACGCTCTGTTTTCTGCCAGTGGAAGGAGATCTCGTGGTCAAACGAGAAGTTGAAGATCACTTGATTGTAGACAATATTATTTTCATTGATGCAGATGCCAGAAAAGAATACGGCTATTGATAGCACTACGATTATTAAAAACTACATTCATATATCAGGTTTTCCATCCCTCACGACACCAGTGAGTTTGGAGGAGGGCGATCGACTTATGGTGAAAGCAGAAGTGAAGGCGAAGGCAGTAGATAGATAGGAGCCTTGTTAACATCACTAGTTAAATGTCCGTGCGTTGCTACGGCTCATATAAAAGATCAAATATTTGGCCTTTTTTTTAGCATAAATGACATCTAATACAGTCCTTCTTGTGAGTATTTTCTTCTGTTGGCCTACCCCCAAGAATACAATTTATCCATTCCTCCTACTTTCTCCGCTACTCCTCTTCTGCAAGTGCATCGCCCTAACATAGAAGTTAGGGGGAGCTTAAAAAAATGACAATTCAATAGTGTTTCTTCCATAAGAAGTAAAAAAATGGTGAAAGAAAAGCATGCACTACTCTGCTAACTATACTATGACACACTTGCTGTTGAAGATTAAAATATTATATAATTTAGTTATTTAGTCTTCTGCAATAAACAAATAAGTGCAGTATTTGTAAATAATACATATACCATTGAAAGTTTCACCCTTTGACTTTAGATGTTGAACTAAAAATATTAAGTCATAGTGTCATTGAGATGTTGTGCTATTAAATAAATATTGTGACAAGATATCATAATAACAAAAATACAAAAAGATATAGGTCCATTGATTGCATATGAACATATGACATAAATCAAGAGCACCACCACGGTGCACCAAGTGCCCGACTACTTTTCCTGCTTTAAATACATATTTTTAATTATTGTAATGTGAAAAAATTACAAAGATTAGGACAAAGTAAAGAGATCAACCGAGACAATCTTTTTATATCTCTATTTCACCGAGCACATTACTACTCCCTCCGTCCTAAATTACCCTGCATTCTAGGTTCAGTTAAAGTTAAACTTTGTAAACTTTGACTAAGTGTATAAGAAAAATATAAACATTTACAATATAAAATAGATAGGGTTAGAATCATCATAAAAATACTTTTGTATTTATTAAATTTACATTATTAAACTTTATCTAGTTTAACTTTGACTAAACCCAAATTGCATGGTACAAAAGGACAGAGAGAGTACTTTATTTTGGTTACATACCATGGTAGCAAGAAGATCAATTACTGGGCAATGCTACTGAACAAACTAATATTATTATCAGATGACTAATAAATAAATATTTTCAAGTCATCACTAATGATTATCCCATCAAATTTCGTGATTCCTGCAAGTGCAAGGAAAAATTATTAAATATTGATCTAAGAAAAATTAATAGTCGACTGGTAATACAGTACCTATTTTAGTTTGAGCTCTTTTAGGGTGATTGACACAGAACCTTGGTTCCGTCCGGTTCTATTGATTCTATTTTTTGTAACTGTTGATTAAAATAATATATAGCTTTTGTTTAATTCTTGATGCTTCGCTGCTCCAAAAACATATATGCCAGCGGTCAAAAGAACTTCGACCCCTTCGTCATATCTCTCACCCCGTGGTAGAACTTGAAGAAAATCTAATGTGGGCGAGAACTTGAAGAAAATCTCATAGGGTCGAAGAGTTATTCGGGCGGCCGGAGCCCCGAGGGATAGAGATCAGGCAATTGCGACAAGAAAGATTTGAGTACGCCAACCAGTAGGTATCACACTATCGGGATCGTTCATACCCTTGGATCTGCGTCCCTCCCATGTGGATTGATGTCACTAAGTCGCGTTTAGCACGAGAATGCTTCAGATTCTCACACCGACGGTAATATTAAAAAAGCATGAATTTTATGAACACCATACACTACTACTCTTCTGGCTCTTTTTCACGGTCACCTCATGAATTGCGCCGGAGAACTTCCTATTTATCATACAACAAATAAATTAGAATCTTTACTATTGGTTTCGAGTTGGTGGTAAAGCCACCAACTCGACATACATCATTTGAGTGACCAAAATACCCCTAACAGAAATAGAAGTCAATCAGCCTATTTGAAATCCAAACTGTTCAATAACAGAATCACCGTAGAAAGCTGAAAATAGAAAGAATTAATGTCACCACGTCCTTTAATTGCCACACACCAATCACGGAATGCAATAATGTCACCACGCCCTGATGGCCACACACCAATCACGGGATGCAAAATAAAGGAAAGAAATCATGTCACCATGTCAGTCATTACACACAGTGACGTCTCGGGCTCTCGGCCAACATCAGCAATCTTGGTTAGGGCTTGGTTTCAACATCGCCACCGTCGGCGTCAAAATTCTTCTTCAGCGCCGTCGTTTGTCATCCTGACCAACACCGACTGCTGCTAGCAGTCGTCCTCTACTCACTGGTAATCAAGCTTCACATGCATCCTCTGCCCCTCCTCTCCTGTGCATGTTCTTTCTCTCTGCATGGTATTGCTAGAGGCTTTATTAACCTTTTTTAATCTTTTTTTATGCCTTTATAATCAACAACTATACAGAGTTCCAAGAAATTCAGTGAATCAACCTTTTTAATCTTCCTTCCATTATTCCTACCAGATGAATTCAGTGAATCTTTGTCGGGTGAGCGTGCAAACAGAAAATCAAGGCACTGGTACGAATTGGTATGGTCGATTGTCTGCCAAGAACAAAGAACACCTAAAGAATTTATGGATAGCACGCGGATATAAAAGAAATGCAGCTGTAAATCTTGGAGGTAATCAGATTCTTTCATAATCATCCTAACCTAAACTTATGCTCATTGCAAATTATCTTCTACTTGTTACTCTAATTTAAATATGCTCATTGCAAATTTTCAGGAGAGCATAACCTTTTGAACAACCGGACAGATAAAAGTAATGATGAAAATTGAGAAGGGCAACAACATATTACAGCTGTAAAGATTGCAGGTAATCAGATTTTATTCCTAAATATAAAGTCAGGTTCTTGCTCAAACTTTTAGTACTGATAACTGAACATGCTTAATAAAAAACCAGGAGAACATACCTACCCCTTTCAAAAACTGGACAAGCAGAAGTAATGATGAAAACCGAGAAGGGCAACAACATACTACAGCTGTAAATATTGCAGGTAATCCGATTCTTTCCTAAATACTGAAGTCAGATTCTTGCTCAATTTTTTAGTACTAATAGTTGAACATGCTTATTGCAAAAAAACAAGAGAGCATACCCCTTTCAAAAACCCGATAAGAAAACAAGATTGTGCAGCTGAATATTCGACGGGCGAGTGTACCCTTGTAAACACCAAATCAACAAGAGACCAAATGAAACAAGTGGAGGAAGTCAACTCGTGCGTACAAGTTGGTATGCTCGATTATTTGCTTAAAAGAAAGAAGAACACCTAAAGAAGCAGCATATAGCCTGCCAATAAAAAAATGCAGCTCTAAGCCGAAATATTTTTGAGGAATCAAGACACAACGCAGATCAAGGTAATAAGAGCTTTATGGCTCAGAACAGACTGCTCGCGGGTACTTCGAATTATTTCTAATGTCGTACCAATAAACTATCGTACTTGTGACTTGGTTATGTGGTTATTTTTCTAGATGTTATTGGACTGGAGGTGTATGTCAGGAAGTTCATGTACATACAATCATATTATCACAAGACGCCGTGCCTGGACATCGCATTTATGAACACTAGGTAACAATCAATTTGTTCAGATCATATTGGTTGTACCTCATATTATTTATGTGCTGAGGTTTTTTTTCACCAGGGGAGAAATAATATCCGTGCGTGTTTGGGACCGACACATGGGGCATCACATAGGACGTTGGAGACTAGCAGAGCGGAATGTGAACAGGACAGAAGGTGATGTGCCAGTGTAAGTACTTAAATCCTACCGCATACGTAATATAAATAATCTGATTGTAAATGTAAAAATACAATTTGCATATTTATGTGTGAATTGGGACAATGTATTCAAACATGTGTCTTTTGACATGAAGCATTGAAACGTTGGTTGGATAAGATGTATCATGAATCATCAGGAAATACTTTTTTGACAGTAATGAAGCATCTTCATAAGGAAGAAACTAATGATTACCTGTCTGACTCTATGTGATCATGTTTGATTCTGCAGTATCGTCTAGGGCCTCCAGGCAGTAAGGCTCTCACATAATAAACTGTAACAGAGCCGCAATAAGCCATGTAGACAGGTTCTTTGTGCTTCTCAACTGCTTTTCCGTTTCAGAAAGTATATCCAGTGTGCACGTCGACCTCAGCAGCTGAGAAGGTGCAAACTAGGTTAGATCGGTAAAGAACCAATAGCTGTATGCACACTATAAGTGTATATACACACATTGGGGTATTATGCTAAGCAGCAGAATAAAAGATTTGCATGTATTCTTTATATAGTTTGCCTACAAAGGGAAGGGAACATACATGTATTTTTGCCACTAACCTTTTGAACTACTGAAGATTTTGAGTGTGCTTCCCAGGTAATATATCCATGGTAAAAGTTGCAAGCTGAGCTAATAGCTGCAGGGGATCAACTTTTGAACTCAAAAGCTCCGTAGCCTCCCGTACAATGATAGCAGCATTCGATTATAAACAAGAGAGCAGGATATCAGTTAGCAAGTAGCGAGCCACAAAATTTGCTTCCATCAAGTAGCAAGCCACAATATTTGGTTCCACAATCGCACTTCTCTTTTAACTAGGAATGCTAATTACAGTGGATCCTACAGAATGTAGATTTGTAACTCTGCAACATAATTTAAAACTGAGTAGTAGTAGACGCTTCAATAGTTTCATTACAGAAGCTAATTTCCATTTTTTTTTTTTTTTTTTTTTGAAGCGAGGCAAAAGCTTTGCCTATCCATTAATTAAGGAGAAGAGAGTTGCCCAGTTAATTAACGGAAAACCGGGCTAAAACCGATACAACAGGGACCGAGCCCCACCCAAACACCCGAACAACAAGGGCCAAGCCCAAGCACACCACACAGAAGACAAGACGACCTCACACCCAAGCCGAAGACAGAAACGCCGTGACTGCTATGGGAGGAACAGACACAGGACGCTCCGACGTTGATGAAGAAGCCGACCACCCAACAGCTCAACAAGAACCTCAGCCAAGGGCCACCACCCCTGCACAACCCATCATCACCACCTTCCGGGGCCGCCGCCCCGACATCCACCGCTCGCACACGAGCCGCAACGCCGCACAACCCAGACTATCGCAACCCAAGTTGCACAGAATCATCTGCCTGTAGACCACGGCCGTCGCGCCAAGTCCGGGGCCGCCACCCCGACATGCAAGCAAAAGCAGCCCAAAGCTGCAATTGCCCGAGCCGACAGACCTTGCCACCCTCGTAGCACCAGATCGCCACCCCCACTCTGTCAAGCCGCCACCCCACATCATAGGGTCGCAACCGCACAGCAATTCGGAGCCGCCGCCCCAACATGCAAGAACAACCTCGAGGCCGCCGCCTCGACATCCACCGCACCCACGCCGACGGGCACACTAGCTTGGCAACACATAGGCCGGCAAAAGTACCAAGACTCCAAGGCGACGCCCCCAAGGAAGGAACGACGAAGCCGCCGCCGTCGCCCGCTTTATCAAAGACAAAGCTGGGTTTTCACCCGGAGAACTTGGGGAATTGGAGTAATAGATGGACGGTTGGCGCTCCACGACGACGCCTCCAAGGAGGGGAACGACGTCCTAGGACGCCGTCGTCGCCGGCACCGACCGAGGTCAGTGCAAGGCTTTCACCCGGAACAAACCAACGACCACTATCACCACCAGCTCCAGCAAGCCGGCCACCACCGGCAGCCGGCCAACCACCACATCAAAGCCGAACCACAGCGTGTCGAGCAGGATGCCTGGCCTTGCACACCACCACGGACAGTAGCTGGACATCACCACGACATCGTGCCACCACCAACGAGATGCACCGGCGGCGGATCTGCACATCACGCCGGCCAAAGGCGACGCCGCCTCGCCATCACCCTCTCCGAGACAACCTCCACCTCGGAGTTGCAGGCACCGGCCGGATCCGCCGCGCCCCGGCCAGCCTGCAATGCACGGTGGTCCCCGCAGGAGCCGCCAATCCCGGCAGATCAAGGCGCAGACTCGATCTGCAGCCTCCGCGCGACCGACGCGCCGAGGAGCCGGCGGTCCTCATCCCCCACCTCCACCGCGTCTCCGGGGCCGCTGCCCCGGCTTGCCTGCGCCGGCGAGCCGCCTTCTTCGTCCCCAGTCAAAGCTGACGAGCGCCGACGCCACAACAAGAGAAAGGACCTCCCCCGGCACCATTGGCAGCGGGGGGGCCGCCACCACCGCGGCGCAGGAGCCGGCGGCAGCGGCGGCGGGGGAGCGCCGGAGGGCGAGCTTGGTGTTGTGGCGGCGGTGTGCGCCCCCGGTGTCGCTGGGGAGCGACGCGGGGGTATTTCCATTTTGTGAGTACTTGCTGAAAGGCATAAATTAAAAACGTGTTAACTTGAGATTCGGCTTCTGTTCATAGTAAGAAAGATTATGCAAAATAGGTCAAAATGACAGAAAAAACTCTTTACTAGAAATTTGATCAAAGATAACAGTTACTGAAGGACAATGCCTAAGGATGTACAAGAAGGGCTAGCTTTTTAGGTGGAGCTGATCCAGCTAGCTAACTATCTATGGCCGATCGAAGGAAATCGTGGTAGCTTTATAATCAAAATGTTAATACTGGAAAAGATTAGTTTGTCAGGTTTTTATGAGTGAGTTAGTTAGGGAATAATTAGTTTTTTGTTGTTGTTGAGAATTGAGATAAACACATCATATGGCAGCCCTTTGACTATATCGATGACTTGAAAATCGTGTACCAAAATCCATACTATTATGGAAGTACTCGGATCTGTTTATAAATAAAGCATAATCAGGTATCAAAATAAACAGGAAATATCTTGTGGCCCAACACCTGCCAAATACCAAATCATGTACGAGTATATACCAATATAAAGGGAGATTTCCTGTTATTCTCCACGTTTATCAACCTTCACCAGCGGAGTCAATCCAACACCGGGAGGAATCTTTGTCGGCAACAAGTTATGATCCATTAGGGCCTAGGAGGAGAACTGCGCAACACTGCAGCCGTTAGGGCCTAGGAGGAGAACTGCGCCGCCAAATCCATCGCTTATCGTTGCCGCTCCTCAAAATCCGTTTGGACTAGGATCAGAAGCTGCTGCTGAAGCGTTACGCGACATAGGGATCTGCGGCAGCGCGGGGCGAGTGAGTAGCGGGGTGAGAAGCTGGAGGGGCGTGGGGAGAGCAGGCGGCGGGGCAACGCTATGTGGGGCATGGGAAGGGGCGGTGTGGTCAGCCGGCTTCATGGAGATGCTGGGAGGTCCTCCGGCATTGAGGAGGTACCGGGGATATTCGTCGGAGTCCAGGAGGTGCGGGGGCGAGGGAACCGGTCTGGCACGTCGGAACAGGGTGCGGCGCCCGGCGACCGGCGGTGGCGCAAGGGGACCGGGGGCTGGCGGCGGCGCCACTAGAGCGGCAACCAGCGGGGGCGCAAGGGGACTGAGGCTTGCAGGGGCGCCTTTAGCCGGCGGCGAGCAAGAGGTAGAGCGGCGACGGGGGATCGGGGATGTAGGGGATGGGGAGATGGACAACATCAAGTCAGTAGCCGATGGAAGAAGAAGATGAGTGATGGAAAAGAGAGTGGCTGTCGGTTTATTTTTTACATTTTACATTTTTAATCTTGTGTCGCTTACTTATCTGGAAATATAGTAGACTGGACTAGATAGTGGCATCCCTCTAAACATTCAGGTATAGATTTTGCATTGGGAGCAGCCTTTAGTTCATAGAGCAAGTGTCTACAAACCAAGAAATAGTGTATACAATATTTTCTCCATTTTGATTATTCCAAGTTTAAAGAAAATTATGTTATCGTTTTTTATTTGTATTATTCCAAGTTTAAAGAAAATTATTATATGCGTATTCTATATTTTAATATTACATTTTTATTTTTGAGTTTTTCTTTTCTCGATCCTGGAGGAAACAAATATTGTCAATGTTCCCGAAAATCCAATGACATAGGCTCTCATGTTATGTTGGTGAAAGAGACAAAATACTCATTTTTAGGTTTTCTTGCGTATTCATGGGCCATTCAAACCCACAACATGCAATTGAAGTTTTAAAGAATTGAAATCTACCTAAACGACGCACTAGCATTAACACAACCTAGCTGAAATGCCGATATAATTTTCTAGCCACGTAGATCACCAGTTGGTATTCCAAAAATTACATATAGTTGAATATCTCTGAAAATAAACTCAATTGTTTTACTTTTATCGTTAGTGATAAGGCATACATCTATAGGAATGAATCTGGTTATTTAGTTTTTAACATTATGCTCTCGTGGAATGGTAAAGAATTAGTTCATCCAATATATACGATGGATATTCAATGTTGCATATTTTTACGTATTTCACATGAAATATTCATTTTTATGACAAATATTGTTGCTCGGGATGGTACAAAGTTGAGGAAGAATATTTAATACACTTGCTCAAGTACCATAAATATGAAACCGAAGACAACATTCCGAACATTGTACGATAATATCTAAAAAGTATCAAGGAGTAGATATTACTTAATAAAAATAGTTAGCCAAGTGCTTATTTTATATTCAAATAATGTTAATTATATAGCTTGTCAAAATATACATGAAATGATGTGGAATATTATCATGTATGTGCTTATTGTATGTATATTGCATTGACTTTTTACGTATTGTATTGACTTTTTATATATTGCATTGACTTATTAAGAGAAAAATTGGAACCGTAGCAACGCACGGGCATTCCACTAGTATTTAATAGTATCAAAATCGGTGCTCTGATTAGGATGCACGCAAAATATATCATTTTAAGTTCATACTTTGGCATCTATTAGCCCATGGGATCATTTAAGTAAACCAGCTAGGAAGTATACAAAACACATTGAATAATTTCCCCATGTCTCCGTTGTGAAGCAAAGAAAAAAATCTAGGATCAAATCCATTAGATGCTACGATATGTGTTTAACAAAGTAAAATTACAAGAGGCATTACATAATTGAGGTGAATATATGTATGTCATTTTTTAGCGAAACAGAATTCAGCTAGTGATGCATCAAGATGTAAGCAGTAAACTGCACGCTCATCATCATGTGCACATGGTGCTAGGCTCGAGCAAAACTTCTTAGAAATAAAAATAAAATCACATAAATAAATCGAAGATCCAGAACTGCATCTCCAAAACAGAAAAGTAAATAAACCAACTGACGAATCGCTTACACGACAACTTAACCGCGCGCATGGGCTATTCAAGAATTTGGAGTCATTTTGCTACTTCGTTCAGTACTTGCTCATGCCGGTTGTGAGGGAGATGACATCTGAAGTTATGGATACATACCGTCAACACATGTGCCTTACAACGAGGAACATCTGGCATTTGAAGTGCCTCCAGAGCGCGTCGTTGCACCCCGCGGACTACTCCTCGCCCACGCGTGATCGTCGGTATCCGGGGAATTTTATTTTTTTGCCCCTCTTTACTTGGTACTTCTATGAATTGCCCTTATTAACTTTGTTCTCTATTTTTTGCCACTTTTTACTTTGCCAATTGATAATTTGCCCTTTTACATTATTTTCTTTTCTTTTAAGGATATAGTAAAAATCTGGAAGACAAACCTATCCCTGGCTGCACAGCCGATCCAACCAAAGGGAACCAAATCAATTAAGCCCTTTCTTCCCTGTTTATAATGGGAACGGGAAGAACCCTAGCTTAGCCGCCGGCCCCGACGCTTGCCACTGCCCAGCTCGCGCAGCTCGCGTAGTTTCCGTCGGCGCTCGCCGCTCGCCGCCGCACCTTCACCGCTAGAAGCTGCCCCCTGCGTACCCAGCCATGCAGCTTGCCACCCGGCGCTACACCTCCGCCACACCTCCGCCGCTTACCACTGACCCTAAGTGCTCGACACCTCCGAGCTTCTCCTCCGATTTGGGCGGCTGTAACCACCACCTGACCACCGTTCTGTTCGGTGTGAGCCTGACTACTCTACTGAAAGTCTAAAACAAACCAGGAAGAAGAACGAACAGGGACCTAGATTGGATCCATTCAGGTCGAACAGGTATGAGGGCTATATTGGTCATTGCATGTGGGCCCATCCTGTCAGGGGGCAAATTATTAATTGGCAAAGTAAAGAGTGGCAAAAAATAGAGAACAAAGTAAATGAGGGCAATTCATAGAAGTACCAAGTAAAGAGGGACAAAAAATAAAATCCCCTCAATGACTTTGTTTACACCTCTAGCTTGTGATGCTGGTGCTGCATCCTCGGACGCGTCGCTGATGTGACCCTGCTGCCCCACCTTCACATCATCAATTTGACGGCGACTCTGTTGTTGTCCTTGTAGTGGCAGCGCTGCTAGGGTTACTTTGGTATGAGACCTGAAGTCATGGTTGTCGCCAAAAGAGGATGAGTGGAGCGTCTAGGGGAGGACAAACCCTTTTGATCACACGACGACGTGTATGTTTTAGTATAGGGGCGATGATATATAGGAGATACGATCAAGGTGGGTGACTTGGCTAGCTGCGGGTAAGTATGGCAAGACATAATTGAGATTTTTTTACTTTAACGCTCATTTAATATCAATTGATACCGTCATAATTGCTGCTTAAAAATTCCATAATTGATTGACGTGATTATTGCTCACGAAAACTATGATTGATTGATGCAATTGCTAAGGAATATAAGGAATCTATAATATCTATAAAGTTGATCCCCACTAAAATACATTAAATGTTTGCAAGCTCAATCCTCATTAAGCCACGTCACTCCTATAATTTCCGTTCATTAGATTACAATCTGGCGTTCTGAATTGTCTCTTGGTAAAATCTAGACATCCTATGCAGGTGCGCAGCCTTCATTCACCTTATCTTTTTGTATTTTTCTAGCAATAAAAACTGGCTTGTCTTTAGTTCATTCCTCTCCCGGCTGCTGCCCTTCATCGCCGATTAAAAGAATCGTCTATCAAGTCTTTGCCCCTTCTTCTCCTAATCCACAACGCTTGCAGTTCTCCCACCATTTTTTTCCCCAGCATTAACTGGTTATAATCCCCTCCTGTGTTTACCTTCCCCTTCTCAACCTTTCCTTCCTTGTTACCTTGTATGACCTGGACGTGATTGGTTGGCTGCTTTAATCATGTGGTGCAATTTTTTGTTAGGGGTAAAACAGAAAATCAAATGATGTATGTCGAGTGGGTAGCTTCACCATCAACTCAAATCTTATAGGTAAGATTCATTTATTTGTGGACGACGAGAGAGTATGTCTTTACCGGTGAAAGTTTTACAAGTAAATTTTCTTCTCTTGACAGAGTAAACATTGTTTTTTCTGAATGAGTATAGCTTTCGTGGGCGCCGGTTGCCATCCTAGGCAATCTCGGTTGCTTCCCTTGTACTATTACACATAGAAGAGACCAGTACGACTTTTTGTGAGAGAAAAGGGACAAGTGAAACCATAACCCTCGATCCACTTTTAACCATAAGAAACATTATTGTTTTACTTTGCATGTATTTTTACTTTCAGAGAGTACTATTCTTTATTGCAAGTGTTTTCTATTGCTTACACGTTCCCGTGGCAGCAAGGCATGTTCATCTTTAGGGAGTCAGCTCCGTAAATCATGCTGAAGCTGCAAGGCTACTACAAGCTATGGGATCACTTCTTACAAGGGATGCAGCCTCTTGCATCTGGAGATGGATGCGATCGTCCTGAAGAAATCAATCACCATCAATAATTACGATCGTGTGCTGCTAGGAGCTTTGTTTAAAGAAATAAAATCCTACTACCTCCATGCCGGATTATTGGGCAATTCTATATTTTAAGAAAAACTTTAACCATTAATTTTAGTCAAGAAAATATGAGATATTTGACATAAAATTTATACCATTGGAAAGTTTTTTTGAATATGAATCCAATAGTATAATTTTTATATAATATATCTTATATTTTTTTGACTAAAATTAAAGGTCAAAGTTTGTCTCGAAGTACGTAATTGCCCTATAATCCGGTATGGAGGGAGTACCTATGTAAGTAGCGGCGCTGGAACTTGGGGGGAGGAGGAAAATTGGCTAATTACTATGGGCCACTTTGTAAAATGTCACTGGACTGGGGAACGCGGAGGAGGGGAGGGGGGTGCCTCAACTAAACATAGTTGCATTGTTGCTATGTATTGCGTAGAGAGTGGATTTGGTGCTCACCTGGGTAGCTACTCACCCCCTGATAACCGCTGGATTTTGCACACCACCGTTGGATTCGTCCTAGCGACTAACGTCTAGTTCACGGTGAGTGGATATCCTCGTTGTTTCTCCCTATGCAATACACTCCTCGTTGTTTCTCCCTATGCAAAAAAAACCAGATCCCCCAGAACAAAATATCTCCCGATTAGCCTCGTGCTCCTGCCGACGAATGGAGGCCATCGCCTCACCTGCCGGATCCGGCCATGGAGGCCACCGATCCTGCCCCCACCGTCGGCTATCATGGAGGGCTAGTCCCCGCGCCCCCCTCGACGGTGAGGTTGTGGGGTGAGTCGCGCGCCTCTCCCTGTCATCTATACGTCCCCGGTGGCCGGGAGCAGCGACGGTGCTCCATGGATCCGAGCATGCGGCGACGTTCTGCAGCAGGGAGGGCGGCCTTCGACCCAGAGACGCTGCTCCTGCAGCGGTGGCTACTCGCAGCACGGAGGTGTCCGCACCCGAGGCCCTCTGGCACGGCTCCCCACGGCGTGGCTCCTTGCAGCGCGACGGAGACGACGTCCACGGCACGAAGCAAGGCGATGGCCGACCACGCGGCTCCCTGCAGCGTGGCACTTCTTTGCCATCCGGACACCCCGGCGACGACCGGCTTGCAGGGCGGCGGCGGCGTCGCTCCTCGCGGCAAGATCGCCTGAGGCCGACGGCTAGGGATGAAAGTGGAGCGGAAACTTTCCGACTTTTCCGTGGAAAAATGGAAACAGAAAGGAAATATGAAAATGGACATGGAATTTTGCGGAACAGAAACGGAAATTCTTTGGCGGAAGTGGAAACGGAAATGGAATATCGTTTTCCGGTGGAATAGATCCGGAAATGGAAGTTTTCGTTTCCGACTAATATGGAATTTCCGTTTATGGTTGTTTTGATGGACAATTTAGCAGGCCCAATATGTGACCTTGTCATACTGAATCGTCAAAACAACCCATCCCCTACTCCCCCATTACATCGAGTAATTGTGATAGGTTTAGGGCACAAGTTTTTTGATTTGCTTGACTTTCTTGAGGTTTTTTTACATGATTCAGGTGGTCTCTTTGTTCTGACAATCATCTGTTTTTCGTCCGTGTCCGCACCGTATTCGTTCCATATCTGTTTCCGGAAGTATCTGTTTTCATATTTGTTTCCGGTGTTTCCGTATTCCTTTCTGCTTCCGCATAAAAATATGAAAACAAATGTGGCAGCACTTAGTTCCGTCCGTTTCCGCTCCGTTTTCATCCCTAGACACGGCGCATGGCCAGCACGCGCGGTGGCGCTCCTCCGAGCGCAGCTGTGGAGGCACGTCTGCACCCGAGCCCGCGGCACGGCCGTCGGTGAGGTCCAGCTCCTCGCCGACCTGCTGCTCATTCGTCACCACGAGCACGCGTCGGAGTTCGCGGAACCTCCTGGTCGAAGCGCGAAGACGATCTTCCCGTGCAAGAGAAGTCTGCTTGCTCCGGCTCCGCCTCTTCCTCTGCTTCGTCGGCGCTCGCCGCGCTGCCTCACCAAGAGCTCCCATGGGGTGGGCGTCGATGGTCAACAAGAGAGGATGATGTTGGGGAAAAGGAAGAGAAAGAATAGAGCGGTTAGAGGGGAGTGGCTCCAGTCCGTGGACGCTAGTGCATAAAAAATTCTATGCAACTAACACCGTTATACACGTGTTAGTTTTTAGAAGGGTGTAGCTACAACGGTGTGTATAGTTTTATTTTTGGTACTGCGTATGATGATGCAAAACTATATGTGTGCCCCAGGTCATGTAACTTTGTAGCTCACGAACGCCACCAAAGATCATGCATGTGCGTGGGCAAAGGTTGCCTCACTAACAAGCGTGTGATAACCAATTTTTTTAATGCTATTAGTCAATTTGAGATATGATAATTAACCTCTAATTATTTTGATTTTTGCTAATTAATCCCAAGTATTTACATTTCCGATAATCTTTACTTGTAAAATGGCAGAGCTAGTACCTAGTGGAGCTAGCAGTTAACAGTGGCAAGACGCATGTTATGCACTACTACTAATGCATCCATCGATTGAGCTAGCTAGTGGAGTAGTAGTTCACCCTATGTTTGCATCACGACCAACGTTGCCCATCTAGAGCACCGCCGCATCGTAGTGATTCATTTCCACACCTGAGTGTTAGAGAGAGCTAGAGATATTCAGAGAGGAGAGAACCATAGCTTATAGGAATTTTTGACATACGAGACCACCTACGCGAGTGAAATGCTAGAAAAGACCACCTGCGAAAATTTTTGTCAAAAAAGACCCTACGAGTGGCGGCACCCCCGGGCCAGGCGACACGTGGCACGTGCCGCCTGGGCCGTTGCCGGCAGGCCCCTGCCGCCAATGGGAGCGCCGGCACCCTGCCAGGCCAAGGAGGTGCCGCCAATGGGAGTGGCGGCAAGAGGAGGTGCCGCCAATGGGGGTGGCAGCAAGTTGGCGGCAAGGGGAGGTGCCGCCAATGGGAGTGGCGGCAAGAGGAGGTGCCGCCAATGGGCATGGCGGCATGCTGACGTGGCGCGTTGCCTCCAAGCCAGTCCACATGCCGGCGATGCGAACGGCGGCAGGGGGCCTGCCGGCACTGGCCCAGGCGGCACGTGCCACGTGTCGCCTCGCCAGGGGTGCCGCCACCCACAGGGGGTCTTTTTTGACAAAAAATTTGGTAGGTGGTCTTTTCTAGCATTTCACTCGCACAGGTGGTCTGATGCGTCAAAAATTCAGCTTATAGTAGTACTAGTGAAACCATACCCAGGCGTATGTGTTGGAGGA
Organism: Dactylis glomerata; assembly: GCA_007115705.1. Lineage (NCBI taxonomy): Eukaryota > Viridiplantae > Streptophyta > Magnoliopsida > Poales > Poaceae > Dactylis > Dactylis glomerata. The sequence goes on along the minus strand of QXEO01001975.1, from coordinate 519,090 downwards.
GTTGGAAATAAGTAGAGGAGGCGCCGGTAGATAGTCGAGGAGAGGCGATACGAGTTGATTGGAAGAATAGCAGTAGCTCTCATCACTTTTGGTTTTTTGAATTTTTTTAAAATCTCACATTTTTATATTTTCAAAAATTATATGGTTAAATATGTAGATAGATTTAGAGACGAGGAGTGTATACAAAAAAGTCTCGTTAAGAAATACTTTATATTTTAGGAAATACAAAAAAGACAAATTCTCTGAAAGTAAACTGATAAAATGACGTACTTGTGTACTACTATTTACAGTGAGAAATTTATCCTTTTTGTATTTCACAAAATATAAGGTATTTTTAAATGCAACTTTTTTTATTACACTTCTCATGTGCATATCTATTTACATATTTAATATCATAATTTTGAAATACATAAAAATGTAAGGTTTTAAAATTTTCAAAAAACTAAAAATGAAAGGAGCACTGGTGCCTATGTGCACAAAATCTCTTTCCAGTAGTTGTACTGCTATTTGTTTATCTGGTTGCTGGTTCTAGTGGAAGATTGACTGGATCGTTTATTCAGGCAACTTTGTAGAATATGTTTTGCTGTCAAAATCATGATTCATTATGTGATTGGAGATGTGAAGATTCCGTTGAAATATTCGTGGGCTGATGTGCCGGTGTTGTTATATGGTGATGGATCAGCAGGAGTCACCAATACAAATCGGGCATTTGATACAAATACTGACTTGGAAAGTAAATATGATGATAATGCTTTTATAATGCAAAACTTGGTACTACGGAAGTGATCGTATTTTGCCGGTCACAGTTCACGTATAGAACTGTCTGAGTTGTATGAGACTGTCTGAGTTCTCCAATGAAATGACACTTGATCCGAACAGGATGCCGGTGATGGATCCTTGGGAGCGGCCCGTACGAGTAAGTTAAGTTGTCATATCTCGGTGGGCTAAAGAGCTCTGCTCTTCTAGAACCTGTGTGGTTCTAGTTGAGGTAGTCGATGTCGGGTACCCTCTGCAGAGTATAAAAATGTGGAATTTCACCCCTGCGACTCCCGGGTTTGGGAATGCTTACCTCCATGTGTGGCATCATGTTTAAATTGCTTAATTATTTTAATCACCTGTTTTTAGTAAAAGCATTTATTTTACAATTTATATGATTATGTATAATCGGTTTGCTGAGTATGACTTATCGTACTCACGCTAGCTCCCCTATTTTTTTAGATGCAGCGGATGCTAACGTATGCGCACGAGCATTGCAGCAATGGTGGCGGTGAAAGAAGCGAGGAACTGGTAAACAGTAAAATCTTCACTCTCCCCCTTATAAAGCTTCCTGATGAAGGAACGTGGGCTGAGACATGACGCAAGGAGCAGAAATGGCAGCCCACTAACGGGCAGGAAAACTGTAAATTTACCGCGATGCCCACAAGCAACGGTCAGCGCCCAGTCAAATTACATACAGAGTAATTATATTAATGACGTCACGAGAATTTGAGTAACGGGGAAACAAAAATATGACAGTGGTGAACACTAATAGGGAAAAATTCAGCAAAAGTCTGGTATGACATGTTGCGTATTGATGATGACCAAGGAAGTCGACAAAAAATTATTATGAAAGATCCCATCAGGACCGCTAGCCGTGCACCCGACGATATTATCAAATAAAGCTATTATCTGATGATCAAAGAAGAAATGATTAATTTGAGCCTATACTCGAAACAAGTTTTCGATTATAGCCTCGGGGGGCTACTCCCATCGGGAGCGCTGGCCGCGCACCCGACGATATTTTTTACATACATAAAGAAAGCAAATAAGGCGAAAGAAGACTTGGACATCATCGTTACTCCCATCGGGAGAGAGTTTATATTAATCAAGGTTGAATAACCCGAATATTTCTAGAGCTGAAACAATCAAACAAGGCTGCGACGTATGATTCTCGAGTTGCGTCATCATGACAAAACTTGAATGCCATGATTGAAATATATCATGAAGGTAAGACACCAGGATCTGTCATGTGTGGCCTGGTATACGCACATGGATACGCTCTGCTAGAAATTATCCGTGTCTACGACGCGAAGAAAATCCTGGTTGACGCACTGGGTACCCTGAGAACCACTGGGATTCATTTTTTGTAAGTCCTAAATGCGGCAAAAGAATGGGTTTGACCGGTTTCCCAAATTTGAGTCCAAGGGGATTGAATTTAAAGTAGGTGACAAGTATCTGTTCCGGCAGTTAACTGGCCTCTTGATCCGTAAGAGTTGTCAGGCTTGTTCATTAAAACCCCTTGCGAAATGATATAATGAAAAGTGTTTATTTTTTAATACAGGCAGAAGAAGTCGAAAGATTAATCAAGTTAAAGAAATAAAGATTTGAGATTCAACCCGAATCTGCAATTCTGGTAGAATCTCGGGGGCTACTGACAAGGGTATAGATAATAGAGCCCGTCAGTTAAGTACCCCTGAGGCCCATTAAGCTAGGCCCAATTGTAATACTAGTTGAAATACGAGTTCATGTCGTATGTCGATATTGTAATCTGTGTCGGACCCCTCCCGATCCTTGAGACCTGGCCACCTATATATAGGGGGCAGGAGAGGACGGTAAGGGACAGATTGAAAGCAAGCCAAGTTTATTCTTACGTTTACTTTCGATACATACCTTGTTTGACTGATTTTACCTTCGAGTTCATCCGACGCCCTATTTCCCCGATCCTAAGTCCTTCATATTGGACATTTTTCAAGTTAACCCTCGTCAGTTAGGGACGACAACCATGTGTGGGTTGTTAATCTTTTTTTTGGGTGAACTCACCCGATAAAATACTGCTATTAAAACTGGAGTACAAGCAGATTCAAAGGGATACATGGAATTACACAGGGGTCCAAAAAATAAGCAACGAGGACCCTGAAAGAAACTTGAAAATGCAATCAAGTCCTTCGTCTTCCTCCTCCTCTAGATCGAGACACTTCGGCGACGGACTGCGACGTCGTCTCCGGGAAGCAAGCCACTTAGAGACGGAGCACAGGAGATAACCGACGGCCAGATGTTGGTTGTTCATCTACCTGAGCTTGTACTTGAGATGTGTGATGGCATCGAGGAACTTGGTCTAATGGAATGTGCAAGTGTTCCTTTCAGCAGCAACAAGACCAGGTCGGCACCCTAACCTTGCAAGGCCACGCCCAAAACATCATAGAGTTGGTGATACATAGTAGTGAGCGGTCACCACCTCAACATACAACCACCATTCATCATTCGAGTATCCACAACTCTTGGTCACAAATAGGGCGTTTGGTCCGAGCATCCCCTGCCTCGATGACCCCCCCCCCCCCTTCATCTCCTCCTCCTAGCCCGAGCATGTCCCCGTCCCCAATGAATCTGGGCGTCAGCGAACTTGACTCCTACCATCGGCGACCCATGGCTCTGACCTCTGGCGAACTAGTCCACATGGATGTTTGAATAATAAAGGTTACGAGAACCTCGAGAAGAAAATCTTTGCTATCATAAAGGCAAAAGTCGCCAAGAAGCAATTCAAGAACAAATGAGATTTATTAATAAAACAGTATACTCAATTTGTGGAGTTGAAACATGCCGCAACTAGACTTGGGTGGAATGAACAACGTGGAACTATTGAAGCGGATGATGAAAGACAATTAACTCTCGGCATCGTAAGGGCATTCCAGACTTTTCACCAAGTTTGTTTGCTAAATAGTTCTAGTGCTCACAACAACTTTTCAGTACAACATCTTTGCCACAACACACAGCGACAACTGCTTATATAAAAGCCACAGCCTAACCAAACGCCCCTAAAGCCATCCCGCCAAACCATCACGAACCCACAACGCTGTGAGATTTAAGAAATCAATGGCGTGTCACCTAGGGCAGCGACGTGAGCGTCACCGTCGCCTGCTCCGAATGAGTTTAGGTTTTCACCCGGAAATCATAAGTCCACTCGTGTCAGATAAGTATTGTAACGCCACAACCGACGCAAACATGAGTTAAGACTTTCATTTTAAAGGCAATGCATAAATATGTGCCTTATAAACCACATTCGATGAGCTAACGGCTCGTTGGTTACTCTGTAAGGTACTGGTATTGTGATTACTTTCCATGTCTTTACCTATAAAAGTTTTAAGGACTGTTTGTGTTGTGTGCAGGTTTCACATTGCTGCTAGGTGAAGACACACCAACAAGTTGTCTAGCGCCATTGTCCGGAGTGTCACGAAGCTAGCAAGCATCACCTTCTTAAGTTTGACTCTCTCCTACTGGATTGATTACCTTGGTTTCATAACTGAGGAAAAACTTGCTGCTGTGCTCATCACACCTTCTCTTGGGGTTTGCTACTCCAAGTTGATGTGGGAGCAAACTATCCTTGTGCGTGGTGAATAACCAGCCCGTTGGGAACCCCAAGAGGAAGGTATGATGAGTGTAGCGGCTAGTCTTCCCTCAGTTAAGAAACCAAGGTTTAATATCGATCAGGAGAGGAGAGACAATGACGACTGAAGGTGATGCTTGCTAGTTTGCGACAGCAGCGGATAATTTATATATGGCGCCTCGTCCAAGCTTTGCTTGCTAGCTGCAACGTGGAACCTGCACACACACAAACAAATACTTTGTTCCCAACTTGCGATGAGGTTGTCAATCTCACTGGTTTGCATGAAACAAAGGTTATGAGTGTATCGAGTGGAAAACTGTAATAATATGCGAGTAAAGTAAACAGTACGAGTAAAGTAAACAGGTGATAGCAATATGATGGAAATAGGACCGGGATCCATAGTTCACTAGTGGTGTCTCTCCATAGATAAAATAACACATGCTGGGTAAACAAATTACAGTTGGGCAATTGATAGAATAGGGATAACATGATATGTCAAGAAGATCACTATGAGATTTACTCTGGGCATTACAACAAAATATATAGACCGCCATCCAACTGCATCTATGACTAATAATCCACTCCCGGGGATATCAATCCGAACACCCTAGAAGTATTAAGTTGCGAACAACAGATAATTGCATTAAGCAAAGTGTGTAATGTAAACAAAGCATATGCCCTTGAGCATATGAATGTTGTTTTCTCCCTAGTAGCAACAGCACATATACCACCTTAGAGGTTTCTGTCACTCCCCCAGGTGAAATAGAGGCATGAACCCACTATCGAGCATAAATACCCCCTCTTGGAGTCACTAGCAACTACTCGGCCAAGATAGCTACTAACAACGGAGAGCATGCAAGATCATAAACAACATAGATATAACAAAAGATATAATTCAGTACAGCAACTTAATCATAAACACCAATATTCATCGGATCCCAACAAACCAAACATGTAGAATTACATAACGGTGATCTCAATCATGTATGGCAGCTCGTGAGATCTAAACATGAAGCACATAGTGGAGAAGACAACCATCTAGCTACTGCTATGGACCCATAGTCCAAGGTAGACTACTCACTCATCGCTCCGGAGGCAAGCATGGCGATGAAGAAGACCTCCGGTGGCGATTCCCCTCTCCGGCAGGGTGCCGGGAAGAGCTTCTGGACCCTCCCGATCTTCGGGTCGACGGCGGCGGCGGATCGCGATGTGTTCTGGAAAACTGATCGGGCACTTAGGTTTTTCTCGTCGGGGGGTCTTTATAGGCAAAGGGGCGAGGTCAGAGGAGGGGCCAGGCGGCCACACACGGGGGTGGCGCGGGCCAGGGGCTGACCGCGCCACCTGTGCGTGTGGGCCCCTGGTCCCTCGCCTCCTACTCTCCTTCGGATCTCTGGAAGCTTCCGGGTAAAATAAGACTTCAGGAACTTGTTTCGTCCAATTCCGAGAATATTTCCTGTGTATCACTTCTGAAACACAAAAACAGCAGAAAACAGGAAACTGGCACTGTGGCACTTCGTTAATAGGTTAGTTCTGGAAAATGCATAAAAATGCCACTAAGTGTAACGAAACAATAGGCAAATGGTATAAAAACAAGCATGGAGCATCAAAAATTATAGATACGTTTGAGACGTATCAAGCATCCCCAAGCTTAACTCCTGCTCGTCCTCGAGTAGGTAAGTGATAACAAAAGAATAATTTTTGAGGTGACATGCACCTACACAATCTTGATCATATATGTAAGCATTGGTGAGCTGGGATCAATAGAACTTAAAACATGGGCATGAAGATATAATCATGACAATAAGAACTTAGCAACCATGTTGTAAACATGCAAATGAACACAAACAAAAGATCATGAAAATGAAACAATGAAAGTCAAACGTGTGTTCAAATCATAAGGAAAAACATACAAATGGTTTTCAGCTTGTCCTTCAAAGAGAGCAAAACATAAATGCATAGGACACCTCAAAGTTTAAGAGGGCGACTAGATACAAATAATTTAAGAACAAGTGAAACCAACAATATGAATCAATCAATGAACTTTGGGACAATGCATATCACACTAAGAATGACAACTATGCTCTCTTAATGGTGCATAAAGAAAGAAGGTGGTGACTCAACATAAAAGTAAAAGAAAGGCCCTTCGCAGAGGGAAGCAGTGATTGCAAGTTTTATAACCTTCAAAAATTATGGTACTTACCGGCTTTGAGCTCTCATTGCCCCCATCATAAGCATCTTGAATGGTTAAAGTTAATGCGAGAACAATTATGATGCATATGCTTGACAAATCATAAGTTGAAAACCTCGTGCCCGGTGAATACGAGTACCCAAACCTCATGCTACTTTACTTAGAGTCCCAAGCAAGGCTCTTGTCATTGTAAGTATATGCATATCATTGAGAACCGCCAATGGGGTACCTCCGTGCCCGATGACATGGAACAAGCCCACACCAAAATGACAGGACAAGCACACAATGAACACCTCGACATCTCTTTTATTTGCCTTTTGTTTAGCTTTTTATTGTGAGATGCGTCGTTGAATGTTCACCATGGGTATGCTGCAAATTTCCACCATGAATTATGCATGGCTTAGATTGGCGGCCCGGCGTTTCCCTAACACATATACAAACTCCATAATCCCTACAAGATTCCCAATTCATTTCACACCGCGGGCATCCATAAACAAAAGATCACGATATCAACTCAAATAAGAAGTGCAATGTTGAAAGCTTGCCCATGACTGCATGGCTGGGCTAGTCTCCAACTTACAACTTGCAAGCATAACAACTCAACATAAGAGACCACAATGTCAAATTTTTAAGAACAGGAAAAAGTAAAGTGTGCCTTCCGGTTCGTGAGAGCTTTACTGACCGAATTTCGCATAACACTGGTAAGAGTTTAATTTGAAGAGAAAATAAAAGCAAGTCAAATTTACTTGGAATAGCAAATTGCTAGTGGGTATGTATGGTGGACACAATGGAAAACTTTGGCTTTTAGGAGTTGGATGCACGAGTAGAGCTCATACTCAGTACAAGGCGAGGGCTAGCAAAAGACTGGGAGCGACCAACTAAGAGAGCAATAATGGTCATAATCATGCAAAGCGACAAAGCGACATTAAAAGAAGCATAAGATGACATTAAAAATCAAAACTAAATGATCATGAAGGCTATTGGCGACTTTGTAAGAGTCTAACATGTGTGAGCATGCGCCAAGTCAACCCAAATAAAGCATCAAGGAGAAAACCAAAATAATGCTTCCATACAATAAAAACAACGCATGATTTTTTCAAAAGCTCATTAAGCAATCTCAGTTATTTGAGACAAGTCATGCTACAGCAAAACCACTAAGCATACTATCAAAAAGACATCAAGCATGACATGAAAAAGCCTAAGCCGCAGTCTATACAAGCTCCTTCTTGTACCACTATTTTGCATAAAGCTTTTTCTCTTTTCCAACACCATTTGAAATTTTTATAGACACCTCTTTTGATGAAACCCAATAAAGATCAGAGGCAAAAAAATACACCTTGATGAAAAGATATGACAAGATCTGAACGCAAATCAAGGCAAAAATGAAAACCAAAAGCAGTAGCAGAAAAAGAAGAACACTCGATGAACGATAAGAGTGAAAAACTGAGCGTTCTTTGCAAATGAAAACGAGTACATCTCCTCCAAAGAAAATTTGTTGGGGTCCAACCATTTATTGCAGCAAACAAACAAACTAAACCAACTAAGAAAACTAAAACAACTGACGCTCCAAGAAAAACACATAGTGCATGAAGCAATAAAAATATAGTGTTTTGAAAGGTGACCTGATTTTTGCCGATGAAGAAGGGGTGCCTCGGGGGCATCCCCAAGCTTTGACGCTTGTACTTCTTGGATATTTCTTGGGGTGATGCATGGGCATCCCCAAGCTTGAGCTTTTGTCCATTCTTCAACTCATCTCATCATTCTCCAATCCCTACACTTGGAAACTTCCTTCATACAAAACTAAACACAAATCTATTAGCAACATTAGTGCAAGCATAACATATAATCAATCCTCTATTTGCTTCAGGTTTCAACTCAAAACCACCACATATATAGCATATACTACTGTAGCAACCTCCCCCAAAGTTCCATGATCAAAAGAACTCAAAAGAAAGCGATAAAGTGGCAAACACAAATATTGGCAGAAATCTGTCAAAACTGAACAGCTGACAAAGGTCGAATTTTTGAGGGATTTTCTGTTGCTCAAATCAAAAAGTGTTCAACTAAGAAAAGTTTGGATATAACCTGGGTCATATGCACAAGAAATCTCAGGTCCAAAAGATAAACAGAGAATTTTCACGAATTTTTACGGTGCAGCACCGAAAACAGTTTTAGGACAGCAACATCCCCAAATCTTTACCTCACTCGAATTAGAGGCTTCTCTTGGCACAAAAACGAAATAAACAAGATAAGGAGCGGTCATTACAGTAGTAATGACTTCCAAGACTCAAATAAAATAAAAAGTACTGAAAATAAAACATTGGGTTATCTCCCAAGAGTGCTTTTCTTTAACGCCTTTGAGCTAGGCGCAGAAAATTGCGAATCAAGTAATATCAAGAGATGAAGCATCAAGCTCATAATTTGCTCTAAGAATAGAGTCAAAAAGCAATTTATTTCTTTTCCTAGGGAAGCGTTCCATACCTTTCTTTAGTGGGAATTGATATTTGATAGTGCCTTCCCTCATATCAATGATAGCACCTACAGTTCGAAGAAAGGGTCTTCCCAAAATAATAGGACATGAAGCATGGCATTCAACATCCATAACAAGAAAATCAACGGGAATAAGGTTATTGTTAACCACAATAAGAACATCATTAATTCTTCCCAAAGGTTTCTTCTTAGCAACATCAGCAATAGGAACATCAAAATAACATTTTTCAAGCGGTGGTAAATCAAGCATGTCATAAATCTTTCTAGGCATAATAGAAATACTAGCACCTAGATCACATAAAGCATGGCAATCATAACCATTAACATGCATATCAATGATGGGTTCCCAACCATCATCTAACTTCTTGGGAACAGAGGCTTTTTGCTTCAACTTTTCATCCCTAATCTTTATGAGAGCATTGGTAATATGCTTAGTAAAAGCTATATTTAAAGAACTAGCATTGGGAGTCAAAGCAAGCTTTTGCAAGAACAAAATTACTTCAGATATATTGCAGCCATCAACATCAAAATCATTAAAAGAAATAGAGCTATCATCTCCCACACTCCGAAAAATTTCAGCACTCTTTTGAGAAAAAGTTTTGGCAGTTTTAGGCTTTTTAACACAAGGAGTGGGAGTTTTCTCTACACCAATCAAAGTAAGAGGATTGCTAGCAGTAGGAGCAACATCATTAGAGGTAGTAATAGTACATACCTTTGTTTCTCTAGCCATCTCATCTTCTCTTTCCCACCTGGCATGCAATTCCGCTAACAATCTAATATTTTCATCAATTCCAACTTGGATAGCATTAGCGGTAGCAAAAACATTGTTCTCTTTTACATCATTAGGCAACACTTTTAATTTCAGAAGTTCAACATCATGAGCAAGGCTATCAACTTTAGAAGCAAGAATATCAATGTTGCCTAACTTTTCCTCAACAGACTTGTTAAAAGCAGTTTGCTTACCGATGAAGTCCTTGAGCATTACCTCAAGCTCGGAGGGCGCGGCCCTAGTGTTGTTGTAGGAATTACCATAAGAGTTACCATAACCATTACCATTAGTAGAAGGGTATGACCTATAATTGTTACTAGCAAAATTGTTCCTATAAGCATTGTTGTTAAAATTATTGTTTCTAATGAAATTCACATCAACATGCTCTTCTTGAGCAACCAGAGAGGCCAAAGGAACATTATTAGGATCAACATGGGTCCTATCATTAGCAAGCATAGCCATAATGGTATCAATCTTATCATTTAAGGAAGAGGTTTCCTCAACAGAATTTACCTTCTTACCTTGTGGAGCTCTCTCGGTGTGCCATTCAGAATAATTTACCATCATGTTGTCGAGTAGCTTTGACGCGGCGCCCAAGGTAAGGGACATAAAAGTGCCTCCAGCAGCTGAATCAAGTAGGTTCCTTGAAGAAAAATTCAGTCCTGCATAAAAAGTTTGGATAATCATCCAAGTAGTCAGTCCATGAGTGGGGCAATTCTTTATCATAGATTTCATTCTTTCCCAAGCTTGAGCAACATGTTCATTATCAAACTGAGTAAACTTCATAATATTGCTACGCAACGATATAATCTTAGCAGGAAGATAGTATCTACCAATAAAAGCATCCTTACACTTAGCCCATGAATCAATACTATTCTTAGTCAAAGACAGCAACCAATCTTTAGCCTTTCCTCTCAAAGAAAAAGGAAACAACTTGAGCTTAATAATATCACTATCAACATCCTTATATTTCTGCATCTCACATAGCTCAACAAAATTGTTGAGATGAGCTGCAGCATCCTCAGTACTAGCACCAAAAAATTGCTCTTTCATAACAAGGTTCAATAAAGCTGGCTTAATCTCATAAAAGTTTGCAGCAGTAGTAGGTGGTGCAATAGGAGTGCAGATAAAATCACTATTGTTCGTGCTAGTGAAGTCACACAACTTGGTGTTTTCAGGATTGGCCATTTCAGCAAAACGAAAGTAAACAAGTAAAAACAACTACCAAGGATTCTAATTTTTTGGGTTTTTTGATAAAAAGCAATGCAGGTAAAATAAATAAAGTAAAGCAAAACAATAACAAAGTAAAGGATGTGTGTGCGAAGAACTCCCCTCGCAGAAGTCTTCTCTCCTCCCCGGCAACGGCGCCAGAAAAGTAGCTGCTACTCCAAGTTGATTTGGGAGCAAACTGTCCTTGTGCGTGGTGAATAACCAGCCCGTTGGGAACCCCAAGAGGAAGGTATGATGAGTGTAGCGGTTAGTCTTCCCTCAGTTAAGAAACCAAGGTTTAATATCGATCAGGAGAGGAGAGACAATGACAACTGAAGGTGATGCTTGCTAGTTTGCGACAGCAGCGGACAATTTATATATGGCGCCTCGTCCAAGCTTTGCTTGCTAGCTGCAACGTGGAACCTGCACACACACAAACAAATACTTTGTTCCCAACTTGCGATGAGGTTGTCAATCTCACCGGTTTGCTTGAAACAAAGGTTATGAGTGTATCGAGTGGAAAAAAGTAATAATATGCGAGTAAAGTAAACAGTACGAGTAAAGTAAACAGGTGATAGCAATATGATGGAAATAGGACCGGGATCCACAGTTCACTAGTGGTGTCTCTCCATAGATAAAATAACACATGCTGGGTAAACAAATTACAGTTGGGCAATTGATAGAATAGAGATAACGTGATATGTCAAGAAGATCACTATGAGATTTACTCTGGGCATTACAACAAAATACATAGACCGCCATCCAACTGCATCTATGACTAATAATCCACTCCCGGGGATATCAATCCGAACACCCTAGAAGTATTAAGTTGCGAACAACAGATAATTGCATTAAGCAAAGTGTGTAATGTAAACAAAGCATATGCCCTTGAGCATATGAATGTTGTTTTCTCCCTAGTAGCAACAGCACATCTACCACCTTAGAGGTTTCTGTCACTCCCCCAGGTGAAATAGAGGCATGAACCCACTATCGAGCATAAATACCCCATCTTGGAGTCACTAGCAACTACTCGGCCAAGATAGCTACTAACAACGGAGAGCATGCAAGATCATAAACAACATAGAGATAACAAAAGATATAATTCAGTACAGCAACTTAATCATAAACACCAATATTCATCGGATCCCAACAAACCAAACATGTAGAATTACATAACGGTGATCTCAATCATGTATGGCAGCTCGTGAGATCTAAACATGAAGCACATAGTGGAGAAGACAACCATCTAGCTACTGCTATGGACCCATAGTCCAAGGTAGACTACTCACTCATCACTCCGGAGGCAAGCATGGCGATGAAGAAGACCTCCGGTGGCGATTCCCCTCTCCGGCAGGGTGCCGGGAAGAGCTTCTGGACCCTCCCGATCTTCGGGTCGACGGCGGCGGCGGATCGCGATGTGTTCTGGAAAACTGATCGGGCACTTAGGTTTTTCTCGTCGGGGGGTCTTTATAGGCGAAGGGGCGATGTCAGAGGAGGGGCCAGGCGGCCACACACGGGGGTGGCACGGGCCAGGGGCTGGCCGCGCCACCTGTGCGTGTGGGCCCCTGGTCCCTCGCCTCCTACTCTCCTTCGGATCTCTGGAAGCTTCCGGGTAAAATAAGACTTTAGGAACTTGTTTCGTCCAATTCTGAGAATATTTCCTGTGTATCACTTCTGAAACACAAAAACAGCAGAAAACAGGAAACTGGCACTGTGGCACTTCGTTAATAGGTTAGTTCCAGAAAATGCATAAAAATGCCACTAAGTGTAACGAAACAATAGGCAAATGGTGTAAAAACAAGCATGGAGCATCAAAAATTATAGATACGTTTGAGACGTATCAGGGTTCCCAACTGGTCGGTCATTTACATCATCAACACCGCACCATCAATCCCCTGCCTCGATGACCCCCTTCGTCTCCTCCTCCTAGTCTGAGCATGTTCCCGTCCCCAATGAATCTGGGCGTTAGTGAATTTGACTCCTACCATCGGCGACTGATACGTCTCAAACGTATCTATAATTTTTTATGCTCCATGCTTGTTTTTACACCATTTGCTTAGTGTTTCATTACACTTCGTGGCATTTTTATGCATTTTCCGGAACTAACCTATTAACGAGATGCCATAGTGCCAGTTCCATGTTTCTGCTGTTTTTATGTTTCAGAAAAGTTACACAGGAAATATTCTTGGAATTGGACAAAACAAAAGCCGAACATCCAGAAATTTACCGAAGCTTCCAGAGAACCGAAGAGGGACGGAACGGAGCCAGGAGGTGGTCTCACCACCAGGGGGTGCGGCCCAGGGCTTGGCCGCACCGCCCTATGTTGAGCCCCACCTGGACCACTTCTGACGCTGCCCCTTTGTCTATAAAGACCCCCCGACGGGAAAAACCTAAAGACCCGATCACTTTCGAGAAACACATCGCAATCCGCCGCCGTCGTCGACCCAAGATTGGGAGGGTCCAGAAGCTCTTCCCGACACCCTGCTGGAGAGGGGAATCGCCACCGGAGGTCTTCTTCATTGCCATACTTGCCTCCGGCGCGATGAGTGAGTAGTCTACCTTGGACTATGGGTCCATAGCAGTAGCTAGATGGTTGTCTTCTCCACCATGTGCTTCATGTTTAGATCTCGTGAGCTGCCTTACATGATCGAGATCACCGTTATGTAATTCTACATGTTGTGTTTGTTGGGATCCGATGAATATTGGTGTTATGATTGAGTTGATGTGCTGAATATTATCTTATGTTATCTCTATGTTGTTTATGATCTTGCATGCTCTCCGTTGTTAGTAGCTATCTTGGCCAAGTAGATACTAGTGACTCCATGATGCGGCGCGGTGTTGATAGATTTTCACCGTCCAGTTGGGAACCCCAAGAGGAAGGTATGATGAGCACAGCAGCAAGTTTTTCCCTCAGTAAGAAACCAAGGTTTGTCAGTACAGGAAAAAGTCAAACTCCAGAAGGTGATGCTTGCTAGCCTACTAACACTCCAACAAGGGCGCTGTTAACGATTCTTGTTGACTCATCTTCAACTAGTAGCAACACGGAACCTGCACACAACACAACCAAATACTTTGCTCCCAACTTACGATGAGGTTGTCAATCTCACTGGTTTGCTTGAAACAAATGAATGAGCGTATCGAGTGTAAAGCAATAGTAATATGCAAGTAAAGTAAACAGTACGAGTAAAGTAAACAGGTGATAGCAATATAATGGAAATAGGACCGGGGTCCACAGTTCACTAGTGGTGTCTCTCCATAAGATAAAATAACACATGTTGGGTAAACAAATTACAGTTGGGCAATTGATAGAATAAAGACAACGTGAATATGTCGAGAGGATCACTATGAGATCTACTCTGGGCATTACAACAAGATACATAGACCGCCATCCAACTGCATCTATGACTAATAATCCACTTGTGGCGAATCAATCCGAGAACTCCACAAGTATTGAGTTGCAAACAACAAATAACTGCATTAAGCAAAGTGTGTAATGTAAACAAAGCATATGCCCTTGAGCATATGAATGTTGTTTTCTCCCTAGTAGCAACAACACATCTACAACCTTAGAGGTTTCTGTCACTCCCCCAGATTAAATAGAGGCATGAACCCACTATCGAGCATAAATACCCCCTCTTGGAGTCACTAGCAACTACTCAGCCAAGATAGCTACTAACAACGAAGAGCATGCAAGATCATAAACAACATAGAGAAAACATAAGGTAATATTCAGCACATCACCTCAATCATAACACCAATATTCATCGGATCCCAACAAACACAACATGTAGAATTACATAACGGTGATCTCGATCATGTAAAGCAGCTCACGAGATCTAAACATGAAGCACATGGTGGAGAAGACAACCATCTAGCTACTGCTATGGACCCATAGTCCAAGGTAGACTACTCACTCATCGTGCCGGAGGCAAGCATGGCGATGAAGAAGACCTCCGGTGGTGATTCCCCTCTCTGGCAGGGTGCCGGGAAGAGCTTCTGGACCCTCCCGGTCTCGGGTCAACGGCGGCGGCGGATCACGATGTATTCTGGAAAAGTGATCGGGTATTTAGGTTTTTCCCGTCGGGGGGTCTTTATAGGCGAAGGGTGATGTCTACGCATGCGTCTGTTCTTGTAGACAGTGTTGGGCCTCCAAGTGCAGAGGTTTGTAGAACAGCAGCAAGTTTCCCTTAAGTGGATCACCCAAGGTTTATCGAACTCAGGGAGGAAGAGGTCAAAGCTATCCCTCTCAAACAACCCTGCAATTACGATACAGAAAGTCTCTTGTGTCCCCAACACACCCAATACACTTGTCAGATGTATAGGTGTACTAGTTCGGCGAAGAGATAGTGAAATACAAGCGGTAGTGATGATTATAAGTAGTAACTGTGATATGAAATAAGTATCGCTGCGAGCAAACATGTAACAAAACAGCAAGTAAACGGTGTGCAAAGCTTGGAAACAAGGCCTAGGGATCATACTTTCACTAGTGGACACACTCCCAACAATATAACATGATTGAACAAATAAACAACTTCTCTCCACTATGGTACTCTGAATTACTCTCCTATTGAACAACACTAATCATTGCGTAGTGGCTACAGAAGCACCCCTTAAAGTTCATCAAGTACTTGACAAACACCACTCATAGAGATATCCAAATCAGATCACAATTCAAGATAGATATTATTGCAACTTAGACCAAGTACTAACACGGTGCACACACGGTCAACATTACACCATGAAAGGAGGAATAGATCACTTCAATACTATCATAGTGATAATTATTCTCATAATCCATAAGAGATCACAATCGTAGCCTAGACCAAGTACCACCATGATGCACGCACTGTCACCGTTACACCATGGCAGGAGGAATAGATTACTTTAATAACATCACTAGAGTACACATAATATCTGAATAATAACATCTACTTGTTCAACATGATACAAAGCTCACGATCACATAAAGATCACATCATGGGAGAGAGAGGTGAACCACATAGCTACCGGTAGAGCCCTCAGCCCCGGGGATGAACTACTCCCTCCTCATCATAGGAGACAACAAGGTTGATGGAGATGGTGGTGAGGTCGATGGAGACGGCGGAGACGGCGATGGAGACCGATGGAGGTGGCTCCGGGGGCACTTCCCCGTCCCGGCAGGGTGCCAGAACAGAGACTTCTGTCCCCCGAAATTTGGCTTCGACGGCGGCGGAACTGCGGAACTCTTTCTGGAAATTTGCCGACTCCTTTAGGGTTTTCTGTCCCCGAGGCTTTATATAGGCGAAGGGGCGTCGTCAGAGGGGGAGCCAGGCGCCCTCACACGGGGCTCGCGCGGCCAGGGGCCTGGCCGTGCCACCCCTGCGTGTGGGGCCCTGGTGGCCCCACTCCTTCTCTCCTTTGGATCTCTGGAAGCTTCCGGGTAAAATAAGACTTCAGGAACTTGTTTCGTCCAATTCCGAGAATATTTCCTGTGTATCACTTCTGAAACACAAAAACAGCAGAAAACAGGAAACTGGCACTGTGGCAACTTGTTAATAGGTTAGTTCCGCAAAATGCATAAAAGTGCCACTAAGTGTTACGAAACAATAGGCAAATGGTGTAAAAACAAGCATGGAGCATCAAAAATTATAGATACGTTGGAGACGTATCAGCATCCCCAAGCTTAACTCCTGCTCGTCCTCGAGTAGGTAAGTGATAACAAAAGAAATAATTTTTGAGGTGACATGCACCTACACAATCTTGATCATTTATGTAAGCATTGTGAGCTGGGATCATAAGAACTTAAAACATGGGCATGAAAGATATAATCTTTGACAATAAGAACTTAGCAACCATGTTATAAACATGTAAATGAACACAAACAAAAGATCATGAAAATGAAACAATGAAAGTCAAACGTGTGTTCAAATCATATGGAAAAACATAGTAAATGGTTTTCAGCTTGTCCTTCATGGAGAGCAAAACATAAATGCATAGGACACCTTCAAGTTTAAGAGGGCGACTAGATACAAATAATTTAGGAACAAGTGAAATCATAGTCATGAATCAATCAATGATAACTTTGGGACAATGCACATTATACTCAGAATGACAACTATGCTCTCTTAATGGTGCATAAAGGTAGAAGGTGGTGACTCAACATAAAAGTAAAAGAAAGGCCCTTCACAGAGGAAAGCAGTGATTAAACATGTGCTAGAGCTTTTCATTTGTAAAATAGAGAGATAAAAATTGGTTTTGAGAGGTGGTTGTCTTTGTCAACGACTGGAAATGGGGTTCTTACTATCTTCCATACAAAAATGAAGCAAGTTTTTGAGAGAGAGATTGGCACTTTTGTGCTCTTTTATAAAGCTTGGCACTCCTCCCCACCTTTTTTCCTTTCACAAACCATGGCTAACCGATTCCATCGGGTGCCCACCAACATTCACTTTCCATGGAGGAGTGTCTTTTTTCTTTCTTTTTTTATTTTTTTTTCTTTTTGGAATAAGCAATATGGAAGATAGCAAATCCGACCACTACGTCCCCATGAGCTAAAAACAGTGTCACAAAATGAGAAGTATTTTGAAGGTTTTTTGAAAGGTAGCACATGAAAATTTACTTGGAATGGCTTGCAAATACCATGCATAGGAATTTATAGCGGACACAATGGCAAACTTGGTTTTTGGGAGTTGGATGCACGAGTAGAGCTCATACTCAGTACAAAATGAGGGCTAGCAAAAGACTGGGAGCGACCAACTAAGAGAGCAATAATGGCCATAATCATGCAAAGCGACAAAGCAACATTAAAAGAAGCATAAGATGGCATCAAAAGTCAAAAACTAAATGATCATAGAGGCTATTGGCGACTTTATAAGAGTCTAACATGTGTGAGCATGCGCCAAGTCAACCCAAATAAAGCATCAAGGAGAAAACCAAAATAATGCTTCCAAACGATAAAAACAACGCATGATTTTTTCAAAGGCTCATTAAGCAATCTCAGTTATTTGAGACAAGTCATGCTACAGCAAAACCACTAAGCATACTATCAAAAAGACATCAAGCACGACATGTAAAAGCCTAGTCCGCAGTCTACACAAGCTCCTTCTTGTACCACTTTTTTGCATAAAGCTTTTTCTCTTTTCCAACACCATTAAAACCTTTTTGAGGAAACTCTTTTGAGGAAAACCAATAAAGACCAGAGGCAAAAATACACCTTGATGAAAAGATATGACAAGGTCTGAATGCAAATCAAGGCAAAAACGAAAACCAAAAGCAGTAGCAGAAAAAGAAGAACACTTGATTTTTAATAAGAGTGAAAACTAGAGCGTACTTGGCAAATGAAAAGCAAGGCAACTTCTCCAAAAGAAATTTGATGTGATCTAACCATTTATTGCAGCAAGCAAAGCAAAAGAAAACTAAAAACAAAAGCAACTGGCGCTCCAAGAAAAACACATAGTGCATGAAGCAATAAAAATATAGTGTTTTGAAAGGTGACCTGAGTTTTTGCCGATGAACAAGGGGGTGCCTCGGGGGCATCCCCAAGCTTTGACGCTTGTACTTCTTGGATATTTCTTGGGGTGATGCATGTTCATCCCCAAGCTTGAGCTTTTGTCCATTCTTCAACTCATCTCATCATTCTCCAATCCCTACACTTGAAAACTTCCTTCATACAAAGCTAAACACAAATCTATTAGCAACATTAGTGTAGCATAACATATAATCAACCTCTTTTTGCTTCAGGTTTCAATCCAAAACCACCACATATATAGCATATACTACTGTAGCAACTTCCCCAAAAGTTGCATGATCAAAAGGACTCAAAAGAAAGCGATAAAGTGGCAAACACAAATATTGGCAGAAATCTGTCAAAACAGAACAGCTGACAAAGGTCGAATTTTTGAGGTGTTTTCTGTTGCTCAAATCAAAAAGTGTTCAACTAATGAAAGTTTTGATATAACCTGGGTCATATGCACAAGAAATCGCAGGTCCAAAAGATATACAGAGAATTTTCACGAATTTTTACGGTGCAGCACCGAAAACTATTTCAGGACAACAACATCCCCAAATCTTTCCTCACTCAAATTAGAGGCTTTTCTTGGCACAACAACGAAATAAAAAGGATAAGGAGCGGTTATTACACTAGTAATAACTTCCAAGACTCAAATAAAAGAAAAATTACTGAAAGTAAACAATGGGTTATCTCCGAAGAGTGCTTTTCTTTAACGCCTTTGAGCTAGGCGCAGTAATTTGCAAAGATGCTCATGTGGGCGCCATATGAGAGCTTGAGGCAAAGGCGTCATATAGGAACTTAAAGCAATAGAGAGCATCAAAAAGCAAATGTGAAAGACATTTATATCTAAACCACTTCCTATGCATAGGAATCTTGTAAGAAAATAAATCAACGAGGCACATAGTAGCAACCATGGATAGATAAAACAAGTGCCACATCAAGATTTGCAACATAAAGAGGGGAAACTTAATATTGTTGAGATCCATCAAACCATGTTTCCCTCTCTCATAATAACTTTTAGTAGCATCATGAATAGAACTAACAATATAACTATCACATAAAACATCCCTATCATGAGCCACATGCATAAAAGAATTAATACTCACCACAGGAACAATAGTAGTAGGAGCAGATTCAACAGAATAATTATTCTCATCACCATAATCATCATAAATAGGAGGCATATTGTAATCATAACTATTTTTCTCCTCAACAGTAGGTGAACTTACCTCCCCGGCAACGGCGCCAGAAAAGAGCTTGATGTCTACAAACGCGTCTGTTCTTGTAGACAGTGTTGGGCCTCCAAGTGCAGAGGTTTGTAGAACAGCAGCAAGTTTCCCTTAAGTGGATCACCCAAGGTTTATCGAACTCAGGGAGGAAGAGGTCAAAGCTATCCCTCTCAAACAACCCTGCAATTACGATACAGAAAGTCTCTTGTGTCCCCAACACACCCAATACACTTGTCAGATGTATAGGTGCACTAGTTCGGCGAAGAGATAGTGAAATACAAGCGGTAGTGATGATTATAAGTAGTAACTGTGATATGAAATAAGTATCGCTGCGAGCAAACATGTAACAAAACAGCAAGTAAACGGTGTGCAAAGCTTGGAAACAAGGCCTAGGGATCATACTTTCACTAGTGGACACACTCCCAATAATATAACATGATTGAACAAATAAACAACTTCTCTCCACTATGGTACTCTGAATTACTCTCCTATTGAACAACACTAATCATTGCGTAGTGGCTACAGAAGCACCCCTTAAAGTTCATCAAGTACTTGACAAACACCACTCATAGAGATATCCAAATCAGATCACAATTCAAGATAGATATTATTGCAACTTAGACCAAGTACTAACACGGTGCACACACGGTCAACATTACACCATGAAAGGAGGAATAGATCACTTCAATACTATCATAGTGATAATTATTCTCATAATCCATAAGAGATCACAATCGTAGCCTAGACCAAGTACCACCATGATGCACGCACTGTCACCGTTACACCATGGCAGGAGGAATAGATTACTTTAATAACATCACTAGAGTACACATAATATCTGAATAATAACATCTACTTGTTCAACATGATACAAAGCTCACGATCACATAAAGATCACATCATGGGAAAGAGAGGTGAACCACATAGCTATCGGTAGAGCCCTCAGCCCCGGGGATGAACTACTCCCTCCTCATCATAGGAGACAGCAAGGTTGATGGAAATGGCGGTGAGGTCGATGGAGACGGCGGAGACGGCGATGGAGACCGATGGAGGTGGCTCCGGGGGCACTTCCCCGTCCCGGCAGGGTGCCGGAACAGAGACTTCTGTCCCCTGAAATTTGGCTTCGATGGCGGCGGAACTGCGGAACTCTTTCTGGAAATTTGCCGACTCCTTTAGGGTTTTCCGTCCCGAGGCTTTATATAGGCGAAGGGGCGTCGTCAGAGGGGGAGCCAGGCGCCCTCACATGGGGCTCGCGCGGCGAGGGGCCTGGCCATGCCACCCCTGCGTGTGGGGCCCTGGTGGCCCCACTCCTTCTCACCTTCGGATCTCTGGAAGCTTCCGGGTAAAATAAGATTTCAGGAACTTGTTTCGTCCAATTCCGAGAATATTTCCTGTGTATCACTTCTGAAACACAAAAACAGCAGAAAACAGGAAACTGGCACTGTGGCAACTTGTTAATAGGTTAGTTCCGTAAAATGCATAAAAGTGCCACTAAGTGTAACGAAACAATAGGCAAATGGTGTAAAAACAAGCATGGAGCATCAAAAATTATAGAAACGTTGGAGACGTATCAAAGGGGCGGCGTCAGAAGTGAACCAGGTGGCCCTCACCATAGGCCGGCGCGGCCAGGCCCTGGGCCGCGCCCCCTGGTGGTGAGGCCAGCCTCTGGCCTTTCTCCTCCTCATCTTTGGTTCTCTGGAAGCTTCGATAAATTTCTGGACGTTCGGCTTTTGTTTCATCCAATTCCGAGAATATTTCCTATGTAACTTTTCTGAAACACAAAAATAGCAGAAAACAGGGAACTCGCACTGTGGCATCTCGTTAATAGGTTAGTTCCGGAAAGTGCATAAAAATGCCACGAAGTGTAATGAAACACTAAGCAAATGGTGTAAAAACAAGCATAGAGCATCAAAAATTATAGATACGTTTGAGACGTATCAGCATCCCCAAGCTTAACTCTTGCTCGTCCTCCTGTAGGTAAATGATAATAAAAGTAATAATTTTTGAGGTGACATGCACCTACACAATCTTGATCATCTATATAAGCGTTGTGCGCTGGGATCAAAAGAACTTAAAACATGGGCATGAAAGATATAATCTTGATAGAAGAAACTTAGCAACCATGTTATAACATGAACATGAACACAAACAAAAGATCATGAAAATGAAACAATGAAAGTCAAACGTGTGTTCAAATCATAAGGAAAAACATACAAATGGTTTTCAGCTTGTCCCTCATGGAGTAGCAAAACATAAATGCATAGGACACCTTCAAGTTTAAGAGAGCGACTAGATACAAATAATTTGAGAACAAGTGAAACCAACATCATGAATCAATCAATGAAAACTTTGGGACAATGCACATTATACTCAGAATGACAACTATGCTCTCTTAGACGGTGCATAAAGGTAGAAGGTGGTGACTCAACATAAAAGTAAAAGAAAGGCCCTTCGCGGAGGGAAGCAGTGATTGCAAGTTTTATAAACCTTCAAAAATTATGGTACTTACCGGCTTTGAGCTCTCATTGCCCCCATCATAAGCATCTTGAATGGTTGAATTTAATGCGAATACACTTATGTTGCATATGTTTGACAAATCATAAGTTGAAAACCTCGTGTCCCATGAAGTACGAATACCCAAACCTCATGCTACTTTACTTAGAGCCCCAAGCAAGCTCTTGTCATTGTAAGTATACATGTATCATCGAGAACCGCCAACGGGGTACCTCCGTGCCCGATGACATGGAACAAACCCACATCAAAATGACAGGACAAACAGATAATGAACACCTTGGCATCTCTTTTATTTACCATTGGTATAGCTTTTTATTGTGAGATGCGTCATCGAATGTTCACTATGGGCATGCTATAAATTTCCACCATGGATTATGCATAGCTTAGATTAGCGACACAGGCGTTTCTCTAACACGTATACAAACTCCATGATCCCGCAAGATTCCCAGCTCATTTCACATCGCGAGTATCCATAAACAAAAGATCACGATATCAACTCAAATGAAAGATAGTGCAATGTTGAAAGCTTGCCCCATGACGGCATGGCTGGGCTAATTTCCAACTTTCAACTTGCAAGCATAACAACTCAACATAAGAGAGCCACAATGTCAAAATTTTAAAACGAGAAAAGTAAAGTGTGCCATCAGGTTCGTGAGAGCTTTACTGACCAATTTTCGCATAACACCAAAAAGAGTTTAATTTGAAGGATAGATAAAAGCAAGTCAAATGTACTTTGGAATAGCAAATTGCTAATAGGTATGTATGGTGGACTCATTGGAACAACTTGGTTTTTAGGAGTTGGATGCACGAGTAGAGCTCATACTCAGTACAAAATAAGGGCTAGCAAAAGACTGGGAGCGACCAACTAAGAGAGCAATAACGGCCATAATCATGCAAAGCGACAAAGCGACATTAAAAGAAGCATAAGATGGCATCAAAAGTCAAAAACTAAATGATCATAGAGGCAATGGAGACTTTGTATGAGTCTAACATATGTAAGCATGCGCCAAGTCAACCCAAATAAAGCATCAAAGGAGAAAATCAAAATAATACTTCCAAATAATTAAAACAACGCATGATTTTTTTAAAGGCTCATTAAGCAATCTCAGTCATTTGAGATAAGTCATGCTACAGCAAAACCACTAAGCATACTATCAAAAAAACATCAAGCACGACATGCAAAAGCCTAGGCCGCAGTCTACATAAGCTCCTTCTTGTACCACTTTTTTGCATAAAGCTTTTTCTCTTTTCCAACACCATTCGAACTTTTTATAAACAACTCTTTTGATGAAAACCAACATGGACCAGAGGTCAAAACACACCTTGATAAAAAGATATAACAAGATCTGAACAAAAATCAAGGCAAAAAATGAAAGCTAAACGTAGTTCTAGAAAAGGAAGAACACTCATTAAAATGATAAGAGTGAAAAACGGAGTGTTCTTG
This sequence comes from Dactylis glomerata, assembly GCA_007115705.1. Classification (NCBI taxonomy): domain Eukaryota; kingdom Viridiplantae; phylum Streptophyta; class Magnoliopsida; order Poales; family Poaceae; genus Dactylis; species Dactylis glomerata. The sequence goes on along the minus strand of QXEO01001975.1, from coordinate 495,401 downwards.
GCAAATGAAAAGCAAGGCAACTTCTCCAAAAGGAATTTGTTGGGGTCCAACCATTTATTGCAGCAAACAAAACTAAACTAAACTGAAAACTAAAAACAACTGACTGCTCCAAAAAAACGCATAATGCATGAAGCAATAGAAATATAGTGTTTTGAAATGTGACCTGATTTTTGCCGATGAAGAAGGGGTGCCTCGGGGGCATCCCCAAGCTTTGACGCTTGTACTTCTTGGATATTTCTTGGGGTGACATGGGCATCCCCAAGCTTGAGCTTTTGTCCATTCTTCAACTCATCTCATCATTCTCCAAACCCTACACTTGAAAACTTCCTTCATACAAAACTAAACACAAATCCATTAGCAACATTAGTGTAAGCATAATAATGAATCAACCCTTTTTGCTTCAGATTTCAACCTAAAACCACCACATATAAAGTATATACTACTGTAGCAACTTACCCAAAAGTTCCATGATAAAAAAAACTCAAAAAGAAAGCGATAAAGCGGCAAACACAAATATTGTTAGAAATCTGTTAAAACAGAATAGCTGACAAAGGTCGAATTTTTAGAGGGTTTTCTATTGCTGAAATCAAAAAGTTTTCAACTAATTAAAGTTTGGATATAACCTGGGGCATATGCACAAGAAATTTCAGGTCCAAAAGATATTCTGAGAATTTTCACGAATTTTTACGGTGCAGCACTGAAAACTGTTTCAGGACAGCCCGTTGGGAACCCCAAGAGGAAGGTATGATGAGTATAGCAACTAGTTTTCCCTCAGTTAAGAAACCAAGGTTTAATCGTTCTTGGAGAGGAGAGACAAACGACTGAAGGTGATGCTTGCTAGTTTGCGACAGCTTCGGACAATTTATATATGGCGCCTCGTCCAAGCTTTGCTTGCTAGCTGCAACGCGGAACCTGCACACAACACAACCAAGTACTTCGTTCCCAACTTGCGATGAGGTTGTCAATCTCACCGGTTTGCTTGAAACAAAGGTTATGAGCGTATCGAGTGGAAAACAATAGAGTATGCAAGTAAAGTAAATAGTGCGAGTAAAGTAAACAGGTGATAGCAATATGATGGAAATAGGACCGGGGTCCACAGTTCACTAGTGGTGTCTCTCCATAAGATAAATAACACATGCTGGGTAAACAAATTACAATTGGGCAATTGATAGAATAAAGATAAACGTGATATGTCAAGAAGATCACTATGAGATTTACTCTGGGCATTACAACAAAATACATAGACCGCCATCCAACTGCATCTATGACTAATAATCCACTCACGGGGATATCGTCCGAACACCCCATGAGTATTAAGTTGCGAACAACGGATAATTGCATTAAGCAAAGTGTGTAATGTAAACAAAGCATATGCCCTTGAGCATATGAATGTTGTTTTCTCCCTAGTAGCAACAACACATCTACAACCTTAGAGGTTTCTGTCACTCCCCCAGGTTAAATAGAGGCATGAACCCACTATCGAGCATAAATACCCCCTCTTGGAGTCACTAGCAACTACTCGGCCAAGATAGCTACTAAAAACGGAGAGCATGCAAGATCATAAACAACATAGAGATAACAAAAGATAATATTCAGTACAGCAACTCAATCATAAACACCAATATTCATCGGATCCCAACAAACCAAACATGTAGAATTACATAACGGTGATCTCAATCATGTAGGGCAGCTCATGAGATCTAAACATGAAGCACATGGTGGAGAAGACAACCATCTAGCTACTGCTATGGACCCATAGTCCAAGGTAGACTACTCACTCATCGCTCCGGAGGCAAGCATGGCGATGAAGAAGACCTCCGGTGGTGATTTCCCTCTCCGGCAGGGTGCCGGGAAGAGCTTCTGGACCCTCCCGATCTTCGGGTCGACGGTGGCAGCGGATCGCGATGTGTTCTGGAAAATTGATCGGGTACTTAGGTTTTTTCCGTCGGGGGGTCTTTATAGGCGAAGGGGCGATGTCAGAGGAGGGGCCAGGTGCCCTCACGCCAGGGTGGCGCGGCCCAGGCCCTCGCCGCGCCAGCCCTGCGTGTGGGGCCCTGGTGGCCCCCCTCCTACTCTACTTCGGATCTCTGGAAGCTTTCGGGTAAAATAAGACTTCAGGAACTTGTTTCGTCTAATTCTGAGAATATTTCCTGTGTATCACTTCTGAAACACAAAAACAGTAGAAAACAGGGAACTGGCACTGTGGCAACTTGTTAATAGGTTAGTTCCGGAAAATGCATAAAAGTGCCACGAAGTGTAACGAAACATTACGCGAAAAGGTAGAGACGGGGAAAAGGTCTAGGAGAAGCAGAACCTCACCAGGAAGACTATGGAGAGCTTGTCGGGGTCAGCGAAACAACGGGGCGGTCGAACTCGGAGAAAACTCGTCGCAGACCGAGGTTGGGGAAGACGTCCATGGCGTCGATTTGGAGCGCCACCCACTTGATTTTCTTTGACGAAAAGAACCGCGGCGCCGAGGCGGAGGTCCTAGTATTCCTTGCTGTGGTTGAGGACGACTGCAGCGGCGGGGCAACGGCGAGGTCGGGGCGGTGGTTCTCGGTGGCGTTTCTTCGGTGAGGAAAAAGCACAGAGAAGAAAGGAGTCTGGCGGCGTGAGGGAGGAGAGGAAGACGGGCTAGGGTTTGCTAGAGACTTGGTGGGGATTAAAAAGGAGGAGGGAAAGGAGTCACGCTCTCTGCGTGGGTGCGTCGGCGTCGGGAAGGAAAAAGGAAGCACGCCCCCTGCGTGCTCTCCCTGGGAGAAGACGACAAGGAACAAGATGGCGTCAGGTGGGGTTGTTGGGCTTCAGGCTGAAAGAAGGAAGCGGGCCAGAAATAGAAATCCAACTTTTCAAAGAAAAACAATTGAGAAAAAGAGTAGAAGAGAAAAATGGGAAAAGATTTGCAGAATTTGATTTATTGTTCTAAAACAATACAAAGGTTGCAGAAAAACATTGTAGTTCAGTTTCAAATTTAAAACAAGAGAAGGATAGGGGTTTATAAAAGAACCATACGAGCAAAAGAAAAATAGGTTTGTACCACAAAAAAATAATTTAGGGGTTTTGAAAGCATGCAAAGTGATAGATGCATGATGCACGACGTCACGATGACGCGAAAAAGAAAAGAACAAACAATTCTAATATTGGGAATTTTTCCGGGTCGTTACAATCGACACCACTAACAAGGGATCTCGCCCCGAGATCCACGATAAGGTGGGGGAGGAGTTGGGTAACTATCGGATCTTCATGCGCCATGTTGAACTCCACGACACCACTAACAAGAGGTTCTGCTCGACACCACCAACAAGGGATTCTCGCACGTGTTGACGTCGACGTGCTTCTCATCGAGATCCTTCCAAAGATCGAACCTAATAGGATAAAAGGCAAGAGATCGTCCACCCACGTAGGAACCTAAAACTCGAAGGAGGCAAGAGAGAGAACTCAAAACTTATAAAGGTAAGAGGGGAGAAGAACAAAGGTAAGAAGACAAATGCAGAACTAGTCAGAACTATTCAACACATTTTTATTAAAATAGTTTTGACACTAGACTCAACTCGTCTGTTGGCAAGGTTATCCTACAGGCAGACTGGACCCGTGGGTATCGACAAAACCTGGGCTCTGATACCACTTGTGACGCCCCAAAACCGGCACCTTGCAGATTATAGCGATCAAGCCACAATCTACACGGTGTCGCTTTGGAAACGCACCACCAAGCATAATGTGCACGTCGCAACACACACATTACACGGGTGGAATCAATGTAGCAACAGTTACACAAGTTCACGATGGTACTCACAAAAGAATATACAATAACCACAAAGACTCCACGAGTCAAGAATTCAAATGTACATACAAAGATCCAAATCATACATAAAGCAAATAGCATCCGAGTACGGACAAGAATACAAATGGGCCTAAGAGGCCTGAAGATAAATGATGGCGTCCAAAACCCTGCCCAGGCCAAGCCGGAAGGGTAACCTTGCTAACGTCGTCGCTCCCATACCTGTGAACAGCGTCGGGCCAATGGTTGCCGAACAAGGAGGGAGAAAGAGAAAAAGGAAAAAGAAACGAGGGTGAGTACCGAGGCACGTACTCGCGAGACTGGAATTCAGCTGTGCTCGCCTACAGGCTATATGGTGGACTTAGCGGCGACCAAAGGAACTTTACTACAGAGACACTAAAACTTCCGTCTAAATAGAATAAGATAAGAGAGCGCATAAAAGTAACCAACTAGATACTAACACCAAACATAACCCAGCCGATACATTACCCCCTTCATACCCAATAAGGAAGTAATTGCAAAGGCACTCACACAGTTAACAAGTTTTATATTGCAGGTTTGTTGTTGTAGTTTTGCTAACTTACTATACAAGTTTATTAGTATTGAAATAACAGGTGTAAGTTGTTCTATGATCGAGTAGTACAGCTCCAAGTCGTCCATAACCGCGGACACGGCTTTTCGAAAAGATTTAACCCTGCAGGGGTGCCCAAATGTACCCACACGTTCGATCAATCCTTTAGGCAAATCTCGCGCCCTTAATAAAAACGGGTGCACCATTAGGATAGTCACGACTCGCACTCTCCTTCACTACAAACAAGTCCAGGAAGCCACCTGACTAAGTTTAACCCGTATCGAGAGTCCGGCCGAATCTCCGAGACGGACCTAGCTGTTTGCGCCGGCGCTGCATAATGGGCTGGAACCTCGCTCTGGGGAGGGTGCCCACCTGCAGTCGTCCCGCACCTATACGAGCGTGCATAAACAAAGGGGTTACAAGGCACTCTGGGGCTTCCCCCAAATAAAATAGGACCATAAGATACAAGCTGCACGCTCGACAAGAAACAAATGGAAAACCTCGAACTAGTTGTGGCCACTGGACAAGTATGTAGATTCCGGCAGTGTCAAGGGGAGGCCCAGAAGCGTACCCACGTATGGTTAGAGCGCTCAGTCTCAGAACAGTTCATGCGATCTCGGGGTCCTAGGGGACACAAGTGAGCCGTCGGAAAACTGGCAAAATGACTCACCGATGCCTCTGCTTAATTCAATTTTAATCATTAACATTAAAGTAAGCCATGATTATCTCCAACAACATATATCCATAAAGTAGAGCATGTGATAACTTTCCCAACCCAATAAGATAAAAGAACTCCAACAACCTGAAGATGCCTACGACTCGCAAGGCCAACTCGAACAACAAGCACACGGGTAATAGGATGCATGGAAGGTTCTATGGCTTTGCTTTGGATAAATATGTGGATAGGACACGTGACTCAAACAAAGCATCGCGACACAAGGTTAGAATATAGAGCTAGCGAGAGCAAAAGTGTTAAATGGGTAGAGAGAAAAGGGCTCGCCTGAAAAGATGGTCGAAGAACACCCGAAGAACTTGTCGTTGCTCACATCACCACGAAGCGTCCTATTCGCGAAGAAGCAAATTGCTACAACAAACAAGGAATGCAACACTTACTACTACGGAGAAGAATCGGCATGCTCATATGAATGCATGCATGACATGGCAATTATGATGCAATGCAACTTAGCCAAATTAAGTGGAATTGGAATCCCCGACACACACATATATGGTTCAAGTTGTTTTACTACATGACAATTTAAATGTTGATTAGCATGGCAAAGACAAGGCATGGGTGATCTACACAAGATTAAATGAAGTGGTGAAACCATATAATTGGCATATCACATTTACTCCATATGTTATTTATTAAGTGAGATGCAATTACCATGGCACTATATGATGCGAGATGCAAACATGTATATGGATGTCATATTTAAATTCCTCACATTTTTCTGATAAACTTTTATATAAAATACTTTTTATTTCGAATTACCATTTGAAAGATATGGATTTAACAAATTTTACATATTTGCAGAAATTTCAGAAACGAAAAAAATAGAGGAAGAGCTCTGGGCTGGTTCTGAAAACAGGGCGCTACCTGCAACGCGAGTGGGCCGGATCTTGTTGGCGTCGGAAACAATAGGCCGCGCGGGGCGCGAGACAGCAGGGAACAATCTCGGGCCAAGGCCCATTGGGCGCCGGATCTAACAACAAAAAGTTGGGGGATTAAATCAGCAGCCCCAGGATTCGAACCACGGATCTTCAATCTGAAGAACAAAGGAACCCACCGGTTGGGCTACAGGTCGGATATGAAGATACAAGGATGCCAGGCATTACAAGGTAACAATTTCGCACCTCGATCTGAATGGAACAGCCGTGCCTGAATCAGAGCACGAAAATGATCGGGAAGAACGGAAGCTGGGCCTCGAGCTCACCCAGCAGACGCGTGCGTGGTCGGAGAGGAGGGAGGATGACCGGAGGCGGAGAACTCGCCAGAGACGGGAAGAGAAGCCCAGCGACTGTCGAGGTAGAGGACGTGCTCGCCAAGGAGGGGAACCCGAGCAGCGGCAGGACACAGACGATGGTTTGCTGCGGAGGACGGCGAGGGTCAACGCCGATAGGACAACAGAGGATAAGGTAGAGACGGGGAAAAGGTCTAGGAGAAGCAGAACCTCACCAGGAAGACTATGGAGAGCTTGTCGGGGTCAGCGAAACAACGGGGCGGTCGAACTCGGAGAAAACTCGTCGCAGACCGAGGTTGGGGAAGACGCCCATGGCGTCGATTTGGAGCGCCACCCACTTGATTTTCTTTGACGAAAAGAACCGCGGCGCCGAGGCGGAGGTCCTAGTATTCCTTGCTGTGGTTGAGGACGACTGCAGCGGCGGGGCAACGGCGAGGTCGGGGCGGTGGTTCTCGGTGGCGTTTCTTCGGTGAGGAAAAAGCACAGAGAAGAAAGGAGTCTGGCGGTGTGAGGGAGGAGAGGAAGACGGGCTAGGGTTTGCTAGAGACTTGGTGGGGATTAAAAAGGAGGAGGGAAAGGAGTCACGCTCTCTGCGTGGGCGCGTCGGCGTCGGGAAGGAAAAAGGAAGCACGCCCCCTGCGTGCTCTCCCTGGGAGAAGACGACAAGGAACAAGATGGCGTCAGGTGGGGTTGTTGGGCTTCAGGCTGAAAGAAGGAAGCGGGCCAGAAATAGAAATCCGACTTTTCAAAGAAAAACAATGGAGAAAAAGAGTAGAAGAGAAAAATGGGAAAAGATTTGCAGAATTTGATTTATTGTTCTAAAACAATACAAAGGTTGCAGAAAAACATTGTAGTTCAGTTTCAAATTTAAAACAAGAGAAGGATAGGGGTTTATAAAAGAACCATACGAGCAAAAGAAAAATAGGTTTGTACCACAAAAAAATAATTTAGGGGTTTTGAAAGCATGCAAAGTGATAGATGCATGATGCACGACGTCACGATGACGCGAAAAAGAAAAGAACAAACAATTCTAATATTGGGAATTTTTCCGGGTCGTTACATTCATGAAATTGAGGATCCCGAAAAGAAAGCTTTTATCTTGGAAACTTTGCGCATAGAATTTAGAGATGTTGCTATTGAGGCTAGAGAAGTTTTTAAGACATTTAATAAGCTTGGCTCGCCTGTTGAAGTTGTTGGTACACCCAATGAAGATCCTAGAATGCCAATACCTTGTAAACTTGTAGGAATTCATGATGCCTTGGAAAATAATTTTAGTTGAATTTGTCCTGAAAATCTTTTTGATGAAAATAGTGTACCAACACGTGACTACAAGGGGTACTCAAAACCTCATTTGGATAGAATTCATTTCTTTGTTCCTACAATGGATCTTAATGCCTCTCTCGATATTACTCGATTCACAATTTTCTGCGCCTAGCTCAAAGGCGTTAAAGAAAAACACTCTTGGGAGATAACCCAATGTTTTTAAATTCAGTTCTTTTATTTGAGTCTTGGAAGGTATTACTACTATAATGACCTCTCCTTATCCTTTTTATTTCGTTTTTGTGCCAAGAGAAGCCTCTAATTTAAGCGAGGTAAGATTTGGGGATGTTGCTGTCCTGAAACAGTTTTCGGTGCTGCACCATAAAAATTCGTGAAAATTCTCTGTATATATTTTGGACCTGCGATTTCTTATGCATATGACCCAGGTTATATCCAAACTTTCATTAGTTGAACACTTTTTGATTTGAGCAACAGAAAACCCCTCAAAAATTCGACCTTTGTCAGCTGTTCTGTTTGTGTTTGCCGCTTTATCGCTTTCTTTTTGAGTTCTGCCAATATTTGTGTTTGCCGCTTTATTGCTTTCTTTTTGAGTTCTTTTGATCACGAAACTTTTGAGGAAGTTGCTACAGTAGTATATACTTTATATGTGGTGGTTTTGAGTTGAAACCTGAAGCAAAAAGGGTTGATTCTATGTTATGCTTACACTAATGTTGCTAATAGATTTGTGTTTAGTTTTGTATGAAGGAAGTTTTCAAGTATAGGGATCGGAGAGTGATGAGATGAGTTGAAGAATGGACAAAAGCTCAAGCTTGGGGATTCCCATGCATCACCACAAGAAATATCCAAGAAGTACAAGCGTCAAAGCTTGGGGATGCCCCCGAGGCACCCCTTCTTCATCGGCAAAAATCAGGTCACCTTTCAAGACACTATATTTTTATTGCTTCATGCATTATGCGTTTTTCTTGGAGCGTCAGTTGTTTTTAGTTTTCAGTTTAGTTTTGTTTTGTTTGCTGCAATAAATAGTTGGACCCCAACAAATTTCTTTTGGAGAAGTTGCCTTGCTTTTCATTTGCCAAGAACACTCCGTTTTTCATTCTTATAATTTCAACAAGTGTTCTTCTTTTTCTAGAACTGCGTTTAGTTTTTGATTTTCGCCTTGATATGTGTTCAGATATTGTTATATCTTTTCATCAAGGTGTATTTTTGCCTCTGGTATTTATTGGTTTTCATCAAAAGAGGTGTTTATAAAAAGTTTGAATGGTGTTGGAAAAGAGAAAAAGCTTTATGCAAAAAAGTGGTACAAAAAGGAGCTTGTGTAGACTGCGACCTAGGCTTTTGCATGTCGTGCTTGATGTCTTTTTAATAGTATGCTTAGTGGTTTTGCTGTAGCATGATTTGTCTCAAATAACTGAGATTGCTTAATGAGCCTTTGAAAAAATCATGCGTTGTTTTCATCGTTTGGCAGCATTATTTTGGTTTTCTCCTTGATGCTTTATTTGGATTGACTTGGCGCATGCTCACACATGTTAGACTCTTACAAAGTCACCAATAGCCTCTATGATCATTTAGTTTTTGACTTTTGATGCCATCTTATGCTTCTTTTAATGTCGCTTTGTCGCTTTGCATGATTATGGCCATTATTGCTCTCTTAGTTGGTCGCTCCCAGTCTTTTGCTAGCCTTTGTTTTATACTGAGTATGAGCTCTACTCGTGCATCCAACTCCTAAAAAACCAAGTTTGCCAAAGTGTCCACCATACATACCTAATAGCAATTTGCTATTCCAAAGTACATTTGACTTGCTTTTATCTACTCTTCAAATTAAACTCTTACCAGTGTTATGCGAAAATTGGTCAGTAAAGCTCTCACGAACCGGATGGCACACTTTACTTTTATCGTTCTTAAAAATTTGACATCGTGGTCTCTTATGTTGAGTTGTTATGCTTGCAAGTTGTAAGTTGGGAATTAGCCCATCCATGCCGTCATGGGGCAAGCTTGCAACATTGCACTTCTTATTTGAGTTGATATCGTGATCTTTTGTTTATGGATACTCGCGGTGTGAAATGAATTGGGAATCTTGCGGAATCATGGAGTTTGTATATGTATTAGAGAAATGCTTGGGCCGCCAATCTAAGCCATGCATAATTAATGGTGGAAATTTGCAGCATGCCCATAGTGGACATTCGACGACGCATCTCAAAATAAAAAGCTATACAAATGGTAAATCAAAGAGATGTCGAGGTGTTCATTGTCTGCTTGTCCTATCATTTTGATGTGGGCTTGTTCCATGTCATCGGGCACGGAGGTACCCCGTTGGCGGTTCTCGATGATACGTGTATACTTACAATGACAAGAACCTTGCTTGGGACTCTAAGTAAAGTATCATGAGGTTTGGATACTCGTATTCATAGGACAGGAGGTTTTCAACTTATGATTTGTCAAGCATATGCAGCATAAGTATTCTCGCATTAACTTTAACCATTCAAGATGCTTATGATAGGGGCAATGAGAGCTCAAAGCCGGTAAGTACCATAATTTTTGAAGGTTTATAAAACTTGCAATCACTGCTTCCCTCCGCGAAGGGCCTTTCTTTTACTTTTATGTTGAGTCACCACCTTCTATCTTTATGCACCATTAAGAGAGCATAGTTGTCATTCTTAGTATAATGTGCATTGTCCCAAAGTTTTCATTGATTGATTCATATTGTTGGTTTCACTTGTTCTTAAATTATTTATGTCTAGTCGCCCTCTTAAACTTGAAAGTGTCCTATGCATTTATGTTTTGCTCTCCATGAAGGACAAGCTGAAAACCATTTGTATGTTTTTCCTTATGATTTGAACACACGTCTGACTTTCATTGTTTCATTTTCATGATCTTTTGTTTGTGTTCATTTTCATGTTATAACATAGTTGCTAAGTTTCTTCTATCAAGATTGTGTCTTTCATGCCCATGTTTTAAGTTCTTTTGATTCCAGCACACAATGCTTACATATATGGTCAAGATTGTGTAGGTGCATGTCACCTAAGAATTTTTTTCTTTTGTTATCACTTACCTACTCGAGGACTGATACGTCTCCAACGTATCTATAATTTTTGATGCTCCATGCTTGTTTTTACACCATTTGCCTATTGTTTCGTTACACTTAGTGGCACTTTTATGCATTTTCCGGAACTAACCTATTAACGAGTTGCCACAGTGCCAGTTTCCTGTTTTCTGCTGTTTTTGTGTTTCAGAAGTGATACACAGGAAATATTCTCGGAATTGGACGAAACAAGTTCCTGAAGTCTTATTTTACCAGGAAGCTTCCAGAGATCCGAAGGAGAGTAGGAGGGGGGCCACCAGGGCCCCACACGCAGGGGTGGCGCAGCCAGGCCCCTGGCCGCGCGGGCCCCGCGTGAGGGCGCCTGGCTCCTCCTCTGACGACGCCCCTTCGCCTATAAAGACCCCCCGACGGAAAAAACCTAAGTACCCGATCAAATTTCCAGAACACATCGCGATCCACCGCCACCGTCGACCCGAAGATCGGGAGGGTCCAAAAGCTCTTCCCGGCATCCTGCCAGAGAGGGGAATCGCCACCGGAGGTCTTCTTCATCGCCATGCTTGCCTTCGGAGCGATGAGTGAGTAGTCTACCTTGGACTATGGGTCCATAGCAGTAGCTAGATGGTTGTTTTCTCCACCATGTGCTTCATGTTTAGATCTCATGAGCTGCCCTACATGATTGAGATCACCGTTATGTAATTCTACATGTTTGGTTTGTTGGGATCCGATGAATATTGGTGTTTATGATTAAGTTGCTGTACTGAATTATATCTTTTGTTATCTCTATGTTGTTTATGATCTTGCATGCTCTCCGTTGTTAGTAGCTATCTTGGCCGAGTAGTTGCTAGTGACTCCAAGAGGGGGCATTTATGCTCGATAGTGGGTTCATGCCTCTATTTCACATGGGGGAGTGACAGAAACCTCTAAGGTGGTAGATGTGCTGTTGCTACTAGGAAGAAAACAACATTCATATGCTCAAGGGTATATGCTTTGTTTACATTACACACTTTGCTTAATGCAATTATATGTTGTTCGCAACTTAATACTTGTGGAATTCTCGGATTGATTCGCCACAAGTGGATTATTAGTCATAGATGCAGTTGGATGGCGGTCTATGTATTTTGTTGTAATGCCAGAGTAAATCTCATAGTGATCTTCTTGACATATCACGTTTATCTTTATTCTATCAATTGCCCAACTGTAATTTGTTTACCCAGCATGTGTTATTTTATCTATGGAGAGACACCACTAGTGAACTGTGGACCCCGGTCCTATTTCCATTATATTGCTATCACCTGTTTACTTTACTTGTACTGTTTACTTTACTCGCATACTATATTATTTTCCACTCGATACGCTCATAACCTTTGTTTCAAGCAAACCGGTGAGATTGACAACCTCATCGCAAGTTGGGAACAAAGTACCTGGTTGTGTTGTATGCAGGTTCCGTGTTGTAGCTAGCAAGCAAAGCTTGGACGAGGCGCCATATATAAATTGTCCTGAGTTGTTGCAAGCTAGCAAGCATCACCTTCAGTCGTCATTGTCTCTCCTCTCCTGATCGATAAACCTTGGTTTCTTAAACTATGGGAAAATTAGCTGCTATACTCATCATACCTTCCTCTTGGGGTTCCCAACGGGCTGGTTATTCACCACGCACAAGGACAATCTGCTTCCACGTCAACCACGCAACAGCTTCTTTTCTAGCGCCGTTGCCGGGGAACGAAGAAGAATAATCTCCCTCGTCAACTAGGCGCCATCAAAGGGATCAAGGACGAGCGGGAGTTAAGCTTGGGGATGCTGATATGTCTCCAACGTATCCATAATTTTTGATGCGCCATACTTGTTTTTACACCATTTGCTTAGTGTTTCGTTACACTTCGTGGCACTTTTATGCATTTTCCGGAACTAACCTATTAACAAGTCGCCACAGTGCCAGTTCCCTGTTTTCTGCTGTTTTTGTGTTTCAGAAAAGTTACACAGGAAATATTCTCAGAATTGGACGAAACCAAAGCCAGTCGCCCAGAATTTCACCGAAGCTTCCAGAGAACCGAAGAGGAGATGGAGTGGGGCCACGAGGGCCCCACACACCAGGGCGGCGCAGCCTAGGGGTAGGCCGCGCCCCCTATGTGTGAGAGCGCCTCTGTCCACTCCTGACGATGCCCCTTCGCCTATAAAGACCTCCCGACGGGAAAAACTTAAGGACCTGATCACTTTTCCAGAACACATCGCGATCCGCCGCCGCCGTCGACCCGAAGATCGGGAGGGTCCAGAAGCTGTTCCCGGCACCCTGCCGGAGAGGGGAATCGCCACCGGAGGTCTTCTTCATCGCCATGCTTGCCTCCGGAGCGATGAGTGAGTAGTCTACATTGGACTATGGGTCCATAGCAGTAGCTAGATAGTTGTCTTCTCCACCATGTGCTTCATGTTTAGATCTCATGAGCTGCCTTGCATGATTGAGATCACCGTTATGTAATTCTACATGTTTGGTTTGTTGGGATCCGATGAATATTGGTGTTATGCTTGAGTTGATGTACTAAAATTTATCTTATGTTATCTCTATGTTGTTTATGATCGTGCATGCTCTCCGTTGTTAGTAGCTATCTTGGCCAAGTAGTTGCTAGTGACTCTAAGAGGGGGTATTTATGCTCGATAGTGGGTTCATGCCTCTATTTAATCTGGGGGAGTGACAGAAACCTCTAAGGTTGTAGATGTGCTGTTGCTACTAGGGAGAAAACAACAATCATATGCTCGAGGGCATATGCTTTGTTTACATTACACACTTTGCTTAATGCAATTATCTGTTGTTCGCAACTTAATACTTGTGGAGTTCTCGGATTGATTCGCCACAAGTGGATTATTAGTCATAAATGCAGTTGGATGGCGATCTATTTATCTTGTTGTAATGCCCAGAGTAAATCTCATAGTGATCCTCTCATCATATGCACATTGTCTTTATTCTATCAATTGCCCAACTGTAATTTGTTTACCCAGCATGTATTATTTTATCTTATGGAGAGACACCACTAGTGAACTGTGGACCCGGTCCAATTTCCTTTATATTGCTATCACATGTTTACTTTACTCGCACTGTTTACTTTACTCGCACTGTTTACTTTACTCGCATACTATTATCACTTTCCACTCGATACGCTCATACCCTTTGTTTCAAGCAAACCGGTGAGATTGACAACCTCATCGTAAGTTGGGAATAAAGTATTTGGTTGTGTTGTGTGCAGGTTCCACGTTGCCGCTCGCAAAGCAAAGCTTGGACGAGGCGCCCTATAAATTGTCCGGAGCTGTCGCACGCTAGTGGGCATCACCTTCAGTCGTTTGGCTCTTTTCTCTCCTGAACGATAAACCTTGGTTTTTTACTGAGGGAAAATCTTGCTGCTATATTCATCACACCTTCTTCTTGGGGTTCCCAACTGGCCGGTCATTTACTCGGCATCATTGCCGGGGAAAAAGAAGACTTTGCTCCTCGGCGCCACCATAGATGTGGGAAAAGGTGCTATAAAATTTACCACTCCACCTTGCAACAATCACGTCTTCCCTAGAGTCAAGAGCAAAGGTAAGAAAGGAAGACGTAAGGCAACCATTGACCCTAGTGTCTCATTGCTTGATATTACTTGATTCACACCTTTCTGCGCCTAGCTCAAAGGCGTTAAAGAAAAGCACTCTTGGGAGATAACCCAAAGTTTTACTTTCAGTTATTTTTCTTTTATTTGAGTCTTGGAAGTTATTACTACTATAATAACCTCTTCTTATCATTTTTATTTCTTTTTTTAGAACTGCGTTTAGTTTTCGTTTTGAGCTAAATACACCAGAAGTCCCAATACTTGTTCAAGATGTGCAAATTAGTCCCAATAGTTGCAAAATAGGGTCAACTGGTCCCAAAACTTGCTACAATGTGCAAAATTCGTCCCAAGTGTCTCTCGTGCTGACACGTGGCGATTGTTATCTTGCAATAACGCCCCTATATTTTTACTTTTGGCACATATGACCTGACTATTTCCTTATCAGTGTGGGTCCCACCTGTCATAGGAGAGGAAAGAAAACTTCGAAACAACATGCTTCGCAGTGCTTCGAACCCACGACCTCCAACTTGCAGTCACTATGTGCACGTCTTAACCACTATAGCTAACAGGATTTGTTGTTCACATTAGGATGAATGGCTTTATGTACTACCGCATAGGTCATCTGGAACTTGGCGAGTCTGTACAGCTTGATATGGAACGTTTGGACAGATATTTTGCGCATGAACTTCAAATAAAAACACAAAGTATAACAACAATCTTTATATATTTGGAGCAATTTGGTTAAAGAAAAACACTCAAAATGAGGGCTTCATATTCTTTGAAATTGAGGGAGTATGTTTGTACTTTATGTATTAAGCATAAAGTCTGGGAGATAGCTAGACCGAAACCCCACACGGACTTTAACTTTAGATAATTTTTTCTCTCCTTGTTGGGTGGGACCTACACTTGTGCGGAAATAATGAGGAACTTGTGACCGATGCCGATTAGGTGGTCACAGGTTTACCTAGAGTGCTAGACCTCTTTTTAAACAAATTAAAAAAAATCAAAGTTTCAGGAAAATTGAAATAATTCATGTTTATACATATTACATTGATACTTACTCGTGCAAACTTTTGAGATGAAATACGATCTTACATAGCCTACACGCAAAAAATGAAAAAAAATCGAAATTCATATTTATTTGAATAGTTAACTCCAATTATTGTACCGTGGTTTTGATATTTTGTTTTTTGTGTAGCTCATATACAATCATAATTTGTCTTGAAAATTGCCTGATTCGATATCAAGATATTATGCACATGCAAATTTTTATTTGAATTTTTTAGACTTTAAAATAGTATTTTTTCGCTTTTCAAAAAAAGATTTTACTAGTACCATGTTCCGTTGTGTATTTAGTTTCGCAGACCTTTTTTTTCAACCGTAGTGATAACAGACAGTACCGCATGGTCAAGTTTCAGATGAACTGTGTTGATTTTACGCAGAGAAGTTAGATCAATACATTTAGTAGAGTATACATAACATTAGTCTTCCTCTGGCGTGGTGGTTACACGCGCGCGTTGGTTTTCTGTAGTTGAGGGCGTGAGTTCGAATCCTAGTGGTGCATGTAATTTTGGATTTTTTCTTTCCTCTCCTCTGACAGGTGGGGCCTATAGTGGTAAGGAATAATAAGGTCACATGTGCCAAAAACAAATCCGTAGGGGCGTTCTAACAGGATAACCACTGCCACGTGTCAGCACTAGAGGCAATTGGGACGAAATTTGCACATTGTGACAAGTTTTGGGACTAGTTGACCCCATTTTGCAACTATTGGGACTAATTTGCACATCTTGAACAACTATTGGGACCTATGGTGTATTTAGCTCTTTTGTTTTTTGCCTTGATTTGTGTTCAGGTCTTGTTATATCTTTACATAAAGGTGTATTTTGACCTCTGGTTCATGTTGGTTTTTATCAAAAGAGTTGTTTCAAAAAGGTTTAAATGGTGTTGGAAAAGAGAAAAAGCTTTATGCAAAAAAGTGGTACAAAAAGGAGCTTGTGTAGACTGCGGCCTAGGCTTTTGCATGTCGTGCTTGATGTATTTTTGATAGTATGCTTAGTGGTTTTGCTGTAGCATGACTTGTCTCAAATGACTGAGATTGCTTAATGAGCCTTTGAAAAAATCATGCGTTGTTTTAATTATTTGGAAGCATTATTTTGGTTTTCTCCTTGATGCTTTATTTGGGTTGACTTGGCGCATGCTCACACATGTTAGACTCATACAAAGTCGCCATCAGCCTCTATGATAATTTAGTTTTTGACTTTTGATGCCATCTTATGCTTCTTTTAATTTCGCTTTGTCGCTTTGTATGATTATGGCCGTTATTGCTCTCTTAGTTGGTCGCTCCCAGTCTTTTGCTAGCCCTTATTTTGTACTGAGTATGAGCTCTACTCGTGCATCCAACTCCTAAAAACTAAGTTGTTCCAATGTGTCAACGATACATACCTATTAGCAATTTGCTATTCCAAAGTATATTTGACTTGCTTTTATCTATCATTCAAATTAAACTCTTTTTGGTGTTATGCGAAAATTGGTCAGTAAAGCTCTCACGAACCTGATGGCACACTTTACTTTTCTCGTTTTAAAATTTGACATTGTGGCTCTCTTATGTTGAGTTATTATACTTGCAAGTTGTAAGTTGGAAATTAGCCGAGCCATGCCGTCATGGGGCAAGTATTCAACATTGCACTATCTTTCATTTGAGTTGATATCATGATCTTTTGTTTATGGATACTCGCATTGTGAAATAAGTTGGGAATCTTGGAGGATCATGGAGTTTGTATATGTGTTAGAGAAACGCCTGGGCCGCTAATCTAAGCCATGCATAATTCATGGTGGAAATTTACAGCATGCCCATAGTGAACATTCGACGACGCATCTCACAATAAAAAGCTATACCAATGGTAAATAAAAGAGATGCCGATGTGTTCATTGTCTGTTTGTCCTGTCATTTTGATGTGGGCTTGTTCCATGTCATCGGGCACGGAGGTACCCCGTTGACGGTTCTCGATGATACACATATATTTACAATGACAAGAGCTTGCTTGGGACTCTAAGTCAAGTAGCATGAGGTTTGGGTATTCGTACTTCACGGGACACTAGGTTTTCAACTGATGATTTGTCAAGCATATGCATCATAAGTGTATTCGCATTAACTTTAACCATTCAAGATGCCTATGATGGGGGCAATGAGAGCTCAAAGCTAGTAAGTACCATAATTTTTGAAAGTTTATAAAACTCGCAATCACTGCTTCCCTCCGCAAAGGGCCTTTCTTTTACTTTTATATTGAGTCTCTACCTTCTAACTTTATGCACCGTCTAAGAGAGCATAGTTGTCATTCTGAGTATAATGTGCATTGTCCCAAAGTTTTTATTGATTGATTCATGATGTTGGTTTCACTTGTTCTTAAATTATTTATATCTAGTCGCCCTCTTAAACTTGAAGGTGTCCTATGTATTTATGTTTTGCTCTCTTATGAAGGACAAGCTGAAAACCATTTGTATGTTTTTCCACATGATTTGAACACACTGCTGACTGGTGAAAGCAGGCGTCCTTGTGCGTGGTGAATGACCAGCCCGTTGGGAACCCCAAGAGGAAAGTATGATGAGTGCAGCGGCAAGTTTTCCCTCAGTTATGAAACCAAGGTTTATCGATCAGGAGAAGGGAGACGGTGACGACTGAAGGTGTTTGTGGAACCTGCACACACACAGACAAATACTTTGTTCCCAACTTGCGATGAGGTTGTCAATCTCACCGGTTTGCTTGAAACAAAGGTTATGAGCGTATCGAGTGGAAAACAGTAGTAATATGCTAGTAAAGTAAACAGTGCGGGAATAGTAAACAGGTGATTGCAATATGATTAAAATAGGACCGGGGTCCACAGTTCACTAGTGGTGTCTCTCCATAGATAAATAACATGCTGGGTAAACGAATTACAGTTGGGCAATTGATAGAATAAAGATAACGTGATATGTCAAGAAGATCACTATGAGATTCACTCTGGGCATTACAACAAAATACATAGACCGCCATCCAACTGCATCTATGACTAATAATCCACCCCCGGGGATATCATCCGAACACCCTAGAAGTATTAAGTTGCGAACAACAGATAATTGCATTAAGCAAAGTGTGTAATGTAAACAAAGCATATGCCCTCGAGCATATGAATGTTGTTTTCTCCCTAGTAGCAACAGCACATCTACCACCTTAGAGGTTTCTGTCACTCCCCCAGGTGAAATAGAGGCATGAACCCACTATCGAGCATAAATACCCCCTCTTGGAGTCACTAGCAACTACTCGGCCAAGATAGCCACTAACAACGGAGAGCATGCAAGATCATAAACATCATAGAGATAACAAAAGATATAATTCAGTACAGCAACTTAATCATAAACACCAATATTCATCGGATCCCAACAAACCAACATCATAGTATTACATAACAGTGATCTCAATCATGTAGGGCAGCTCATGAGATCTAAACATGAAGCACATGGTGGAGAAGACAACCATCTAGCTACTGCTATGGACCCATAGTCCAAGGTAGACTACTCACTCATCGCTCCGGAGGCAATCATGGCGATGAAGGAGACCTCCGGTGGCGATTCCCCTCTCCGGCAGGGTGCCGGGAAGAGCTTCTGGACCCTCCCGATCTTCGGGTCGACGGCGGCGGCGGATCGCGATGTATTCTGGAAAACTGATCTGGCCCTTAGGTTTTTCTCGTCAGGGGGTATATGTAGGCGAAAGGGGGCTGTCAGAGGGTGGACCACGTGCCCTCACAAGGGGCTGGCGCGGCCAGGGGCTAGGCCGCGCCGCCCCTGTGTGTGGGGGCCTCGTGGCCCCCCTCCGTCAGGTCTTCGGATGTTTGGGAGCTCCCCGATGAAATATGACTTCAGGAACTTGTTTCGTCCAATTCGGAGAATATTTCCTGTGTATCACTTCTGAAACACAAAAACAGCAGAAAACAGGGAACTGGCACTGTGGCACTTCGTTAATAGGTTAGTTCCGGAAAGCGTATAAAAATGCCACTAAGTGTAACGAAACAATAGGCAAATGGTGTAAAACAAAGCATGGAGCATCAAAAATTATAGATACGTTTGAGACGTATCAAGCATCCCCAAGCTTAACTCCTGCTCGTCCTCGAGTAGGTAAGTGATAACAAAAGAATAATTTTTGAGGTGACATGCACCTACACAATCTTGATCATATATGTAAGCATTGGTGAGCTGGGATCAATAGAACTTAAAAACATGGGCATGAAAGATATAATCATGACAATAAGAACTTAGCAACCATGTTGTAAACATGCAAATGAACACAAACAAAAGATCATGATAATGAAACAATGAAAGTCAAACGTGTGTTCAAATCATAAGGAAAACATGCAAGTGGTTTTCAGCTTGTCCTTCAAAGAGAGCAAAACATAAATGCATAGGACACCTCAAAGTTTAAGAGGGCGACTAGATACAAATAATTTAAGAACAAGTGAAACCAACAATATGAGTCAATCAATGAACCTTGGGACAATGCATATCACACTAAGAATGACAACTATGCTCTCTTAATGGTGCATAAAGAAAGAAGGTGGTGACTCAACATAAAAGTAAAAGAAAGGCCCTTCGCAGAGGGAAGCAGTGATTGCAAGTTTTATAACCTTCAAAAATTATGGTACTTACCGGCTTTGAGCTCTCATTGCCCCCATCATAAGCATCTTGAATGGTTAAAGTTAATGCGAGAACAATTATGATGCATATGCTTGACAAATCATAAGTTGAAAACCTCGTGTCCCGTGAATACGAGTACCCAAACTATGCTAGTTTACTTAGAGTTCCAAGCAAGGCTCTTGTCATTGTAAGTATATGCGTATCATTGGGAACCGCCAATGGGGTACCTCCGTGCTCGATGACATGGAACAAGCCCACACCAAAATGACAGGACAAGCAGACAATGAACACCTCAACATCTCTTTTATTTGCTATATTGTTTAGCTTTTTATTGTGAGATGCGTCGTCGAATGTTTACCATGGGTATGCTGCAAATTTCCACCATGAATTATGCATGGCTTAGATTGGCGGCCCGACGTTTCCCTAACACATATAAAAACTCCATGATCCTCACAAGATTCCCAATTCATTTCACACAGCGGGCATCCATAAACAAAAGATCACAATATCAACTCAAATAGGAAGTGCAATGTTGAAAGCTTGCCCCATGACGGCATGGTTGGGCTAGAATCCAACTTACAACTTGCAAGCATAACAACTCAGCATAAAAGACCACAATGTCAAATTTTTAGAACAGGAAAAAGTAAAGTGTGCCTTCCGGTTCGTGAGAGCTTTACTGACCGAATTTCGCATAACACTGGTAAGAGTTTAATTTGAAGAGAATATAAAAGCAAGTCAAATTTACTTGGAATAGCAAATTGCTAGTAGGTATGTATGGTGGACACAATGGAAAACTTTGGCTTTTAGGAGTTGGATGCACGAGTAGAGCTCATACTCACTACAAGGCGAGGGCTAGCAAAAGACTGGGAGCGACCGACTAAGAGAGCAATAATGGCCATAATCATGCAAAGCGACAAAGCGACATTAAAAGAAGCATACGATGGCATCAAAAGTCAAAAACTAAATGATCATGAAGGATAATGGCGACTTTGGAAGAGTCTAACATGTGTGAGCATGCGCCAAGTCAACCCAAATAAAGCATCAAGGAGAAAACCAAAATAATGCTTCCATATAATAAAAACAACGCATGATTTTTTCAAAGGCTCATTAAGCAATCTCAGTTATTTGAGACAAGTCATGCTACAGCAAAACCACTAAGCATACTATCAAAAAGACATCTAGCATGACATGAAAAAGCCTAAGCCGCAGTCTGCACAAGCTCCTTCTTGTACCACTATTTTGCACAAAGCTTTTTCTCTTTTCCAACACCATTTGAAATTTTTAAAACAACCTCTTTTGATGAAAACCAATAAAGTTCAGAGGCAAAAATGCACCTTGATGAAAAGATATGACAAGATCTGAACGTATATCAAGGCGAAAATGAAAACCAAAAGCAGTAGCAGAAAAACTAGAATGCTCGATTAATAAGAGTGAAAACTAGAGCATTCTTTGCAAATGAAAACGAGTACATCTCCTCCAAAGGAAATTTGTTGGGGTCCAACCATTTATTGCAGCAAACAAACAAACTAAACAAACTAAGAAAACTAAAACAACTGACGCTCCAAGAAAAACACATAGTGCATGAAGCAATAAAAATATAGTGTTTTGAAAGGTGACCTGATTTTTGCCGATGAAGAAGGGGTGCCTCGGGGGCATCCCCAAGCTTTGACGCTTGTACTTCTTGGATATTTCTTGGGGTGCTGGGCATCCCCAAGCTTGAGCTTTTGTCCATTCTTCAACTCATCTCATCATTCTCCAATCCCTACACTTGAAAACTTCCTTCATACAAAACTAAACACAATTCTATTAGCAACATTAGTGTAAGCATAAAATATATTCAACCTCTTTTAGCTTCAGGTTTCAACCCAAAACCACCACATATAAAGTATATACTACTGTAGCAACTTCCACAAGAGTTCCATGATCAAAAAGAACTCGAAAGAAAGCGATAAAGTGGCAAAAACAAATATTGGCAGAAATCTGTCAAAACTGGACAGCTGATAATGGACGAATTTTTGAGGGATTTTCTGTTGCTCAAATCAAAAAGTGTTCAACTAAGAAAAGTTTGGATATAACCTGGGGCATAAGCACAAGAAATCGCAGGTCCAAAAGATAAACAGAGAATTTTCACGAATTTTTACGGTGCAGCACCGAAAACAGTTTCAGGACAGCAATAACCCCAAATCTTTACCTCACTCAAATTAGAGGCTTCTCTTGGCACAAAAACGAAATAAATAAGATAAAGATCGGTCATTACAGTAGTAATGACTTCTAAGACTCAAATAAAAGAAAAAGTACTGAAAAGTAAACAATGGGTTATCTCCCAAGAGTGCTTTTCTTTAACGCCTTTGAGCTAGGCGCAGAAAATTACGAAGATGCTCACATAAGAAATATGAATTGGAAGCAAAAGAGAGCATCAAGGAGCAAATATAAAACATATTTAAGTCTAACCCACTTCCTATGCATAGGAATCTTGTAAGAAAATAAATCAAAGAAACACATAGTAACAAGTATGGGTAGATAAAACAAGAGCAACTTTAGAACTTTCAATATAAAGAGAGGTTTTTTAGTAACATGAGAATTCCAACAACCATATTTTCCTCTCTCATAATAATTTTCAATAGCATCAAACTCAACAATATACATATCACACTCACTCTCTTTTGTTAAGCATGGAGGGCAATCAATTAAGGTATTAGTTAGAGAGTTACTCTTATTTAGAGGTAGACATGGGTAACTCCATTCTTCCTCCTCTTGATCATCACTCTCCTCCTCTTTTTCATCTAATGAGCTTCCAGTTTCATCCATTTCTTCTTCCATAGGCTCCTTCAAGGCATTAGTCTCTTCCGTTGGAGAGCATCTATTAAGATATTTAAGAATATAGCGATTTCCTTCTTTGTAATTATCAAAGCAAAATGTGAGTATATCATAAACCTCATATTTATAAGGTGCATCATCAGTATTTTCAAGCAAATAAGCAAGTTCGAATGCACCCTTCCAAGCAATAAATTCTTCAATTCGTTCCACATCATAAAAGTCATAATTTCCATTAATATAAGAAGATATGGTAACATCATCATTGTACTCACATTGAAAAGGGAGGTGTTTATACCTCCTACAGCAACAAGATTCATCAAAGCAATAGGTAACATTATAAGTAGAGCACACATTTTTAGCAATGATATACAATCTATTGATTTGTTCCCATAAGTGTTTCCCCTTTTGTGACAAGCGGTGTTCCTCATAATAATTTTGTTGCTCTTCCGTGAACCCACCTTGCCAAAAAGATTTAGTTTCAAAGAAACCAACCATTGATAGAGAGCATGATAAAGCAAGACAAGTAAAAACAACTACCAAGGATTCTAATTTTTTTGGATTTTTGATATAAAAAGCAATGCAGGTAAAATAAAATAAAGTAAAGCAAAACAAATAACAAAGTAAAGAATGTGTGTGCGAAGAACTCCCCTCGCAGAAGTCTTCTCTTCCTTCCCCGGCAACGGCGTCAGAAAAAGTGCTGCTGACTGGTAAAAGCAGGCGTCCTTGTGCGTGGTGAATGACCAGCCCGTTGGGAACCCCAAGAGGAAAGTATGATGAGTGCAGCGGCAAGTTTTCCCTCAGTTATGAAACCAAGGTTTATCGATCAGGAGAAGGGAGACGGTGACGACTGAAGGTGTTTGTGGAACCTGCACACACACAGACAAATACTTTGTTCCCAACTTGCGATGAGGTTGTCAATCTCACCGGTTTGCTTGAAACAAAGGTTATGAGCGTATCGAGTGGAAAACAGTAGTAATATGCTAGTAAAGTAAACAGTGCAGGAATAGTAAACAGGTGATTGCAATATGATTAAAATAGGACCGGGGTCCACAGTTCACTAGTGGTGTCTCTCCATAGATAAATAACATGCTGGGTAAACGAATTACAGTTGGGCAATTGATAGAATAAAGATAACGTGATATGTCAAGAAGATCACTATGAGATTCACTCTGGGCATTACAACAAAATACATAGACCGCCATCCAACTGCATCTATGACTAATAATCCACCCCCGGGGATATCATCCGAACACCCTAGAAGTATTAAGTTGCGAACAACAAATAATTGCATTAAGCAAAGTGTGTAATGTAAACAAAGCATATGCCCTCGAGCATATGAATGTTGTTTTCTCCCTAGTAGCAACAGCACATCTACCACCTTAGAGGTTTCTGTCACTCCCCCAGGTGAAATAGAGGCATGAACCCACTATCGAGCATAAATACCCCCTCTTGGAGTCACTAGCAACTACTCGGCCAAGATAGCCACTAACAACGGAGAGCATGCAAGATCATAAACATCATAGAGATAACAAAAGATATAATTCAGTACAGCAACTTAATCATAAACACCAATATTCATCGGATCCCAACAAACCAACATCATAGTATTACATAACAGTGATCTCAATCATGTAGGGCAGCTCATGAGATCTAAACATGAAGCACATGGTGGAGAAGACAACCATCTAGCTACTGCTATGGACCCATAGTCCAAGGTAGACTACTCACTCATCGCTCCGGAGGCAATCATGGCGATGAAGGAGACCTCCGGTGGCGATTCCCCTCTCCGGCAGGGTGCCGGGAAGAGCTTCTGGACCCTCCCGATCTTCGGGTCGACGGCGGCGGCGGATCGCGATGTATTCTGGAAAACTGATCTGGCCCTTAGGTTTTTCTCGTCAGGGGGTATATGTAGGCGAAAGGGGGCTGTCAGAGGGTGGACCACGTGCCCTCACAAGGGGCTGGCGCGGCCAGGGGCTAGGCCGCGCCGCCCCTGTGTGTGGGGGCCTCGTGGCCCCCCTCCGTCAGGTCTTCGGATGTTTGGGAGCTCCCCGATGAAATATGACTTCAGGAACTTGTTTCGTCTAATTCGGAGAATATTTCCTGTGTATCACTTCTGAAACACAAAAACAGCAGAAAACAGGGAACTGGCACTGTGGCACTTCGTTAATAGGTTAGTTCCGGAAAGCGTATAAAAATGCCACTAAGTGTAACGAAACAATAGGCAAATGGTGTAAAACAAAGCATGGAGCATCAAAAATTATAGATACGTTTGAGACGTATCACACACGTTTGACTTTCATTGTTTCATTTTCATGATCTTTCATTTGTGTTCTTTTTCATGTTATAACATGGTTGCTAAGTTTCTTCTATCAAGATTATATCTTTCATGCCATGTTTTAAGTTCTTTTAATCCCAGCGCACAACGCTTATATAGATGATTAAGATTGTGTAGGTGCATGTCACCTCAAAAATTATTTATTTTATTATCACTTACCTACTCAAGGACAAGCAGAAGTTAAGCTTGGGGATGCTGATACGTCTCAAACGTATCTATAATTTTTGATGCTCTATGCTTATTTTTACACCATTTGCTTAGTGTTTTGTTACACTTCGTGGCATTTTTATGCATTTTCCGGAACTAACCTATTAACGAGATCCCACAGTGCCAGTTCCCTATTTTCTGCTGTTTTTGTGTTTCAGAAAAGTTATACAGGAAATATTCTCGGAATTGGACGAAACAAAAGCCGAACATCCAGAAATTTATCGAACCTTCCAGAGAACCGAAGAGGAGACGTATTGGAGCCAGGGGGTGGTCTCACCACCAGGGGGCGCGGCCCAGGGCCTGGCCGCGCCGCCCTATGGTGAGCCCCACCTGGCCCACTTCTGACGCTGCGCCTTCGCCTATAAAGACCCCCCGACGGGAAAAACCTAAAGACCCGATCACTTTTCCAGAAACACATCGCGATCCGCCGCCGTCGTCGACCCAAGATCGAGAGGGTCCAGAAGCTCTTCCCGGCACCCTGCCGGAGAGGGGAATCACCACCGGAGGTCTTCTTCGTCGCCATGCTTGTCTCTGGCGCGATGAGTGAGTAGTCTATCTTAGACTATGGGTCCATAGCAGTAGCTAGATGGTTGTCTTCTCTATCATGTGCTTCATGTTTAGATCTCGTGAGCTGCCTTACATGATCGAGATCACCGTTATGTAATTCTACATGTTGTGTTTGTTGGGATCCGATGAATATTGGTGTTATGATTGAGTTGATGTGCTGAATATTATCTTATGTTATATCTATGTTGTTTATGATCTTGCATGCTCTCCATTGTTAGTAGCTATCTTGGCCAAGTAGATACTAGTGACTCTAAGAGGGGGTATTTATGCTCGATAGTTGGGTTCATGCCTCTATTTAATCTGGGGGAGTGACATAAACCTCTAAGGTTGTAGATGTGTTGTTGCCACTAGGGCGAAAACTATATTTTTATGCCCAAGGGCATATGCTTTGTTTACATTACACACTTTACTTAATGCAATTGTTGTTCGCAACTTAATACTTATGGGATTCTCGGATTGATTCCCCGCGAGTGGATTATTAGTCATAGATGCAGTTGGATGGTGGTCTATGTATTTTGTTGTAATGCCAGAGTAAATCTCATAGTGATCCTCTCGACATATGGACGTTATCTTTATTATATCAATTGCCCAACTATAATTTGTTTACCCAGCATGTGTTATTTTATCTTATGGAGAAACACCACTAGTGAACTGTGGACCCCGGTCCTATTTACTTTATATTGTTATCACCTGTTTACTTTACTCGTACTGTTTACTTTCTTGCATACTACTATTGCTTTCCACTCGATACACTCATTTTTTTGTTTAATTTTTTCTATTTCTACATTTTTCCCATCATTGAAATCAAACAAGCCCTCACGGTTAATTTTTTTCTTCCCTTATATTAACATAGTGAACATCGTTTTTACTGAATCAGTCTATCTTCGTGGGGCCCGCCTGCCATCCTAACCAATCTCGGTTGCTTGCCTCGTACTAACAACTTCCCTCGTACTACATACAGAGGAGAGGAGAGCAGTATAAAAGAGGCCACGCCGCGCACCCGTACGCACCACGCCCGACCTCACCGACCGACCACCAGGCCCCACCCACGCACCCCGTCACCAAGCGCTGTTCCTCTCTCTCACGGTCACGCTGCCACGAAGGCCGTATCCGTCTCGTTCCCCTCAATGGAAGCAGAGTACACCCAAATAAACCCTGGTGTCCAGCTCTGCTCCAGGCGCCGGAAAAGGGAGCACGAAGAGGAAGGGCTCGCGCTGGTGCTCTCCATGGATCTTGACGAGCCGGAGACGCGGCCGCCGCCGCAGGCGCCGCTTCAGGTCCCGGTACGTCCCCCACCCTCCCCGCGCCTCTCGTCCCACGGGTTTCTTCTTTCTCCGATTCTGCCTGCTCTGTCGCCGGATGCGTCTGGTCTCCTCGGCGGCGCGCGATCTTGTGGGGGTACGGAAGTTCTTGGCGGCGGGATTCGGTAGGGTGGACCGGGGAATTGCGCCTTTTCTAGGGATCGGAACTTCGGGAGGGCGCGCTCTTCCCGGATTCTTTGCGTGGGGGGTTGGGGAGATTTTCTTGGCTGGAAAAGGTCACGGCGATGGTGCGCTAGTTCGGTGGCATTTTCTTGGCTGGAAATTGCAGTTCTTGATGTGTGTTTACTTGACAGTTTTGTGTCTGTGGAAGAGTGATTCTTTACTTGCAACGCCCGCATCATGATTGGGGGATTTGGGAGTCTACCTGGACCTAGCTGTATGCCTTGCGGAAGAGGAGTTCTTTGACCTAGGTTTTAGTCCATGGATTCTTTCAAATTAGGGCTTCCTTCTGCTGTATGTTGGGAGCAGGGGATTTCAGGGGAGAAATTAGCTTTGTGCGGAAGCATTTCTTGGCCAGTTTGCTGGGACCAAAGAATCTGTAGATCCCTGCAAACGAAGAATCTGTTGTTGTTGTTGTTTCTTTGTGTGTAGATTCTTGCAAACTTAGTCTGCAGTTGGAAGTGAAGGATTTGCACCGCATGTTGTAGCCTCAACGGTTTGTATTTGAGAGAAATTCAGTCTGTACGATCATTGATGGCCATGAGAAGTTTAGGTGCCATAGGGAGCTTTGTCTACACGAAGCTATTTATTTTCTTACATCACCTTGTTCACGCTAGGCTATGGTTATCAGTTGGTTGGCAGGAAAACTGTGCTATATCTTGCAAAAAGTTTGGAGGGAGGCTGCCAGGTGATCTGCAAAACTGTGTAATGGCATCCACTTGTTATTAACAACATTAGTGTTTGTTTCTTTGCCCTCTGTATTTCAATAATATGATCGATTGATCATAATTGTTCCACTGTCAAATATGACAGTTTGCTGCTAACTTCACAAAGACATTTCTGGCTTCGTTTAGAATAAATTTTTGGGGGCATCGTTCTTCTTGCATTGTTTCTTTTCCAATGAACATGCATGATTAGCCTTTTCTGCTCAAGCTGTTGGTTTAGAATTTGTGATAAAATCATTGATAGGCTCGACAATTATATATGTTGAAACACTGTCAGCATTTTGCAGATGCTTTTCAATTTCTATGTATGTGTCCATGAAATAATGTTCTTCTTTGGACAACATTTCTGTATTATGACTTTACACGAGTAAATAAAACTGTGTTTGGACAACACTGTATTATGACTTTTCAATTTCTATGTATGTGTCCATGAAAAATAAAACTTAAATGAAGTCTAACAACTGTGTTATCTTCCTAAATCACAGAGCAAGCTGAAAGCAGTGTCGCAAGAGCTTGGACATGAGATCCGAATATTTTCAAGCACAACATTTGAGTCAATGACCAGCAATCTGCCCAAGGCAGATCAGGGTACACAAACTTATATGCCTTTCCTGTACTAAATTTTGTTTTATGTCTGTATGGTAGTTGTGTGTTGACGTGAAAGCATGATTCATGTAGAGGAAGACGATGACTTCTATGAGCTTCAGCCTGCTGATTATTATAAGTTGTTTTCAAGCAGGATGGCAGGTAACTTATGTGATCTTAATATTGTTTGAGAACATTCATATTTATCCCTGTAACATCCACCTGGCATTGTTCAAATCATACGTGCTTTCTAAATTTGTTAACTGTAACCATGTTTAAATTTTGACACCTTGCAGAACAGTCAAAAGTTCTGAAGACTCGTAAAGTACGGGAAGCAGAACTTGCTGCTCAAAGAGCAAGGATAACTAAGGTAGGAAGGAATATGATACACCATACTACTTACTACTTAATTGTCGTATTTTGAAGGAGCGGCGTACTCCTTGTACGGATGCTCATTTTCCCCTTCTAGCTGGTCTTTGTCACTTCTTTCTTTTATCTAGCCTCATATTAACAGTACCTCTGGACGTGTTATAAGAACAAAGATATTTTTGCTTAAAAAAATAGGAAGAAATACTTAGTAGTGTTACACATGATTTTGCTTACTTACAGGAGTACCTTTTGCCTTTTCTTATTAGTTTAGTCTTAGAATTCTCAGATGGATCTTGTGCTCGTTTATTTGGTTTACTTTTTCCATCTCTTTTCTGGATCTAGTTTCAGGGCAAAGGGGCGATTCCCTATTGGTTACTTAAAGAAGTATTTTTTTGCCTTTTCTTATTAGTTCAGTCTAGGAATTCTTTTTACGAGAAAACACAAAAAGCCTTTGTGTTTCATTTCATTGAAAAGGTAGAGGATTAAGTCTTACATGCCTCTGAGGAGGTTACCCTCAACTTAGTCTAGGAATTCTCAGATGAAGCTGTCTTATGCTCATTTATTTAGCTTATTTTTTCGACTCTATCTGGATCTATCATTTTGTAGCTAACCCCCTCAACTGTAGGCAGTAATGAGGGTTCGATTCCCTGATGGTTACATTCTTGAGGCTGAGTTTCATCCATCAGCGGCGGTACATAGTCTGGTGGATCTTCTCATGAAAGTAATTGCTAGACCAGATTTGCCATTCTATCTTTGTAAGTTCTGCTGCTCTTTTGAGATGACTGCTGTAGAGTTTTGCCCTTTCCTTGTTTCCCACTCATCAGTTCCTTTCATTTCACATGGTAACAATAATTCTTGGATAAGTCTGTGAGAGCATTCTACTATTAGCAAAACACATATGTTGGCAATCATCAACAGCAGGGTAACAACATGTCCTATATATAGTTCTATGCTCGTATCTTCACAGCCTGCAAACATAATTTTAATGCATTACTCTGAGATAAGGGTTTTACAGCCAATTTTTTATGCTAATATTATACTCTGATATGAAGTACAAACCAATATGAAGTGCTATAAATTAATTAAAAACATTTGTTTACAGTATGATGATTCACAACACTGATTTCATGAGCACTTATGTAACACAAATGGGTCAACTGTTCTTGTTGTGCTGTCTTCTGACTAGCTTGGTGCCACCAATGGATTGCATGCTCATTTCTCTCGTGCACTTCATTTGAATATCATCAGTGTCCAAATCGATACAGACTGATTATAGCTTTGACGCTGCATGTTATAGATACCCATCGCAGAACCCATATGCCATATATGTTCCTTTGTTTGAACTTTTGGAAGTTTGAGGATCCTCTAGTATCACCCGTTGCACTTTTGACTTAATTGGGATTTCCATAGATCCTCCTTAATCGTGTATTAGAGATGTACCAGTTACAACTTCTTAATGTTGGATCCACTGATTTCACAACAGATACAGTCCCTCCAAAGAAGCGAATACTGGACACCTCTCAGGACTTCTACACAATTGGCTTTGTTCCTGGAGCTAATGTCTTCTTTTCTTATGATCTGCCAGTAGGTATGTATTATCTGAAAATTGGTACCATTGTGAGAAAATAAGCAATGATTACTTCTTAACTTGGAGGGTTTTAGCATTTTTCTACGTGCCTTGACAAAATCATGCTTCCATGTATGTAAAGTTGTATTTCACTTTGTCTGGTGCATTTGAACACATGCACATGATCACGATTACTGATTCTTTTTTAGCATTTAGTTCCTGTGATATTCATGAGCTTTTATCGGGCGTTAAATAATGTAATGCATTCTTGTGAATGTTACCAGTGTTCTTACTAGACATTCAGATATAACATGTTTTTAGAGGTATATTCACTTATGTTGGGCATGCAGGGTCGGAGTTAAATGATGGTGTTGAATCAGGACCATATCTGCGTGAAGAAATTCTAGCTTTGGATGGACTGTCGCTTCTCTCGGAACCTTCTGATCAGCCTGATGTTTCTAAACCCAATTCTGATTCAGCTCATCAATCTTATGCACCCCGATCTGATTCTGCACCACCACCAAATAAGAAATCAGGCACACCAAAATGGTTCAAAAGGTATAATTGCTTTTACCGCCTTGATGCTAGGAAAGAGCATTTGAACTTATCCTGTGTTTTGTAAAACTATTTTTCACAATTTCCTCTAAAGTTCCGTTCATGATTGATCTGTTTTGTTATTGCTGTTGATGAACAA
Organism: Dactylis glomerata; assembly: GCA_007115705.1. Lineage (NCBI taxonomy): Eukaryota > Viridiplantae > Streptophyta > Magnoliopsida > Poales > Poaceae > Dactylis > Dactylis glomerata. The sequence continues at coordinate 464,187 of QXEO01001975.1, read as the reverse complement.
TATTAAACAAATTATTGGGTTTGCTAAGTTATCTCTTTCTGGAGTTCCATTCAGAACGAGAGAATCCATGTAGATTAAGATAATATTTCAGCAACAGACTATTTCTGATGGTGGTCCAGTTATGTCTAAAACCCTGTCCTGAGCAATGATTTTTACAAGCTTACTGAATCACCTGCAGACTCACGGTTCCCAAGTACTCCCTCCGATCGGAAATAAACAAAAATGCCGACAGTTATTTCCGATCGGAGGGAGTAGCATTTTGCTTGCTAATTACAAGTTGTTAAGTAGGAGTAGCTAAGTTGCGGTTTCATTTTGATACATGCATTTCACACGGCATATGTGTCGTTGCTGCAAGATATCTGAAAATTATGTTTTTATAATACTGTTGTTAGACTGTACTTTGTTGCCTGCTGGAGCAGCTTTCCTTTCCGCATGTGTTTGAACTTGTGCTAGCCTGCTAGGTATTAATTTGTCTAATCTGAATTCCTTTGCAGGTGAGACCAGGAGAGTGTCAAGAGCACAGTAGCCCTCAGTTAGTCCTTTCAACACTGACAACACATGATTCGTCAACTTCCATGGTTCAACTCAACGACATCATTTTGGAAAAGGCGGTGTGTGCACTAGATGTCATATTTTCCTGGTGGTATCATGTACACCTGATACATCAAACCGTGTTGTGGGTTTGTGGTGCTTACCCACCTTTAGAAATGTGTAAAATACCAGACATCCACAGAAAGGTGGATGCTTGAGTTGACCGGATAATGACTAATAAAGCAAAGCTGGTTTCATACTTGAATTACTTGCATTATATACTACTGTAGACCTGTAGTACTTTCCGGTTTCTATCGTATGATGTCGCTTCATTTTGGTTTTCTGGGGCAGTTTTTTATGTTCACTTATATGAGCAAGTAGTAATAAGGGTTATGATTGTTTAGAGACGGTAAGTCGCAAAGCGGCATATAAGTCCAGCAGGTAGTGGCCGAAATGGTGCGAAGTGGATGCTTTGACAAGGTCTCCGTTTGATTCTGTAAATCTGTATGAATATGATCCCAGCCTCACATTCTTAGTTTAGACTGAGATTTGTACGGCACGGCGAATAACATCTGCACCGAGACATGGCTGCTATGCTTTCCGTGGCTGAGTGGAAGCTGATGTGCAGTTGTGCCTACCATTTGAGTTGTTTTTTTGCAGTTCGAAGGTGATTTGTATACTGGTTTAGTTACATCCAAGTCCAGATGTATAAGCCAAGTGGCGTGTTGAGATTGGTGTGATCCGATCTTATACGTGGAGGGGGCGTCTTGTGCTGTGTTGAGTGGAGGGGTCCTTGTATTCTCCGGTGAGTTTGACATCCACGGACCACGGATCAGCTATAGATGCTTGTAACAGCCAACCGCCAACAGGCTGATTCAGCTCCCGATCTATCAGGCGTTCTTGACCTTCAGTAAAACCAAGAGGTCCCATGCCATGCGTCCACAACACGAGGACATGAATCTCGGAGTTGTTGGTAGCTGCTGACTTGTTGCAGCTTGATAGCGAGATGAAAAGGCGTCGTGGAAACGAGGTCCGAACCTTTGGAAGATGACTGCTACGTAGTTGGTTTCCAATGGAGTATCAGTATGAAACAAAAGCAATGTTATTTCGTGCCTTTTTCCCGGTCGCCGGTCAAACACACGGACCGCCTCACTTGGTACCCAATTTACACCTGAGCCGACCACAACATCTGCAAAATATACGCAATGCTTTTCTGAACAACCGATCACTACGTCATTTTCGTTCGATTATATCGCACAGGCACATACTACTTTCGTTCGATTCGCGGGTTCACGCTCCGGAGTCAAAACTCAAAACTCGTAGGGGAAGAAAACAACCACGTTCTGTCGATTTCGTTCGGGGGAACGGCCGATCCTGGGATGAGAGCGTGCGCGACTCGTGGCCCATAAACAACCAACCTAACGCAGATCCGGATCGTCTGCTGTCGTACGTGCACTACTTCCGATCGAGGAAACGCAAGATGTCGAATCGTGCCACGAATCGCGAGTCACGACTCGGAGTGCACGGATCTGAACGAAAATACAGTCTTAAAAGAAACAGTGGTGATCTGAGAAGATTTCATCTAGTAGGAAAAACGCATTGCACGTGTCGGGAGCCTGATCTCTGCATCTCGATCGTAGCTAGGAGCAATCGGGTTTCGGGTGGGAGGCTGACCTCCCAACCGCAACGACGTTTCAGACCATCATCAGTGTATCGATTTCCGTACAGGAAGGACAGTAACAGTTTGACCACATTTTATCAAATACTACTACTCCTCAAATGCTTTGATTAGTTTAATTAGAGCGTTGCATCTATCAACCGTTTTCCTTCTCCCAGCAACTGGCAAGAAAGTCTTCCAAGATCATATATAGCGGCTTCACCGATCGGTGGCGCACATGGCTTTCAGCAGCTACCTGCTAGTCAAACCATCAACGATCGAGCATTAGTTCATTTGTGGCTGCTCTCGGGGTGACATCATTGTGAAGCAACCTAGAGCGTAATGTATGAACCCACTCACAAGCTTTCCATTTTCCCACTGAGAACGAACCTTAACCTATGCTCGAGAGATAGCTCTCCATACGATGATATAAGAGATGTATGAACTCCCACGGTGTTATTTTTTTTAGGAAATTTTATAAGGAAAAAAAATGTGCCTGTCGGAGTACTTTGGCGCAACGAAAAAATAACTTGGGGCCGTCGCTTTGGTCAAGGCTCGTGGCGTTGGTGGAATAGCAATGCCCTTGGGTGGCTTTGGCACAAACTCCTCGTTGGCTGTCAGTCAGCCGCGCCAGCTTTGTGTCTGCATCATTCTCTCAGCGGAGTAAGGCCCTTTGACTATGCCACCTTCACTAGTTGGTCCTGTTATGCTCATGGTCTGCCAGGTATAGAGTGGATAGTTGCCATGCAAGCAGGTGGTGATGCTGCAATATGCAAGGTCTCAGGACCGTGATTCCCTTCGACGGTGTCAATGAGGCTCCTCAATGCTCTGCCCTATAGGCGTCTTCCTGGTGATGGTTGTGGTGCAAGCACGCCGATAGTGCTTCCCAAGTGCAGCACCCTTTTGTTTTGTCTTCCATCTTGTTTTTTCATGTAAAAATTCTGATTCACTTGAACCCATCTTGCAATAGTTTGCAAAGCCTTATAGGCAAAACCGTATACAATTGAGTTGGAGCTGGTGATTATGGAAAACAACATAATAGCTTATTAGGGACACATAATTATGGCTCCTACATCGGTAGTCGCACTGAGATCATACTACTACGAACCAACCGATCAAAGTTGAAGTGGAATTTTTATTTCTTTGGTGGCCTTGCTTTGATGGTTAGGATTCTCCATCCCTGCCTATCAAAGATGACGCCATGCATATGTAACCAGATGCTTCTATTTCTTAAGGCATCGGATATGATTTTTGTTCGTGCCATCTTTATGCACCAGCCACCAGGACCATTCTATAGTATAACCATGCTAACTTTATCAAATTCGAGAGATAAAGAAGGAACCTATTAAATAACCGAAGAGCCACTCAACGAAAGCTCTCAAATAGAACCTTCTTCCCATAAACAAAGTTCAATTCGGAATTACACGGTGACAATCGGCAACTTTCCCCTTTGTCGTGTACTCGCGTTACCACTTACCACGACCACTTTTCAGATGAGCCCCTGAATTCCTCGCCTCTCCCAATACGACGGACACGTACGCTTCGCGGTTGGTGGCACAGCACAGAGCACGCAGCCACCCCCGAGAGAGAAAGACAGGTAGGTCGTGGACAGGTGAGGCGAAAGCGGGCAGGCGGCCGAGCCGAGGTGACTGACTCACTCGCCGTCGCCGTATAAATGGAGGGCCTGCCAATCCCAGCCTAGAAGGACGGAAGGAGCCACCCGTCCCACCCAGCCAGCAGTAATTCTCCTCCCGCCCTCCGACGCGGCGCGCCTGCTCGCCGCGCGCGCGCATCTCGATCGCCACTGGTCAGTGATCCATCTCCAACCTCACCCCGCCCCGGTCCTCTTGGTTTGCTTCCGCGAGCGAGTAGAGGTCCGAGGTTTCTCGATCGGTGGTGGTTCGCGGCAACCTGCTCTGCTGTCTCCTGTCTAACCAGTTCCGGCAAGTTTTTTCCGGGGGTTTGTTTTTTGGTGAAGTCCAGGTCGCGGTCTCCTGCGCGCTTTCCTGCGAGATTTTTTGTTTACTAGATTTCCTTCCTGAAGCCGCGCCGTGTTTTGTGGCGGCGGCTGGGCGCCGCGGATCTCGTAGGCGATGGAGATGCTCCTTCTTCCTGCTCTCCCAGATTCGAGGATCTCGCCCATTTAACGGTGTGAATTGTCGTTAAGCTTCAGCCATTCAGTACTGTATATTTCCTCGGTTCTCGAGTCCGGATGCAGGGACTGCGCGCTTTTTCCGTTACGGGGAATCTCTTCTCCGTCGGATGTTTCGTTGGGCTGTTCCTTCTGCCGGGATGCTGTTTTGGTCGTTTTGAGTCTCTGCCTGTTTCAGTTCTACTGCTAGAATTACCCTGTACTGCTATAATGCTATTCTCAGTTATTTTTCATCGTAAGTCTCGCAAGGTCAAACTCGGGACCCAAGTACGGGGCGCTTTCTCCAAATTGGAATTGAGCTGTCTGTAGCTGCATCTCAAATCACTTCTGTGTGAAGTTGCGATCGGTGTAATCCTTAATGCGATGTGCTTGCATTATTTTGTTATGTTGATCCTGGATGCACACAGTGCTTTTACTGTGCTTGGCAGTAGGAGAGATAAGTTGAGATCACTTCGTCATCAGATGAATGAGGGACACCGAGCAGTGCGATTTTAGATCTAGTCATGTGCAGTGTTTATTTTTTCTGTTTCCAGCTTTTAGGGGCAATAGTAGCATGCCATGTATTCAGTAACAATTGGCAACTCATGTAACAGACAAACCGAGCAAACTATTCATCCGTCCTGCTAGCTAATTATGCCTGATATTGGTTCTTCCATTTCAATGTGTGGCATGGCAGCTGTCAGGCTAAATTCAGATAAGTTCTCCATTTAACCATGTCTTCATCACTTGGTTAGGTGACTGTTGAAGGAACAAGCAAGTCATGGCGGGAACTGACTCTTCGGCGTCGTCGAGGCAAAGCAGTTTTAACTCTCTAGCAAAGGACCTGGAGCTTCCTGTGGAGCAAGGGTGCCTCTCTATCGTTGTACTCGGGGCTTCTGGAGACCTTGCCAAGAAGAAAACCTTCCCAGCACTCTACCACCTTTTTGAGCAGGTAGTTTGACAGTAACTAATTGTTTCTTATGCAATTTACAAATACTATATTGTGGAAGGAAAATGTACATTCAGTTGAGCCATTCCAGAGCATGGTGATCGGTATTTCTTTTGCTGGAATGACCTGATCACGAGCGCAAACAGCTGTAACCATGTTTCTTCCTGGATCTGAATTACTAATGCTTTAGGAGTCAGATAAAAGGACTAGTCTAAGCTTCCACTTATTCAACAACCACGTGTATTACGCACCATTTGTAAATACATTTAAAATTGTCTTTAGTTGCGCGCTATTTGTGCAGAGTATCTGTTATGTACACTATTGTTCTCAGGTCAGCTGATATGATACTTTAAATGCTGCGTTTTGCAGGGGTTTATACAATCTGGTGAAGTGCATATATTTGGGTATGCGAGATCAAATCTTTCTGATGATGGATTGAGAGAACGCATCCGTGGGTAAGTCTCTGATGGCAACTAATTCGATGGTAGCGTAATATAGAATATTTATGTCTGCAAAGAACCTCTTTGCTTTCCATACTGAGTATAGCATTACTTAGAACAAATCTCCATTGCTTTCTTGAAAAAATGAATCGAGTTTTTTACATCTCGCTGTTGCATGTAGATTCTTTTAAGCATGCTTGCATCTCTATCTACCGGGGTCTCCACACTAGTGGACTGATGTCTACCAAATTAGACTTCAATCATGTAAGCATGGATACTGTTGATCTGCGATATCCTACATGAACTGAGTTGGTGGTTTTCTGAAATTGAAAAAGCATGTACCTATACTTACTGTCACTGAACTTCACTCATCAAGTTACGATGTTTTGATGGTACTATCTTTTTTTTTTTGTAAAGATACCTCAAAGGAGCCTCAGAGGAACATCTTTCAGAGTTCTTGCAGTTGGTAAGTTGTTGTATAAACTACTCGCACTTCCTTTCGTAACATGCATGTCATTATGGTAAATTTGTATTGCAGATAAAATATGTCAGTGGTTCCTATGACAGTGGAGAAGGATTTGATAAATTGAATAAGGAAATATCAGAGTTTGAGATGTCAAACAAGTCGGGAAGCTCTCGCAGGCTCTTTTATTTGGCACTGCCTCCATCTGTCTACCCTTCAGTGTGCAAAATGATCCGAACATATTGCATGAATCCAAGTAAGTTTTGTTCGTTCGTTGCTATGCTTTCCTCAGAATTTTTATCTTGTTCAGGACCTCTTTCATTTGCTATAATTATAGAGAAATAAATGCATACTTCTTTATTCAGCGCTTCCAGCTATGCAGTAGTAATGTAATGAGGACATGGCCATTTAAAGATTTTAATTTCTACCTGTTCTCTCAGAAAAAAGTTAACTACACACTACCGTCTTAAATTGCATTTTTTTTCTTTTGTCAAAATTTAGGACAAATATTAATGTTGTGCTTGCAGCCTCTCGCGCTGGATGGACTAGAGTAATTGTTGAGAAGCCATTCGGAAAGGACTTGGACTCTGCAGAAGAATTAAGTTCTCAACTTGGGGAGCTATTTGAGGAAGATCAGCTCTACAGGATTGACCACTACTTGGGAAAAGAATTGGTCCAAAACTTGGTAATGTTTTTACTTTTGTTCATAAATGTGTATTTTCCCAGCATTGGGCTAACTCGATTTGAACTAATCACATTCCACAGCTTGTGCTTCGTTTTGCGAACCGTTTGTTCTTGCCTCTTTGGAACCGTGACAATGTTGATAATGTACAGGTATACTTGTTTCTTTGTTGTTAGTTAGCACTTAGAAGTAAGTAGCTTACAAAATTACAATTTGCTAATGCAAGAAACCCATAACCTGCAGTTATGCACCATGTAAGAATATATTATTGTAGGTTACTGCATAAGTTGTTGGTAGTCGTAATCTTTTTCTTTTTCTTTTTGAGTTGAACTAAATTGAACCTAATACCCCTGATGTTTATGTTTCCTACATAAAAAATAAGTCGTGGCAGCTATGTTTAGGAACTCTACAATATATTTAATCTCTAACGAATCCAATCTTTGCAGATTGTATTCAGGGAGGACTTCGGAACTGATGGGCGTGGAGGATATTTTGATCAATATGGGTAAGTAATAAGGGTAGGAGTATAAAACTGTACCCTTAGTTCTATAATAAGAAACTGTCCCCTTAGGCCTCGTTTGGTAGAGGTGATTTGAGGTGTTTTGATGAGTATTGTTTCACGGGGATTTGGTGAAAAACACGTTGCTCACTCAATCCCTTTCTCCACCCTGTTCTCCTTCCCATTAAATTCTAGTTTTTGCGTGATGTCTGGGCTGCACATGCATGCTTGTCAGGGCAAGATGTCTTGGCTGCACATGCATCAGAGCCGGAGGATGATGTCAGACTCACGCGAAACGACTTGGCTGACTAGTCCATGCAAGCGTGCCAGAGGGTGGATGGGTAGCAGCAATCACTTTTCTTCGTACGATAAAAAACGCGAGGGGTGAGACGTGTCGTGATTCCACTCGAACCCGACGTGTCTGGACGCGTTTTCTGGAGATTACTAGGGCTAAGCCCATCCAATACTCGCATGCCAAACAGACAAAACCTGTTTTGTAGTTATGTTTTTTACGTTACACCGGGATAATACTCTGTTAACCACCTCAAATCACCTCTACCAAACGAGGCCTTATAGGTAAATACTATTAATATCCGTAAGCAAGCTGTGATATATTATACATATGCATTGTTCAAGAATTCGGCTGAAGAATGTCAGTGGTCCTAGTTGGTGCTTATTGATTGATATATTCATTTTTGTATTTGGAGGTGTGAAATTGTGTAATTCGCTTTATTGTTAGGTTCTCTAAACTTCAACATTCAAAATTATTATATTACAGTTTTACAGCAACCAAAGCACTCATACTGAATACTTGTAAAACTGAGTCTGCTCATATCTGCATTATTTAGCTTAGAAGACCTATAACCTCCCTCTTGTTACTGCAGAATCATCCGTGATATCATTCAGAACCATTTGTTGCAGGTAAAGATTAATAATACTTGTTAATACTCCATATAATATTATTCTGTAACCATTTTATCATTTGGCATCAGTATTTAAACTTTTAGCAACTTGAAACAGTAAACACTTATTGTATATTACTTTATGCGTGTACATTCAGTGTATTTCACATGATGGCACAGCTTTCACGCCAAACCATATATGGCTTAACTAATACTCCCTCTGTCCCATAAAGTAAGCCGTTCTAGCTAACTAAAATAGTTTGCTAAAACGGCTTACATTATGGGACAGACTAATACAAAGAACTTTCTGTAGAGTACAGATGTCCTGAGCAGTTAAGCAATTAAATGATAAGTTATTGCTACCTTGTGCAGGTTTTCTGTTTGGTTGCAATGGAAAAGCCTGTGTCACTCAAGCCTGAGCACATTAGAGATGAAAAAGTCAAGGTTCTTATCTCTCTCTCTCGCTCCACATGCTACTACTGTACTGCAGCTTTGCTACTTTGTTGTAACTTAATTTCCTGTTCCTGTGAAATGGGACACATCTTAAGCAAAATCACTTTCCTGTGTTAAATTTCAGGTTCTGCAATCTGTGAACCCAATAAAGGACGAAGAGGTAGTCCTTGGACAATACCAGGGCTACAAGGATGATCCTACAGTGCCAGATGACTCCAATACCCCAACGTTTGCGTCTATTGTACTCCGGGTGCACAATGAAAGATGGGAAGGTATGTCTTTCAACCAGTATTTGTTCTTTAACTTCAGATGCCTTTGTCTGGATCATAGCATCTTCACTCTTGGTATTAACTCCCAATTATTCATATCCGACAGGTGTTCCTTTCATTCTTAAGGCTGGTAAAGCATTGAACTCAAGGAAAGCGGAAATTCGTGTGCAGTTCAAGGATGTTCCTGGTGACATTTTCAGATGTATGCACTCCAAAGTTAAATCTCATGGTGTAGTTAATTCTTTGTGCATACAGTGTCACTACCTAATCAGTATGTTTTTCAGTATTCCTGATATAAAATACTGATGAAGTACCCCTACATTAACTAGGTAGTAGAAAACTAGAAGCATTTTCATAAGTTTGATACCTTGAGATTTAAAACATGTAATAGTCAAAGTTTGACGGGCAGTACAAATGAGCAAAACTGATCGGTGCAAAGAAATCCAGGAAGTCAGGAAACCACGTGCATTATGTTGAATGAAATACACAGAACGAGATAAGGTGAAAATAAATAGGATGAATTGTGTACAATACGCAAAACTGGATAAACAATGCATTATAGTGTTTGTCTTTCCACTAACATAGTATGATGCATTAGTTGTCTTAAGTTTCATTACCCTATATGTCATGTTTTATAAGCTTGCCTTACCCCATTATGGCATGTTTGTAGATTTGTCAGGGTGTTAGATTAAGATGAAGACTTCCTCACATTTTAGCTTAGTTGAATGCCTGCCTTGTTGACTATTAGTGTGCTCAAAATTTGAGATCTAATGACTGAACCAAATTTAACATGTTTAAGGTAAGAAGCAAGGAAGAAATGAGTTTGTCATACGCCTTCAACCTTCAGAAGCCATGTACATGAAACTGACTGTAAGTCCAGCTACTTATGTAAATGCCTAATTTTTTTCTTCAGTAAAATAATCTGACATTTGAGCAGAACATACTCCCTCCATTCCGATTTGATCAGCATATTTGCTGCCACTACTGCTGTCTGTCGCGTTAATTAAAACGGAACAGAGGGAGTAACTGCTAACATAATTTACTGATATTACGTGAATTCGTGCAGGTGAAGAAACCTGGATTAGAAATGGCTACTGAACAGAGTGAACTTGATCTTTCATATGGGATGCGGTACCAAAACGTCACAATTCCAGAGGCATATGAACGCCTCATTTTGGATACGTACGTATCACCCTTCCTAAATTCACGCCTCTTCTTGAAAGAGAAATTTGCAGTCCTAAAATCAGTAAATCTTGCATACGGTTTTACATATTCCTTATCATGTACTCCCTCCGTTTCAAATTATAAGATGTTTTAGGATTGTGAAGCAAATGTATTTAGACATGTTTTAGTGTGTATATTCGAGTGAATCTACACACTAAAAGATGTCTAAATACATGTGCTTCACAAAGCTAAAACATCTTATATTTTGAAACGGAGGGAGTATGGCTTTGTCCGTATGTAATTTGCACTGATAGGCATTCATGTTTCCACAGGATAAGAGGAGACCAGCAACACTTTGTGCGCCGAGATGAGCTGAAGGTTCGTTTTCCACTCTAGATAATATTCTTTGAAGGGATCCATCTGTTTTGGAACGCGTCTACTTTCTATTCTCTCTCTGACACTATCTTGTGATTTCAGGCTGCCTGGCAGATCTTCACTCCCTTGTTGCACGACATCGATGCGGGGAAGCTGAAGGCTGTTTCATATCAGCCTGGCAGCCGAGGCCCCAAGGAAGCTGATGAACTGAGTGAGAAGGTCGGGTATATGCAGACCCACGGTTACATATGGATACCACCCACGCTTGCATAGAGTGCCTTACATATGGATACCACCCACCCTTGCATAGAGTGCCTCCATTCAATCCTCGTAGGTGTTGTTTAGATAGGAACAGTGAAACTTTTACGGATACAAGTGTTATGTGCTTTCTCTGTACCGTCGATTACCTGGCGTTGTAATAACAGATCTGCTTGGTCAAATATACCCCACTACGGTGTGAAATAAAAAAATGCAGTGTTTCAATAATCGTTTACTTTACTGCTAAATCTGCCACCCGACTAGATAAAAGAGATGCCAGTGATGTCCCCACGATATGAACCACACCCAGTTTGATGTTCTTTATGTACTCGATCGGAATATTTTTCTGACAATTCATTAGATATGCTTTCTCAGTTCTTGAAGCATTTTGAGCGTTTGATGGTAGCCGTTTATTGAGGTTTACTTTCCATAGAGAGCAGGATTGCAGCAATAGAGAGGTTCAAAAGCAGCAATCCAACAGACAAGGCGTTTTGGCTCCCGAGTGTCCTTTATTTGAAATGTATTTATGTAATACTTAAAAAGAATTAAAAATTCTACAGGAAAATGTTGCATGTAGATCTTCACATCCTGAATACTCAAAAAGTCGTTTCAACAAAAACCGACCTTTTATGTAGCCTATGTAAAAAGACAGAAATCGGTATTAAAATAAGCCTTTCTGAGAATTTTTTTTGTCATTTTGCACAGACCGCGCATGTAAAATATAAAGATATACATATGAATATTTTTTCCCAATTTTTTTAGCATTTTTAAATCTATTATTAGATAAAAAGAGCATATGCATCTAGGATCAAAACTGCATTTTCCTGATCCAACGTTTAGGATGCCTTGGTGCCATGGACTAAAAATTAACTGCCAGCCATAGGTGCCTTGGTGCCATGTTTTTATTCTGTAGCTAATCCATCAAGTAAATACAAACCATGCACCCCAATGTTTTTGTTTCGCTTGGGCTTTATTTTTGTTCTTGTTATAGTCGTGACTTGTTTCACGAGCACTATTTTTTTCTTTATTTCAGTCCAAATTTTTGTTCCCATGTATTTTGCGATTTGTTCACTGTTGCTGAAAATTTATTCCACTTGTTAGTGACAATTTGTTCCGCTGTCAGCTCTGATTTTTTTTTACATGTGTTAATTTTTACTGTCCTTTTTAAAACAATTCCATTTGTAGATGTGTTTTCTTCCTTGGACACTAAAATATAGTTCCATATTGTTTTTTTGCGAAAGGTCGTTTTTGTCCATGTGAGCTAAAATTATGTTTCTCTAAGTTTCTTATTTGTGTTCATGTGGCACAAATAAAAATGTTTACCCTTTTGATTTGTTTCTGGTTTATTTGTTCATGTAAATGTTTAATCGGTATTTGATCTGTGATTCTATATGGACGCTTTTACCCCTGCGCCGGAAGGTTGGTCGCGCTCGAGTCCGACCCGAACAGAGACCTTTGGCTTGTCCCGTCCCGAGCCCAGACGGACGGAACCAGCCCATCCACAAGCCGAGACCTAGCCATGGCAGCCTCTCAGCAGGCGGCCGCCGCCGGCCGTCACGCCCTCAGCCGCGGGGCCGCGCCGCCGAGGCAGAGGCTATCCTCGGCTCGACCGGCCTCGTCGCTCGCGCTCCCGCGCCGCGCAGGTGAGTCAGCTACCCATCCCCGCTATGACTCGCGCCGCTCTCTTGCTTTCTCCTTTAGTGTCACTTCATCAGTCTCACGCTCCGCCAGAGCTTGAGAGCATCGGCAACAAAGATATTGATGATACTAGTTACAGAATGCGAAATTTGTTTGAGAAATGCTCGTGCTGGTCCGGTTTAGCTTGAGATTGTTTTCGGATTGCTGTAGCTTACGTATGTTGTTTCAAAATTGACTGAAATCGGTTCACTGTTGCAAGTTGTACATGTGAGCATCGGAGTACAAGGCTCGTACCTCCCAGCTAGATTAAGAAAAATCGATTGCAGTCTGTCATTTTCACTTTTTCAGCTACGTAGAGTTTGCTTCGTTGTAGCATTCGCTGTTCGCCTGTCAGAATTGTTAGCTTGTCCCAAGCATATGTGTTTCCTGTTGAAATCTTTACTTGTCCCAAGCATGTGTGCTTCCTATCAAAATGTTTACTTGTCCCAAGCATGAGTGCTTCCTGAAACCAGGCAAGGAATAAGCCCTAGGTGGTTGCTTGCAAAATTCTTCCATGCTTTACCCAACAAGAGAGGCAATCTCTTCATCGTACTATAAGAGAAGCATAACATAAACTCTGTAATGTGTTACACGCACATTCAGAGGTTGGCCATTCTTGTGGAGCACTTTCTGTGTATGCTTTCCCAGCTATTCCCGTACTCATTGCAAACTGCATCGCCGATTTAACATGCGTTCTAACCATTGAGCAGTTTCTTATTTGTTCAGGACACTTCTGCCAACCCCAACGGCATTTTGCTCAACAGCTCGCGTGCGGCTAACCCCGTCTGCATCCTTGCCAACGAGAAGAAACTTTGAAGGCTATATTCCTCGCAGCTGCTCAGGTTCATCGTTGCAGATCTATACACGGACATCATTGCTATCTCCCTCGTCATCGTCAGCCCTCATGGTGTCTGCCCAGCTTCCCTCTTCTGATGTAGCCCAGCGGTCGGAGGAGTGGTTTGCTCTCCGCAAGGACAAGCTCACCACAAGCACCTTCAGCACCGCCTTGGGTTTCTGGGCTGGCAACAGACGGTCAGAGCTATGGAGTGAGAAGGTCTTCGGACCAAGCGACGTCAAGTTGGCGGATGCAGCCCTGTCTGCCATGGCCTGGGGAACCAATCATGAAAGCATGGCCGTAGAGCAGTACACAACCATCACAGGACGGTCGGTGGGTTCCCTTGGCTTTGCCGTGCACACCGAGGCTAACTCTGGGTGGCTTGGAGCTTCACCTGACGGCATTCTTGGGTGTGAACCTAACGGTGGAATCCTGGAAGTCAAGTGCCCGTACAACAAGGGTAAGCCTGAGATTGCTCTGCCATGGCGTATCGTGCCATACTACTACATGCCGCAGGTGCAGGGCCTGATGGAGATCATGGGCAGAGACTGGGTTGACCTCTACTGCTGGACCCCCAATGGGAGCAGCCTCTTCCGGGTGCCTCGGGACCGTGCATACTGGGAGCTCATCCACGAAGTACTGCGTGAGTTCTGGTGGGGCAACGTGATGCCCGCGCGGGAGCTCGTACTGATTGGGAAGGAAGCGGAGGCAAGATCGTTCGAGCCGCAGCCCAAGCATCGGCTCACAAACCTGGTGCTATATAGGAGTAGGAAAATGGCTTCTGAGGCCAAGTTGTTGTGTAGGGATGTTGGTGGCCATGTGGAATTCTTCCCATGAGTAATTCTGTTAGTGGATGTACACTGTATTCCGATTATTCTTGAAATGAAATCACGAATTACTCACACATCTTCTTTTTGTTATGGTTAAAATAGTGTATTCTTATGTGATGTCTCCTATGATCATTCCTCATGTTCTTCAGGTTCACTTAAACTATTGAAACTAGAAAGAAGGTAGCAGTGTGAATCAGGTGGGGGTCAGCCAAACAAATGTGCAAACGCAATATGCTTCTTGCATATGGAACGTGATCGTGCAGTGTCTTTTTCTCTCTAGCATGTGGGTTTCAGTATTTTGTTTTCAAAACCGCCATGTATGGAATACTTATTGCAGAAAACAACGAAAAGAAAGAACCACAACATTTTTGCAGTTTACCTGAGCTTGCGGTGCAGGACAGTCCACATCTACCATATCACAAAATTTCAAACGCAAATTGAGATCACAGCTCGGGAAACACAGATAAGAAATTCATTTGTGATAATGTCAACATGCCGGATGCAGTCCAAATCGAACTGTCTACTGCAAAGCATGATTTTTTTTCCTTAGAGAGAGAATTTGTTTTAATTATTGAGTTGTAGGTCGAATTTTGAACTGAAATTTCTGTTACAAGGTTGTGCATGTACTCATTTTCTTCAGATTTTTTGGCATGCAAGTTACAGACTCCAGGTGCGCCAGATGCGTTCTTGATAACGTAGATAACTTGATTACCGGGTTTCATGAAGTCTGGTTCCCTAGCATCAGGGGCTTCCTTCCTTCACTCTTCCGACCGCTGTTTGTTATGTTTCAGTTGGCCAACACGTTCCCCCGTACGCAAAGCAAGAAGACAGGTGCTGCTTGCTTCCGGGATATGGATTCCTCAACCGGACGACAAACTGGATTGCTACTCTCGAAAGTCAGAATCCACCTGCTGCTGGCCGCTTCTATGCTCTCACGAATCCATTACTTTGCCTTGCCTGTGGGACAAGCAAGATGGCTTAGTCGACATGATTCCCAAACCAACGGAGCTCACATTTGGTGCGTGACCTGTCTAGATCACACACTGTTTGACCTGTAACACCGTCTACTAAACAAGGTCAGTGCTACCCTGACATCATCAGGAGAGAACACGCGACCTTAAGTACAGATCATCTGCAACGCCACCGAGGATGACAACATATCAGATTTTAGTACAACGGGATATATGATCACAGACGAAGTCTGTTTCAAAAAAATCACAACCAAGGGATCAACCAAAGTGGAGATAGCGACAGAAGTCATATGGATTTATTTGTATATATGAAAGTAGCTATTAAGTCACATGACACCACGACTCCAGGACAGACTATTACAATGTCACGCTCACGCATATACATATATAAATGACGCATATAGATCTTATTTGTGGGAAGCGAAGTAGTAAGTTAATCTCCGATCTTCCCAGGAAGATGCAGCATCAAGCAACCCCACTGACACCATTTCACGCTGTACTTTTACACTAACTGCAAATTCCAGGAGAAACATCGTATAAACAAAATGAGTGCCTGATCAAGAAAGAACTAAACCGTACCAACCAAAGAATACAGCACCACCCACCTCACTGTCGCTGGTGAAGCCATGAACCATCGTTTCTTTCTGCTGGATTTACAAAGTCTTTTTTTGTTGTTTTTCTTGCAAAGTAGCATATGTTAGCGGCCACACCTCCATGGATAGATAACAAACCTCTTTTTTTTTTGTCTTTTCTTCCATCAGTACAAGCTATGCTAAGATGACTGACTGGTTGTAAATTAACTGTTGCTCTCCCCTGTGGTCAAGGGGAGGGTATTCTTCCGCTGGATAAAACAGAGACCATATCCTTTTCCACAGAGAGAGATGAAGCCGAATCCCCTCGACACTTGTAGCAAAGGTAGACCAGATCAAATTTCTCTTCAAACTTCTCATTGCGTTCCAAACACCTTCCACACTGCCGGCATCTCTTGATGCAAACCTCGCATGCTCTACACTTTCCAGGTCTTCTGTCATTGCACACCTCTTCAGGGCAGTCAAAAACAAGTTTGTAGTTCTGACATATAGGACACATCTCAATATCAAGAGCATATCCGTCTTTGCAACCTGATAAAAAATGGTTAGCATGACGGAATCGTGGAGCCCGGTTGTGCAACTCCTGCATCTTGTCGATGTTCAACAAGGATAATAACTCCTCATAGTCCTCTTCTGGTAAATTGAAGTTCTTATCAATTCTGAGGCACTTGATACCAGATTTTTCCTTCATATTGAATGACTTCAGATTGGCAATAAGACCATCTAAAGTTAACCGTGGGCAGCGTGCAATGCTCAACTGTGTAAGAAAGAGAAAGTTAGAGAAGATAATAAACAAAACTGGTTCTGCCAAACTAAGAAAATGTAGAACACAAGCATGTGCACAGATAGAGTTGTATCCATAATTTATAGGACAAGTTTTCTCATGATGTTTCAGCTCTGAACTACTGAAAGAAATTATAAACATGTAAAATAATCCAGTGAATGATACTGTATGGTACTTTTTGCAATAATATTCTGGTTTGAATGTTGTAAAAAATACTAATGTGGCAAGAACATTTCATCCACTATTTTCTAGCTTTTGCTGCCAACTATCACAGCTCTTACAGACCATGAAGTGGTCTCATATAACTAGTTTGCCCTAGAGGCTGTGATCCAGCAGACATATAGACAAGTTAACAGTATTAGCTATATACAAATGAAACAACATGAAATCTAGTTTCTTTCATATGTGCTATAATGTACCCATAAAATCTGGAAAATACCAAAGCATATAAGCATTTGACATGATTGAGTATTACCATGTTCGTGACCGTAAATACTACCCAGATAGCTAGAGCTAGCAAAACAGATACGTTGAATAATCAAAGTACCCTAAGAATTGGGGACTAGCTCAATTGGTGGGAGTTGTGGCCATAAACCTCCAGACACCTAGGTCGAGCCCTATTCAGCTTAAAATTTGAGTGCCTATCTTACTTTTTTATCATAAGTATGCTAAGATAGGAAGTACACTGGTGTAACTATGAACATATACAGATATATGCTTATTGCGAAAAATATAATATCAGAGTTTCAGTGACACGAAATAATCATAGAAAAAACTGCAAGAGGATTGTGACTGGAAACACTAACCTTTATCAACTTGGGATTACTCTGGAGAACAGCATTCAAACCCTTATCAGTGATATTTAAGCAGTCGTCGATATTCAGACACTGCAAAACACCTGGTATCTTCTGCGTCAGACGAAGAACGTCGGTATCAGATATCTTCCCGCTCAAAACCGGTTCAACATGGATACACTTCCACAAAGTGTGGTCACCACGGACAGCAGAATGCAAGGACTTGCAGACCATCTCCACTGCCAGGAGGTCGCGAAGTCCAAGATAGCGAAGAGCAAACACCATGGCATCAGGCGGTGCACCCCCCTCCTCGACATCAGCTGTATCATGGCACATCATCAATGCAGCATTGCCGGAGGTAGACGGCTCGTCTTCAGGTGCAACTGGCTCCTCCCCGGACGCAAGGGGAGGCAACCTTTGAGAGCAGGCGGCGCCACCACGCCCAAAGGGGGCCTCAGAAGCACTCCTGCAGCCACCACCAATGTGCGGCTCCCACGAGAGCGCGAGAGCCTGGTTGAGGTAAAAACTGAGGTGTGCACAAACAGCGCCACCACCAGCAGCAGCATCTCTGTTTCCAAAACGGATGCAGCTGGCGAGCGCCGCGGTGAGCGTGCTCTCCAGGTTCATCCCGAAGGGGTCCGTGGGCAGGTTCTGCGCGGGGTCGTCGCAGTCCTCCTCCTCCTCCTGCTCGGAATCGGAATCCCACCAGAGGGGATTCGCCCCGACGGAGGAGAGCGGCGAGGCCTCCTCCGACCAGCACCCGCACCCCCGCAGCATGGCGGCCGCCGCGCAGTCGTCGCCGCCCACCAGGAACGGGCTCGACGGGTGGTAGTTCAGCGCCATGTACAGGCTTCCAAAATCCTCCTCTCCCTTGTCTTCCTCCTCCTCCCTCTCTCTTTTTTTTGTGTTTTTTCTGCTACAACGGAACATGCACAAGAACGGTAGAAGACGACGGCAACCCTAGATCTCCTCCCCCGAGCAGAGGAGAGGAGAAAGAACCCTCTATTCCTGATCCGGGCGAATCAAAAAAAAATCCCTAGGACCAAAAACTTCACGGAGCAATCTCGATCGATCGCGGATCCCAAATCAATCGAGGAGCAGGGGAGCCGGGTGCTCCATATATAGAAAAGAAGGCAGGAAGGCTCCGAATCAAACCCCAAATCGGAGCGGCGGCGGCCCCATGGAGGGGAACAGGACTCCGGAGAGGATTCGCCGTGGCAAGGCAGCGGCGGCTAGGAGACCGATACCAACACGGTCGACGGTGGGAGCCGAGATCCGGACGGAGCGGGAGGGGTGGTGGGACTCTGCAGCGGAGGGGGACGCGGAGGACAGACAGAGACGCCTTGGAATGCGGCGGCGGGCACTGACTGGGATTGTTGGGGAGGAGAGGAGGACGGGTGGTGGTGGTGGTGATGAGACCCCCGGCAGAGGAGGAGGGAGGAGGATTCCGGGAAAATCACCTTCTCCCGCTTGGCCTTCCGCGCGGCGCGAGGGAACGGGAGGAGGAGAGGAGGCGAGGTGAGGGGGGGCGCGTGGCGTGGTGGCCTGCTGCTGCCTGCTCTGAGGGTGGGGGCGGCTCAGCCGATCTGGTTTTCTACTCTGGGCTCTGGGGGCGGGGCTCTCTTGGTGGGGGGTTTCGTTTGGTTTTGGTTTCACCCGGCTCCCTCCCGTGCGCGAGCGGGATGCGCTCTTTTTTCGGGGAATATTTTCTTCGCGGGTTTTACCCCCAGCGGCGCTTTCCTTGCTTGAACCGGCTGCCCGAGTTTCGCGCCGGCTGGACTGTTGGAGCGTGCGACCGTGTCCGTGCTGGCTCGCAGGTGTGGGCCGGTGGATGCCTGGTTATCTTTGGAAGCTTTTTACAGCAAGGATTTTGAAGATTTTGTTCCATCTAAAGAAAATATTTGGATTCCCTCAAAAAAAATTGGAAGATTTTGTAGGCTTATTCATGTGCTTGCGAGACAGGTAAACCATAAATGCAAATTAATGTGGCATGGGTAAAAAAAAAATTAACATGATCTATTATGAAAATAAGAGAAAGACTTTTTTGTCCATTGTACTATTTGTCTTCCCTTAGCAACACAATTTTATAAAGAAATGATTAATTATCATTTATTATTATTCATGATAATAAGAGATAATACACTGTACCATTTACATCTATTGTCTTCTCTAGATGATGTGAACCACTAATAGAAGGTGTGTCTTCCCTACCATTATACATGCCCCTATGAGTTGTGATAGTTGGGAGTAAAATCAAACACGATTATTTTTTAAGGATATACCAATGTTACAAATTGAGATGTTGTTCGTTAGACGTGCAAAGAATGTTTTATAAAAAATTATCATGTAAACACATGCATGACAGAGAAATTTCAAAACAGTTTGTAAGCTTGTTTATACATGTGCTTGTGAGAAATGGTATGCATAAAAGTAAGTTTATGAAGTACCATTTCCCGAACAATGTGTAAAATGGAATGTGTTGTGCGAATTTTCCCAAACAATGTGCGAGGGTGGGTTTCTTGGCTCGTCAATTTTTCTAGGTTATTATTTTCACTTTGGTGTGCGAGCGTATCCGCGCAATTTGTCCAATTAATGAGGGACAATTTTACATATTTCTACCAAATTCTTATATTATTAAGAACGGATGGTACCATTTCGATGTGTTTCAGACTTTTTCAGAAAGGAGAAGTATGATACTTCTAAATTCATTGTATTAAATTACAGTCCTACTCGTAGTTTGCTCTTAATGACCCTGGCTCATAATTTAATTGACATTTATTTAGCTATTGAGCTCCAAAGTTTATGTTTTTTTGTAACCACAACATAAAATAAGTCAGAAGTTTCCACGGAAGCTGGCTCAAAATATTCGATCTTATATGCATTTCCCTCTTGAATATTATTGTTCGGGTGCAACCAGACTACTACCGATCAATTTTTTACAACTTCTTTATAGACTTGTAGAGACGAGCACATACATATAGCTTTTGAGCTACATGTATGTATCCCGTTGTTTAAAAAAATAAAAAAATGGTATTTAAAAGTTTTAAAATCAGAACAAAAATTCTAGATATAGATAATATTGAGATTTACTAGTGCTCAAAAAAGAAAATCCAAATCCATGTTATTTCAGGCTCAACAAAATTGACAAATATGTGGATCTAGGTGTGATGAAGAGTGCATGTTTTGAAATTTTGCAAAACTGTTAGATATGTTATTTTTATATAGCCTGGAATATAACGAATTTGAAAGCGATTATCTATACCTAGGTTATTTTTTGTTTCAATTGCCTAAAACTTACAAATGTAGAATTTAAATTTTTGAAAAAAGTGATCACAACGTAGCTCCTCCTCTGTTTGTGGTCTCCGTGTAGAGACCCTCTATATACTTTCCCCTCGCACGTCACATCTTCATTGGATCCACTGACATGCGGGGTCCAAAGCTGGTGGAAGCTGGCATGTCCCGTGCACGTAACGTCCAAGCACTGGATTTCGTAGCAGTGGCGAGGAGCGAGGCCCGGTAGAGCGAGCATTGATGAACGGATGGATGGAGGTTGTTGTTACAATGCAGTAGTACGACACACGTGCCCGCGCACGTGGCGCTCACCCTGATACGCTGCGTGACAGAGCGACGCCGCTGGATCGCCCAATCGGACGTGTGCGTCCTGGAGACCGCAGAGATGATATGCGCGCGTGGTGGACAGGTTCCACGGAGCCCTTCCTCCCGCTCGCGGCGCTATCCGTACGATTTGCTCTGTATGGTTGAGCTTCTGAGTCGGGACCTACTGTACGTCGTCCAGCTCCAGCTCACGAGAGGTTGAGATTGACTCCATAAAAAGGACAGATTTGGTTGAATTAGTTCCTCCATACGTACTAGAAATGAAAGTAAAACGTAATGCCCGTCATTAACGTGCGTTCGTTTGATTGCTGTGTGACGTGGTGCTATCCGTTGGGCACTAGCTACCAGCGGAACGGGAGAGATTTGGTACGCGGCATCGGTGGCTTCGGTTTGTTTGAGAAGGGAAAAAAAAAGGGGAGAATACCTAGTGCTGCAATCTGGCCACGACCACGACGTCTTGTTTCTCTAGCTGCATTTTCCCACGGTCCTTCCTCGGCAGCGGCAGCTCCCGACCTTTCAACACGTCTGGAGTAGCTAGCTCCTTCGCGGCGAAGCACGGATCGCTGTCGATCGGGTAGGGTAAACAACTCCATCGGCCTGCGCCGCGCAGAGGATGAGGATTCGTTTCTCACTACTAGTAGTCTAGTACTAGGTGGCTGGTTCCTGTCAGCGCTTACGTGCGCGTCGGGCGGCACGGCACGCTGCCCCTGTCGCGGCTTGGCGGCCACGAAACCTTCTGGTCCGGTCGTCGGCGACGGAGATGAGAAGAAAACTGGGTGCGGTCGTGACCCAGCGGCGGCACGTGTTCGTGCGCTGGCTGGCGCGCCTAGTGGTAGTGGCCGGAGCTCGTATGCACCGAGCTGTGCGGTCGGAAACTGGCGTCGCGCACTCAGAGGGGTGTGTTGAGCGGCCCATGCCGGCTTTTTTTCTCCTTTTTTTTTTCGTTTTTCCTTTGCCCTGTACTTTTTTTCCCTGTTCTGTTTATTTGTGTGTTTTTCAAGATACGAACAAAATTTTGAAATCTGAAAAAATAAAAATAACAAAAATTCTAATTTTGCAAAATATTTTTTTTAATGAACAAAATTTGTTTCAATTTTGAAATTTGAACAAAATTCACAATATAAATAAATATTAAAACATGAACACTTTAAAATTTAAAGAAATTTTAATTTTGAATAAATTTCTAAAATTTAAAAAAATGCTAGAAATAAAAAATTGAAAAAGAAAAAGAGAGCTTACAACATAAACCCGCAAAACTGGGTTGACCAGGCCGGCCCACACCCGCATGGGTTGGTGTGCGCGCGGGGTAGCGGCCAACCGGGTCGGCATAGAGGATTTGCCCTAGTTGCTGGTAGCGGGAGGAGAAGCGCAGGCCACGGATAGCCCGTGCATATTATGCCTATTTTGGTTCTCCCTTCCGAAAGAAAAAAACGAGCATTATCTTTTAGTTTATTACCTTTGTTTCCAAAATAATTAAAAAGAAATGGCGGCGACGACTCTTTCTTCCCCGTGTGCCTGGAGGGCCTGATGGGGCAGTTCCGATCTAGTGGCGGTGTTGCTTAGAAAATAACTGGCGGGCGACGGTGTGATGCGGGCTTCTAGGGCCTGATCTAGGTAGGAGCGACGCATCATGGTCTAGCCTCCTTGGGCCCTTCGGCCTTGGTCTCACGGTGACCCTCCATCCATGATCTTTGTAATTTATTAAGTCATATTCTTGGTTATTTGATAGTTTTATAAGGACCTGGACATTTTTTCCAATGATTTTGAGGATTTTCTAAACGATCCACTTTTATTTGATTTTAACACCGTGAAGCAGATTTTCTTGTTTTTGCATGTTTTTGACTTTTAGGGACCTTTCGGACGTTAAGCAGGCCTACTCTTTTCGCCACGTCATTTTTTTTAGGATTTTGAGGATCGTGAGAAGAATAAGTCAATGGGGAACGCACCTAGAAGGAAAAGAGTAGCCACCACGTGGGCCCACTTCCTAGCCGCATGACGGGGCCCAACTCTCCCATGTGCGTCCTTTTAACGCAATCTTGGTCTCCACGGACTTGGCATGGTCTAAAACCGACTATATAAATGACAACTCGGGGGATTTCGCGAGGAGGTAGCGGAGAAACACGAAATACACCAAACGGATCTGCACACTGCGAGAATAGGAGGGGAGAAGCTGCCGGAGCCGCTCCCGGTTGCCCCTTTGACTCTATCGACACCATCTTCTCCAGCGACATAATAAAGAATGAGTAGTTCACCCCTTGACAAGGGTATGGATACCAAGGCCCACGATGTTGGTACCCCTGAGGCATGTTTGGGTAGTAGCCCATGGAAGCTAGGCCCAAGATAGGAATCGAAGCATAGTCATAGTCGAAATATGAAGTTGTATTGTAATCCGTCTTATATAGACTAATTTGTATTGAACCAGACCGGATCCTTGAGACCTAGCCACCTATAAATAGGGGCCAGGAGAGGCCGGCCAGGGACACATCGAGATTGAGCCTGTAATCCATGATTTGTCTCAATAAATATCAAGTTCCGCCTTGTTTTGTCTGAATCCTTACCTTCCGGGGACATATCAAGATTGAGCATGTAATCTATGATTTGTCTCAGTAAACATCAAGTTCCGCCTTGTTTGTCCGAATCCTTACCTTCGAGTTCATCTGATGCCCTCTTCCCTTGATGCTAGGTCCTTTATCTACGACATTTGTGGAGTTAACCCTCGTCAATTGGCACCGATCGTGGGGACCTTGGGCATTGAAATCATGAATTCGACAGCTTCTTCGCCTTCAACCAAGAGCAACTCGAAGATTGATGGAAACCAGATTGCATTTGAAGTCGTAGATTTTCAGCCACACCCACCCACCCTAGCTTCGATCTTTGCAAGTCTAGATCAGGAGATGGATCTGACGATCGGAAGCTTCAACTTTTGCATTGGATCTCTAGGCTCTGTGTGCCTTTCACATACGATGAATTCGGGTCCGTGGGCAGGAAAAATCACAACCGCGATAGCTTCAAAAATATCAGTTGGCTCATCCAGCGAGGTAAACTCGCCGGTCAGCGTCAAGCCGACAAAAGGAAGCATAGTCAAGGAACTCGATGAGATCAGCTTTGGAAAACATCGGTTGGCTCATCCAGCGAGGTAAACTCGCCGGTCAGCGTCAAGCCAACAAAAGGAAGCATAGTCGAGGAACTCGACGGAAAACCTAGATCTAGATGAATCTTTGGGTTACTCGGACATGGGTTCCGATGAAACCTCGACAAGTCACACAGCTATTCATAAGGGGATTTCATGGTCTGCTATGGCAATGTCTCCAACAATTCTGATGAAAATGGAAGTCAAGCCTAGAACTCCACGACGACGAGCAGACAATCTTCTCTCTGAGTTCCAGTGGAGATGTTCATAGCCAGTACCAAGTATATGCGATAATTGATGACACATCAGAAGAATTTGATGCCAACAACAATCCCATCATCAATCCGGAGAACGTCACAAGGCGCAAACCATATGGCAGAAGGAGACACCAAATAAACCGTGGCAGCAAGAGTAAAAGTCCAACTCACAATAGCAGAGTAGGACTCAATAAAAGCGGCAATAACCACCGGGGCAGCCATACTACTCAACGCAAGAAGAGAGGTGTTATTGGGATACCACTACTCCCTACATAGGCAGTCACATCTAGAGAATGAGAAAAGCAAAATCAGAAAGAGTCGAGAATTAGTCAGCGCAACAAGTAAACCCTTTCGAGCAATGTGCAGCAAGCGTCACATACCAACAGCGCCATGCATCATAGGCACGGTTCTCGGGTAGACAATCTTGGGCATGCTGAAAGAAGAAGCTTATCATGAAACCTTGACTCATCTTTCTTATCAGTCGATAAGCGAGGAAATATACCTAAAACATCAGAAGCAGTGGTCGTAGCAGTCCAGGCTTATTTATTCACCACACAGCCAACACCTGGAGACCCTAGGAAAAGCATGCATCGGGCTTACATGGGTTAGGATTAGTAGCCAGTAGACTGAAACACAGAAAAGAAGTGCCTCGATGGCATATCAGTCCTAGACACGCAGAAAGAACCCGACGATCTCGGTCCCCAGAGGCCAAAAAATCAAACTCTCTCGTGCTTCGATAATTAGAGTCACATGAGCTGCATATTGATGTCTACGCACTTCTATTCTTGTAGACACTTGTTGGGCCTCCAAGTGCAGAGGTTTGTAGAACAGCAGCAAGTTTCCCTTAAGTGGAACACCCAAGGTTTATCGAACTCAGGGAGGTTAGAGGTCAAAGCTATCCCTCTCAAGCAACCCTGCAATTACGATACAGAAAGTCTCTTGTGTCCCCAACACACCCAATACACTTGTCAAATGTATAGGTGCACTAGTTCGGCGAAGAGATAGTGAAATACAAGTGGTATAGATGATTATAAGTAGCAAACGTGATGTGAAATAAATATCGCTGTGAGCAAATAAATAACAAAATAGCAAGTAAATGGTGTGCAAAGCTTGGAAACAAGGCCTAGGGATCATACTTTCACTAGTGGACACACTCCCAACAATATAACATGATTGAACAAATAACTTGTGACGACCTCAAATTTGATAACAAATTCGAAGTGCCCGTTATGTATTCCACCGCAATCCCAGAACCATTGTTGCGATATACATAACGTAGTTGGTAACCAGTTCCATAGACATTACAATACGATGGTTCAAATACAATGGTCATGGTGACCAAGTTCATATTACAACACAATATAGCAGCGGAAATAACGTCTTCGGGTCCATGCCTTCACCCTACAGGCAATGGCGACTCATGGAGACGAGCTTAGTTCTGGCACTCTTCTTCATACCCTTCTTCCTGGTACTCTTCCCCATAGTCTGGCCAAGTTGATAGCCAGGGACACAGCCATGAGTACATTGGATGCACTCGCAAACCATCTTATAAATGAAATGATGAAATAGATATGCAAGGTTTATATGGTGGACTAAGCACTAAGCTTATTTGCAAAAGCTAGTTTTATTTCCCAAGAATGTTCATTGGTAGAAAAGAGGTTTAGTTCTCTAAGTTCAAACTAAAGAGGAACTTCAATTGTGTCAACACCATGGTCAAGTCAAGTCAATTCAATTCATGTCATTCACCAAGTTCATCATAAGTTATTTTCATGCTTGACAAAAGCCAGGCACAGCTTGCCAACTGTCCATGACCGCGGACGCGGCTATTCGAATAGTTTTACACTCTGCAGAGGTTGTACACTTTACCCACACCATCTGACTACTCATCGTGTGGGCGACTTCCCCGCATACCGACATATGCCACGATGAGTAGCCGACCATAATGTTTCACCTGCCTGCCTTAGCATAAACAATACCGCCTAGAGATGTACCCCTCAACACCGGAGTTCCAAGAAGCTGTCCAGAGTGTGCAAAGTTCCTAGCCGCTTGATCCTACGGAATGCCACTAACCGGAATAGGGTTCTACCCCGGCAGTACATTTTCAATGAGGGCTCTTCGGCTTGTACCCCAACCACCTATGAAGAGGAGGACAAGGCGAAACTCGGCCACAGCCAAGGGTGCCCTGGAAAAGGAGTCCCTGGTCGGACTTCCATTTACATTTGTAGAGTCTACACTAGGGCGAAACAAATTACTCCACTAAGCCCTATCCCATACCAGGATAATGTGGTCGTACTGTATGGCTGGCTCACATAGTACATCACTCGTTGTCATTTCACAAATACATTCCATAGTTCTTAGTCCAGATTGTTTTTCCTTCATAAAACCATCATGTAGGAGAAACCTCTAATTCAAGTGTTCAAGTTCAAGTCACACATTTTCAGCTAGGGTTCCCTTATAGATCACCTCAGTTTTATTAGCGACTAAGCAACTAGTATGAGTGATGATACCACTAAGTAAGGTTGGATAAACTCAGCTTGATGCTCTTGCTAAGCAAGATGTCCCTACACATCTATCATTCTACTCTAGCAATTCAATCATGCAATTTACTTACAACAGATAGAATGCAATAGTAAAATTAGGTATTTGGAGTATGATTCAAAAGATGGCTTGCCTTGGTTGGCAAAGTGTCTGGGGTATTCTTCCTCTTCTTCTTGATAATATCCCCCCTCAATATCCTCCTCAGCAACACTAGCGTCTAATAACGAAATCAACATAAAACACACAATCACTACACCATGCTAACAACACACCAAGCACACATATTTGTTTGCTAACAATAACATTCATGTTGCATTTTATGGAGTTGGATTGCAAGTTTTTCTTCTAAGTTTTCATTAAGTGTGCAAGTTAGAGTTTCTACTAAGTGTCATATGTTGTTCACTTTCTACGCATTGGTATTGGTTTAGGGGTACTAAGACTAGTTCAAGTGGGGAGGGATTAACTAAGTGACTTGGTATTGAGGGCAACAATTAGTTCTAAGTGTGTAATAGGGATCTATCATTTTATGTTACTAACTAGAGTTGGGGTAGGATCTAATTGATAACACTAACAAGGTTTGAGTTGATTAAGGTTAACTAAACAGTAGACAAGTTGATTAGTGAGTTCACAATTTCAGTTTCAAGATTTTAGGAGGTTTAAATAATTTTTTAGAATTTTCCTATGTTTAATAAAGGTATGGTCACACTATTCTTATTTATTTTTATCCCTAACTCAATTTGAATTTTAACCAGTTCTACAGTGTAGAGTATTTTACAAGCTTTCCAATGCATATTTATTTGCTAGAAAAGGATTTGTAAAACTCTTGGAATTAAGGTTTGAAAATCATCTCTGAAAGTTATTTGAATTAATTCAAACGGCGGGAAAATAAATAAAAAGGAAACGGACCGAATTCGAAACCAGCTGGGCCGATTCTCTACAGAACCCGAACGGGCCGGCCTAGAAAACGTTTCGCACGGCGGGAAGAAATAAAAACGGGACCTGACAGGGGGGTCCCACTGGTCAGGTCACTTAACGCACCGAATCGGTACGCGACCGATGGATCGCGATCTAACGGCCCAGGTGCATCGTCTTCGTTGGTTAGGGCGGAAGCTCACCGGCGTTGCAGGGACGACTGTTCGACGGCGAGGGCGTGACGGAGAGGAAGCAGAGCTTGACGGCGGGGTAGCAGATCGACGGCGGCGGCTCAGCTCCTCCACCTCGCACCAGCAGCAGCTCCAACGGTGGCCGGAATCCTCCAGAACGTGGCGGCGCTCCCGTGCAGAGATCGGACGTTTCCGAGGGAGAGAGGAAGAGAGAAGAGTGGGGATCGGTTGCGGTGGGTGTGTGCTTTCTCTGGGGGTGATCGACGGGGGTTTTTATAGACGCGGGAGGCCGGGGGCAAGGCGACCAGCGCGTGGCCAGTGCGGGGGTCCTGGCGGCGTTCGGAGGTCGCACCGGGCACGACGGCCTCGGGGGCTTGCTGGGAGGTTGTCGCCTCGGCTGCGGAGGGCTGTGGGTCGGTGCTGGCGAGGGCAGGGTGGTCGGCGACGTGCAGGTTGCTGGGAAGAAGAGAGGGGGGGTCCCGGGGTGCTGTCTCCTCTTCTCCTCCTTTTTCCATGGCTTGGGTCGGGGCAGAGGGGGCTGGCTCGACCGTGGCACCGTCCAGAAGCATGGCGACAGGGTTGGAGCGAGCAAGAACAGTGCAGCCCACAGTGAACTCGATTCGCTTTGATTCTTGCCTGCCAGTGTTCGACGAAATGCTCGCAAGAAGTTTAAATTTGAATTTTTGAAATTTTCCACTTTGGGTGATCAACATATTGGCCAAGGTTTCCAGTCATATTTTTGTTACAAAGAAAAGTTGAGTTTTGCAAAAATCTTATTTCAAATTTTTGGTATAGTCATTGTTTCAGATTCAAACTTTGGTTGAAGTTTGAGTGATGTTCTGATTTGAGTTTTGAGTAGCAACAGCTTGGTTGAGTTTGCATGTGACTTGGTTAAGCTCAACTCACTGGCCAAACACTGAGGTGAGTTGCAGATTTCTTAATCCAAGGGCTCAAAGTAGGGTAGTCAATAAGATTTCCTAGATCACAATTTTCTTCTCTTTTTCTTTATGATTTTTATTTCTGGTTTCTTTGGCTTGTGTACTCCTTCTCTAATGTCTCTGCTGGTTAAGCTAGAATTAACTAACTATTGCACAACCAAGAATAACACACATGAAATCATAAAGACATATAATGGAGAATACATGTATGCATGAAATAATAGATAAAAAGTTTTATCTGGGTCCAAAATTTGGCATTTTAATTAATAAGAAGTGGATTACAATTTCTGAGTTGTTACAATCTTCCCCCCTTAAAAAGAATCTCGTCCCCGAGATTCACTAATTAAGAACTGAAAAGATTGGGAAACTCTTGTTGAAGGTAATCTTCTCGTTCCCAAGTGGCTTCATCTTCGGTGTGGTTACTCCACTAAACTTTCAGAAACTTGATGCTTCGGGTTCGAGTGGTTCGATATGCTTCCTCGAGGATACGGATAGGTACTTCACGATAGGTCAAATCCTTGTTGATGTCCATAGAACGGTGATCGATATTCTTGAAAATTTCTGGCTTCTTCGGCACTTCAAGACATTTCGAAGTAAAGACACGTGAAAGACATTGTGTACTTCAGACAATTCAGGGGGCATTTCCAACTGATAAGACACTTCTCCTATGCGGTCTAGTATCTTGAAGGGTCCAATATATCTGGGTGCAAGCTTTCCTTTTACTTGGAATCTCTGCATTCCCTTGAGAGGTGATACTCTAAGATAGACAAAATCTCCACTCTTGAAAGTCAGTTCCCTACGTCTCTTGTCGGCATAACTCTTCTGTCTAGACTGGGCTGCCATGAGGTAATCACGAATCAGGCGAACTTTCTCCTCGGCTTCTTGCAGAATGTCAGGTCCAAATATCTGACTGTCTCCGGTTTCAGACCAATTCAAAGGGGTACGACACTTTCTTCCATATAAAGCTTCAAATGGGGCCATTTGCAAACTGGCTTGATAGCTGTTGTTGTAGGAAAATTCCGCGAAAGGCAGACAATCTTCCCACTTAGCTCCATAGGCTAGAACACAGGCTCTCAACATATCTTCAAGTATTTGATTGACCCTTTCAATTTGTCCATCGGTCTTAGGGTGGTAAGCTGTGCTAAATGCTAACTTGGTTCCCAAGGCTTGATGCAAACTTCTCCAAAATCTCGAGGTGAATTGGGTCCCTCGATCGGAAACTATGGTTTTAGGGATTCCATGCAAACTAACAATCTTGGATAGGTAAAGATCTGCCAGCTGTCCTGAGCTAAAAGTGGTCTTGACAGGAATAAAGTGGGCTACTTTGGTCAGTCTATCCACAATGACCCAGATAGAGTCATTTCCACGGCTAGACCTTGGAAATCCAGTGATGAAATCCATTCCAACAGATTCCCATTTCCATTCCGGAACTTGCAAAGGTTGCAGCAATCCCGCAGGACGTTGATGTTCCGCCTTGACTCTTTGGCAGATATCACACTTGGATATAAACGATGCAATCTCACGCTTCATTCCATGCCACCAAAATTGCTCCTTCAAATCTTGATACATCTTGGTTCCACCGGGATGGATGGAGTAAGGTGTCTCATGGGCTTCCTTCATAATCACTTCCTTTAATTCTGAATCAGCAGGCACACAAATACGTCCTTTATACCAAAGAACTCCTTGATCATCTTCCTCAAATCCTGGCACCTTGCCGGAACTAATTCTGCGCTTGATTCCGTCAATACTCTCATTTCCCTTCTGGGCTTCTTTGATTTGGCTCATCAAGGTGGGTTGAAACTCAAGGTTGGCTAAGAATCCTTGACTGACTAGTTCCAATCCAAATTTTTCAAACTCTTGGTGCAACATGGGTTGCTCCTCCTTGATCATCATATTTAATGAGCATGGCTTCCTACTCAATGCATCGGCCACTACATTGGCCTTACCGGGGTGATAATGAATTTCCAGATCATAATCTTTGATCAACTCTATCCATCTTCTTTGCCTCATGTTCAACTCCTTCTGAGTGAAGATATACTTCAAACTCTTGTGGTCGGTGTAGATCTCGCAACGGTTACCCATAAGATAGTGCCTCCAGGTCTTCAGAGCTAGAACCACGGCTGCTAACTCTAGATCATGGGTTGGATAATTTTCTTCATGAGGTCGAAGCTGCCGAGAGAGGTAAGCTATGACCTTGCCTTCTTGCATCAATACACAACCAAGTCCAAGTTTGGAAGCATCGCAATAGACATCAAAGTTTTTGGTGATATCGGGCATGGTTAGGACGAGGGCGGTCACCAATCGCTTCTTGAGCTCTTGAAAACTCTCTTCACACTTGGAAGTCCATTCAAACTTCTTATCCTTCTTCAACAATTGGGTCATTGGCCGGGCAATGCTTGAAAACCCTTCAACAAATTTGCGGTAATATCCCGCTAATCCGAGAAAACCTCTAACTTCCGTTTGAGTGGTAGGGGCTTCCCATTCCAAGACTGATGTGATCTTCTTTGGGTCCACTGACACTCCTCCAGCTGATAATACATGGCCTAAAAATCCAACTTCCTTCAACCAGAACTCACATTTACTGAACTTGGCATACAGCTGATGCTCTCTCAGAGTCTCTAAGATTAATCTCAAATGGGTTGCATGCTCTTCTTCGGACTTGGAGTAGATAAGAATGTCATCAATGAAGACAACAACAAACTTATCCAGGAACTCCATAAAAACCTTATTCATGAGATTCATGAAATAAGCAGGGGCATTGGTTAATCCAAAGGACATTACGGTGTACTCATACAATCCGTATCGGGTAGTGAAGGCTGTTTTGGGTATATCAGTCGCACGGATCTTCAGTTGATGGTATCCAGTTCTAAGGTCTATCTTTGAGAAGACTCGGGCTCCAGTCAGTTGGTCAAACAGATCATCAATCTTCGGGAGAGGATACTTATTCTTGATGGTCACATCGTTTAGCTTGCGATAATCAGTGCACAGTCGGCTGGAACCGTCACTTTTATCCACAAACAAGACAGGTGATCTCTGCTACTCCAAGTTGATGTGGGAGCAAACTGTCCTTGTGCGTGGTGAATAACCAGCCCGTTGGGAACCCCAAGAGGAAGGTATGATGAGTGTAGCAGCAAGTTTTCCCTCAATTAAGAAACCAAGGTTTATCGAACAGGAGAAGGGAGACGATGACGACTGAAGGTGTTGTGGAACCTGCACACACACAAACAAATACTTTGTTCCCAACTTGCGATGAGGTTGTCAATCTCACCGGTTTGCTTGAAACAAAGGTCATGAGTGTATCGAGTGGAAAACAGTAGAGTATGCGAGTAAAGTAAACAGTGCGGGAAAAGTAAACAGGTGATAGCAATATGATTAAAATAGGACCGGGGTCCACAGTTCACTAGTGGTGTCTCTCCATAGATAAAATAACATGCTGGGTAAACAAATTACAGTTGGGCAATTGATAGAATAAAGATAACGTGATATGTCAAGAAGATCACTATGAGATTTACTCTGGGCATTACAACAAAATACATAGACCGCCATCCAACTGCATCTATGACTAATAATCCACTCCCGGGGATATCATCCGAACACCCTAGAAGTATTAAGTTGCGAACAACAGATAATTGCATTAAGCAAAGTGTGTAATGTAAACAAAGCATATGCCCTTGAGCATATGAATGTTGTTTTCTCCCTAGTAGCAACAGCACATCTACCACCTTAGAGGTTTCTGTCACTCCCCCAGGTGAAATAGAGACATGAACCCACTATCGAGCATAAATACCCCCTCTTGGCGTCACTAGCAACTACTCGGCCAAGATAGCTACTAACAACGGAGAGCATGCAAGATCATAAACAACATAGAGATAACAAAAGATATAATTCAGTACAGCAACTTAATCATAAACACCAATATTCATCGGATCCCAACAAACCAACATCATAGAATTACATAACGGTGATCTCAATCATGTATGGCAGCTCATGAGATCTAAACATGAAGCACATGGTGGAGAAGACAACCATCTAGCTACTGCTATGGACCCATAGTCCAAGGTAGACTACTCACTCATCGCTCCGGAGGCAAGCATGGTGATGAAGAAGACCTCCAGTGGTGATTCCCCTCTCCGGCAGGGTGCCGGGAAGAGCTTCTGGACCCTCCCGATCTTCGGGTCGACGGCGGTGGCGGATCGCGATGTATTCTGGAAAACTGATCGGGCCCTTAGGTTTTTCTCGTCGGGGGGTCTTTATAGGCGAAGGGGCGATGTCAGAGGAGGGACCAGGCCCCCTCACACATGGGTGGCGCGGCCAGGGGCCTGGCCGCGCCGCCTGTGCGTGTGGGGCCCACATGGCCCTCCTCCGTCTCTTCTTCGGATGTCTGGAAGCTTCCCCGTGATATAAGTCTTCAGGAACTTGTTTCGTCCAATTCCGAGAATATTTCCTGTGTATCACTTCTGAAACACAAAAACAGCAGAAAACAGGAAACTGGCACTGTGGCACTTCGTTAATAGGTTAGTTCCGGAAAATGTATAAAAGTGCCACTAAGTGTAACGAAACAATAGGCAAATGGTGTAAAAACAAGCATGGAGCATCAAAAATTATAGATACGTTTGAGACGTATCAAGCATCCCCAAGCTTAACTCCTGCTCGTCCTCGAGTAGGTAAGTGATAACAAAAAAATAATTTTTGAGGTGACATGCACCTACACAATCTTGATCATATATGCAAGCATTGGTGAGCTGGGATCAATAGAACTTAAAACATGGGCATGAAAGATATAATCATGACAATAAGAACTTAGCAACCATGTTGTAAACATGCAAATGAACACAAACAAAAGATCATGATAATGAAACAATGAAAGTCAAACGTGTGTTCAAATCATAAGGAAAAACATACAAATGGTTTTCAGCTTGTCCTTCAAAGAGAGCAAAACATAAATGCATAGGACACCTCAAAGTTTAAGAGGGCGACTAGATACAAATAATTTAAGAACAAGTGAAACCAATCATCATGAGTCAATCAATGAACTTTGGAACAATGCATATCACACTAAGAATGACAACTATGCTCTCTTAATGGTGCATAAAGAAAGAAGGTGGTGACTCAACATAAAAGTAAAAGAAAGGCCCTTCGCAGAGGGAAGCAGTGATTGCAAGTTTATAACCTTCAAAAATTATGGTACTTACCGGCTTTGAGCTCTCATTGCCCCCATCATAAGCATCTTGAATGGTTAAAGTTAATGCGAGAACAATTATGATGCATATGCTTGACAAATCATAAGTTGAAAACCTCGTGCCCCGTGAATACGAGTACCCAAACCTCATGCTACTTTACTTAGAGTCCCAAGCAAGGCTCTTGTCATTGTAAGTATATGCATATCATTGAGAACCGCCAATGGGGTACCTCCGTGCCCGATGACATGGAACAAGACCACACCAAAATGACAGGACAAGCAGACAATGAACACCTCGACATCTCTTTTATTTGCTATATTGTTTAGCTTTTTATTATGAGATGCGTCATCGAATGTTCACCATGGGTATGCTGCAAATTTCCACCATGAATTATGCATGGCTTAGATTGGCGGCCCGGCGTTTCCCTAACACATATAAAAACTCCATGATCCTCACAAGATTCCCAATTCATTTCACACCGCGGGCATCCATAAACAAAAGATCACGATATCAACTCAAATAAGAAGTGCAATGTTGAAAGCTTGCCCATGACTGCATGGCTGGGCTAGAATCCAACTTACAACTTGCAAGCATAACAACTCAACATAAAAGACCACAATGTCAAATTTTTAAGAACAGGAAAAAGTAAAGTGTGCCTTCCGGTTCGTGAGAGCTTTACTGACCGAATTTCGCATAACACTGGTAAGAGTTTAATTTGAAGAGAAAATAAAAGCAAGTCAAATTTACTTGGAATAGCAAATTGCTAGTAGGTATGTATGGTGGACACAATGGCAAACTTTAGCTTTTGGGAGTTGGATGCACGAGTAGAGCTCATACTCAGTACAAGGCGAGGGCTAGCAAAAGACTGGGAGCGACCAACTAAGAGAGCAATAATGGCCATAATCATGCAAAGCGACAAAGCGACATTAAAAGAAGCATAAGATGGCATCAAAAGTCAAAAACTAAATGATCATGAAGGCTAATGGCGACTTTGTAAGAGTCTAACATGTGTGAGCATGCGCCAAGTCAACCCAAATAAAGCATCAAGGAGAAAACCAAAATAATGCTTCCATACAATAAAAACAACGCATGATTTTTTCAAAGGCTTATTAAGCAATCTCAGTTATTTTAGACAAGTCATGCTACAGCAAAACCACTAAGCATACTATCAAAAAGACATCAAGCATGACATGAAAAAGCCTAAGCCACAGTCTACACAAGCTCCTTCTTGTACCACTATTTTGCACAAAGCTTTTTCTCTTTTCCAACACCATTTGAAATTTTTAAACACACCTCTTTTGATGAAAACCAATAAAGATCAGAGGCAAAAATACACCTTGATGAAAAGATATGACAAGATCTGAACGCATATCAAGGCGAAAACAAAAACCAAAAGCAGTAGCAGAAAAAGTAGAGCGCTCGATTTTTGATAAGAGTGAAAACTAGAACGTTCTTTGCAAATGAAAACGAGTACATCTCCTCCAAAGGAAATTTGTTGGGGTCCAACCATTTATTGCAGCAAACAAACAAACTAAACCAACTAAGAAAACTAAAACAACTGACGCTCCAAGAAAAAC
Organism: Dactylis glomerata; assembly: GCA_007115705.1. Taxonomy (NCBI): domain Eukaryota; kingdom Viridiplantae; phylum Streptophyta; class Magnoliopsida; order Poales; family Poaceae; genus Dactylis; species Dactylis glomerata. The sequence goes on along the minus strand of QXEO01001975.1, from coordinate 428,595 downwards.
ACATAGTGCATGAAGCAATAAAAATATAGTGTTTTGAAAGGTGACCTGATTTTTACCGATGAAGAAGGGGTGCCTCGGGGGCATCCCCAAGCTTTGACGCTTGTACTTCTTGGATATTTCTTGGGGTGATGCATGGGCATCCCCAAGCTTGAGCTTTTGTCCATTCTTCAACTCATCTCATCATTCTCCAATCCCTACACTTGAAAACTTCCTTCATACAAAACTAAACACAATTCTATTAGCAACATTAGTGTAAGTATAAAATATATTCAACCTCTTTTAACTTTAGGTTTCAACCCAAAACCACCACATATAAAGTATATATTACTGTAGCAACTTCCACAAGAGTTCCATGATCAAAAAGAACTCAAAAGAAAGCGATAAAGTGGCTAAAACAAATATTGGCAGAAATCTGTCAAAACTGGACAGCTGACAAAGGACGAATTTTTGAAGGATTTTCCGTTGCTCAAATCAAAAAGTGTTAAACTAAGAAAAGTTTGGATATAACCTGGGGCATATGCACAAGAAATCGCAGGTCCAAAAGATATACAGAGAATTTTCATGAATTTTTACGGTGCAGCACCGAAAACAGTTTCGGGACAGCAATAACCCCAAATCTTTACCTCGCTCAAATTAGAGGCTTCTCTTGGCACAAAAACGAAATAAACAAGATAAGGAGCGGTCATTACAGTAGTAATGACTTCCAAGACTCAAATAAAAGAAAAATTACTGAAAAGTAAACAATGGGTTATCTCCCAAGAGTGCTTTTCTTTAACGCCTTTGAGCTAGGCGCAGAAAATTGCAAATCAAGTATTTTCAAGTGATGAAGTGCTAGGATCAGCACGTGCCTTACGTCTCCCTTTCTTACCTTTGCTCTTGACTCTAGGAAAGACATGGTTATTGCAAGGTGGAGAGGTAAATGTTATATTGCCTTTTCCCACATCGATGACGGCGCCTAGGAGCTTCAAGAGGGATCTTCCAAGTGTGATTTGTCCTTTCCCTACACATTCAATAACAAGATAATTAGTAGATATCATTCTTCCTAGGACTTTTGTAAAGACTCCTTCAGCAATTCCAAGGGGAAATATAGTGGCATTGTTAGTAAGAGAAATTTCTTCTCCCCCCTCAGAAAGCTTCCAAAGGCTCAAAGATTCATAAACATCCTTTGGCATGAGACAAAATTCAGACATAATATCACAACGAGCATGAAAAGTTTCACCACTAATGGTGATTTTTATCGTAGGATACCAACTCGAAGGCTTAGAATTTATAGGCACATAATCAAAATGCTGGCACAAAGTATTGTAGCAAGAATTCAAACTAGTAGTGTGAGTCTCAAGAGTATTAAGTCTATTAAAAATGCACACAAGAGAGGAATCAAAATAGGTTGGCATGCTATAAATTGTGATCAACTTTTTTATAGTATTGAAGGCTTGATCTCCATCACAATGAAGGAAATCTCCTTCAGAAGTAGCATCCAAAGCATATCTATAACGAAGAGAAAGTCCAAAGTAAAAGCTACTAAGAAGCAAACTCAAAGTCATTTTAGGTTCAGTTTTCCCATGCCAATCATAAATTCTAGACCAAGCTTCTTTAAAGCTTTCCTCATCTTTCTGCTTAAAGGTAAAGATCATGTCCTCGGGGGACATAGTAGTAGCAACTAAACTAGACATGATAAACTAAAAGCAAAGAAATAACAACTACCAAGGATTCTAATTTTTTTGGTTTTTTGATATAAAAAGCAATGCAGGTAAAATAAAATAAAGTAAAGCAAAACAAATAACAAAGTAAAGAATGTGTGTGCGAAGAGCTCCCCTCGCAGAAGTCTTCTCTCTTCCCCAGCAACGGCGCCAGAAAAATAGCTGCTACTCCAAGTTGATGTGGGAGCAAACTGTCCTTGTGCGTGGTGAATAACCAGCCCGTTGGGAACCCCAAGAGGAAGGTATGATGAGTGTAGCAGCAAGTTTTCCCTCAATTAAGAAACCAAGGTTTATCGAACAGGAGAAGGGAGACGATGACGACTGAAGGTGTTGTGGAACCTGCACACACACAAACAAATACTTTGTTCCCAACTTGCGATGAGGTTGTCAATCTCACCGGTTTGCTTGAAACAAAGGTTATGAGTATATCGAGTGGAAAACAGTAGAGTATGCGAGTAAAGTAAACAGTGCGGGAAAAGTAAATAGGTGATAGCAATATGATTAAAATAGGACCGGGGTCCACAGTTCACTAGTGGTGTCTCTCCATAGATAAAATAACATGCTGGGTAAACAAATTACAGTTGGGCAATTGATAGAATAAAGATAACGTGATATGTCAAGAAGATCACTATGAGATTTACTCTGGGCATTACAACAAAATACATAGACCGCCATCCAACTGCATCTATGACTAATAATCCACTCCCGGGGATATCATCCGAACACCCTAGAAGTATTAAGTTGCGAACAACAGATAATTGCATTAAGCAAAGTGTGTAATGTAAACAAAGCATATGCCCTTGAGCATATGAATGTTGTTTTCTCCCTAGTAGCAACAGCACATCTACCACCTTAGAGGTTTCTGTCACTCCCCCAGGTGAAATAGAGACATGAACCCACTATCGAGCATAAATACCCCCTCTTGGAGTCACTAGCAACTACTCGGCCAAGATAGCTACTAACAACGGAGAGCATGCAAGATCATAAACAACATAGAGATAACCAAAGATATAATTCAGTACAGCAACTTAATCATAAACACCAATATTCATCGGATCCCAACAAACCAACATCATAGAATTACATAACGGTGATCTCAATCATGTATGGCAGCTCATGAGATCTAAACATGAAGCACATGGTGGAGAAGACAACCATCTAGCTACTGCTATGGACCCATAGTCCAAGGTAGACTACTCACTCATCGCTCCGGAGGCAAGCATGGCGATGAAGAAGACCTCCGGTGGCGATTCCCCTCTCCGGCAGGGTGCCGGGAAGAGCTTCTGGACCCTCCCGATCTTCAGGTCGACGGCGGCGGCGGATCGCGATGTATTCTGGAAAACTGATCGGGCCCTTAGGTTTTTCTCGTCGGGGGGTCTTTATAGGCGAAGGGGCGATGTCAGAGGAGGGACCAGGCCCCCTCACACAGGGGTGGCGCGGCCAGGGGCCTGGCCACGCCGCCTATGCGTGTGGGGCCCACGTGGCCCTCCTCCGTCTCTTCTTCGGATGTCTGGAAGCTTCCCCGTGATATAAGTCTTCAGGAACTTGTTTCGTCCAATTCCGAGAATATTTCCTGTGTATCACTTCTGAAACACAAAAACAGCAGAAAATAGGAAACTGGCACTGTGGCACTTCGTTAATAGGTTAGTTCCAGAAAATGTATAAAAGTGCCACTAAGTGTAACGAAACAATAGGCAAATGGTGTAAAAACAAGCATGGAGCATCAAAAATTATAGATACGTTTGAGACGTATCAATCTCCAAGCAGAAGAACTTGGTTGAATCAATCCCTTACTCAAAAGGTCATCCAATTGCTTCTTTAACTCCACTAATTCAGCTGGGTTCATACGATAGGGTCGTTGGGCTATAGATCCAGTTCCGGGGATAAGCTCAATGATGAGCTCAATATCCCGATCCGGTGGCATTCCGGGTAGCTCATCGGGAAAAACATCCGGATATTCACAGACGATGGGAACTTGCTCTAAAATTGGTCCTGAGATGCTCTTATGACACCGGGTGGTTTGGGTTGGTTTTACGGACACGTGCTTTACTAAACTTCCAGTGCTACTCTTCATAGTGATGGTTTTCTTGGCACAATCTATCACTCCTTGATGGGCAGACATCCAATTCATACCAAGAACTACTTCCAAACCTTTGGTTCCCAATACTATCAAATTGGCGAAGAAAGCGACTCCATGAATTTCTATGGGAACTGCCAAACAGTTCCACTCAGCCCTTGTTGTTGACCCGGGTATTTGTACTAACATGGCATGCTTCATAGGTTTTGGGTGAAGTCCACTTTTATCAACAAATAACTTAGTGACAAATGAGTGTGAAGCTCCAGAATCAAACAGAACTCTTGCAGGAATAGAGTTAACAAGGAACATACCCAGCACAACGTCGGTGGCTTCCTGAGCTTCTTCAACATTCATGTGATTCAGACGGCCTCGAGAGTGAGGCTGGTTCCTAGGTGGATAGTTCCTGCCATTTCCGACACGGCGCTGCTGCTGAGCAGGAGCAGTGGTCTTGGATGCCTCATTCAGCTTCTTGGGACACTCATTGGAGTAATGCCCTTTGAGTCCGCACTCATAACAGGTAACACCAGACTTGTCACCAGACTTGGACAGCACCGGCGTGCCATTTGGCCTTGGAGTATTGGTGTTGGAGTTGTTGCCACTAGGTCTTGGAGGTGCACGGTTGAAGTTGTTGCCGGGTGGTCGGTTGGGGTAGTTGGGACGTGGAGCAGGTGCAGATGGCCTCATTGATCTAGGGGCGAAACCCATGGGTGGATTTCCTCTTGGCTTCTGCGAGTTGCTTGAGTTGCCTTGATACATCATGCGGCGCTTGCGGTTCTCTGCGGCTTGCTTGAGTTTGCCTTCCATCTGAATGGCAGAGTCAACCAGTGACTCCAGGTCGGCAAAGTGAATACTGACCAAGACACATTGCATCTCATCATGAAGTCCATTCAGAAACCTTTCTTGCTTCTTCTCATTGGTGTCGGTGTCATCTGGGGCATACCTAGACAATGTAAGGAACTTGTCATGGTAATCCACCACAGACAGGGAACCTTGCTTCAGATTTCTGAACTCATCTCTCATCCTTTTTAACCAATCCCATCGGAACATGGGCTTTGCTAAACTTGCTCTTGAATTCCTCCCAAGGCATCACATACCCTGGGGCTTGCATTGCACGAGTGCTATCCCACCAAGCTCTTGCGGCTCCCGCAAGGTAGTGGGTGGTGTACAAGACCTTCTAATTTTCACCAACTTCGGCGACTGCCAAATTGTTTTCCATAGTGCGAAGCCAGTCATCGGCATCTAAGGGTTGTTCAGACTTAGTGAACATAGGTGGGTTGGTGTTTTGGAAACTCCTTAACTTGGATCGGTGATCACCATGGCCATTGTTTTCTCCTTCACCATGGCCATTTCCATTGCCATTGTTGTGGTTCATTGCCATCTGGGTTAGTTGCTGAAGAGTGGCCAAGTTAGCTTGGCGCTCAGTTCGGGCTGCTTCCCGGTCTTCCATGATCAACCTTAGCAGTTCTGCCATCTCCGGGTTCAGGGGTGGGGGTGCTCGCGGCATCTGAAGATAAGGTGTGTAAGACAAGAGGGAAAGCTAATTGCTAAGATTTAATTGTAATATGGATGATGCAATTTTGTCTTGCTAAGGCCTTAAGGGCCAAATTCATATTTCATTCAACAAACATCAACACACCATACATACGAGTTCACACATTACAAATGGTTTACCACAAACCATGGCGACTCGTCTACTAGAGAGGGGGATACAACTCACACCTACACGAAGTGAAAAAAAGTGGAACTCATAACTAGATAACACTTGGATCTCCAATCTACACATCGGGCTCCTCGGGGTCTTCCTCCTCATCACTCACAATAAATCCATTATGCCCAACATCCTCCGGATCATCAAGGTCCTCCATGAAATCATCCTCATCACTAATGAGGGCATTATCCTCCTTGCGGAGATCAATGCCTTCCTCCTCACCAAGATGATCCTCTAGACTCTCAATGTACTCCGTCAGCTCAGCCACATTGGCCTTCAACTCCTCAAGGTCCTGATCCTTCTCATCGCGCTGACGACGAAGACTCTTGCGCTCCTTCGCAAGTATCCTGATAGTGCTCCTCGCCTCCACTAGTGCGAAGTGCTCAAGGTTGGCCTTGGTACGGGCACGATCGGCCTCCTGCTGAGTGGAGTACAGCAAGAAGTCCATGTGATCGATGTAGGTACTCGGCTCATTTTGCCCGGGCATGTTTGCGGGACGCCCGTCCGCATCACGCCGAGCAAAGTTCCTAAAGCGCTCCCCCTGGACCTCCTCCACATGCAGTCCGCATAAGCGGGCGTGCATCTCCTGCATACCTCGGACCAAACCATCAGCCCAAGTGTTCTCCACAAGCTCAAACTTGATCCTTGGAGAACTCAAATTCCCCTTCTTGCCACGGCAACTGGCCCTGATAAGCCACCGTAGCTCTCCATCTGGGTGCTCATTGAGCACGGCTCCCTTGAACTCCGGATACAAACGATCCAGGAACAAGGTCAGGGTGGTGAGGTCGCGCTCGAAACAAAGGCTGCCACCATGGCCCAACTGGTAGTGCTCAACGAATACCGGGGCCATCTACAAAATTTTAGATTAGATTAAGTTAGTGATCAACTCAAGTGTGCAAAATTTTAAGTAGGCAAAAACTGAAGTATGTATAAAGCTTTGTAAACAGAGAGGAAAAGACTAAGCAATTTTGCAACCATTACTTATATCTGTGCTTTTAACAAGGTTTCAGTTAACGCCCATTCTAACTAAGGTCTCCTATGGTCAGCCTAGGCTCTGATACCAACTTGTGACGACCTCAAATTTGATAACAAATTCGAAGTGCCCGTTATGTATTCCACCGCAATCCCAGAACCATTGTTGCGATATACATAACGTAGTTGGTAACCAGTTCCATAGACATTACAATACGATGGTTCAAATACAATGGTCATAGTGACCAAGTTCATATTACAACACAATATAGCAGCGGAAATAACGTCTTCGGGTCCATGCCTTCACCCTACAGGCAATGGCGACTCATGGAGACGAGCTTAGTTCTGGCACTCTTCTTCATACCCTTCTTCCTGGTACTCTTCCCCATAGTCTGGCCAAGTTGATAGCCAGGGACACAGCCATGAGTACATTGGATGCACTCGCAAACCATCTTATAAATGAAATGATGAAATAGATATGCAAGGTTTATATGGTGGACTAAGCACTAAGCTTATTTGCAAAAGCTAGTTTTATTTCCCAAGAATGTTCATTGGTAGAAAAGAGGTTTAGTTCTCTAAGTTCAAACTAAAGAGGAACTTCAATTGTGTCAACACCATGGTCAAGTCAAGTCAATTCAATTCATGTCATTCACCAAGTTCATCATAAGTTATTTTCATGCTTGACAAAAGCCAGGCACAGCTTGCCAACTGTCCATGACCGCGGACGCGGCTATTCGAATAGTTTTACACTCTGCAGAGGTTGTACACTTTACCTACACCATCTGACTACTCATCGTGTGGGCGACTTCCCTGCATACCGACATATGCCACGACGAGTAGCCGACCATAATGTTTCACCTGCCCGCCTTAGCATAAACAATACCGCCTAGAGATGTACCCCTCAACACCGGAGTTCCAAGAAGCTGTCCAGAGTGTGCAAAGTTCCTAGCCGCTTGATCCTACGGAATGCCACTAACCGGAATAGGGTTCTACCCCGGCAGTACATTTTCAATGAGGGCTCTTCGGCTTGTACCCCAACCACCTATGAAGAGGAGGACAAGGCGAAACTCGGCCACAGCCAAGGGTGCCCTGGAAAAGGAGTCCCTGGTCGGACTTCCATTTACATTTGTAGGGTCCACACTAGGGCGAAACAAATTACTCCACTAAGCCCTGTCCCATACCAGGATAATGTGGTCGTACTGTATGGCTGGCTCACATAGTACATCACTCGTTGTCATTTCACAAATACATTCCATAGTTCTTAGTCCAGATTGTTTTTCCTTCATAAAACCATCATGTAGGAGAAACCTCTAATTCAAGTGTTCAAGTTCAAGTCACACATTTTCAGCTAGGGTTCCCTTATAGATCACCTCAGTTTTATTAGCGACTAAGCAACTAGTATGAGTGATGATACCACTAAGTAAGGTTGGATAAACTCAGCTTGATGCTCTTGCTAAGCAAGATGTCCCTACACATCTATCATTCTACTCTAGCAATTCAATCATGCAATTTACTTACAACAGATAGAATGCAATAGTAAAATTAGGTATTTGGAGTATGATTCAAAAGATGGCTTGCCTTGGTTGGCAAAGTGTCCGGGGTATTCTTCCTCTTCTTCTTGATAATATCCCCCCTCAATATCCTCCTCAGCAACACTAGCGTCTAATAACGAAATCAACATAAAACACACAATCACTACACCATGCCAACAACACACCAAGCACACATATTTGTTTGCTAACAATAGCATTCATGTTGCATTTTATGGAGTTGGATTGCAAGTTTTTCTTCTAAGTTTTCATTAAGTGTGCAAGTTAGAGTTTCTACTAAGTGTCATATGTTGTTCACTTTCTACGCATTGGTATTGGTTTAGGGGTACTAAGACTAGTTCAAGTGGGGAGGGATTAACTAAGTGACTTGGTATTGAGGGCAACAATTAGTTCTAAGTGTGTAATAGGGATCTATCATTTTATGTTACTAACTAGAGTTGGGGTAGGATCTAATTGATAACACTAACAAGGTTTGAGTTGATTAAGGTTAACTAAACAGTAGACAAGTTGATTAGTGAGTTCACAATTTCAGTTTCAAGATTTTAGGAAGTTTAAATAATTTTCTAGAATTTTCCTATGTTTAATAAAGGTATGGTCACACTATTCTTATTTATTTTTATCCCTAACTCAATTTGAATTTTAACCAGTTCTACAGTGTAGAGTATTTTACAAGCTTTCCAACGCATATTTATTTGCTAGAAAAGGATTTGTAAAACTCTTGGAATTAAGGTTTGAAAATCATCTCTGAAAGTTATTTGAATTAATTCAAACGGCGGGAAAATAAATAAAAAGGAAACGGACCGAATTCGAAACCAGCTGGGCCGATTCTCTACAGAACCCGAACGGGCCGGCCCAGAAAACGTTTCGCACGGCGGGAAGAAATAAAAACGAGACCTGACAGGGGGGTCCCACTGGTCAGGTCACTTAACGCACCGAATCGGTACGCGACCGATGGATCGCGATCTAACGGCCCAGGTGCATCGTCTTCGTTGGTTAGGGCGGAAGCTCACCGGCGTTGCAGGGACGACTGTTCGACGGCGAGGGCATGACGGAGAGGAAGCAGAGCTTGACGGCGGGGTAGCAGATCGACGGCGGCGGCTCAGCTCCTCCACCTCGCACCAGCAGCAGCTCCAACGGTGGCCGGAATCCTCTAGAACGCGGCGGCGCTCCCGTGCAGAGATCGGACGTTTCCGAGGGAGAGAGGAAGAGAGAAGAGTGGGGATCGGTTGCGGTGGGTGTGTGCTTTCTCTGGGGGTGATCGACGGGGGTTTTTATAGACGCGGGAGGCCGGGGGCAAGGCGACCAGCGCGTGGCCAGTGCGGGGGTCCTGGCGGCGTTCGGAGGTCGCACCGGGCACGGCGGCCTCGGGGGCTTGCTGGGAGGTTGTCGCCTCGGCTGCGGAGGGCTGTGGGTCGGTGCTGGCGAGGGCAGGGTGGTCGGCGACGTGCAGGTTGCTGGGAAGAAGAGAGGGGGGGTCCCGGGGTGCTGTCTCCTCTTCTCCTCCTTTTTCCATGGCTTGGGTCGGGGCAGAGGGGGCTGGCTCGACCGTGGCACCGTCCAGAAGCATGGCGACAGGGTTGGAGCGAGCAAGAACAGTGCAGCCCACAGTGAACTCGATTCGCTTTGATTCTTGCCTGCTAGTGTTCGACGAAATGCTCACAAGAAGTTTAAATTTGAATTTTTGAAATTTTCCACTTTGGGTGATCAACATATTGGCCAAGGTTTCCAGTCATATTTTTGTTACAAAGAAAAGTTGAGTTTTGCAGAAATCTTATTTCAAATTTTTGGTATAGTCACTGTTTCAGATTCAAACTTTGGTTGAAGTTTGAGTGATGTTCTGATTTGAGTTTTGAGTAGCAACAGCTTGGTTGAGTTTGCATGTGACTTGGTTAAGCTCAACTCACTGGCCAAACACTGAGGTGAGTTGCAGATTTCTTAATCCAAGGGCTCAAAGTAGGGTAGTCAATAAATTTCCTAGATCACAATTTTCTTCTCTTTTTCTTTATGATTTTTATTTCTGGTTTCTTTGGCTTGTGTACTCCTTCTCTAATGTCTCTGCTGGTTAAGCTAGAATTAACTAACTATTGCACAACCAAGAATAACACACATGAAATCATAAAGACATATAATGGAGAATACATGTATGCATGAAATAATAGATAAAAAGTTTTATCTGGGTCCAAAATTTGGCATTTTAATTAATAAGAAGTGGATTACAATTTCTGAGTTGTTACATAACTTCTCTTTGCTAAGGTACTCTGAATTACTCTCCTATTGAACATCACTAATCATCGCGTAGTGGCTACGGAAGCACCCCTTAAATTCATCAAGTACTTGACAAACACCACTCATAGAGATACCCAAATCAAAGCATAACTCAAGATAGAAATCATTGCAACTTAGACCAAGTACTAACACGGTGCACACACTGTCAACATTACACCATGAAAGGAGGAATAGATCGCTCAATACTATCATAGCAATAATTATTCTCATAATCCACAAAAGATCACAATCATAGCCTAAACCAAGTACCACCATGATGCACGCACTGTCACCGTTACACCATAGCAGGAGGAATAGATTACTTTAATAACATCACTAGAGTACACAAAATATCTGAATAATAACATGTACTTGTTCAACATGATACAAAGCTCACGATCACATAAAGATCACATCATGGGAAAGAGAGGTGAACCACATAGCTACCGGTAGAGCCCTCAGCCCTGTGGATGAACTACTCCCTCCTCATCATAGGAGACATCAAGGTTGATGGAGATGGCGGTGAGGTCGATGGAGACGGCGGAGACGGCGATGGAGACCGATGGAGATGGCTCCGGGGGCACTTCCCCGTCCCGGCAGGGTGCCGGAAGAGAGACTTCTATCCCCCGAAATTCGTCGGTGGTGGCGGCGGAGCTGCGGAACTCTTTCTGGAAAATTGCCGAATCCCCTAGGGTTTTCTGTCCCGAGGCTTTATATAGGCGAAGGGGCATCGCGAGAGGGCAGCCAGGGGCTCCTCACACATGGGTGGCGCGGCCAGGGCCTGGGCCGCACCACCCTAGTGTGAGGGCAGGCCCTGGCCCCTCTCCAGCTCTCTTTCGGATGTCTGGATGCTCCCAGAAAAAGTAAGACTTCAGGAACTTGTTTCGTCCAATTCCGAGAATATTTCCTGTGTATCACTTCTGAAACACAAAAACAGCAGAAAACAGGAAACTGGCACTGTGGCACTTGTTAATAGGTTAGTTCTGGAAAATGCATAAAAGTGCCACTAAGTGTAACGAAACAATAGGCAAATGGTGTAAAAACAAGCATGGAGCATCAAAAATTATAGATACGTTTGAGACGTATCAAGCATCCCCAAGCTTAACTCCTGCTCGTCCTCGAGTAGGTAAGTGATAACAAAAGAATAATTTTTGAGGTGACATGCACCTACACAATCTTGATCATATATGTAAGCATTTGTGAGCTGGGATTATAAGAACTTAAAACATGGGCATGAAGATATAATCATGCATAAAAGTGCCACTAAGTGTAACGAAACAATAGGCAAATGGTGTAAAAACAAGCATGGAGCATCAAAAATTATAGATACGTTTGAGACGTATCAAGCATCCCCAAGCTTAACTCCTGCTCGTCCTCGAGTAGGTAAGTGATAACAAAAGAATAATTTTTGAGGTGACATGCACCTACACAATCTTGATCATATATGTAAGCATTTGTGAGCTGGGATCATAAGAACTTAAAACATGGGCATGAAGATATATATGTAAGCAGTGATTGCAAGTTTTATAACCTTCAAAAATTATGGTACTTACCGGCTTTGAGCTCTCATTGCCCCCATCATAGGCATCTTGAATGGTTAAAGTTAATGCGAGAACAATTATGATGCATATGCTTGACAAATCATAAGTTAAAAACCTCGTGTCCCGTGAATACGAGTACCCAAACCTCATGCTACTTTACTTAGAGTCCCAAGCAAGGCTCTTGTCATTGTAAGTATATGCATATCATTGAGAACCGCCAATGGGGTACCTCCGTGCCCGATGACATGGAACAAGCCCACACCAAAATGACAGGACAAGCAGACAATGAACACCTCGACATCTCTTTTATTTGCCTTTTGTTTAGCTTTTTATTGTGAGATGCGTCGTCGAATGTTCACCATGGGTATGCTGCAAATTTCCACCATGAATTATGCATGGCTTAGATTGGCGGCCCGGCGTTTCCCTAACACATATACAAACTCCATGATCCCCACAAGATTCCCAATTCATTTCACACCGCGGGCATCCATAAACAAAAGATCACGATATCAACTCAAATAAGAAGTGCAATGTTGAAAGCTTGCCCCATGACAGCATGGCTGGGCTAGAATCCAACTTATAACTTGCAAGCATAACAACTCAACATAAGAGACCACAATATCAAATTTTAAAGAACAGGAAAAAGTAAAGTGTGTCTTCCGGTTCGTGAGAGCTTTACTGACCGAATTTCGCATAACACTGGTAAGAGTTTAATTTGAAGAGAAAATAAAAGCAAGTCAAATTTACTTGGAATAGCAAATTGCTAGTAGGTATGTATGGTGGACACTTTGGAAAACTTTGGCTTTTAGGAGTTGGATGCATGAGTAGAGCTCATACTCAGTACAAGGCGAGGGCTAGCAAAAGACTGGGAGCGACCAACTAAGAGAGCAATAATGGCCATAATCATGCATAGCGACAAAGCAACATTAAAAGAAGCATAAGATGGCATCAAAAGTCAAAAACTAAATGATCATAGAGGCTATTGGCGACTTTGTATGAGTCTAACATGTGTGAGCATGCGCCAAGTCAACCCAAATAAAGCATCAAGGAGAAAACCAAAATAATGCTTCCATATAATAAAAACAACGCATGATTTTTTCAAAGGCTCATTAAGCAATCTCAGTCATTTGAGACAAGTCATGCTACAGCAAAACCACTAAGCATACTATCAAAAAGACATCAAGCACGACATGCAAAAGCCTAAGCCGCAGTCTACACAAGCTCCTTCTTGTACCACTTTTTTGCATAAAGCTTTTTCTCTTTTCCAACACCATTTGAAATTTTTATAAACACCTCTTTTGATGAAAACCAATAAAGATCAGAGGCAAAAATACACCTTGATGAAAAGATATGACAAGGTCTGAATGCAAATCAAGGCGAAAACGAAAACCAAAAGCAGTAGCGGAAAAAGAAGAACACTCATTGAACGATAAGAGTGAAAACTAGAGTGTTCTTGGCAAATGAAAAGTGAGTTCATCTCCTCCAAAAGAAACATGATGTGATCTAACCATTTATTGCAGCAAACTAAACTAAACTAATACTGAAAACTAAAACAACTGACGCTCCAAGAAAAACACATAGTGCATGAAGCAATAAAAATATAGTGTTTTGAAAGGTGACCTGATTTTTGCCGATGAAGAAGGGGTGCCTCGGGGGCATCCCCAAGCTTTGACGCTTGTACTTCTTGGATATTTCTTAGGGTGATGCATGGGCATCCCCAAGCTTGAGCTTTTGTCCATTCTTCAACTCATCTCATCATTCTCCAATCCCTACACTTGAAAACTTCCTTCATACAAAACTAAACACAAATCTATTAGCAACAATAGTGTAAGCATAACATATAATCAACCTCTTTTTGCTTCAGGTTTCAACCTAAAACCACCACATATTAAGTATATACTACTGTAGCAACTTCCCCAAAAGTTCCGTGATTAAAAGAACTCAAAAGAAAGCGATAAAGCGACAAAAACAAATATTGGCAGAAATCTGTCAAAACAGAACAGCTGACAAAGGTCGAATTTTTGAGGGGTTTTCTGTTGCTCAAATCAAAAAGTGTTCATCTAACAAAAGTTTTTATATAACCTGGGGAATATGCACAAGAAATCGCAGGTCCAAAAGATGTACAGAGAATTTTCACGAATTTTTACGGTGCAGCACCGAAAACAGTTTCAGGACAGCAACATCCCCAAATCTTACCTCACTCAAATTAGAGGCTTCTCTTGGCACAACAACGAAACAAAAAGGATAAGGAGCAGTTATTACAGTAGTAATAACTTCCAAGACTCAAATAAAAGAAAAAGTACTGAAAATAAACAATGGGTTATCTCCCAAGAGTGCTTTTCTTTAACGCCTTTGAGCTAGGCGCAGTAATTTGCAAAGATGCTCATGTGGGCGCCATATAAGAGCTTGAGGCAAAGGCGCCATATAAGAACTTGAAGCAATAGAGAGCATCAAAAAGCATGTATGAAACACATTTAAATCTAAACCACTTCCTATGAAAAATAGTCTTGTAAAGAGACAAGTCATGAAAGCGCAAAGCAAAAAGCATAGGAAGGCAAAACAAGTACAACTTCAAGAATTGCAACATAAAGAGGGGAAACTCAATATTGTTGAGATTCATCAAACCATGTTTCCCTCTCTCATAATAACTTTCAGTAGCATCATGAATAGAACTAACAATATAACTATCACATAAAGCATCCCTATCATGAGCCGCATGCATAAAAGGATTAATACTCCCTACATGAACAATAGTAGTAGGAGCAGATTCAATAGAATAATTATTCTCATCACCATAATCATCAAAAACAGGAGGCATATTGTAATCATAACTAATTTTCTCCTCAAAAGTAGGTGAACTGAAAATATTATACCCATCATCACAAGCTAGAGAACTACTATGTCGCAAAGCATACTCATCAAACATATCATCATAAGAAGGAACATGGATAGCACTAATGGTACAACAATTATTAACCTTAGAATTGGTACCAAAAAGATTTTCAATATCAAAAGTAGAGTGCTTTTCCCAATCATGATCACTAACATAAGTAATAGGCATAGGAACATCATCCCAATCAGAATTATCATAATCTATAGCAGGATCATAACACTTAGGGGAAGATACCGTGTCCTCTCGCCTCTTACTCCTCTTCTTCTTCTTCTTCTTACTCTCTCCTTTAGGAGGGAGAGACTTGAAGGGCATCTTCTCCACATATTCTCTAGGAGGGAAAGGCATCTTTTCCACATAATCTGGTTTACTGACAGGAACAACAGAAGAAACTTTGGAGGATTCGTCCTCTCTATTAATGAGATAAAAACATCTATCAGTCCTGTCATAGCTTGGCAAAATATCAAGTTTTATAAGATTTTGAATGTAAGTATTTGCAAGGCAATCTTTAGCACAGTAGAGACGACAACCACGCAGGGTGCTATTAATATCAACATCATTCATATCTATCAAAGCAATCTTTCTAGATATCTCTTCACATGCCAAGAACAAAGTGAGCTCATCATGCTGATTGGGAGTAATCTTGTCATCACAATACAAACTTAAGGTACTAGAAGAGTAACTATTAGGGCTTGAGCATTGGAAATTAAAATGACCTATGTCATCGCAATGTTTACAAAGAAAAGGATAAAGCTCACAAACCTTTTTACCGATCTCACCTATATCCTTGAGCCACATACTGGTTTCTTCATTTGCGTGGGTGATGCAATAATCTTCCTTATTGTAACTCTGTTCACAAGGTCTATGTATTCCACAAAAATTAACATGCTTATAAGAAATAGTACTTTTAGAAGTTTCAGCATGTTTATTGCAATCATCAACAACAATATCACTTTTTATGCAAGTATCCTTAAAAGGTTCATGATACACGTCCCCATTTCCTTTAGGCACATTCATATGGGAAGCAAAGGCTTTAAAGCAATCAACCATAATTTGAGGATCAAGACCATATTTAGCACTAAGCTCTTGAAAATTAGCAGTTTCAGCGAAAGACTTAATGCAATCAAACTCGTAATTCATACCTGATCCCTTACCTTTGTCGCTATCCCAACCTTCAATATTGTTTTGAATTGTCTCAAGCAGATCCCACTTGGTGTCAACATCCTTGCTTGTGAAAGACCCATCAAAACATGCATCTAGATAGTCCTTGTAATATCCTGAAAGCCTTACATAAAAATTATTAATAACAATATTACGGGGAAGATCATGAATAGGACATTTATGCATTAGTAACTTCAATCTTCCCCACGCTTGGGCAATGCTTTCTCCCTCATGAGGCCAAAAATTATATATCTGATTACGATCTTTATGAATCTCACTTGGAGGATAGAATTTAGAATAAAAGAGAGGTACAATTTCCTCCCAGCCAACAGATGGACCATCTTTAAGCAGCCGATACCATTCCTCGGCTCTGCCTTTCAGTGATAAAGAAAATAGCTTCTTCTTAACTTGGTTCATCGAAATACCTGCACACTGGAACAACTCGCATAATTCATGTATAAAGAGCAGATGATCACCAGGATGGACAGTTCCATCTCCTAAATAGCAGTTATCCCTAATACGTTCAACAATCTTCATAGGTATTTCAAAAGGATGAGGAGCACAAGCATCATTAGAAACATCACATATGGGAGATAAAATATCATCAGAGCAAACTTTCTCCACTAAAGCTGGGGGACTAAAAATATCATACTCAACAAAACCAGCTTCCCCAAGCTTAGACTTTTCTATAGCATTAGCAACAACGGTGTTCAAAGCATTCATACTAACAACACTATTAGCATGCAAATTAAGCTCCAAAGGTTTTTCAATTTTCTCTTCAAACACTTCATATCTAAACTCAGGAAAAAGACTACAGAACTCTTTATTTTCCATTAAGCCTAACTAGCGAAAATAAAAACAAGAAACAAAAAGATGTAATTGCAGAATCTAAAGGAAATAACTCCGAGCACTCACACAGGAGGATGTGAGTACCTTTTACCTTACCTCCCCGGCAACGGCGCCAGAAAAGAGCTTGATGTCTACGCACTTCTATTCTTGTAGACACTTGTTGGGCCTCCAAGTGCAGAGGTTTGTAGAACAGCAGCAAGTTTCCCTTAAGTGGAACACCCAAGGTTTATCGAACTCAGGGAGGTTAGAGGTCAAAGCTATCCCTCTCAAGCAACCCTGCAATTACGATACAGAAAGTCTCTTGTGTCCCCAACACACCCAATACACTTGTCAAATGTATAGGTGCACTAGTTCGGCGAAGAGATAGTGAAATACAAGTGGTATAGATGATTATAAGTAGCAAACGTGATGTGAAATAAATATCGCTGTGAGCAAATAAATAACAAAACAGCAAGTAAATGGTGTGCAAAGCTTGGAAACAAGGCCTAGGGATCATACTTTCACTAGTGGACACACTCCCAACAATATAACATGATTGAACAAATAACTTCTCTTTGCTAAGGTACTCTGAATTACTCTCCTATTGAACATCACTAATCATCGCCTAGTGGCTACGGAAGCACCCCTTAAAGTTCATCAAGTACTTGACAAACACCACTCATAGAGATACCCAAATCAAAGCATAACTCAAGATAGAAATCATTGCAACTTAGACCAAGTACTAACACGGTGCACACACTGTCAACATTACACCATGAAAGGAGGAATAGATCGCTCAATACTATCATAGCAATAATTATTCTCATAATCCACAAGAGATCACAATCATAGCCTAAACCAAGTACCACCATGATGCACGCACTGTCACCGTTACACCATAGCAGGAGGAATAGATTACTTTAATAACATCACTAGAGTACACAAAATATCTGAATAATAACATGTACTTGTTCAACATGATACAAAGCTCACGATCACATAAAGATCACATCATGGGAGAGAGAGGTGAACCACATAGCTACCGGTAGAGCCCTCAGCCCCGGGGATGAACTACTCCCTCCTCATCATAGGAGACAGCAAGGTTGATGGAGATGGCGGTGAGGTCGATGGAGACGGCGATGGAGACCGATGGAGATGGCTCCGGGGGCACTTCCCCGTCCCGGCAGGGTGCCGGAACAGAGACTTCTGTCCCCCGAAATTCGTCGATGGTGGCGGCGGAGCTGCGGAACTCTTTCTGGAAAATTGCCGAATCCCCTAGGGTTTTCCGTCCCGAGGCTTTATATAGGCGAAGGGGCATCGCAAGAGGGCAGCCAGGGGCTCCTCACACATGGGTGGCGCAGCCAGGGCCTGGGCCGCGCCACCCTAGTGTGAGGGCAGGCCCTGGCCCCTCTCCGGCTCTCTTTCAGATGTCTGGATGCTCCCGGGAAAAGTAAGACTTCAGGAACTTGTTTCGTCCAATTCCGAGAATATTTCCTGTGTATCACTTCTGAAACACAAAAACAGCAGAAAACAGGAAACTGGCACTGTGGCACTTGTTAATAGGTTAGTTCTGGAAAATGCATAAAAGTGCCACTAAGTGTAACGAAACAATAGGCAAATGGTGTAAAAACAAGCATGGAGCATCAAAAATTATAGATACGTTTGAGATGTATACATATCATGATTGTGACCATATTTGTATTACCCTATGGTGTATCTTATGTTTGTGAGATGCTTTATGATATACAAAGATGTTTCTGTTCTTGATGTATGAGTATATGTTACCATGTCTGTGTATGCTTGTTATGATCAAATTAGTATGCATAGGTGATACGTCCATAATGTATCTATAATTTTTGATGGCTTTATGCTAATATTATGCTTTTGACACTTGTTTTTATATAAAATTTATGATTTATTTGGACTAACCTACTAATAGTTGCAAAAGTGCACAATGTTCTTGTTTTACACTTTGATGTGTAGGAATTACCAAGAATACAAGAGGAAACCTTGTTAGAGTCAAATCGGGACTTTTCAGAAATCTGTCCTACAACTTTTTTCGAAGATGGTCACGTTACGGGTCAAAGACGGCGTCAAACGGAAAACTCCCCGGTTACAAAGTTGTTGGAAATTTTGCGAGGAAAGTTCTAGACATAAAATTTAACTGATTACAAGTCCGGACGGCCGAGATAAGCCCGATCCACTGCAACCCTAGATGGGGTGACAGAAATCCGAGAAGCTATATAAAGGAAGGAAACCTAACTCGTGGGGGACTCCTCCACCCACAAATTGCAGCTGTCAAAAGCCATGTTTTTGCCTCCCCCATGGATCCCATCTCCATGGGGGAGGGCTCCCAAGAAGCCATAAAGGAAGGGGACTAAGGGGCGGCGCTCCCCCATGATGCCGGCGGCAGGGAAGAAGCTTCCCGCGCCGCTGCCGCTGCCACCGCCGCCCTGCGCCTCTTGCTGCCCCCTTCATCGTATTCACCGTCATCTCCATCATCAACTCCTCCTTGTATACAGTGGTTCATCCTCCCACACACCTTCTTACCGTCCTATGTAAACATGGTGCTCGATGCTATAGATTATAATCGTATGATCTATGTCATGTTTGTGTAGTTTATTTATCTTTTGATTGCTTGGTTGAATGTCTTTGGTTCATTAGAGTTGTATGTTCATATGGTACAGTCCTTTGGTGTCCATTATATTTGTGCGCGCATGAATTAGACATCATAGGGTTTGTAGTACATGTAAAAGGAAAGGGGAAGTTTTGTCGGAGTGACAGAAACCTGAGGACGCGAATCGGAACGTTCCACGTATGGGAGTAAGAGGACTATTAACTTAAGGCTATGGTTGGGGAAACCTGAATGCATTGTTAGTATTTGCGGATGCTTGTTAACAATCCAATCATATAGTACTTGTAATTCCAAGTAGTGAAGTGCATGTATATTTAGCCTCTCCCACATAGAAAACTGCATCGAAGACAATGTGGTGACCCAGCATACCACTGCATGTGTAGTATGCAAGTCGTTGACATAACACCAATGAAACACCGTCTCACTAGTATTACATCGATCAGAGTGGTACAACAGAAACATCACAGGTCCAAGGTATGTCTATAGGATTACAATTTCATCATACAGAAGAGCTTCAGAACCTCCTCAACAGGTAGAGGTTTAGTCCTGGCGATTACAAACAAGAAAGAATAACTAGAAGACTAACAAGGACTACAGCTATTGCAGTTGGCTTACTACAGAACTACCCTAGCTACTTAGGTTCTAGGATAAGGGAATTGGGTCCCTTCTATTCATGTTCTAGTTTTCCACCAAGCTGGGCGTAGTCATTG
The DNA here is from genome assembly GCA_007115705.1 of Dactylis glomerata. Taxonomy (NCBI): domain Eukaryota; kingdom Viridiplantae; phylum Streptophyta; class Magnoliopsida; order Poales; family Poaceae; genus Dactylis; species Dactylis glomerata. Next base: position 408,558 of record QXEO01001975.1, on the reverse strand, counting down.
ACTTCATTGATACTTCGGACATTGGTCGAGGGCTTCATCTTCATACTTAGTGTCTTGAGGTAGCCTCCTGTCTTGCCTCCAATCTAAGCAAGGGTTAAGAGGGAGTGGGGTGAGTAACGAGCGTTACCCAGCAAGTTCATATAAGGAATAAGGTGTTTTATGCACTAGCTACAGCCTTAGACTCAAGAGTCATTCGGCAATGCAAGTTTTCGTAAACATTTCTTCAAGAGGTTGCTTTTATTCTGAAGAACTATGTCTGTCAGCCTTCACATGTTGATTAGAGCTTCGATGGGCTCCTTTCCTGCCGCGTTCGCAGCTCCTTCCCGGAACAGGGAGTATCTTGATACTTTCTTATACTCTGCAGAGGTGGTCACTTGTACCCATAAGAGATCTTAGCCTTGTTGCACATCCAAGTGGCCTACCTGTCCATACTTCCTGTGTATGGGGCCCAGTCTAAGATCCAAGCCAATCACTGTCTCTTCCCGCGACCTTGCATACCCACCCTTTTGCAGCTCCAACTTTGGTTTGCTACCCACGCCGGTCTACTCTTTGGTAGTTGCCGACCTCGGTATACTTGTCCTCACCGGGCACTCGACTCTTTGGTAGTATTCCGACCTCGACAATATGTTACCCCCGCCGGTCATCTTACACTTATGGTAATATCCGACCTCGGTAATCTACCCCCATTGTTGCCACAATCTATCATAGACCGGGAGAACTGTGGAATCTTTAGGGGATTCCACCCATCCCAAAGCTCCTCGCAGGGAGACAACTGCTATGGAATGGCGCGTCCGTTGATATGTGATGTCTACGCACGCGTCTGTTCTTGTAGACAGTGTTGGGCCTCCAAGTGCAGAGGTTTGTAGAACAGCATCAAGTTTCCCTTAAGTGGATCACCCAAGGTTTGTCGAACTCAGGGAGGAAGAGGTCAAAGCTATCCTCTCAAGCAACCCTGCAATTACGATACAGAAAGTCTCTTGTGTCCCCAACACACCCAATACACTTGTCAGATGTATAGGTGCACTAGTTTGGCGAAGAGATAGTGAAATACAAGTAGTAGTGATGATTATGAGTAGTAAATGTAATATGGAATAAGTATCACTACAAGCAAACATGTAACAAAACAGGAAGTAAACGGTGTGCAATGCTTGGAAACAAGGCCTAGGGATCATACTTTCACTAGTGGACACACTCTCAACAAATATAACATAATTGAACCAATAAATACTATCATCCATATGCAACTCAAAACAATTCTCCAATGGAAAACGAACACTAATCATGCGTAGGGCTACGAAGCACTCCTCAAAGTCCGTATATACCCAAACTAGATTGTCCCACACTATCACCATGAATGCACTAGATGGTTCCAACAAACACCAACAATTCATAGAGACATTAACCAAAAAGATACACATGATGCACACACTAGTCACCTTTACACCATGATACGAGGTATCTCCGGAGAGTATAATAATTAAGCATAGGAGTAGCATAATATCTGAATAATAACATCTACCAATTCAACTAGATACAAAGCTCACGATCACATAAAGATTACATCATGGGAGAGAGAGGTGAACCACATAGCTACCGGTAGAGCCCTCAGCCCCGGGGGAGAACTACTCCCTCCTCATCATAGGAGACAGCAAGGTTGATGGAGATGGCGGTGAGGTCGATGGAGACGGTAGAGACGGCGATGGAGATCGATGGAGATGGCTCCGGGGGCACTTCTCCGTCCCAGCAGGGTGCCGGAATAGAGACTTCTGTCCCCCAAAATTTGTCGACGGCGGCGGCGGAGCTGCGGAACTCTTTCTGGAAAATTGCCGATCCCCTAGGGTTTTCCGTCCCGAGGCTTTATATAGGCGAAGGGGCATCGTCACGGGGCTGCCAGGGCACCCTCACACATAGGGGGCGCAGCCAGGGCCTGTGCCGCGCCGCCCTGGTGTGTGGGGCCCTCATGGCCCCACTCCGCCTCCTCTTCGGTTCTCTGGAAGCTTCGGTGAAATTCTGGGCGACTGGCTTTGATTTCGTCCAATTCTGAGAATATTTCCTGTGTAACTTTTCTGAAACACAAAAACAGCAGAAAACAGGGAACTGGCACTGTGGCATCTTGTCAATAGGTTAGTTCCGGAAATCGCATAAAAATGCCACGAAGTGTAACAAAACACAAGGCAAATGGTGTAAAAACAAGCATGGAGCATCAAAAATTATAGATACGTTTGAGTCGTATCAGCATCCCCAAGCTTAACTCCTGCTCGTCCTCGAGTAGGTAAGTGATAACAAAATAAATAAGTTTTAAGGTGACATGCACCATCACAATCTTGATCATGTAGGTAAAGCATTGAGTGCTGAGATCAAAGAACTTAAAACATAGGCATGAAAGACAAAATCTTGATAATAGAAACTTAGCAACCATGTTATAACATGAAAAAGAACACAAACAAAAGATCATGAATAATGAAATAATGAAAGTCAAACATGTGTTCAAATCATAAGGAAAAACATACAAATGGTTTTCAGCTTGTCCTTCATGAGAGAGCAAAACATAAATGCATAGGACACCTTCAAGTTTTAAGAGGGCGACTAGATACAAATAATTTAAGAACAAGTGAAACCAACAATATGAATCAATCAATGAAAACTTTGGGACAATGTACATTATACTAAGAATGACAACTATGCTCTCTTAGATGGTGCATAAAGATAGAAGGTGGTGACTCAACATAAAAGTAAAAGAAAGGCCCTTCGCAGAGGGAAGCAGTGATTGCAAGTTTTATAAACCTTCAAAAATTATGGTACTTACCGGCTTTGAGCTCTCATTGCCCCCATCATAAGCATCTTGAATGGTTAAAGTTAATGCGAGAACACTTATGCTGCATATGCTTGACAAATCATAAGTTGAAAACCTCGTGTCCCGTGAATACGAGTACCCAAACCTCGTGCTACTTTACTTAGAGTCCCAAGCAAGGCTCTTGTCATTGTAAGTATATACGTATCATCGAGAACCGCCAACGGGGTACCTCCGTGCGCGATGACATGGAACAAGCCCACATCAAAATGACAGGACAAGCAGACAATGAACACCTCGACATCTCTTTTATTTACCATTTGTATAGCTTTTTATTTTGAGATGCGTTGTCAAATGTCCACTATGGGCATGCTGCAAATTTCCACCATGAATTATGCATGGCTTAGATTGGTGGCCCAGGCGTTTCTCTAACACATATACAAACTCCATGATCCCGCAAGATTCCCAATTCATTTCACACCACGAGTATCCATAAACAAAAGATCACGATATCAACTCAAATAAGAAGTGCAATGTTGAAAGCTTGCCCCATGACGGCATGGTTGGGCTAATCTCCAACTTACAACTTGCAAGCATAACAACTCAACATAAGAGACCACAATGTCAAATTTTTAAGAACGAGAAAAATAAAGTATGCCATCCGGTTCGTGAGAGCTTTACTGACCAATTTTCGCATAACACTGGTAAGAGTTTAATTTGAAGAGTATATAAAAGCAAGTCAAATGTACTTTGGAATAGCAAATTGCTAATAGGTATGTATGGTGGACACTTTGGCAAACTTGGTTTTTAGGAGTTGGATGCACGAGTAGAGCTCATACTCAGTACAAGGCGAGGGCTAGCAAAAGACTGGGAGCGACCAACTAAGAGAGCAATAATGGCCATAATCATGCAAAGCGACAAAGCAACATTAAAAGAAGCATAAGATGGCATCAAAATTCAAAAACTTAATGATCATAGAGGCTATTGGCGACTTTGTAAGAGTCTAACATGTGTGAGCATGTGCCAAGTCAACCCAAATAAAGCATCAAGGAGAAAACCAAAATAATGCTTCCAAACGATAAAAATAACGCATGATTTTTTTAAAGGCTCATTAAGCAATCTCAGTTATTTGAGACAAGTCATGCTACAGCAAAAATCACTAAGCATACTATCAAAAAGACATCAAGCACGACATGCAAAAGCCTAGGTGTAATGTCCCAGCACGTAGGAAAACTTCGGGCTAGAATAGAGGGGTTCTGTGCATTTCATCTGAAATTACGCGATTTTTTCACGCTTTTGTTACTAAAAACTAAGAGTGATCGAATCTCTCTTCGAGGGGGAATGGTGAACTCTCGAAGTGCTAAAGATTTGGACATGACCTCTTTTGATCAATTGATTGTGGGAAACAATTAAGTTGAATGATTAAAGCTTAAAGGACATTTGAAAATTAAAACTTGAATTTGAATTTGAACTTAATTTAAATTCAAATAGCACATTTAGAAAGGATAAATGATTCAAATAAGAAAAACTTTGGACTTTATTAATTACCAACACATTATACATTGTCTTTACAATGTCTATGAATAAAAGAATATTACAACAATGGACATTCATAAAATGTTACAATCTGAAGCTAAAAGAAAGAAAATAAAGAAGAAAAGAAAAATACAAGTTATGATTAAATCCTAAACTATCTTGATCATCAAATCATTCTTCTTCTTCATTCTTCTTATCACCTGCATACAAAGGAGAATACAAAAAGAAAGGCCACCATGGTATTACAAGTGTCAATCAAATTTAAAAGAAGCACTGTTGATAATCATCAAAAGGATGATCTTATCAACATGACTCACACCAAAAATATCTACCTTGAACCAATCTGGCCGGCCAAGCCACCAAGCAGGCAAGCAGCTGGTCACCAGATGCATGCTTGGAGGTGTCAAGACACCAGCACATAGGAAGAAGTATAGAAGAGAGCACTGTGTGTGAAACTGGTCGACTAAGAACCCTAGCCGACCAGCACACAACACCAGCACACCATAGCACCAGCACCAGCACACCACAACACATAGCACCAGCACCAGCACATAGCACCAGCACCAGCACATAGCACCACAGCATCACAAGTTCTCTCTGCTCATGAGTTGAGCATCAGGAGGGAATTCACCTCACCAAATCAAACCAATAGCCAAAGCCAAAGCAACATGGTTACTTAAACAAGATCAGGAGCAGCAAGGGGCAAGCCAAGCACCTGGGAGGTGCAGGGCAGGCAAGGTGGGAAGCCAAGCACAAGGAGGTGCATGGCAAGCCACTGGGAGGAGCAGGGCAAGCACAAGAGCCATTGATCAAGCTCAACCAAAAAGCATCATCAACATCACCACAGCTACTCATCACAGCCAGCACAAGAACAAGGTATAACTAGGACTTGCATAGCCTTGAGTAAAACCTTGCAAGCATCCAAATTCTGGCATACACAAGAAAATAACAGCAATGAAACCCTCAACACCAAATCCTTCTGCTAAGCAGAACACTTAGGAGGTTTGGGGAGGTTTTTCTCCTCAGACTTACAGAGAAGTGCTCTGTAAAATCTTCATAGGAAGATTTAGCCAATAGGAAGCAAGCCAACAAGCATTAGCAATAGTAAAAGCCTCAGACCATGCATCCTAGGCTAAGACTCTAAGATCATCTTGAAGATCTGTTCTTATCAGTAAAGTTATTGCACAATATGATGATCTAGCCAGTGATAGAAATCACCAAGCATGTTTAACATCACCAACAGCAGCCATCCAATTTAATTATCAAGCAAAGATTGTGAACCTCACATGGAGGAAGCACAATCAACACCTAATAATAATAGTTGCATGCTCTCAATGAATAACATGATTTAGAAAGCAACAAAACCTTCAGCAGCATAAAATCAAGCATGAATTACTTGATAAAGGCAATCATCACTGAAACAAGTTTTCAGTTCATAAAAAGGCAACAGAATCATAACAAGCTCAGCATGTTATTATCATCATAAGGATAACCATATGAAATTAACTGGCAGCAGTTTACACTGCAAGCCAGAGATCACCAATTAGACAAATGATAATCACAGAGTAAGCATTTCAAGCAAGCAACACTGAATTCAGTTAAGAAGCTCTTAACTGAATATCATGCTAACAGTAGCCACCATATCATAGACATTTGAACAAGCTAATAGCACTAGAGAGAATCCCCAGTTAAGCATATCAAGTTCAGTTAAGAAACTCTTAACTGAATCTTGCACTGACAATTGCACAGCATACAGAGCATCACAGCACAAGCTCAAGCAGAGCAACAACAGCAATAGCAGCACAAGAGTGAGCAGAGCAACAACAGCATAGCGCAGCATAGGCAAGCATGCCTGGCTCGCTGGCCAGGCCACCAAGATCAAGCACAGAAGCTAGGAGAAGGAGAACTCACTGGAATGCTCACAGAGGAGCACAGCGGAAGACCATGGCGGCGACACAATGGCGCAACCACGGTTGTGGCGGTAAGGCCACCCTCCAGTAGCTGCACCGACGAGGAGGCGGCGACATGCTCATGGCCGAGCACAGCACGGCGGCGGCGTAGGGGTTGCGGTGGCCGTCCAACCGACACGAAGCCGAGGAGATCACCACCAGCACCGCAAAGCACAGGAAGAAGCTCCAGCAAGCTCGCCGGAGTAGATCGAGCCACTAGGGCAAGATCCACAGAGGCGGAGCTCGACGGTGATGGCGGCGATTGGAGGCGGGGGTGACGAAACCCCGCGGTCAGGAGGTGGAGCGCAACGAGCCGAAGCAGAAGAGCTAGAGGGCGGCGGCAGATCTCGCCAGAGCTCGCCGGAGCCGAGCGAGGGGCGCGTCGGCGACGCGAGTCGCCAGAGGCGGATAGGGTTAGGGTTCCGACCGAGTGAGGGAGAGAGTGAGGGGCGACTGGGCCGGGCCGAGCCGGTTCGGTCAGGTCACCTTGGTGGACTGACCGGTGGGCCCGGGCTGTCAGCCAATCTTTTTATTTTTGATTTAATTGTTTTGAGTCAAAAACCTTTAAGAAAAACCCTAATGTGTTTAAAAATAAACAAGAAAAATACCAAAAATAAATTAAAAAATAAGCAATTATTTTAGCCCTTTTTATAAGTTTGAATCCATTAAGTAAATAAAGTAATCTCATGAGTCATTTATACAAAAGAAAAAGGAGTAATTATTTTTGGCCTGAAAATAATAAAAATTATGCAATTAAGCAAATTTGGCAATTCTTAAATAAAATTCCATTCAAGAATATTTGACAAATATCCTTGAATGAAATTACCCTTAATAGATATTCTTTAAAATCATAAAAAGAATATATCAAGTTTAATAAGTAAATAAACCATTTCTGGGGGGGGGAATAATTCCAACACACCATAAAGCATGCATTTCTGAATCTTTAAACATTGCCCTTATTGGACAATGATGCTGTTTTTCAGAACCCGAGGTCCCGGGTCACTTCAACAAATCCAACTGCACTACCTTGCAGTTTGCAGGCAAGTTCACTCTTGGTCATATCTCTTGCTTACTTTTAGCAAATTACTTGCAAATATACCGGTGGTATGATTATTATTGCATTGAAAAGCAAAAGGTTCTCTTTTCATAATTACTATGATTAGCTGGTTATCGACCTGAGTGGTGGTAACCTAGGATGGCTGGCAAATGGAACCACGGTAAGATTGTTGTGGTGGAGGTTCCATTTGTTCGGGAAAGTGAACCTAGGACTTCATAACAAATGTCGCCAGTGATTCTAGCGCCGTAAATTACGGTCAACCATGAGATCTGGAATGGGACGCAGAAGTCAGCTGTATCTTTTTCCTCTCGCATGCCAATGGATCAGTAGTCGAGTGTTGTCCTGCGCGGGCTACTATAGTGCATAGTGGGGGAACAGAATTTCTTGTCGGGCTGCCTATAGTATAGGGGGGACAAGCTGGCTAATTGATCTATGATGGATTGTAACGGTCATCCAGATCGGTCTACCCATATTGTATAGGGGAGGGCACCGGGGGTCCGGATCGGTCTAGCTGCATATGGGTATATGGGAGGATGGACTTACAAAAGGGTGGGTCTGCGAGGTCGCGGAGAAGAATGGTGATTGGCTTGGATCATCAACTAGGCCCCATACCAAGGAAGTATGGATGGGAAAGTATGCCCAGTTGTGCAGCAAAGTGTTGATCTCTCATGGGTACAAGTGACCACCTCTGCAAAGTGTACAAAAAGTATCAAGATACTCCCTGTTACGGGAAGGAGCTGCGAATGTGGCAGGAAAGGAGCCCATCGAAGCTCTAATCAACCTGTGAAGGCTGACGGACATAGTTCTTCTAAATAAAAGCAATCTTTGAAGAAATGATTATAAAACTGCATTGACCTAAGACTTACAAGTCGATGGTCGTAGCTAGTGCATTATACACCTCTATCCTATTAAATGAACTTGTTGGGTAACGCTTGATACGTCTCAAATGTATCTATAATTTTTGATGCTCCATGCTTGTTTTTACACCATTTGCCTATTGTTTCATTACACTTAGTGGCACTTTTATGCATTTTCCGGAACTAACCTATTAACAAGTGCCACAGTGCCAATTTCCTGTTTTCTGCTGTTTTTGTGTTTCAGAAGTGATACACCGGAAATATTCTCGGAATTGGACGAAACAAGTTCCTGAAGTCTTATTTTTCTCGGAAGCTTCCTGAGATCTGAAGGAGAGACGGAGAGGGGCCACCAGGGCCCCACACATAGGGCTTGGCGCGGCCAGGCCCCTGGCCGCGCCACCCATGTGTGAGGGAGCCTGGCTCCACCTCTGACATCGCCCCTTCGCCTATAAAGACCCCCCGACGGAAAAAACCTAAGGACCCGATCAGATTTCCAGAACACATCGCGATCCGCCGCCACCATTGACCCGAAGATCGGGAGGGTCCAGAAGCTCTTCTCGGCACCCTGCCGGAGAGGGGAATCGCCACCGGAGGTCTTCTTCATTGCCATGCTTGCCTCCGGAGCGATGAGTGAGTAGTCTACCTTGGACTATGGGTCCATAGCAGTAGCTAGATGGTTGTCTTCTCCACCATGTGCTTCATGTTTAGATCTCATGAGCTGCCCTACATGATTGAGATCACCGTTATGTAATTCTATGATGTTGGTTTGTTGGGATCCGATGAATATTGGTGTTTATGATTAAGTTGCTATACTGAATTATATCTTTTGTTATCTCTATGTTGTTTATGATCTTGCATGCTCTCCGTTGTTAGTAGCTATCTTGGCCGAGTAGTTGCTAGTGACTCCAAGAGGGGGTATTTATGCTCGATACTGGGTTCATGCCTCTATTTCACCTGGGGGAGTGACAGAAACCTCTAAGGTGGTTGATACGTCTCAAACGTATCTATAATTTTTGATGCTCCATGCTTGTTTTTACACCATTTGCCTATTGTTTCGTTACACTTAGTGACACTTTTATGCATTTTTCGGAACTAACCTATTAACAAGTGCCACAGTGCCAGTTTCCTGTTTTCTGCTGTTTTTGTGTTTCAGAAGTGATACACAGGAAATATTCTCGGAATTGGACGAAACAAGTTCCTGAAGTCTTATTTTACCCGGAAGCTTTCAGAGATCTGAAGAGAAGTACGAGGGGGGCCACCAGGACCCCACACACAGGGGCGGCGCGGCCAGGCCCTGGCCCGCGCCACCCCCGTGTGAGGGCGTGTGGCCCCTCCTCTGACATCGACCCTTCGCCTATAAAGACCCCCCGACAGAAAAAACCTAAGTACCCGATCAGATTTCCAGAACACATCGCGATCCGCCGCCACCGTCGACCCGAAGATCAGGAGGGTCCAGAAGCTCTTCCCGGCACCCTGCCGGAGAGGGGAATCGCCACCGGAGGTCTTCTTCATCGCCATGCTTGCCTCCGGAGCGATGAGTGAGTAGTCTACCTTGGACTATGGGTCCATAGCAGTAGCTAGATGGTTGTCTTCTCCACCATGTGCTTCATGTTTAGATCTCATGAGCTGCCCTACATGATTGAGATCACCGTTATGTAATTCTATGATGTTGGTTTGTTGGGATCCGATGAATATTGGTGTTTATGATTAAGTTGCTGTACTGAATTATATCTTTTGTTATCTCTATGTTGTTTATGATCTTGCATGCTCTCCGTTGTTAGTGGCTATCTTGGCCGAGTAGTTGCTAGTGACTCCAAGAGGGGGTATTTATGCTCGATAGTGGGTTCATTCCTCTATTTCACCTGGGGGAGTGACAGAAACCTCTAAGGTGGTAGATGTGCTGTTGCTACTAGGGAGAAAACAACATTCATATGCTCAAGGGCATATGCTTTGTTTACATTACACACTTTGCTTAATGCAATTATCTGTTGTTCGCAACTTAATACTTTTGGGGTGTTCGGATTGATATCCCCGGGGGTGGATTATTAGTCATAGATGCAGTTGGATGGCGGTCTATGTATTTTGTTGTAATGCCCAGAGTAAATCTCATAGTGATCTTCTTGACATATCACGTTATCTTTATTTTATCAATTACCCAACTGTGATTTGTTTACCCAGCATGTGTTATTTTATCTATGGAGAGACACCACTAGTGAACTGTGGACCCCGGTCCTATTTACATCATATTGCTATCACCTGTTTACTTTTCTCGCACTGTTTACTTTACTCGCATATTATCACTGTTTTCCACTCGATACACTCATAACCTTTGTTTCAAGCAAACCGGTGAGATTGACAACCTCATCGTAAGTTGGGAGCAAAGTATTTGTTTGTGTATGTGCAGGTTCCGCGTTGCTACTGGCCGAAGACGAGTCAACAAGTGTCGTTAACGGCGCCCTTGTTGGAGTGTTATTAAGCCAGTCTGCATCACCTTCAGTCGTTTGTCTCTCCTCTCCTGACCGATATTAAACCTTGGTTTCTTAACTGAGGGAAAATCTTGCTGCTGTATTCATCATACCTTCCTCTTGGGGTTCCCAACGGGCTGGACATTCAACTAGGCACCAACACTTTTCTGGCGCCATCATCCCAGCAATCAGTGGTAGATGTGCTGTTGCTACTAGGGAGAAAACAACATTCATATGCTCAAGGGCATATGCTTTGTTTACATTACACACTTTGCTTAATGCAATTATCTGTTGTTCGCAACTTAATACTTTTGGGGTGTTCGGATTGATATCCCCGGGGGTGGATTATTAGTCATAGATGCAGTTGGATGGCGGTCTATGTATTTTGTTGTAATGCCCAGAGTAAATCTCATAGTGATCTTCTTGACATATCACATTATATTTATTCTATCAATTGCCCAACTGTAATTTGTTTACCCAGCATGTGCTATTTTATCTATGGAGAGACACCACTAGTGAACTGTGGACCCTGGTCCTGTTTACATCATATTGCTATCACCTGTTTACTTTACTCGTATTTTTTTACTTTACTCGCATACTATATTGTTTTCCACTTGATACGCTCATAACCTTTGTTTCAAGCAAACTGGTGAGATTGACAACCTCATCGCAAGTTGGGAACAAAGTACTTGGTTGTGTGTGTGCAGGTTCCGCATCACCTTCAGTCGTCGCCGTCTCTCCTCTTCAAGATCGACATTAAACCTTGGTTTCTTAACTGAGGGAAAACTAGCCGCTACACTCATCATACCTTCCTCTTGGGGTTCCCAACGGGCTGGTTATCACCACGCACAAGGACTGTCTGCTCCCACGTCAACTTGACACTAGCAGCTACTTTTCTGGCGCTGTTGCCGGGGAGGAAGAGAAGACTTCTGCGAGGGGAGTTTTTCGCACACACATCCTTTACTTTGTTATTGCTTTGCTTTACTTTATTTTATTTTACCTGCATCGTTTTTATATCAAAAACCGAAAAAAAATTAGAATCCTTGGTAGTTGTTATTTCTTCGCTTTAGTTTATCATGCTGTTCCCTAAGTTCGTTCTGGAGGACCTCTCAGTAGGTAGTGGTTCGATTATTGGCAAAAGTAACATTGAGGAGTTCTTTAATCACATTAGTATGCATGAGGAAGTTGAGGAAAAGTCTTTGGTTGAGTTAGCTCCTAGTTATGAAGTTGCTTCTACTCATTTAGTTCACATGTTAGAAGCTAGGTTTGCTAGTCTTAATTCTTCTATGCAATACATGTTCCTTAAGCTTCATGAAATTGGGGATCCCGAAAAGAAAGCTTTTATCTTAGAAACCTTGCGCACAGAATTTAGAGATGTTGCAATTGAGGCTAGGAAAGTTTTTAAGAAGTTTAATAAGCTTGGCTCGCCTGTTAAGGTTGTTGCTACTCCCAATGAAGATTCTAGAATGCCAATACCTTGTAAACTTGTAGGAATTCATGATGCCTTGGAAACTAATTTTAGTTGGATTTGTCCTGAAAATCTTTTTGATAAAAATAGTGTACCAAGGAGTGACTACAAGGGGTACTCAAAACCTCATTTGGATAGTATTCATTTCTTTGTTCCTGTTGATCTTAATGCTTCATCACTTGATATTACTTGATTTGCAATTTTCTGCGCCTAGCTCAAAGGCGTTAAAGAAAAGCACTCTTGGGAGATAACCCAATGTTTTCTTTTCAGTACTTTTTCTTTTATTTCAGTCTTGGAAGTCATTACTACTGTAATGACCGCTCCTTATCTTGTTTATTTCGTTTTTGTGCCAAGAGAATCCTCTAATTTGAGTGAGGTAAAGATTTGGGGATGTTGCTGTCCTGAAACTGTTTTCGGTGCTGCACCGTAAAAATTCGTGAAAATTCTCTGTTTATCTTTTGGACCTGCGATTTCTTGTGCATATGCCCCAGGTTATATCCAAACTTTTCTTAGTTGAACACTTTTTGATTTGAGGAACAGAAAATCCCTCAAAAATTCGACCTTTGTCAGCTGTTCAGTTTTGACAGATTTCTGCCAATATTTGTGTTTGCCACTTTATCGCTTTCTTTTGAGTTCTTTTGATCACGGAACATTTTGGGGAGTTGCTACAGTAGTATTTACTATATATGTGGTGGTTTTGAGTTGAAACCTGAAGCAAATAGAGGATTGAATATATGTTATGCTTGCACTAATGTTGCTAATAGAATTGTGTTTAGTTTTGTATGAAGGAAGTTTTCAAGTGTAGGGATTGGAGAATGATGAGATGAGTTGAAGAATGGACAAAAGCTCAAGCTTGGGGATGCCCATGCATCACCCCAAGAAATATCCAAGAAGTACAAGCGTCAAAGCTTTGGGATGCCCCCGAGGCACCCCTTCTTCATCGGCAAAAATCAGGTCACCTTTCAAGACACTATATTTTTATTGCTTCATGCACTATGTGTTTTTCTTGGAGTGTCAGTTGTTTTAGTTTTCTTAGTTGGTTTAGTTTGTTTGTTTGCTGCAATAAATGGTTGGACCCCAACAAATTTCCTTTGGAGTAGATGTACTCGTTTTCATTTGCAAAGAACGCTCAGTTTTTCACTCTTATCGTTCATCGAGCGTTCTTCTTTTTCTGCTACTGCTTTTGGTTTTTGTTTTCACCTTGATTTGCGTTCAGATCTTGTCATATCTTTTCATCAAGGTGTATTTTTGCCTCTTATCTTTATTGGTTTTCATCAAAAGAGGTGTTTATAAAAATTTCAAATGGTGTTGGAAAAGAGAAAAAGCTTTGTGCAAAATAGTGGTACAAGAAGGAGCTTGTGTAGACTGCGGCTTAGGCTTTTTCTTGTCATGCTTGATGTCTTTTTGGTAGTATGCTTAGTGGTTTTGCTGTAGCATGACTTGTCTCAAATAACTGAGATTGCTTAATGAGCCTTTGAAAAAATCATGCGTTTTTTTTATTGTATGGAAGCATTATTTTGGTTTTCTCCTTGATGCTTTATTTGGGTTGACTTGGCGCATGCTCACACATGTTAGACTCTTACAAAGTCGCCATTAGCCTTCATGATCATTTAGTTTTTGACTTTTGATGCCATCTTATGCTTCTTTTAATGTCGCTTTGCATGATTATGGCCATTATTGCTCTCTTAGTTGGTCGCTCCCAGTCTTTTGCTAGCCCTCGCCTTGTACTGAGTATGAGCTCTACTCATGCATCCAACTCCTAAAAGCCAAAGTTTGCCATTGTGTCCACTATAAACTCCTATGCATGGTATTTGTAAGCCATTCCAAAGTAAATTTTCATGTGCTACCTTTCAAAAACCTTCAAAACACTTCTCGTTTTGTGACACTGTTTTCAGCTCATGGGGACGTAGTGGTCGGATTTGCTATCTTCCATATTGCTTATTCCAAAAAAAAAGAGAAAAAAAAGAAAGAAAAAAAGGCACTCCTCCATGGAAAGTGAATGTTGGTGGGTGATGTCTACGCACTTCTATTCTTGTAGACACTTGTTGGGCCTCCAAGTGCAGAGGTTTGTAGAACAGCAGCAAGTTTCCCTCAAGTGGATCACCCAAGGTTTATCGAACTCAGGGAGGTTAGAGGTCAAAGCTATCCCTCTCAAGCAACCCTGCAATTACGATACAGAAAGTCTCTTGTGTCCCCAACACACCCAATACACTTGTCAAATGTATAGGTGCACTAGTTCGGCGAAGAGATAGTGAAATACAAGTGGTATGGATGATTATAAGTAGTAAACGTGATGTGAAATAAATATCGCTGCGAGCAAACAAGTAACAAAATAGCAAGTAAACGGTGTGCAAAGCTTGGAAACAAGGCCTAGGGATCATACTTTCACTAGTGGACACACTCCCAACAATATAACATGACTGAACAAATAACTTCTCTTTGCTAAGGCACTCTGAATTACTCTCCTATTGAATAACACTAATCACTGTGTAGTGGCTACAGAAGCACCCCTTAAAGTTCATCAAGTACTTGACAAACACCACTCATAGAGATAAACAAATCAGATCACAACTCAAGATAGAAATCATTGCAACTTAAACCAAGTACTAACACGGTGCACACACTGTCAACATTACACCATAAAAGGAGGAATAGATCACTCAAACTATCATAGCAATAATTATTCTCATAATCCACAAGAGATCACAATCATAGCCTAAACCAAGTACCACCATGATCCACGCACTGTCACCGTTACACCATGGCAGGAGGAATAGATTACTTTAATAATCACTACTAGAGTACACAAAATATCTGAATAATAACATGTACTTGTTCAACATGATACAAAGCTCACGATCACATAAAGATCACATCATGGGAGAGAGAGGTGAACCACATAGCTACCGGTAGAGCCCTTAGCCCCGGGAATGAACTACTCCCTCCTCATCATAGGAGACAGCAAGGTTGATGGAGATGGCAGCAAGGTTGATGGAGACGGCGGAGACGGCGATGGAGACCGATGGAGATGGCTCCGGGGGCACTTCCCCGTCCCGGCAGGGTGCCGGAACAGAGACTTCTGTCCCCCGAAATTCGTCGGTGGCGGCGGCGGAGCTACGGAACTCTTTCTGGAAATCTGATCGGGGGTTTAGGTTTTTCTCGTCAGGGGGTACTTATAGGCGAAAGGGGGCTGTCAGGAGAGGGACCAGGTGCTCTCACACAGGGGTGGCGCGGCCAGGGGCTGGGCCGCGCCGCCCCCTTGTGTGGGGCCCTGGTGGCCCCCCTCTGTCAGGTCTTCGGATGTTTGGGAGCTCCCCGGTGAAATATGACTTCAGGAACTTGTTTCGTCCAATTCCGAGAATATTTCCTGTGTATCACTTCTGAAACACAAAAACAGCAGAAAACAGGAAACTGGCACTGTGGCACTTCGTTAATAGGTTAGTTCCGGAAAATGTATAAAAATGCCACTAAGTGTAACGAAACAATAGGACAAATGGTGTAAAACAAAGCATGGAGCATCAAAAATTATAGATATGTTTGAGACGTATCAGTGGGCACCCGATGGAATCGGTTAGCCATGGTTTGTGAAAGGAAAAAAGGTGGGGAGGAGTGCCAAGCTTTATAAAAGAGCACAAAAGTGCCAATCTCTCTCTCAAAAACTTGCTTCATTTTTGTATGGAAGATAGTAAGAACCCCATTGCCAGTCGTTGACAAAGACAACCACCTCTCAAAACCAATTTTTATCTCTCTGTTTTACAAATGAAAAGCTCTAGCACATGCTCAATCACTGCTTCCCTCTGCGAAGGGCCTTTCTTTTACTTTTATGTTGAGTCACCACCTTCTTTCTTTATGCACCATTAAGAGAGCATAGTTGTCATTCTTACTGTGATATGCATTGTCCCAAAGTTCATTGATTGATTCATGATGATTGGTTTCATTTGTTCTTAAATTATTTGTATCTAGTCGCCCTCTTAAACTTGAAGGTGTCCTATGCATTTATGTTTTGCTCTCTTTGAAGGACAAGCTGAAAACCATTTGTATATTTTTCCTTATGATTTGAACACATGTTTGACTTTCATTGTTTCATTATCATGATCTTTTATTTGTGTTCATTTGCATGTTTACAACATGGTTGCTAAGTTCTTATTGTCATGATTACATCTTCATGCCCATGTTTTAAGTTCTTATGATCCCAGCTCACAAATGCTTACATATATGATCAAGATTGTGTAGGTGCATGTCACCTCAAAAATTATTCTTTTGTTATCACTTACCTACTCGAGGATGAGCAGGAGTTAAGCTTGGGGATGCTTGATACGTCTCAAACGAATCTATAATTTTTGATGCTCCATGCTTGTTTTTACACCATTTGCCTATTGTTTCGTTACACTTAGTGGCACTTTTATGCATTTTCCGGAACTAACCTGTTAACAAGTTCCACAGTGCCAGTTTCCTATTTTCTGCTGTTTTTGTGTTTCAGAAGTGATACACAGGAAATATTCTCGGAATTGGACGAAACAAGTTCCTGAAGTCTTATTTTTCCCGGAAACTTCCAGAGATCTGAAGGAGAGACGAAGAGGGGCCACTAGGGCCCCACACATAGGGCTGGCGCGGCCAGGCCCCTGGCCGCGCCACCCATGTGTGAGGGAGCCTGGCTCCACCTCTGACATCACCCCTTCGCCTATAAAGACCCCCCGACGGAAAAAACCTAAGGACCCGATCAGATTTCCAGAACACATCGTGATCCGCCGCCACCGTCGACCCGAAGATCGGGAGGGTCCAGAAGCTCTTCCCGGCACCCTGCCAGAGAGGGGAATCGCCACCGGAGGTCTTCTTCATCGCCATGCTTGCCTCCAGAGCGATGAGTGAGTAGTCTACCTTGGACTATGGGTCCATAGCAGTAGCTAGATGGTTGTCTTCTCCACCATGTGCTTCATGTTTAGATCTCATGAGCTGCCCTACATGATTGAGATCACCGTTATGTAATTCTATGATGTTGGTTTGTTGGGATCCGATGAATATTGGTGTTTATGATTAAGTTGCTGTACTGAATTATATCTTTTGTTATCTCTATGTTGTTTATGATCTTGCATGCTCTCCATTGTTAGTAGCTATCTTGGCCGAGTAGTTGCTAGTGACTCCAAGAGGGGGTATTTATGCTCGATAGTGGGTTCATGCCTCTATTTCACCTGGGGGAGTGACAGAAACCTCTAAGGTGGTAGATGTGCTATTGCTACTAGGGATAAAACAACATTCATATGCTCAAGGGCATATGCTTTGTTTACATTACACACTTTGCTTAGTGCAATTATATGTTGTTCGCAACTTAATACTTTTGGGGTGTTCGGATTGATATCCCCGGGGGTGGATTATTAGTCATAGATGCAGTTGGATGGCGGTCTATGTATTTTGTTGTAATGCCCAGAGTAAATCTCATAGTGATCTTCTTGACATATCACGTTATCTTTATTCTATCAATTGCCCAACTGTAATTTGTTTACCCAGCATATGCTATTTTATCTATGGAGAGACACCACTAGTGAACTGTGGACCCCGGTCCTATTTACATCATATTGCTATCACCTGTTTACTTTACTCGTATTTTTTTACTTTACTCGCATACTATATTGTTTTCCACTCGATACGCTCATAACCTTTGTTTCAAGCAAACCGGTGAGATTGACAACCTCATCGCAAGTTGGGAACAAAGTACTTGGTTGTGTGTGTGCATGTTCCGCATCACCTTCAGTCGTCACCGTCTCTCCTCTTCAAGATCGACATTAAACCTTGGTTTCTTAACTGAGGGAAAACTAGCCGCTACACTCATCATACCTTCCTCTTGGGGTTCCCAACGGGCTGGTTATCACCACGCACAAGGACTGTCTGCTCCCACGTCAACTTGACACTAGCAACGCTCGCTACTCACCCCATTCCCTCTTAACCCTTGCTTAGCCTTGGAGGGCCAGAACGAGGAAACTGAAGGAGCATCGGAGGACTATGAGGAAGTCTACTACGAAGAACCGGACCTTTCCGGTGGAATAGAAGGCGTGGATTACACGATCGTCTATGGAAACAACGAAGGAGCTGAGGAGGAGGCCGACAACTAGTAGTATAGGGTAGTAATATAAGTCACAGGAACTTTATAGAATATAGTGACTTAAGCAAGTTATCATGTTTAGTCTACTTCTATCAGTCATAGTTAAGGTTTATAGCATCAAGGTAGAACCTACTAGTGTTCCTCTTTGGACCGAGGAGGAACTGGAATACTTTGTAAGATTATGGCTTGTAATATTAAGTGCTTGAATAAAGACCGCTATGTTTCTGTTGTACCACTCTGAGGGATGTAATATTTGTGAAATGGTACTTCACGAGTGTTATGTCAACGACTTGCATACTACAACATGCAGTGGTATGTTGGGTCACCACAGTTGGTATCAGAGCAAAAGCTTTGACCTTAGGTTGGACGCCTAGTTAATGGGAATGACCTGTAGGAGTCAAATAGGAATAGTAAAGAGTTCTCTAAAATTGTTGTGACGTTATTCACTTGAGAATAACAAAGTCATACTTTTTAGTGTTACAATTCTTTATTGTTACTATGATGATGCATCATATACTAATTTTCTTTATCTTTTATATAGACTGCCAGGATGGCACGCACCAATCCGTCAAGGACCGTGCAAGTTCGAGATGTGACGTTGGATGAGTATGATGGAAACCTATCTGATCTACTACGGGGCATCCTACAGGAGTGCGGGTGTGAAACCCGTATCCCTATCAAGAAGTATGCATATTATGAGGGTAGAGTCTTCCAGAAGTACAAGGTGGGGATCATGCTTCCTGCCAAATTGGGCATGAGCGTGGTCATCCCAGCTGGAGAAGCACGTACGGTTAGTACCGCATATAAGATAGCTGTCATGAAAGCCATCACTGATATTCGTGAACACAAAATGGAGAAGTTGTTAGGTACTAAGTTCACGCACATCCCACACGACGAGGAAGGAGATGATCCTTGTCGGGATAGCTACAAATTTGCGAAGAGACACCCACATGCCGTAGCAGAGCACATGGACAGGTGTAAGCATCTGCTTAGTGTGTTCTATCATGTTCACGGAGCACTAGTTGGTGAGATACAGAGTCTAGTGAATGAGATCACTGAGCCGACACATATGGGAGAAACTTCTGGACCACCACGAGTACATACTTCGTGGCCTACGGGGGAGACTTCTGGACCACCACAAGCACCTACTCCAGCTTTCTCCGCTGGAGACTTTATTAACCTAGATGAGGAGGAAGATCCCGAGGAGCGGGAGTTCGAGCCTGAGTCCGAACCGGAGATGCCACCAGCACACTTTGCACACGGCTCGACTGGAGCCGGATATGAGGCAGGTTTGGAGTCATGGGGAATGCCACAGAACGACAGTTTTGGGGGAAACTCCATGGGCTGGCATTTTGGCGAGTACATGGGAACGACCGGAGATCCGATTCCGTGTGACTCGGAGCACGAGGTCATGAGTCAGTTTAGGGTTGCTCACCACACCGGAGACGTGGCGGGGAGGCCTATAGAGATCGAGTCGGATGACGAGGGAAAGTTACCGAGCTATATGGAGCGAGGAGAATGCTCGAGGCCCAAGATGGAGAGAAGTGCCACTGAGGTTGTATACCCATCGTTGAGCGGTTATCTGGGGATGACTGATTTCAACTTAGGGCCTACACCCGATATCGACTATATGCCGGCGGAGTCATCTTATACCCCTGCTTCAGTTAGGAGGACATCCCGAGCGACAGGATGGACACCGGGGATGTATCAGGAGTTTGACTATCCGTAGAAGACTACCATCGATAAGGAGGCGATATGTTGTAACATATGTACCATATGTGTATTATGTAGTATTTGCTTTCGCAAATGGGAATGAGTGAGTGTAGTTACTCACGGTGCAGTGTGTAACACTATGTTGTTTTTACCCATGTATATATATGGTATATGTTTGGTGTGATTTGGCCATGTTTTATTTGGATTTTATTGTGTGACTAACACTGTGCATAAAGTTGAGCTCAGAAAGCATGGGCATGGTGTAACTATGAGTTTTGCTTGATGTAACAGGGTTAGGGGGATAAAATGGCGATGGTGGTTGGTGAAGAGTCCGAGCAACAGAGGATGGAGACCGAAGCCAAGGCTAAGGAGGCAGCCGATGCAGCGGCAAGGGAACCATTACCACCACCACCACCATTTCTCACACAGCAAGATTTTGCCCAATATATGAGGATGGCAGATGAAAGACAACGGATGCTTATTGAGTGCCAGACCAAGATGATGCAAGATGTGATGGATCACAATCGTGAAGGACAGAATGATGGTGTACATGGAGTCTCACTGGCAGACTTTTTGAATACAAGGCCACTTCCATTTGCATCAGCGCCGGAACCAATGGACGCCGAAGACTGGTTGCTGGATACCGAGAGGAAGCTCAACACTGTGAATTGCAGCGATAGCGAGAAGCTTAGGTATGCCACTCATCTGTTATGTGGACCCGCAGCAGCATGGTGGGACAATATTGTGACAATACATCCTCCAAGAAGGGTATTTACCTGGGATGAATTCAAGAGGAAGTTCAGAGAGGCAAATGTACCAGAAAGTATCATGGAACTAAAGAGGAGAGAGTTTGACACCTTAGAACAGAAGACAAGACTATCATGAGGTATGTTAAGGAGTTCACTCTTCTATCGCGTTATGCTATGGATGCAGTAAACACGGATGAGAAGAGGAAGAAACGATTTATGAGGGGTTTGCACCCAATGGCCAAGATGCAACTCAGAATGCTAAAGGCAGCAGATTTCCAAGAGCTTGTTGATGCAGCTATTACCATGGAAGATGATTTCAAGCAAGTTCAGGAGGAACGCCGTAAGAAGGCCAAGATGGAACCTAGAAGATATCCAGTCAATAAACCAACTCCAGATCTTACTTTCAGACCACGACCGCCAAGTCGGGGAACTTTACCTCGGGGAGGCGGAGGAGGAAATCCTAAGGTAGTACTCACCTGTCATGGGTGCGGAGCTACTGGACATCTGGCAAGGGATTGCCCAAGGCCCAAGGTAATCTGTTATGGCTGTAACCAAGAGGGACACATGAAAAGGCAATGTCCCAATAGGGCTGCATGGGGAAAAAAGCCAACCGGAGGAGGTTTTAACCGTGGAGGTAATTCAGGAGTAAATGGTGCAGGCAAGAGATCTCGACCTTATGGGAAATTAAATTGCACCAACTTGGAAGAAGTGAATGAATCAGAGAAAACTGTGATAGGTACGCTTCAAATCCTATCTCACCCTGGCAAGGTACTTTTCGATACTGGTGCAACTACTTCATTCATTTCGCAAGAGTTTGTCGATCTTTATGGACTCACTTGCAATAAGTTAGAATACCCCATCACTGTTTTATCTGCGGGGGGAACGATTCTAGTCACACACCTCAAGCAAGAGCAGGTCATTATGATCAGCGATTGCATCTATCTAGCCGATCTTTTTCTTATCCCTATGAAGGATATGGCTGTGATTCTTGGAATGGATTGGTTGGAAGAGAATGGAGCCCAGATAGATTGCAAGGAGAAAACTGTGTCACTTAGATGTCCAGGAGGAGGAAGGATAGTTTATCAAGGAGACCGACATGCACATATTGAAGTTCAATTACAACTCAATACTTTGAAGGAAGCCAAACTTGAAGACATTCCAGTAGTCAATGAATTCCAAGATGTATTCCCAAAAGAATTACCAGGTATGCCACCCGACCGGGAAATTGAGTTCACTATTGATTTGATTCCTGGAACAACACCAATAGCTCATGCATCATAGAAGATGGGGCCTAAAGAGTTAGTTGAGTTAAAGGAGCAACTGGATGAGTTAGAACAGAAAGGATTTATACAAGAAAGTATTTCACTGTGGGGTACACCCGTGATATTTGTGGATAAGCGGGATGGAGGACGCAGGATGTGTGGAGATTACAGAAACCTCAATGATGTTACCATTAAGAACAAGTATCCATTACCCAGAATCCAGGATTTATTTGATCAAGTCCGGGGAGCCGGAGTATTTTCCAAGATAGATCTTCGATCCGGATATCATCAGATTAAGATCAAGAAGGAAGACGTTCCAAAGACAGCTTTTGTGTCCAGGTACGGACATCATGAGTATTTGGTCGTACCTTTTGGATTGACAAATGCACCAGCCATTTTCATGAATCTCATGAACAAGATCTTTATGCCTTACTTGGACAAGTTTGTGATAGTATTCATCGATGACATCTTGATTTATTCAAAGGACAAGGAAGAACATGCCAAACATTTGAGGATTGCTCTACAGATTCTCAAAGAACATTAGTTATATGCCAAGTTTAGTAAGTGTGAATTTTGGTTGGACCAAGTAGAGTTTCTCGGGCATGTGATCAGCAAGGAGGGCATAGCAGTAAATCCCAGTAAAGTAGCGTCTGTTCTAGAATGGGAAGCACCAAAGAATGTCAAGCAGATTAGAGGATTCTTAGGAATGGCAGGCTACTACAGAAGGTTCATCGAAGGATTTTCCAAGATTGCTAGACCAATGACAAAATTGCTTCGTAAGAACACACCATTTGTTTGGACGGAAGAGTGTGAGGTCAGTTTCCAGACACTTAAGGATAAGTTGACCACAGCACCCATGTTAGCCGTACCAGAAACTGGCAAAGATTACACGGTATATTGTGATGCGTCCAAGAATGGACTTGGATGTGTGTTGATGCAAGACAGAAAGGTTATTGCTTATGGGTCTAGGCAATTAAGACCACATGAAGTTAACTACCCAACACATGACCTGGAATTAGCAGTCGTGGTGTTTGCTTTGAAAGGATGGAGGCATTTTCTATATGGAGCTAAGTGTGAACTCTATACAGACCACAAGAGTCTCAAGTACTTCTTTACTCAGAAGGAACTGAATATGAGGCAACGGCGATGGTCAGAATTGATCAAGGACTATGATTTGACCATCAATTATACTCCAGGGAAGGCTAATGTTGTAGCCAATGCGTTGAGTAGAAAAAGTATGGATACTCAGTCAATGAGCCGGAAACTCCCTAAAGAGTTGCTTATGGACCTGGAAAGGTTAGAAATTCAATGCTTAGAAGTGGAACCTTTGGGCAGCGTGTCTACTATGAAGGTAATGGAGGAAAGACAAAGTGATCTTAAGTACACAATCTTCCGACGGCAAAGTGAAGATCCGTTCATTGAGGAAGAGATCCGAAGGATTGAAGAGGGAAGACCGTCTGAGTTTCGTTTAGGCGATTTCAATTCGCTCTGGTTTCATAATAGAATATGTGCGCCAGACATACCCGAAATCAAACAGTTGATACTCAAAGAAGCACATGAAACTCCATATTCAATACATCCAAGAAGTACTAAGATGTACATGGATCTTAAGGAACTATTTTGGTGGAATAACATGAAGCGAGAAATAGCAAGTTTGTGTCTAAATGCCATACTTGTCAAAGAGTGAAGGCGGAACATCAAAGTCCTGCTGGACTAATGCAACCATTGGATATACCCGAATGTAAATGGGAAGAGATTGGAATGGATTTTATCACAGGATTACCATTGACACCTAAGAAGAAGGACATGATTTGGGTTATCGTAGACAGGTTAACAAAAACTGCACATTTCTTGGCCGTTAATCAAAAGGATTCTAGAGAAAAGTTAGTAAACTTATATGTTCAGGAAGTCGTGAGCAAGCATGGAGTACCAAAGACAATAGTATCGGACCGAGGGTCCATATTCACTTCAGCTTTCTGGAATCAATTACATGAAGCTCTAGGATCCAGGTTAGACTTCAGCACTGCTTATTGATGACCCACAAGTATAGGGGGTGTATCGTAGTACTTTCGATAAATAAGAGTGTCGAACCCAACGAGGAGCAGAAGCTGTTGATGAGCAGTTTTGATCAAGGAATCACTGTAAATACTAGCAAACAGGTTTTCAGGAGTATTTAGTAATACGAGTAAATAAAGTGCGAGTAAATAAAAGACAGTAGTAACAATTGCAGCAAGTGGCCCAATCCTTTATTCAGCAAAGGACAAGCCGGTTGTGTTCTTATAATAACCAAACGTTCTCGAGGACACACGGGAGGTTTCTGTCAAGAGCTTTCGCTTCATAGAGCCAATAGTATTTATTGATTTGGTAAGTGTTATGGGGGTGAACCTGTGCTAGCGCACTACCCTTACTAGGATAAATACACACTTGTGATTATACCCCTTGCAAGCATCCACAAATACAAGAAAGTAATTAAGATAAATCTAACCACAACCTTAAACTCTATGATCCTATGCTCCCTGGTGCAATGGTTTCCCAACGGAGGTTTAGGTTTCTGTCACTCCAGCAACCCCACAATCGGTGACCAAATACACAATGCATCTCACTAGGCCCATAAATGGTGAAGTATCATGTAGTCGACGTTCACATGACACCACTAGTGAAATAGCACCACAACAATATCAAACCATTAAATATTTCTCAACGATAATTCACTACTAACATCTTGACTTCTCCCATGTCCTCAAGAACTAAACGAACTACTCACAAGACATCATATGGATCATGATCAGAGGTGAAATAATGGTAAATAACAATCTGAACATAAACCTTAGTTCAACGGTTCCACTCAATAGCATCAACTACAAGAGTAATCAACACCGGGAAAGTTTCCCCTATGAATATATCAAGATCCAACTCAAGATGTTACAGCGGGATGGCGAGGTGATGGTGGAGATGAAGGTGCTGGTGATGGAGATGATGACGATGATGATCCCGATGAAGTCCGGTGCGATGGTGATGATGATGGCGACGATCTCCCCTCTCCGGGAAGGAATTTCCCCGGCAGATTTCTCCCTGTCGGAGAGCTTTTTCTCTCTGGTGTTCTCCGCCCCGCAGAGGCGGCTGTGTCTAACTCTGAACCCCCCCCCCTCGACTTAGGTTTTCGGGGACGATGATGTACGTGAAGGGGCGAGACCAGAGGTGGGCCAGAGCTCCCTCACACAGGGCTGGCGTGGCCAGGGGGCTGGCCGCGCCACCCTAGCGTGTGGGGCCCCCCTGGCCTCTCTCGACCCCTCCTTCTGGCTCTGTGAGTCTTCTGGTAAAATATAATTTCTGGGTATTTTTCTGGAATTTTCCTGATCTTCAAAATATGGTCTCTTGATGGTCCTTTTTCTAGCAGAATCCTGACTCCGGCAGCAACTCCTTTGATGATCATCAAACATGTGAAAACAAAGGAAATAACATAAGTATCATATCTAAATATGAAATATATCAATGAATAACAGTAAATTATGATACAAAATAGTGATGCAAATTGGACGTATCAACCCCCCAAGCTTAGACCTCGCTTGTCCCCAAGCGAAAACTAAACTCGGTAAACATGACCACAGGTTTATGGAGTGAAGTGTCGACAATCAAAATACGGACAAGAAGCATCACATTCACTAAGGCACAAATTATAATAGACAGCAACTTCCCTTTATAAGATGTAAACTTGCAATAGGTAAAAGGGAATCACATGTAAAGGTGCACAAGGTAAATTATAATTGGCAATGGCAAACCTTAGCTCTTGGTCAAAGAACGATGAACAAGCTATTCTTTCTTTAAGACGGAGCCTTTTAAAACAGAGCTAATATAGCAAAGACTATATGCTCAACAAAGTAAACTTTTGCATTCACAGAAAGCTTTCAAAGATGTATTCCCTCAGACAAAAGCATTACACAAAACAAGGAAGATAATAAACATGATTAAACGGATCAACATATGGATGAGTGAAACATAACAACTCAAATGCTTGCTTGAGATAGAGGGAAATAGGTTGACTCAACATAAAAGTAAAAGAAAGGCCCTTCGCAGAGGGAAGCAGGGATTAAACATGTGCTAGAGCTTTTCATTTGTAAAACAGAGGTAAAATTGTTTTGAGAGGTGGTTGCTTTTGTCAACGACTAGCAACGGAGTTCTTGATATCTTCCATACTAAACAAGTGAGAGCGGTTCTGAGATGTTTAATTAGTTGGCACTTTGGTGCTCTTTTATAGCTTTGCACTCCTTCCCACCTTTTTCCTTTCTCAAACCATGGCTAACCGATTCCATCGGGTGCCGACCAACTTTCACAATCCATTGGAGGAGTGCCCCATTTTTTTCCTTTGAGATTATAATGGTCTGACCAGCTCCCTTGCAAAATTAATGACGAGCAGATGAAGCTGCCTAGCCGAGGGGTACTTAATTTAGTATGGAAGATAACAAACCCATCCACTACGTCCTCATGAGCTAAAAACAGTGGCACAAAATGAGAAGTGTTTGAAAGTTTTTGAAAGGTAGCACATGAAAATTTACTTGGAATGGCTTAAAATACCATGCATAGGAATTTATAGTGGACTCTTTGGAAGTGACTTGGCTTTTGGGAATTGGATGCACGAGAAGTATTTCCTCTCAGTACGGGTTTTTGGCTAGCAAGGTTGGGTAGCAAGCATAAGAGTTGCATGAAACAAACAAACATACATATAATAAGAACAATCATGCAAACTCCCTTGAAGGTACAACAATTTTAACTTTAAGAATAACAATGCTTATAAGCCAAACATAAGGAAAACTGAAGTGATGTAACTACAAGCACTTCTTTATTCTTTTCTACTCAAACCTCAAGGTAAAGTTGCTACTGACCAAGCTAGGTTTGCCAAAACCAACTAAATCTACTCAAGCTCCCAATGTGATACCAATACCAATCAACAAGACTAGTCACATAAGAGAAATTGCAAACTAACATAAAGTGTGCGAAAAGTAAACGATAAAACTTCTCATTAATATTTCATTACCGCAACTCACACCAAGGGATACAAAGATAACTAACTAAGGAGGATACTTCCAACTGCAAACTATTCTATATGATAACTTCTCTATTCATGATAAGACTCTACTTGAAAAGTAAATGAACAAAAGGTAATGATGTGATACCGCGGCACTCCCCCAAGCTTGGAACAAGCCAAGGGGATGCCTATGACGATGACGAATTACTCCTTTGGCGGTGGCGGCGCAATCATGATTGGGGTGAGAAAATACTCTAGCATCCTGCGAAGCCTATTGTTCTCCTCTCGAAGTATCTCCACCTCCATCCTAAGAGCTCGATATTTATCGCACAACTCATTGGTGACCCGAAGGGCTTCCACTGATGCAGGGTAGGAGCTGAGGTCAAGAACTGGTGGTATTGGTCCCTGCAAATTATGAGAAAAAATGCGTCCAGTGTTAATCTGTCCCTCCTTCAGCTTGGGATTTTGGTGATCATCCTCCGGAGGTGTCTTCTCCTTGTCGCCGCTTGAAGAGGCCATGACTCCCCCAAGCTTAAGATCAACTCCCGACAGAAACAGCTCGAAACAAAACACGACGAGAAAACGATATACAGACCTCGGGGACTCCGGGGGGTTAAATAGGCGAAAATTATACATCGAAACAAAGTCACAGGAGGAAACCGGGACGGAAAAGAGTTCCGAGGTGTTCTCACACGTAGGTGGCGCGGCCAGGGGTGGGCCCGCGCCACCCATGTGTGAGATACACACGGACTTCTTTTCCTCCCCGTTTTCGTCTCATGATTTTTCATATTTATTAAAAACAGCAAAAATATTAAAGGAAGAACTTTTCGCGAAACTTTTCTGACTAGAACTGTTACCTATTCGAAAACGAACTCTGCAGGTTCCTGCAGTTTGTCTTGGATGTAATCTTCCGGAGAAACTGTTTCAATAACATCAACATCTTCATTATAAGAATCTCCAGAAATATAGTGTTTGAGTCTTTGCCCATTCACCACTTGTGTAGAATCATCTTTCAATGAAGCAATCTTAATAGCACCTGAGCGGTACACTTCCACAATAACATATGGTCCTTCCCATTTAGAAAGTAATTTACCTGCAAAAAATCTGAGACGAGACCTATACAATAGAACTTTCTCACCAACATGGAACTCTCTCTTAAGAATTCTCTTATCATGCCATTGCTTGACTTTCTCTTTGAAAAGTCTGGCATTCTCATACGCTTCGTTTCTCCACTCATCTAGAGAACTCAAATCTAACAACCTCTTCTTACCGGCTAGTTTAAAATCTCTATTAAGCTCTCTCACTGCCCAAAAAGCTTTGTGTTCTAATTCTAAAGGCAGGTGACACGCTTTTCCGTAAACCATCTTATAAGGAGACATACCCATGGGGTTCTTATAAGCAGTTCTATAAGCCCATAAAGCGTCATTTAACTTACTAGCCCAGTTTTTCCTAGATCTACTAACAGTCTTCTGCAAGATAGACTTGATCTCTCTATTTGAAAGCTCTACCTGCCCACTAGTTTGGGGATGATAAGCAGAAGCAATTCTATGATTGACATCATACTTAGCAAGAGTCTTTCTAAAACTACCGTGAATAAAATGAGAACCTCCGTCAGTCATAAGATATCTAGGCACTCCGAACCTAGGAAAAATAACATCCTTAAGCATTTTTAACGAAGTCTCACCATCGGCACTCTTTGTAGGTATGGCTTCTACCCATTTAGTAACATAATCTACGGCAACAAGTATATGGGTATAGCCTTTTGAAGGAGGAAAAGGACCCATAAAGTCAAATCCCCAACAATCAAACGGTTCAATAACAAGTGTGTAATTCATAGGCATTTCATTGCGTCTAGAAATATTTCCAACTCTTTGACATTCATCACAAGATAAAACATACCTTCTAGCATCCTTAAAGAGGGTTGGCCAATAAAAACCTGATTGTAGAACCTTCTGTGCGGTTCTATCTCCAGCATGATGCCCTCCATAAGCACTGCTATGGCATTTTCTTAATATCTCTTGTTGCTCGTATTCCGGTACACATCTTCTCATGATACCATCAACTCCTTCTTTATATAAATGTGGGTCATCCCAAAAATAATGCCTTAAGTCATAGAAGAATTTTCTTCTTTGCTGAGCTGTAAAGGTCGGAGGCAAATACTTGGAAACTATAAAGTTAGCATAATCAGCATACCAAGGAAGGTCTCGTGAAGTTACATTTATTGCAGCCAACTGTTCATTTGGAAAATTATCATTAACAGGAATAGGATCAAAAGAAATATTTTCCAATCTAGACAAGTTGTCAGCCACAGGATTTTCAGCACCTTTCCTATCTACGATATGCAAATCAAACTCTTGTAAAAGCAACACCCATCTAATAAGCCTAGGCTTAGCATCCTTCTTAGTCATAAGATATCTAATAGCAGCGTGATCAGTATGAATAGTAACTTTAGAATCAACAATATAAGATCTAAACTTATCACATGCAAAAACAACAGCAAGAAACTCTTTCTCAGTAGTAGCATAATTCTTCTGAGCAGCATCAAGAGTCTTACTAGCATAATGAATAACATTTAACTTATTATCTACGCGCTGTCCAAGAATAGCACCAACAGCAAAATCACTAGCATCACACATAATTTCAAAAGGTAAATTCCAATCAGGTGGTTGAACAATAGGAGCAGTAGTTAAAGCCTTCTTAAGAGTTTCAAAAGCTTCCTTACAATCATCATCAAAGACAAATGGTACATCTTTTTGAAGAAGATTGGTAAGAGGCTTTGAAATCTTAGAGAAATCTTTAATAAACCTCCTATAGAAACCAGCATGACCAAGAACACTTCGAATACCTTTAACATCTCTTGGACATGGCATTTTCTCAATTGCCTCCACTTTTGCTCTGTCAACTTCAATACCTCTTTCAGAGATTTTATGTCCAAGGACAATTCCTTCATTCACCATAAAGTGGCATTTCTCCCAATTAAGAACAAGGTTAGTTTCTTCGCACCTCTGCAAAACTTTATCAAGGTTGTGCAAACAATTATCAAAAGAAGTTCCATAGACGGATAAATCGTCCATGAAGACCTCCACAATTTCTTCACAAAAGCCATGAAAAATAGCAGACATGCATCTTTGAAAAGTAGCAGGAGCATTGCATAAACCAAAAGGCATACGTCTATAAGCATAAGTTCCATAAGGACAAGTAAAAGTGGTTTTCTCTTGATCATCCTTTTTAACAGCAATTTGAGAAAAACCAGAATAGCCATCAAGGAAACAAAAATGAGTCTTCTTAGACAACCTTTCTAGCATTTGATCTATAAACGGTAGAGGATAGTGATCCTTTTTAGTAACCTTGTTTACCTTTCTATAATCAATGCACATTCTATATCCAACAACTACCCTTTGAGGAATAAGCTCGTTATTCTCATTAGGCACAACAGTCATACCTCCTTTCTTAGGAACACAATGAACAGGACTAACCCATCTACTATCAGCAATAGGATAAATAATGCCAGCATCAAGGAGTTTTAATACCTCATTTCTTACCACATCCTTCATCTTGGGAATTAGGCGGCGCTGATGCTCCACAACTGGCTTCGCATCTTTCTCCATATTAATGGCATGCTGACATAAAGTAGGAGAAATCCCTTTTAAATCATCAAGAGTATATCCCATAGCTCCTCGATGTTTCCTCAATATCTCCAATAATCTTTCTTCTTCCTTTCCTGAAAGTTTAGAACTAATAATAACAGGATATATTTTCTTATCATCAATATAAGCATATTTGAGGTCATCAGGCAAAGGTTTTAATTCAAACACAGGATCTTCTCTAGGCGGCAAAGTGGTACCAAGATCCTCCACATGTAGATTATGCTTGAGTAGTGGTGGTTGACGAAGGAGAATATCGTCAATCTCTTCTCTTTCCTTGCTAAAAACATCACTTTCGTGATCTTCCATGAATTGCTGCAAGGCATTATTAGGGGCAAGAGCAATAGAAGCAAGCTGCTCAACTCGAAAATTTTCATTAGGCGTGTCATTTTCATAAGAAGTCTTAGCAAACTTGGAAAAATTAAACTCATAAGACTCTCCATTAAACTTAGTAAAAAAATTCTCTTTCTTACAATCTATCACGGCGCCACAAGTGTTCAAAAAGGGTCTACCAAAAATAATAGGACAAGTTTTACTAGCCTCCTTACCGAGTACTAGAAAATCAGTAGGGTACTTAGTCTTACCGCAAAGAACTTCCACATCTCGAACAATACCAAGAGGCCAAACAGTCTCTCGGTTAGCAAGCTGAACAACCACATCAATATCTTCAAGTTCACAAGCGCCAATCTCGTGCATAATTTCTTTATAAAGCTCCAAAGGAATAGCACTTGCACTAGCACCAATATCACATAAGCCATAATAGCAATGATCTCCAATCCTGACAGAGATAACAGGAACACTTGCTTTCCTGTGCTTTTTAGGATGTGAAAGAATGTTAGAAGCATCTTCACAAAAAAGAATATATTCATCTCCTACATCTTTAGTTACAAGATCTTTCAATATAGCAACAGGTGACTTAATAGTAATTTGCTCATCAGGCTCTGCAGCTTTCTTAGTACTTTTATTAGACACACTTACCAAAGTAGAGTACTTCTTTACCTTAGCAGGGAAAGGTGTCTTCTCAAAATAAGGTTCAGGCACGAGGCTATCAACAGTACAAACTTCAGTAGCTGCAGCAGGAATATGACTAATAGAATCTTTGTAAGGCGCATGATATTTGTTCCAATCTTTCTTTGGAACATCAATATAAGAGGCAAAGGCCTTAAGACAATTAGCAAGTATTTGGGAATCAAGACCATAAGCAGTGCTAACACTATGAAAGTCATCGGTTCCCATAAAAGATTTAATGCATTCATAATCATAGTTTATACCTGACTTCCTACCTTTGTCGTTTTCCCATCCTTCAGCATTCTCTTGTATACGGTCAAGAAGTTTCCACTTGGCATCTTCTTTCATATGAGTAAATGATCCAAAGCAAGAAGCATCCAAATAATCCTTATCAGGAAGAGTAAGCCGCGCATAAAAATTATCAATAACAATATTATTGGGGAGCTCATGAATGGGGCATTTGAGCATTAGTAACTTCAATCTCCCCCACGCTTGGGCAATACTCTCTCCATCATGAGGCCAAAAATTATATATCTTGTTACGGTCTTTATGAATTTCACTTGGAGGATAAAACTTGGAATAAAAGAGAGGCACAATATCCTCCCATGCCATAGATGGACCATCTTGGAGTAGTCGATACCACTCTTCAGCTCTGCCTTTCAATGATATAGAGAATAATTTCTTCTTGACCTGGCTTGGTGAAATACCTGCACACCTGAACAACTCGCATAATTCATGTATAAATAATAAGTGATCACCCGGATGGACAGTTCCATCTCCTGAATAGCAGTTATCCATAATACGCCCAACAATTTTCATAGGTATTTTAAAAGGATCAATTTCAGCAGGCGGTGGCGGTGGTGGTTCCTCCGCATGTGCAGCAGTAGCAGTAGATGTGTTTCCAAATAGGAAACCAAATGGAGAGTTCTCCATAGCAGAGTAAAACAAAAATAAAAGACAAAATAAAAATAATACTCACAGCGACGGTTACCTTTACCAATTCCACTCTTCAATAGCGCTACACTCCCCGGCAACGGCGCCAGAAAATAGTCTTGATGACCCACAAGTATAGGGGGTGTATCGTAGTACTTTCGATAAATAAGAGTGTCGAACCCAACGAGGAGCAGAAGGTGTTGATGAGCAGTTTTGATCAAGGAATCACTGTAAATACTAGCAAACAGGTTTTTGGGAGTATTTAGTAATACGAGTAAATAAAAGACAGTAGTAACAATTGCAGCAAGTGGCCCAATCCTTTATTCAGCAAAGGACAAGCCGGTTGTGTTCTTATAATAACCAAACGTTCTCGAGGACACACGGGAGGTTTCTGTCAAGAGCTTTCGCTTCATAGAGCCAATAGTATTTATTGATTTGGTAAGTGTTATGGGGGTGAACCTGTGCTAGCGCACTACCCTTACTAGGATAAATACACACTTGTGATTATACCCCTTGCAAGCATCCGCAAATACAAGAAAGTAATTAAGATAAATCTAACCACAGCCTTAAACTCTATGATCCTACGCTCCCTGGTGCAATGGTTTCCCAACGGAGGTTTAGGTTTCTGTCACTCCAGCAACCCCACAATCGGTGACCAAATACACAATGCATCTCACTAGGCCCATAAATGGTGAAGTATCATGTAGTTGACGTTCACATGACACCACTAGTGAAATAGCACCACAACAATATCAAACCATTAAATATTTCTCAACGATAATTCACTACTAACATCTTGACTTCTCCCATGTCCTCAAGAACTAAACGAACTACTCACAAGACATCATATGAATCATGATCAGAGGTGAAATAATGGTAAATAACAATCTGAACATAAACCTTAGTTCAACGGTTCCACTCAATAGCATCAACTACAAGAGTAATCAACACCGGGAAAGTTTCCCCTATGAATATATCAAGATCCAACTCAAGATGTTACAGCGGGATGGCGAGGTGATGGTGGAGATGAAGGTGCTGGTGATGGAGATGATGACGATGATGATCCCGATGAAGTCCGGTGCGATGGTGATGATGATGGCGACGATCTCCCCTCTCCGGGAAGGAATTTCCCCGGCAGATTTCTCCCTGTCGGAGAGCTTTTTCTCTCTGGTGTTCTCCGCCCCACAGAGGCGGCTGTGTCTAACTCTGAACCCCCCCCTCGACTTAGGTTTTCGGGGACGATGATGTACGTGAAGGGGCGAGACCAGAGGTGGGCCAGAGCTCCCTCACACAGGGCTGGCGTGGCCAGGGGGCTGGCCGCGCCACCCTAGCGTGTGGGGCCCCCTGGCCTCTCTCGACCCCTCCTTCTGGCTCTGTGAGTCTTCTGGTAAAATATAATTTCTGGGTATTTTTCTGGAATTTTCCTGATCTTCAAAATATGGTCTCTTGATGGTCCTTTTTCCAGCAGAATCCTGACTCCGGCAGCAACTCCTCCGATGATCATCAAACATGTGAAAACAAAGGAAATAACATAAGTATCATATCTAAATATGAAATATATCAATGAATAACAGTAAATTATGATACAAAATAGTGATGCAAATTGGACGTATCACTTATCACCCACAGACAGGGGGACAGACTGAAAGGACCAATCAGATTTTGGAGGATATGCTTAGAGCATGTGCGTTGGATTTTGGAGGATCATGGGAAGAACATCTACCACTGGCAGAATTCTCATACAACAATAGTTACCAAAGTAGCATCCAGATGGCACCATTTGAAGCACTCTATGGAAGGAAGTGCCGATCACCCATCTGCTGGTATGAAACGGGAGCCGGTAAGGAATTTCATCCAGACTATGTGAAGGAAAGACAACATGCCATTGACATCATCCGTGATCGATTGAAGATTGCTCAGAGTAGGCAGAAGAGTTATGCAGATTCAAAGAGGAGGACATGTGAACCTCAAGTTGGGGATATGGTTTATCTTCGAGTTAGCCCAATGAAGGGGGTACATCGTTTTGGAGTCAAGGGAAAACTGAGTCCAAGGTATACTGGACCTTTCAAGATTCTAAGTCAAAGGCGAGGAGTAGCTTTTGAATTGGAGCTACCAACACAGCTATCAAAGGTTCATAATGTGTTTCATTCGTCACAACTTCGAAAGTGTATGAAGATACCAGAAGAAACTATATCCTATGAAGACGTGGAATTACAAGCAGATTTGACCTATGTGGAGGAACCGTCAAAGATCTTAGCTGAAAACTGGAAACAACTTCGCAACAGAGCCATTAAATATTGCAAGGTGCAATGGAAACATCACCCGGAAAGAGAAGCTACCTGGGAGAAGGAAGAAGATCTAAGGACAGCCTATCCCGAATTCTTCAGGTACACCTTACCCCAAACTTCGGGACGAAGTTTTTGTTAAGGGGGGAAGTCTGTAATGTCCCAACATGTAGGACAACTTCGGGGTAGAATAGAGGGGTTCTGTGCATTTCATCTGAAATTACGGGATTTTTTCACGCTTTTGTTACTAAAAACCTAAGAGTGATCGAATCTCTCTTCGAGGGGGAATGGTGAACTCTCAAAGTGCTAAAGATTTGGACATGACCTCTTTTGATCAATTGATTGTGGGAAACAATTAAGTTGAATGATTAAAGCTTAAAGGACATTTGAAAATTAAAACTTGAATTTGAATTTGAACTTAATTTAAATTCAAATAGCACATTTAGAAAGGATAAATGATTCAAATAAGAAAAACTTTGGACTTTATTAATTACCAACACATTATACATTGTCTTTACAATGTCTATGAATAAAAGAATATTACAACAATGGACATTCATAGAATGTTACAATCTGAAGCTAAAAGAAAGAAAATAAAGAAGTAAAGAAAAATACAAGTTATGATTAAATCCTAAACTATCTTGATCATCAAATCATTCTTCTTCTTCATTCTTCTTATCACCTGCATACAAAGGAGAATACAAAAAGAAAGGCCACCATGGTATTACAAGTGTCAATCAAATTTAAAAGAAGCACTGTTGATAATCATCAAAAGGATGATCTTATCAACATGACTCACACCAAAAATATCTGCCTTGAACCAATCTGGCCGGCCAAGCCACCAAGCAGGCAAGCAGCTGGTCACCAGATGCATGCTTGGAGGTGTCAAGACACCAGCACATAGGAAGAAGTATAAAAGAGAGCACTGTGTGTGAAACTGGTCGACTAAGAACCCTAGCCGACCAGCACACAGCACCAGCACACCATAGCACCAGCACCAGCACACCACAGAACATAGCACTAGCACCAGCACATAGCACCAGCACCACAGCAGCACAAGTTCTCTCTGCTCATGAGTTGAGCATCAGGAGGGAATTCACCTCACCAAATCAAACCAATAGCCAAAGCCAAAGCAACATGGTTACTTAAACAAGATCAGGAGCAGCAAGGGGCAAGCCAAGCACCTGGGAGGTGCAGGGCAGGCAAGGTGGGAAGCCAAGCACAAGGAGGTGCATGGCAAGCCACTAGGAGGAGCAGGGCAAGCACAAGAGCCATTGATCAAGCTCAACCAAAAAGCATCATCAACATCACCACAACTACTCATCACAGCCAGCACAAGAACAAGGTATAACTAGGACTTGCATAGCCTTGAGTAAAACCTTGCAAGCATCCAAATTCTGGCATACACAGGAAAATAACAGCAATGAAACCCTCGGCACCAAATCCTTCTGCTAAGCAGAACACTTAGGAGGTTTGGGGAGGTTTTTCTCCTCAGACTTACAGAGAAGTGCTCTGTAAAATCTTCATAGGAAGATTTAGCCAATAGGAAGCAAGCCAACAAGCATCAGCAAGAGTAAAAGCCTCAGACCATGCATCCTAGGCTAAGACTAAGATCATCTTGAAGATCTGTTCTTATCAGTAAAGTTATTGCACAATATGATGATCTAGCCAGTGATAGAAATCACCAAGCATGTTTAACATCACCAACAGCAGCCATCCAATTTAATTATCAAGCAAAGATTGTGAACCTCACATGGAGGAAGCACAATCAACACCTAATAATAACAGTTGCATGCTGTCAATGAATAACATGATTTAGAAAGCAACAAAACCTTTAGAAGCATACAAATCAAGCATGAATTACTTGATAAAGGCAATCATCACTGAAACAAGTTTTCAGTTCATAAAAGGCAACAGAATCATAACAAGCTCAGCATGTTATTATCATCATAAGGATAACCATATGAAATTAACTGGTAGCAGTTTACATTGCAAGCCAGAGATCACCAATTAGACAAATGATAATCACAGAGTAAGCATTTCAAGCAAGCAACACTGAATTTAGTTAAGAAGCTCTTAACTGAATATCATGCTAACAGTAGCCACCATATCATAGACATTTGAACAAGCTAACAACACTGGAGAGAATCCCCAGTTAAGCATATCAAGTTCAGTTAAGAAACTCTTAACTGAATCTTGCACTGACAATTGCACAGCATACAGAGCATCACAACACAAGCTCCAGCAGAGCAACAACAACAATAGCAGCACAAGAGTGAGCAAAGCAGCAACAGCATAGCGCAGCATAGGCAGGCATGCCTGGCTCGCTGGCCAGGCCACCAAGATCGAGCACAAAAGCTAGGAGAAGGAGAACTCACTGGAATGCTCACAGAGGAGCACGGCGGAAGACCATGGCGGTGACACGACGGCGCAGCCACGGTTGTGGCGGTAAGGCCACCCTTCAGTAGCTGCACCGATGAGGAGGCGGCGACATTCTCATGGCCGAGCACAGCACGGCAGCGGCGTCGGGGTTGCAGTGGCCGTCCAACCGACGCAAAGCCGAGGAGATCACCACCAGCACTGCCAAGCACAGGAAGAAGCTCTAGCAAGCTCGCCGCAGTAGATCGAGCCACTAGGGCAAGATCCACAGAGGCGGAGCTCAACGGCGATAGCGGCGATTGGAGGCGGGGGTGATGAAACCCCGCGGTCAGGAGGTGGAGCGCAACGAGCTGAAGCAGAAGCGCCAGAGGGCGGCGACAGATCTCGCCGGAGCCGGGCGAGGGGCGCGTCGGCGACGCGAGTCGCCAGAGGCGGATAGGGTTAGGGTTCCGACCGAGTGAGGGAGAGAGTGAGGGGGCGGCTGGGCCGGGCCGAGCCAGTTCGGTCAGGTCACCTTGGTGGACTGACCGGTGGGCCCAGGCTGTCAGCCCATCTTTTTATTTTTGATTTAATTGTTTTGAGTCAAAAACCTTTAAGAAAAACCCTAATCTGTTTAAAAATAAACCAGAAAATACCAAAAATAAACTAAAAATAATAAGCAATTATTTTTAGCCCTTTTTATAAGTTTGAATCCATTAAGTAAATAAAGTAATCTCATGAGTCATTTATACAAAAGAAAAAGGAGTAATTATTTTTGGCCTGAAAATAATAAAAATTATGCAATTAAGCAAATTTGGCAATTCTTAAATAAAATTCCATTCAAGAATATTTGACAAATATCCTTGAATGAAATTACCCTTAATATATATTCTTTAAAATCATAAAAAGAATATATCAAGTTTAATAAGTAAATAGACCATTTTGGGGGGGAAATAATTCCAACACACCATAAAGCATGCATTTATGAATCTTTAAACATTGCCCTTATTGGACAATGATGCTGTTTTTCAGAACCCGAGGTCCCGGGTCACTTCAATAAATCCAACTGCACTACCTTGCAATTTGCAGGCAAGTTCACTCTTACTCATATCTCTTGCTTACTTTTAGTAAATTACTTGCAAATATATCGGTGGTATGATTATTATTGCATTGAAAAGCAAAAGGTTCTCTTTTTATAATTACTATGATTAGCTGGTTATCGACCCGAGTGGTGGTAACCTAGGATGGCTGGCAAATGGAACCACAGTAAGATTGTTGTGGTGGAGGTTCCATTTGTTCGGGAAAGTGAACCTAGGACTTAATAACAAATGTTGCCAGTGATTCTAGCGCCGTAAATTACGGTCAACCATGAGATCTAGAATGGGACGGAGAAGTCAGCTGTATCTTTTTCCTCTCGCATGCCAACGGATCAGTAGTCGAGTGTTGTCCTGCGCGGGCTACTATAGTGCATAGTGGGGGAACAGAATTTCTTGTCGGGCTGCCTATAGTATAGGGGGGACAAGCTGGCTAATTGATCTATGATGGATTGTAACGGTCATCCAGATCGGTCTACCCATATTGCATAGGGGAGGGCACCGGGGGTCCGGATCGGTCTACCTATGGGGTCGTCCATAGTGTAAAGGGGAGGACCAGTGCGCCAATCGGTCTGCATATGGGTATAGGGGAGGATGGACTTACAAAAAGGTGGGTCTGCGAGGTCGCGGAGAAGAACGGTGATTGGCTTGGATCATCAACTGGGCCCCATACCAAGGAAGTATGGATGGGAAAGTACGCCCGGTTGTGCAGCAAAGTGTTGATCTCTCATGGGTACAAGTGACCACCTCTGCAGAGTGTACAAAAAGTATCAAGATACTCCCTGTTCCGGGAAGGAGCTGCAAACGCGGCCGGAAAGGAGCCCGTCGAAGCTCTAATCAACCTGTGAAGGCTGACGGACATAGTTCTTCTAAATAAAAGCAATCTTTGAAGAAATGATTATAAAACTGCATTGACCTAAGACTTACGAGTCGATGGTCGTAGCTAGTGCATTATACACCTCTATCCTGTTAAATGAACTTGTTGGGTAACGCTCGTTACTCACCCCATTCCCTCTTAACCCTTGCTTAGACTTGGAGGGCCAGAACGAGGAAACTGAAGGCGCATCGGAGGACTACGAGGAAGTCTACTACGAAGAACCGGACCTTTTCGGTGGAATAGAAGGTGTGGATTACACGATCGTCTATGGAAACAACGAAGGAGCCGAGGAGGAGGCCGACAACTAGTAGTATAGGGTAGTAATATAAGTCACAGGAACTTTATAGAATAAAGTGACTTAAGCAAGTTATCATGTTTAGTCTACTTCTATCAGTCATAGTTAAGGTTTATAGCATCAAGGTAGAACCTACTAGTGTTCCTCTTTGGACCGAGGAGGAACTGGAATCCTTTATAAGATTATGGCTTATAATATTAAGTGCTTGAATAAAGACCACTATGTTTCTGTTGTACCACTCTGAGGAATGTAATATTTGTGAAATGGTACTTCACGAGTGTTATGTCAATGACTTGCATACTACAAAATGCAGTGGTATGCTGGGTCACCACACTAGGCCGCAGTCTACACAAGCTCCTTCTTGTACCACTTTTTTGCATAAAGCTTTTTCTCTTTTCTAACCATTCAAACTTTTTATAAATACCTCTTTTGATGAAAATCAATAAAGACCAGAGGCAAAAATACACCTTGATGAAAAGATATAACAAGATCTGAACCAAATCAAGGCGAAAATCGAAAGCTAAACGCAGTTCTAGAAAAAGAGAACACTCGTTGAAACGATAAGAATGAAAAACGGAGTGTTCTTGGCAAATGAAAAGCAAGGCAACTTCTCCAAAAGAAATTTGTTGGGGTCCAACCATTTATTGCAGCAAACAAAACAAAACTAAACTGAAAACTAAAAACAACTGACGCTCCAAGAAAAACGCATAACGCATGAAGCAATAAAAATATAGTGTCTTGAAAGGTGACCTGATTTTTGCTGATGAAGAAGGGGTGCCTCGGGGGCATCCCCAAGCTTTGACGCTTGTACCTCTTGGATATTTCTTGGGGGTTGCATGGGAATCCCCAAGCTTGAGCTTTTGTCCATTCTTCATCTCATCTCATCATTCTCCAATCCCTACACTTGAAAACTTCCTTCATACAAAACTAAACACAATTCTATTAGCAATGTTAGCATAAACATAATAATGAATCAAACCTTTTCAGTTCAGATTTCAACACAAAACCACCACAAATATAGCATATACTACTGTAGCAACTTCCCCAAAAGTTCCATGATTAAAAGAACTCAAAAAGAAAGCGATCGAGAGGCAAACATAAATAGTGGCAGAAATCTGTCAAAACAGAACAGCTGATAAAGGTCGATTTTTTAGAGGGTTTTCTGTTGCTCAAATCAAAAAGTGTTCAACTAATGAAAGGTTGGATATAACCTGGGGCATATGCACAAGAAATTTCAGGTCCAAAAGATATACAAATAATTTTCACGAATTTTTACGGTGCAGCACCAAAAACTGTTTCAGGACAGCAACATCTCCAAATCTTACCTCACTCAAATTAGAGGCTTCTCTTGGCACAACAACGAAATAAAAAGGATAAGGAGTGGTTATTACAGTAGTAATAACTTCCAAGACTCAAATAAAATAAAAATTACTGAAAATAAACAATGGGTTATCTCCCAAGAGTGCTTTTCTTTAACGCCTTTGAGCTAGGCACAGTAATTTGCAAAGATACTCATGTAGGCGCCATAAAAGAGCTTAAGGCAAAGGCGCTATATAGAAACTTAAAGCAAGAGAAAGCATCAAAAAGCATATGTGAAGCACATTTAAATCTAAACCACTTCCTACGAAAAATAGTCTTATAAAGAGACAAGTCATGAAAGCGCAAAGCAAAAAGCATAGGAAGACAAAACAAGTACAACTTCAAGAATTGCAACATAAAGAGGGGAAACTCTATATTGTTGAGATCCATAAAACCATGTTTCCCTCTCTCATAATAACTTTCAGTAGCATCATGAATAGAATTAACAATATAACTATCACATAAAGCATCCCTATCATGAGCCACATGCATAAAAGAATTAATACTCCCCACATGAACAATCGTAGTAGGGGCAGATTCAACAGAATAATTATTCTCATCACCATAATCATCGAAAATAGGAGGCATATTGTAATCATAACTAATTTTCTCCTCAAAAGTAGGTGAACTGAAAATATTATACCCATCATCATAACCATCATAAACTAGAGAACAGCTATTTCGCAAAGCATATTCATCAAACATATCA
Organism: Dactylis glomerata; assembly: GCA_007115705.1. Taxonomy (NCBI): domain Eukaryota; kingdom Viridiplantae; phylum Streptophyta; class Magnoliopsida; order Poales; family Poaceae; genus Dactylis; species Dactylis glomerata. Next base: position 367,029 of record QXEO01001975.1, on the reverse strand, counting down.
TCATAAGAGGGAACATGGATAGTACTAATGGTACAACAATTATTAACCTTAGAATTGGTACCAAAAAGATTTTCAATATCAAAAGTAGAGTGCTTTTCCCAATCATGATCACTAACATAGGTAACAGGCATGAGAACATCATCCCAATCAGAATTATCATAATCTATAGCAGGATCATAACGCTTAGGGGAAGATATCATGTCCTCTCACCTTTTACTCCTCTTCTTCTTCTTCATACTCTTCTTACTCTCTCCTTTAGGAGGGAGAGACTTGAAGGGCATCTTCTCCACATATTCTTTAGGAGGGAAAGGCATCTTCTCCACATAATCTGGTTTGCTGACAGAAACAACAGAAGAAACTTTGGAGGATTCCTCCTCTCTATCAATAAGATTGAAACATCTATTAGTCCTGTCATAGCTTGGCAAAACATCATGTTTTATAAGATCTTGTAAGTAAGTATTTGCGAGACAATCTTTAGCACAATAGAGACGACAACCACGAAGGGTGCTATTAATATCAACATCTCTCATATCAACCAAAGAAATCTTTCTAGATATCTCTTCACAATTCAAAAACAAAGTAAGCTCATCATACTGATTGAAAGTAATCTTATCATCACAATACAAATCTGCGGTACTCGTTCGATTAATTGGGCATTGAAAATTAAAGTGACCCTTTTTACCGCAAAGTTCACAAAGAAAAGGATAAAGCTCACAAACCCTTTCACCAAGCACATCTAGATCCCTGAGCCACATACTGGTTTCTTCATTTGCGTGGGTGATGCAATAATATTCCTTGTTGTAACTCTGTTCACAAGGTCTATGTATTCCACAAAAATTAACATGCTTATAAGAAATAGGACTTTTAGAAGTTTGAGCATGTTTATTGCAATCATCAATAACAATATCACTTTCTATGCAAGTGTCCTTAAAAGGTTCATGATACATGTCCCCATTTCCTTTAGGAACATTCATATGGGAAGCAAAGGCTTTAAAGCAATCAACCATAATTTGAGGATCAAGACCATATTTAGCACTAAGCTCTTGAAAATTAGCAGTTTCAGCGAAAGACTTAATGCAATCAAACTCGTAATTCATACCTTTGTCGCTATCCCAACCTTCAATATTGTTTTGAATTGTCTCAAGCAGATCCCACTTGGTGTCAACATCCTTGCTTGTGAAAGACCCATCAAAGCATGCATCTAGATAGTCCTTGTAATATCCTGAAAGCCTTGCATAAAAATTATTAATAACAATATTACGAGGAAGATCATGAATAGGACATTTGTGCATTAGTAACTTCAATCTTCCCCACGCATGGGCAATGCTTTCTCCCTCATGCGGATGGAAATTATAAATGTAATTTCTATCTTTATAAACCTCACTAGAAGGATAGAATTTAGAATAAAAGAGAGGTACAATTTCCTCCCAGTCGACAGGTCGGCCATCCTTCAGTGTTTTATACCATTCCGCAGCTCTGCCCTTTAGTGATAAATAAAATAGCTTCCTCTTAACTTGGTTCATTGAAATACCTGCACACTGGAACAACTTGCATAATTCATGTATAAAGAGCAAATGATCACCGGGATGGACAGTTCTATCTCCTAAATAGCAGTTATTCATAGCACGATCAACAATTTTCATATGTATTTTAAAAGGATGAGGAGCACAAGCATCATTAGAAACATCACATATGGGAGATAAAATATCATCAGAGAAAACTTTCTCCACTAAAGCTGGGGAACTAAAAATATCATTCTTAACAAAACCAGCTTCCCCAAGCTTAGACTTTTCCATAGCATTAACAATAACGGGATTCAAAGCATTCGTACTAATAACATTGCTATGCGAAATAAGCTCCAAAGGTTTTTCAATTTTCTCTTCAAATCTAAACTTAGGAAAAAGACTAAAGAACTCTTTACTTTCCATTAAGCCTAACTAGTGAAAATAAAAACAAGAAACAAAAAGATATAATTACAGAATCTAAAGGAAATAACTCCGAGCACTCACCAGCAACTAAAAGACTTAGTAACCAAAGAATGTGAGTACCTTTTACCTTACCTCCCCGGCAACGGCGCCAGAAAAGAGCTTGATGTCTACGCACGTGTCTGTTTTTGTAGACAGTGTTGGGCCTCCAAGTGCAGAGGTTTGTAGAACAGCAACAAGTTTCCCTTAAGTGGATCACCCAAGGTTTATCGAACTCAGGGAGAAAGAGGTCAAAGCTATCCCTCTCAAGCAACCCTGCAATTACGATACAGAAAGTCTCTTGTGTCCCCAACACACCCAATACACTTATCAGATGTATAGGTGCACTAGTTCGGCGAAGAGATAGTGAAATACAAGTAGTAGTGATGATTATGAGTAGTAAATGTAATATGGAATAAGTATCACTGCAAGCAAACATGTAACAAAATAGGAAGTAAATGGTGTGCAATGCTTGGAAACAAGGCCTAGGGATCATACTTTCACTAGTGGACACACTCTCAACAAATATAACATAATTGAACCAATAGATACTATCATCCATATGCAACTCAAAACAATTCTCCAATGGAAAACGAACACTAATCATGCGTAGGGCTACGAAGCACTCCTCAAAGTCCGTATATACCCAAACTAGATTGTCCCACACTATCACCATGAACGCACTAGATGGTTCCAACAAACACCAACAATTCATAGAGATATTAACCAAAAATATACACATGATGCACACACTAGTCACCTTTACACCATGATATGAGGTATCTCCGGAGAGTATAATAATTAAGCATAGGAGTAGCATAATATTTGAATAATAACATCTACCAATTCAACTAGATACAAAGCTCACAATCACATAAAGATCACATCATGGGAGAGAGAGGTGAACCACATAGCTACCGGTAGAGCCCTCAGCCCCGGGGGAGAACTACTCCCTCCTCATCATAGGAGACAGCAAGGTTGATGGAGATGGCGGTGAGGTCGATGGAGACGGCGGAGACAGCGATGGAGATCGATGGAGATGGCTCCGGGCGCACTTCCCCATCCCGGCAGGGTACCGGAACAGAGACTTCTGTCCCCCGAAATTTGTCGACGGCGGCGGCGGAGCTACGGAACTCTTTCTGGAAAATTGACGATCCCCCTAGGGTTTTCCGTCCCGAGGATTTATATAGGCGAAGGGGCGTCATCAGGGGGCTGCCAGGGAACCCTCACACATAGGGGGCGCGACCAGGGCCTGGGCCGCACCGCCCTGGTGTGTGGGGCCCTCATAGCCCCACTCCGCCTCCTCTTCGGTTCTCTGGAAGCTTCGGTGAAATTCTAGGCGACTGGCTTTGGTTTCGTCCAATTCCGAGAATATTTCCTATGTAACTTTTCTGAAACACAAAAACAACAGAAAATAGGGAACTGGCACTATGGCATCTTGTCAATAGGTTAGTTCCGAAAATCGCATAAAAACGCCATGAAGTGTAACGAAACACAAGGCAAATGGTGTAAAAAAAAGCATGGAGCATAAAAAATTATAGATATGTTTGAGACGTATCAATATGCAAGCGGAAAAAGATACAGCTGACTTCTCCATCCCATTCCAGATCTTATGGTTGATTGTTGTTTACTAGAATGACTGGCGACGTTGGTTATTAATTCCTAGGTAAACTTTCCAGTTGCAGTGGGACCTCCACCATACTCATACCATGGTCCCACTGCCCACCATCCTAGGGCAACAACCATTCCGGTTGAAACCACTACTTCATATTAATCATGAAAAGTGAACCTTTTGCTTTTCAATGGAGTAGTAATACCACAGGTATGTATTTGCAAGTAATTTGATAGAGATAATCAAGAGATATAAGCAAGAGTGAACTTGCCTTTTTGACTGCAAGATTATGCGAGTCAAGGTCTTCGATACAATATAAATACCAATTCTGAAATAGCAATCATCATCCGGTAGGGATGATGTTAGAAATCTGCAGCATGTTATGCATAATATATGCTATGCATCGATCTAAGCGTAACCTAACCCCAATGATTTGTTATCATTAAATTATGGTGATTTCTTTATGATGTGTTGCACTTTTAAATCACACCAGAACACGATTGTTAAGCATTTTAGGATAGCTCACTATCAGGTTGCTATTAAAAGGATAAGACTTTAACAACAGCTATTGTTTTAGGGTTTTATCATCATTCCTTGTTACAAGTGAATGATGATTAATAGTGAAGACATGAAATTAACACCTTTAAGTTGCATCTTATAATTAACAATCACTTGGTTAATCATGGATATGTAAAGTGGAAGTAAAGCATATCACATAACAATACCTAATTAGTTTTAGGGTTGACAACAATCTTAACATATGTAGTAAAGTATTTGTTTGATGGCATAAGAGTTGTTGTGATGATTAACTGATGTTCTTCAAAAGAATAACTTTTGAAGAACATACCCTTAATGGATACTTACTAATTAGATTCAGTTTTAGTTACTTACCTTCCAAGAATATTTAAGTAGTTAAGAAAACATAATCTTTTTAATTAATAGTTGTTAGGATTTGAACCACAATTTTTAAATGGTTTCTAAATTGGTTTTAGACAGACTCATGATTTAAAGTAATTCTTAAAAAGACATATTTCAATTACCAGATTATAGTTGAAAATAGATTTTAATACAAGCCAATAGTTATTTAGGATTTTTCTTGATTTTAGTATTCAAAAATTATTTAGGGAAATAGTTTTAGGTTTTTAAACACTAATAGTAAATTTTTAAAGGTACTCAACTTAAATAATGAAATGTTGTTTCAATAAACTAATTTGAGTTATAAACATTTATTTTTCATTTTAGAAAAGTCTTTTGATTCCTAAATTGTTTCAAATTCATATTCAAAAATAGTACTTAAGCATGTTTTTAATTTCACTCAAAATTATTCCACACAAGTATATAATATTATAATACAAACAGATAGGTCTTATTTTTGTGATCATTTTGGTATATCATATGTATTTTTCTAACTAGAGATGAAATTTCTATGAATTTTCTAAGTTTCTGATGTTTTCTGGAATTCTGAGTAAATGAAAAAATGCTAATTTGGAATTTGAATTAGTACTGAATACCTTTTGTACCATGTCTAACCTACCCCAGACACTGACCAGTGGGGTCACTAGACAAGTCAGCAGCCACGAAGGCTTGACCAGGTCAAACCGGTCAATGGAACCCGACCGATCACGTCACCCCATCGACGGTGAGCTGCCAATGCGGCGGCGAGCGGTGGAGATGCCGATTTTAGGTTCCCGGGGATGGGTAGTCGCACACGTTTGAACCACGGGATCAAGACAAACCTAACTGAGGCATTGGAGTGACCAAATGATCACCGGAGTTGCTCCGACAAGCACACCTGCGGCGGCGCACTCCAGCGAGAAGACGAAAATGAGCTACAGCTAACTATAAAATGCGGGAGATGGCTCCAAAGATGCGTTGGCTCACCCTGAAGCTGATGGATTGGTCGTAGAAGTCGATTATGGTCGGAGGCGAGGGCATCGACATGAATCCCGGTGAACTACTGCGGAAGGAAGTCCGTCGATTCGTGCTACATCGGGCTCCCCTTCTCGATTCCTTCTACAGGGATGACCTACAAAACCTCTCGGAGCTTCGGGGATGCTCAACTGAGCTTGGGGTGGCCTCCATCGTCGGCTAGCTAGAGATGGGTCAACGACAATCTGCAGGGATTGCGGGGGATAGAGGAAGAACAAGAGAGATTGAGTCGGAGGAGACGTTCTAGGGTTTCATAGAAGGGCTCCCGACGGTTTTATAGAGCTCGAAGCGGTCTTATCATCGACGAGGATGTGGAGGTCGCCGGCGCACTGTCGCCTGCTCCAGAGAGAAGAAGAGGAAGACGATGACATCCTCTACTGATGGGTAGGTCCCGCTCATCAGCCTAATACCGAAATGGTATGTTTGGCCGGGCTCCGGTTGGGTTGGATGCTGGGCCGATCGGTGGGCTGCGGCCCAGGTAAGCTTCTTCTCTTTTTTCTGTCTTGTGATGGCGCCAGTGGATATATAGATCACCGACCAGTTGGGAACCCCAAGAGGAAGGTATGATGAGCACAATAGCAATTTTCCCTCAGTAAGAAACCAAGGTTTATCAAACCAGTAGGAGAAAGCCAAACTTGAGAAGGTGATGCTTGCTAGCTTAGTGACACTCCAACAAGGACGCCGTTAACGATTACTTGTTAGCGCGTCTTCAACTAGTAGCAACGCGGAACCTGCACACAACACAACCAAATACTTTGCTCCCAACTTACGATGAGGTTGTCAATCTCACCGGTTTGCTGTAAACAAATGTATGAGCGTATCGAGTGGAAAGCAGTAGTAGTATGCAAGAAAGTAAACAATGCGAGTAAAGTAAACATGTGATAGCAATATAAAGAAAGTTGGACCGGGGTCCACAGTTCACTAGTGGTGTCTCTCCATAAAATAAATAACACATGCTGGGTAAACAAATTACAGTTGGGCAATTGATAGAATAAAGATAACGTGCATATGTCGCGAGGATCACTATGAGATTTACTCTCGGCATTACAACAAAATACATAGACCGCCATCCAACTGCATCTATGACTAATAATCCACTCACGGGGATATCGTCCAAACACCCCATGAGTATTAAGTTGCAAACAACAAATAATTGCAATAAGCAAAGTGTGTAATGTAAACAAAACGAATGTCCTTGGACACAAGAATATTGTTTTCTCCCTAGTGGCAATAGCGCATCTACAACCTTAGAGGTTTTTGTCACTCCCCCAGATTAAATAGAGGCATGAACCCAACTATCGAGCATAAATACCCCCTCTTGGAGTCACTAGTATCTACTTGGCCAAGATAGCTACTAACAACGAGAGCATGCAAGATCATAAACAACATAGAGATAACATAAGATATATGATTCAGCACATCAACTCAACATAACACCAATATTCATCGGATCCCAACAAACACAACATGTAGAATTACATAACGGTGATCTCGATCATGTAAGGCAGCTCACGAGATCTAAACATGAAGCACATGGTGGAGAAGACAACTATCTAGCTACTGCTATGGACCCATAGTCCAAGGTAGACTACTCACTCATCGCGCTGGAGGCAAGCATGGCGATGAAAAAGACCTTCGGTGGCGATTCCCCTCTCCGGCAGGGTGCCGGGAAGAGCTTCTGGACCCTCCTGATCTCGGGTCGACGACGGCGGCGGATCACGATGTGTTTCTGGAAAATTGATCGGGGCTTTAGGTTTTTTCCGTCGGGGGGTCTTTATAGACGAAGGGGCAGCGTCAGAGGTGGACCAAGGTGGTCTCACCCATAGGGGGCGCGGGCCAGGGGCAGGCCGCGCCGCCCTATGGTGAGGCCAGCCTCTGGCTCGGCTCCGACTCCTCTTCGGTATTCTGGAAGCTTTGTTTAATATCTGGACGTTCGGCTTTTGTTTCATCCAATTCCGAGAATATTTCCTATGTAACTTTTCTGAAACACAAAAATAGCAAAAAATAGGGAACTGACACTGTGGCATCTTGTTAATAGGTTAGTTCTAGAATATGCATAAAAACATCACGAAGTGTAACGAAACACTAAGCAAATGGTGTAAAAACAAGCATGGAGCATAAAAAATTATGGATACGTTTGAGACGTATCATCTTGTCTTTCTTTTCTTTTTCTGTTTTGCTTTATTCTATTTGAATTTGAATCTGGTTTGGATGGTTTTGGGTTTAAGAATTCTTACAAAATGTGAATTCTACTGGTATAATATGTTGCATGAGTAAATTTTTTGCAGGTGCATTAGCACATAAGATATCTTAGATATTACTAGGGTTTAGATAGGAATCTTAATAAAGATTAATTCAATCCCGATTACTTGAGAGTACAAGTTATTTTGTGAATGACCTTAATGGATTGCTAGTACTTACTTTGTATGTTAATTTTATATAAGAAGCAAACAAGTGAGCCTCCAATTTAGTATTAGTTTCCCTAAAAAAGGGTATATTAGAATGCATCAATTTATGTCTGCCCCATTGAGTTAATAATATGGAAGTTCCCTATGGAACTAACTTAGGTTAATATTAGGTTCTCAATCCTTCATTTGAATATACTTGACACCTATATATCACAAAGAAGACATATTAACATGAGGTCCAGACATGTGATAAGAGGTGAGTTGATTACTATATAAAGAATTTGGTTAATCTTGGGAAGGTTATGGTTTGGTCACTCTTGTTGGGTTTAGAGGTAAGATCTCATTTTAGGGTTTTACTCATGATCACAAAGTAATGCATAAGCTACAATACGAATTAGAGAATAGGTTCCAAAGGGATGGGTGAAAGGTGTAGAGTTTGATAAGATTGCACCCTCCTTTATTGAAAGGACTTTGATCAGTCTAGGAATAGAGTTAGTGTGATATAAGATTTACCTAAATAGGAATTTAGGATTTAGACTTGTGCTACCTCTTCCTATATACCAAGTTTCTTTGTTTAAGTCAAGCATGTTCTTGCACCAAGGGTCTCTACTTGATCTTCATAAGAATGTTTCCCTCCTAACAAGGATAGGTTTTTTTGACTCCTATACTCCCTCCTGATGATGGATGATATCTGCTTATCAGACCTATTTATCACACGTCCCACTATTTTCTTCCTACAAATCTAGTTAGAGTAAATACTATTGCTTGCTCCTAGTTTTAGCCAATGATGATTTTGATTCAGAGCTATGTTTCTCTTGCCTATGGTGAGTGCTTCCCTTCTCCCATTAACTACACTCCTCTCCTCTCATACTAGACCAACATGGTGGTCTTGTGAAGCTTGTTCTTTGGGAAGTCTGATAAACCTGCGTCTTGTGGCATGCCTCCACCTCCTAGCTGCTTCATCTTGGTCCTATCTACTGTATGGAGTGGCCCAATTTCGTTGGTCTTCTCATACCATGATTTTATGGGGTCAAATGGATGCCATGAGGTTCCTTTTATAGCATTTTAATGCCCACCACGAGTTGACACCTCAAGTGATGATTCTTGTTTGAGCAAGGTGAGTAAGCTACTTGTTGTCAAGCTCACATGCATGAGCATTACTTGGGGTTCAAGCATAGGAAGATATTTTCAAGTGGATAACTATCCTAGGTGGCATTAGGAAGATATTTTCAAGTGGATAACTATCCTAGGTGGCATGATGATTATCCTCTAATAATCTTTATTTTGGACAGCCAAGTGGCATTTGGCACTAAGTGGACTTGTGGCTGAATCAATTCATATTCTTATACTTATTTGTAGTTCATAATTGAGTTGTTATCAATGGATATTGTATTAATTGTTTGAAAGTTTAACTTCCATAGTTCATATTTGAAATGATCTTGTTATTGTGAATTATGCATATTGTCATATCTTATTTGTTCCTATTATAAGTTGTGCTCAAAATATTCAAAGTTAACAAAGGTCATGTTCAAATGTTAAATGATTCTATTTGATTTCATCAAGGCATGATCATAAGAGTTTCAAAATGATCATAGTTATTTTTATTCAAATAGTTTGAACTATTTAATGTAATGTAAATGATTTTAGTTTTGTTATATCTCATATAGTTGGTAAGTTATGATTTAAATAAGAATGTGTGGCTTTTATGCATTCTAGACCTTGTGGTTTACCAATTTTGATAACAAGTTTAAGAGGGAATTGAATTATACCTAACAGTACTGGCTAATTATTTAAGTGGTTAAATTCTATTATAAACCCCTCTACCCAGAATAATAGTTTTCACCAATGTCATGTTGGAGTTTATCGTTCTTCAGTTGATGAGCTACTTCAATTCCATCAACTAAAGAGAAACTTCAATCACTTTGACAAGTTTTATTTAAAAGCGTGAAATTTTTCTAGATTTTCTATGCATGAATGCAATGCACACTTCTGTGTTCTCTCTATTTCTAGCCTCACATCCTGGGATGTTACAGACAATGAACCCGATTTATTCGCTAATTAAACTTGGATAAAGCCACCACTATTACCACCACTTTTCCACACTCATGGTACTGTTAGTTTATGGTTACTTAGTATATTTTATTGTTGCAACACTAACAATTACTTTCTTGTATTTATTATGTTGCAAAGCTATCTCTCATACCCGTATTGTTGCTCTAGTTTTATTTCCTAGATAATGCAAACATTTAGTGTGCGTAGAGTTGTATCAGCGGTTGATAGAACTTGAGAGAACATTTATCCTACCTTTAGCTCCTCGTTGAGTTCGACACTCTTACTTATCGAAAAGGCTACAACCGATCCCCTACACTTGTGGGTTATCAATAGGGCGTGAAGGGGAGATGTGTGCATTAGTTGGAGCAATCTTGCAGTTGGTTTGGGAAAGTGACAGAAATCTCTGAGCTTCTATGGTTTTTATCTTTCTATGGTTGTCTCTCTAAGGAGAAATGATTACCTTGCATAAACATCCAGTGATAGAAAGGATTCCTTGTTTACAAGGATGTGATAACCCCCAACTATAGGGATCACTGTAGCACCTCTTAATGTGGAAGTATGACTGTCGATCCGCAGGAGCAAGAAGGAAAAACTATTACTCTCTCCAACTACAGTGTCACAATTCTAGTTGTTTATGCACTAAAAAACTTAAAGTAACAATGGACGTTGATTTAATGGGATAAAGTAAAAGGTAACAAAATAGTAATAAAAGTGTTCCAAACCTCTAAATGCAAGAGGACAAGAGAAGTAGTTTGCGCTAATGGAAACAATGGACCTGGGTTCATGGTTCACTCAATCCTCTCTCTCTATGGTGATGATCATGTATTAGATGATAAAAATAAGTACAAAGTGTTATGCTTTAGTGATAACTATATGGCGGCTATATGTCCTAAACACATAGTTGAAATAAGTATCCATATGTGTTCTAGTGTCACCCTAGAGCGTGGACTACCACTCCACCAAGTCATACTTCTCCCATTGTTACCCCCAGATAAAGGATGCTTTCTACAACGTTGCTGTCGACCGATGCTTATGTCGGCTGTCACCTCGGACATCACTTTACCCACATACATCATACTCTATAGGAAATACATATCCTAAGACACTAGTGCGATAATTTATAAATTTATGTGCTTTCACAACTCTCCCATCTACCAACACTTGGTGGTGTCAAGCACCTCATTACATGATAGACAAGGCATTATGCATATATAAATTCATTGCATGTATCTTAGGTGCAATCCCAAAGTATGACAAACCATATAGTCTCAACACAATAGTAGATGCATAAAAGATATCATCTCATAGCACAATAACCACCATAAGAATTACATTGATAGTTCCATAATCATGCAAGGCACATCATATGGACTTCAACAATGATAATACATAGAGAGATTGGACTAAGTTACCACCACAAACCCATAGTGCAGGGGGTGAATTACTCCCCCTCATGGTGGAGAGCAAGGAGGAGGTGTTGGTGAGGAGGAGAGGTGGCCGGAGGTGACTCTGGCAGCGATTCCCTCTCCGATCTTTCTCCGGCAACTCACAACAGCTTCTGTTTCATGTCTTTTCTATTTTCTCGGACGCCCCCCTCCGAGAACGCCCAGGGAACCCTTTATATAGTTGGTTTTAGGTCAAGACAAAGAGAACCACGTGAAAATGGACGACATCCGATACACGGATCGCGAACGAGTACTAGTGGCGCGGTCTGCCTTGTTGGGCTTTTCATTTTTGGCTCGTTGGGCCCTTGAGGACTCTACTTTAGCTACTTTTGTTTGTATAGGGCAGACCTACTTTTAGCTTACAGGGGTCCTTGGACACCGGGTCCAAGACCATTTTCTTGGTATTGTTTAGCTACAAAATAGTGTATGACACCCTCTTTTTAAGTGAGAAATTTGTGTGATTTAGAAAGTAGACACTGTGTGATTTTCTGCCTAGGTCCACCCCTGCTCCTCACGTTGAGCTAGCTCCGTTTAGAATCTAAGGACGGCTTAGTTGCAACGTTGCCTCACTTGAGAAAATCGACCTCAACGTTAAACGAAGCAGGGGAGATTTGGGCGATCGGAGTTCTAGAGATGTACTCGTGTCCTCTGTTCATTATAAAAGCTGGATATTAAGGCGGCGGAATGGAGATGGGCCTGGGCTACCTGAAAACTACCAGGCTGGACTAGGTCGCTACATTACATGGGCCATGGCCTGGCCGGGTTTGGGCCGGGCCGGGCTTGGTCAGTTACCCTCGTCCCGGAGACCCCGACAGTCCTCGTCGGAAGAGGGGCCCCGGCTGCGCTCTCCAGTGAGTCTCCACTCCGCACCACCGCTCACCTCACGCACACGAGCGCACACAGACACAGTCCCCCGCTCCCCATACCCCAGCACCCGCTCCGCCGCGTCCGGCGATGCTCCTCTCCGGCCCGCAGCCGCCCACCCCGTCGCTGCTGCTCCCGGAGAGCAGCGGCGAGGACGGCGGCGGCGCCCACGAGCACGACTCCTCCTCGCGCGCCTCCGGCCCGAAGAAGCGCGCCGAGACCTGGGTCCAGGACGAGACGCTCTGCCTCATCGCGCTGCGCCGGGAGATGGACGACCACTTCAACACCTCCAAGTCCAACAAGCACCTCTGGGAGGCCATCTCCTCCAAGATGCGCGAGCAGGGCTTCGATCGCTCCCCGTCCATGTGCACCGACAAGTGGCGCAACCTCCTCAAGGAGTTCAAGAAGGCGCGCAGCCGCGCGCGCAGCAGCGCTGCCGCGGGCGGGAACGGCTCCGCCAAGATGGCATACTACAAGGAGATCGACGACCTGCTCAAGCGCCGAGGGAAGAAATCCGGCTCGCCTGCCGGGAGTGGCGGTGCCGCCAAGAGCCCCACGCCCTCCTCCAAGATCGAGTCCTACCTGCAATTCGCGGATAAAGGTATGATGCTTCTCCCTGCCCCTGCTGAAATGAATACACCTTCGGCTTTTGGTCATACGGATTGGGTACGCATCAGCGAGTTAGGTATACATCAGTGAATCGTCGGCTATGCAGCGCTAATTCCTACCAACTTAAGCTGCTGGTAGTCCCCGTACTGCACAAATTCAGATATTACAGTGCTATTTTCTGTCTAGTTTACTGGCTGACTACAGCCACAGCAAAGCCTAGTTCACATATATATTCTGTCTGGTTCAGTGACTGACTACGGGCACCAAATTGTTTCGCATTAATTTAGTTCACCCGTCAAGCTTATTGATCTACCTGGAGTGATAATACTTAACAGTTAGCAGAAGCCTATTTGCTAAGATAACTACTGTATATAGTATTTGCAATTGGTTTGGATCTCCACCTTGGGTGCATACAAGATGGGACTATCTGATATACTTTGCTTTTGGTCATGCGGATTGGCTATGCATCAGTGTAAAATTAGGTATACATCAGCGAATTGTCGGCTGTGCAGCGCCAATTGCTAGCAACTTTAGCTGCTGGTAGTCCGTGTATACTGCACAAATTCAGACACTACAGTGTTATTTTCTGTCTAGTTCACTGGTTGACTACAACAATAACAAAGCCTAGTCCACTTATATATTCTGTCTAGTTCAGTGGCTGACTACTGGCACCAATTTGTATAGCATCAATTTAGTTCACTCGTCAAGCTTACTACTAGCACAAGCCTATTTTCTAAGCTAACTACTCCTATATATATGCGATTGGTTTGGATGTCCACCTTGGTGCGTTGTGTGTCGGTGGATGTATATATGATGGGGCTATCCTTAGTAGTAACTGAATATTTGGACTTCGTGCTTATATTAGATTTATGATTGATTGATTATTTGTTAGCTTATGGACTCATGTTCACTGCCTTTAATCTAGGTTTTGAAGATGCTAATATTCCGTATGGCCCCGTTGAAGGTACTGATATATTTGTCATCTGCAATAATCCCGACCTATTTCATTTTGTCAGCATGTTCCGTGTGTATGTGAATTGTTCACTTACTTGATCCAATACTCTGTCAGAATTTGTGCCTGCCTACTTGCTTAGAGGTTAACATTCCAAGCTTGAGATAAAGTCATTTGTGGACCAGTTTTTGTTTTCGTTTAATGACTGTACACACTACACGTGTTCCAAAAATAGCAAGTTTCTTGGTGAGGCCTTTTTTTCTTAGCCTTTTAGAACAGTTTTCGCTCTTTATTGTGGACCAGTTGTTATTGGCTGACCACACAGAAAGTGTTCCATAAAATGGCTGATTGTGTTCTTCATTCTATAAAGGAAACCTAGTAAGGTTTATAATATTCATTTAACCCTACGGCAAGGTTTATAATTTAACTGCTTTAGACTGAAACAAGGAGATAGGAAAACTGAACGTGAAATGCCGGGAAACAAATTATCTTGAGTCAGAAGCACATTTATTATCAATGTAAGAGTAAAGTGCATCGGAGGTCATATAGGCATACCCATGGTATCACGTTGATAGTATCACAGTGCATCTCTCAGTTCCAATAATGCAATATGCTAGTCCTTGTAGGTCCTATCATGGCAGAATCAGCACCGACCTGCATGTGTGGTGGATTGACCACTGCCATGTAGGCCCGGGCCCATGTAGGCTAATTGAAATCCGTGTGATGTTCATGGGTAATTTAAAGGTGGAGGCGAGCGGCATGGCCACAGTTTCAGTGAGCGAAGAAAGTAACAGCAGAAGGAGCTCCAAACCATGGGAGAGAGGAGGTAGAAGCCGGGGCTGGAAGAGAGGCAAACAGTGGGTGCAATAGAGATACAGTAAATAGGAGAATGGATGAAAGCATATATGATGACTACTTTCACACTTACATAACTTCCCTGGTGAGAGTTTTGCTGCCAAGTGACCCTCAGCCGATGTGGCATTGTTCGACCCACCATGCGTCCAGGCCAGCGCCAATTTTGATCGAATAGGACCTGTAATGATTCACTTATTGCACTATCGGGACTCAAATACATGATTTCATACTGTTGGGACTAACTTGCACCCTCCATATACTTTTAGAGCCTCCATTGCATTTTATCATTAAAAATCTGGCGTAACAAATGACTCACCTATCTTGGAGAAAAGTCAAACAGTCCATGTAAACTGACATGTTGACCAGTTGGTAACTAGTACATACTACTATTGCACTTCATCATTTTATTATGTTTGGTAATCCAACGTCCGCGTCAATGTTTGCATACTACAGTTGTTATTTGGAAGACAAGATTATAATCATGGCTGATTTTTTTTGCCTCTCTTTTTTATAGCAAGTGGTAGATCATTGCTGAGTGTTGACGATCGTCTGGAGCCTGACAGGCATCCTATTAACTTAACGACGGCTGATGCAGTTGCAACAAATGGTGTGAACCCATGGAATTGGAGAGACACCTCAACTAACGGTATGGACCCATACACGATGCAACTTGAATACATTTCATCACCAAGAAACTGGATTGATTGGGAATGCTGTTGTCCAACTGTTTAGTTGATGAGCTGAATTTAGTATTTCGCTGGATATCATCTGTTCTGGTTTTGTGAATGTTCTCCTCCTCTAAGGAATCTGAAGACATGAAGGTTTAAAAAATCTCTGAACTTAATGAACTCTTGATAGGTGTCATTTTTGGAATGTGGAAAATCTGTTCATTTTCTTATTCGCCGCTATTGGTTAAATTTATTTCTACTTGATATAGATAGCCCACACTTATTTTAATTTAATTTAAGGCTCTAGAACTTATCACTTGGATGTTAGAAAAGCTCAACTCTTAACAGCAACACAATTTAGCATCTGATAGTTCAGTAACATTCTCAGGTCAACTCAATTACTTTGGTTCCTTTTCTTAACCTGTTTCATTTATTAAGAAACCTGCATAAACCTCATGCAGGTGGAGATAATCAAGGTACTTATGGTGGGAGAGTCATTTTAGTAAAGTGGGGTGACTACACCAAAAGAATAGGGATTGATGGTACTGCTGAGGCAATTAAAGAGGCCATAAAATCAGCATTTGGTTTAAGAACTAGGCGGGCTTTTTGGCTTGAAGATGAGGATGAGGTTGTTCGTTCCTTGGATAGGGATATGCCAGTTGGAATATATGCTCTTCATCTTGACAGCGGTAATTGTGAAGTGTATTATCTTTCAAGGAATAAGATTATTTATTTCTTAAGAACCAAAGATGATATGTGAGTAGTATAGTTCTATCTATGGATCTAAGAACCAAAAGTGGCATAGTATAGTTCTTTGAACTCTATTGTTCGTTTTCGCTTCCTGACATGATTAATTTAGCATCTACTACCTCCATTCCGGATTAATGGACGCTAATGCTCGCTAGTGTCACCACAATTCGCGTCGATCAAATCGGAACCGAGGGAGTATCTTAGACTCGTAGTTACTAGTTGATAAGTTCGCTATGCATGCTCATGGACATTCATATTTTAATGTTTCCAGTAATGATCGTGATAATCTCACTCAAATGAACGTATTCTGCAATCTGAGTGGTGTGCAGACATCCTTGTAGAAATTTCTTTCAGTATTTGTAAACCAAAGCAGTTATTGGTTTAATCACTAGTGAAGTTCTTTTTAAATCCATTATTGAAGATGTTAGTTACAGAAGGTCATTGATTCATCCATGGTTTGTTATTCAGGGATAACAATTAAAATCTGCACATTCGAAGATGCAGAACGCATGGCAGTCCGGACAGAAGATAAGACATTCTACACTGAAGACGACTTCAGAGATTTCCTGTCACGGCGTGGTTGGACACTCCTCAGGGAGTATAGCGGATACAGAGTCGCTGATACTCTGGATGATCTTCGCCCTGGTGCAATTTATCAGGGCATGCCCTCGCTTGTTGATTGATCCTGCATGTGGGTGGGTTAATTTTGCATCATTTGCCTTACAAGATGCATCTAATTTATGTCCACGGTAGAAGTGGACCACCATATAGCCTAACCTAGTTTAAAGCCAAGTAAGTCTTGGATGTCCTTGACTATGTATGTAAATGCATTTCTGTATAAGATTGTACATTTGCTTATAGTCGAAGTGTATATATACAGCCTTGGAAACAAATCCATTGAGCAAGGTTGGCTGAGCATCAATCTGCCTGATTCTATTGTCACAAGGACCATAATGGTTGTTTGAGATTCAGTTGCTTGCTGCTGAGTATCAATCTGCTTGATTTTATTGTCACAGGGACCGCAACTGGACTGTTTGAGATTCAGTTACTGGTGTTACTTTTTGTGCGTAACTGGGTTGTTTGAGATTCAGTCGCTTGCTGTTGAGTATCAAATTATCAAGCTGCCTGATTTTGGGTTGTTTGAGATTGAGTCGCTTGCTTCTGAGTATCAAATTATCAATCTGCTTGATTTTGGTTCACAGTGACCGCCGCAACTGGGCTGTTTGAGATTCAGTTGCTTTACTGGTTTTACTTTTTGTGCGTAACTGGGTTGTTTGAGATTCAGTCGCTTGCTGCTGAGTATCAAATTATCAGTGACCGCCGCAACTGGGTTGTTTGAGATTTTCAGTTGCTTTTTGTTACCTAAAACTGGAGTTACTTTCTGTGTGGCATTGTAGACAAACCGACAAATATTAGAAGTCCATTTCTGTTCAGCGATGTTAGACGAGCTTGGAGACAAATTATGACACATCACGCCTCAAAGCTTGTGATGTGATATCTATGAAGCAATTTTACAATCCAACAGCAGATGGGAAACGGCAACCGTTGCGTCCAATCAAACAGGGATAAAAACAGCACAGTACATGTTTTGGGGAACACACTAGCAGGAGAGTTTCTCCAGCAGGAAGGTGAACAGTACGATGCCCAGACGTGAATGAACGATTCACACAGGTCACTTCACGCCAGCAGGGGCATGTTTTGTCTGGAGGTCACTCATCGTCCAGGTCGTCGATCTTGTACGACACCATCGTGTCCACCTTGTGGATCTGCCATCGCAAGAAGAACGCACCGCCGTTAGCATTTCATCAAGCACACACAGGTGTATCCCAAGAACGGACGAACGGAGTGTTACCTTGGTGTCGAATGAATGCAGCTTGACCATCTGCGGGTTGTCAATGAGCTTGGCGTCGCTCTCGACCCAGGTGAAGGGCACGGCGGTCTCGGCGTCGGTGTAGGCCAGCACGTCGAATATGCCTGGAGCCAAAGCGAGAGTTAGAAGAGGGTGAGTCGGTTGAGCACGAAGGTGGAGCAGGGTGTTCTCTGCTCGGCAATGGCGGCACGGCTTGGCTTCTTACATGGCTCCTCGAGGCAGGGGAGGAAGGAGATGCAGGAGTTGACCTGCCGCATGATGGCCTGGATCTCCCTCATGATCTCCTTGTCGCTCTTCTCCTTGATCACCCTGTCGCACCATCCATCAGAAGCATCAGCGGATGCAGTTTCAATTCGTTCCGAATCAGAGAGACAGGAAGAAGGGGGGAAATCTTATCAGAGCGGCCGCCGTATATATTACATACCCCTTCTCGACGACCTCAACGTCGGTGACGATGTTGAAGTTCCAGCGCTCGAGCACCTCGCCGGTGGCCTTGCTCATGATGACTAACACGATCCTCTGCAGCTGCCCCGCCTCCAGCCACTCTACAGCAGTCCGCAGCAATATACACATTAGCAAAGCGGAAACTCCTAATCTGCGTGTTCGCGAGCGGCGCAGGGGAGATCTGGATTGGGGACGAACCGGAGAGCTGGGAGGTGAGGTTGGTGAGGAAGGTCTTGACGGCGGCGTCCTGCGTGAGCAGCATGGGGAGGCCGTACTTCTTCACCCTGGCGAAGCTCTCCTCCGGGTACACCCCGCGGTTGTACAGGATGCTGCAGCCACCCAAAACACCGCGAATCAGTCGCCAAATCCGAAACATTTTCCTTACCGCCCCATCTCAAATACGAAAATCAGAGCATCATCAGAGATGACGCCGCTGTTCCCGTCTGCGCACCTGTTCGCCGCATAACCTGCCAACGAACACCACTCGATTAGACACGACCGCGAACGGATAGAGGGTGAGGGGGTCAGATGGCGGCGCGGGGCGGGGCGTACCGAAGAACTCGCTGACGATGGCGGCGGAGCCCTTGAGCGTGATGATGTCCTTGGACGCCGTCCTCGACGCCATCCTCTCGTCCTGGGACTTCCTCCTGTCGGCGGCGCCTCCTCCTTGATCTCTCTTCCCTGCCTCCGGCTGCAAGGCTCGTGCGGCGTGAGAGGAGTTCGCTCTCGGGAAGGGGAGGAAGATGGGGGAGCAGGGCAACGGCCAGATTGTTCCTGAGGCGGCTGCGCTTGTGGGGAATTGGGAACTCGGTTCTTTTCGGAGCGTTTTTGGGAATGGATCGGTCGATTGGTGGATGCGCACGGTGGTGGCATTTTAAAGTGGACCGGGCCGGCGCTCCCAACGGTCATCTGTGGGTGGGCCACCGCACCGGCCTTATGGTGGCGCGACTACTTTCCCTTTTTTTTTCTTCTTGAAAGAACGGCTGGCGCGATTTACTGCTAATTTTGCTAATCAAATCTGGCACGCATCCATGTAAAACATAATAATCCGGTACGCATGTTTTTTTCTACCGTCAAAGAATTGCCAACAAATCGATAGTTGAAGCCGCGGATGGTTTTGATTTGGCTGATGCAAAACAAATTATTTACGTACAAGAGAACGAACATTTGTTATGTTTTTGTTGCGCGTGGATATACACGTACGGCCAGTTCGACCGCCCTAGCTCAATTATCGATCTGTAATGAAGTCTTAGCGAAGTCGTCGAATAATGAAAGGAGAGACAAAGATTGGAGGTTAAGAAGTAGATTCAAGGTACTACCTCCATACCGGATTATTGGGCAAATGTATATTTTAAGATAAATTTTAATTATTAATTTTAGTCAAGAAAATATGAGATACTTGATATAAAAATTATATCATTAAAAAGTTCTTTTGAATATGAATCCAATGGTATAATTTTTATATAATATATTTTATATTTTCTTGATTAAAATTAAAGATCAAAGTTTGTCTCAAACTGCGTAATTGCCCTATAATCCGGCATGGAGGGAGTAATAGATTGATTATCGGTTATGTGCTTAACTTAAATCACTTGCTACCTCTCAAATATATATGGGGCAACTAGTATTTTCATGCAAGTCATGAACTATGCTGGTTGATACAAAGTTAGTTTACAGATCGTATAAAGACTTTAAAATTAGAAAAGTCAAATCATATTTCATATCAGACATGGACTTCAAGCGTCCTTCAGGACTCATGCGAGTCGACTGGTCCCTCCGTGTTCTCTTTAATTTTTCCGCGTCCTCTGAGCTTTGAACCAATTTGGTTTTGATCTTCTAGGCGTAAGTCGACTCATGTTTGGCTTGGGCCGGCCACCTTTCATAAGATTTATCCTCACTCGCATCGACCCTTTAGTTAGCTTTCTACGGTTTATCCTGGATTTGGTCCAATAATCTGATGTGTCCATTCGACCTTAAATCTCATACAGGATCTCCTCGCCTTACTCGCCAACCTATCAAAAAAGGGTGCTAAGCAAGGGTGGACACACACAATTAAGTAAACTGTGTAACATTTTGTGACAGTGACCCTATGAAAGGAGGGAGCTCCATATATGATTTTTTCCTAGAAAATACATCGATGCTCTCGGGTGCCTAGCGCCCGGGACATCTAAAAAATAAATAATAATTCAATGGAAGGTTAAAAAATTCAGAATCTTTTATGAACCAAAGATGATCAAGTATTATACTTGCATAAAAATATCTCATGAAGAAATTATTAGCATTGCACCCTAGGTAAAAAAGAGAAAATCAGAAATGTCAATATTCATGTACTATTCACGCTATATTTGTCATAAATTTGTATTTTTTTTGGCTAGGATACATGGGAAATTATTTCGAACCCAAACATTTTTATACTAGTGCAATACTTGATCATCTTTTGTTTTCAGAAGGTTTTGGTTTTTTTCTTCAATTTTAAAATACCTATGAATTTTGGCGTTATAGGTGCTAGGCACCTAAGAGCCAAAGGTCCGTGTCCCTTTGTTCCCAGCATTCACTGGTGGAAAAAAGGCCATTGGTCCCGGTATGTAAGGCTCATTTGTTTCGGTTGGAGCAACTGGGACTAACAAAGCGGGACTAAAGACAGCCTTTAATCCCGGTTGTTTACGAATCGAGACCAACAGGCCTCCACGTGGCCCGGATCATGTGTTGCAGCTGGAGGACCTTTGGTCCCGGTTCGTAACACAAACCTGGAGTAAAGGTCCGTTCGGAAAAAAAAAGTATTTGCTTTTTAGAATTTCTCTATTTTCTTTATTTCTCTAATGTCTAATCATCTCTATTCTCGTATGAAATTACATAATTATGGCTCTCACTCTATTCTCATATCATATTACATACTTTCTCACTTCCCAGTCGGTCACCCATCCTCACACTACTCCACCCTTAGCACGCTTAACTTCTCCATTTCTTCCATAGTAGCTTCCAAGACTACGCTCGTGACTTCTTGATAATGGTATGCTACCAATTCTATTAACCTATACACTTTGGTAACATATAATATTACTTTTTTAAATTCCAAATAAATTCACAAAATTAGCAACAATGATTAATTAATAATAAGCATGAATGAATTCCAAATAATTTTTATGCATAACTTAATTATTAATTTTTAATAATTAAAATATTCAAAAGGCCAAAAAACATGAAAAATCCAAAATTCAAAAATTAATAGACTTGTTAACCGAAACAGAGGGAGTACATTTTTCCAAACATTATACTCATCCAATAGAATAACAATAAGAGACACGAGAAATCTTGAAGACTCACACAACCACATATCTACGATCATCCACCTAATAAATGTTGAGACGATCAACATGACTATTGTAGCCTTGTAGCTTCCAGTAGCTTCTAGCAATCTCGAAGCCTAGGCGAGCGTCTAGAGCGGCATACAACACTTGCTCGAAGCTCAATGGAACATTGGCCCAACCAAATATTAGTTCTTCTTCTTCTTCTTGTCCATCTTCTTGTCCTTCTTGATCATCTTCTTCTCTCAAGATTTGTCCCAATAGTAGCATTGGCCAGATCATAGAGACTCGGAATTGGTTTATTGGTGGGGTTTGGGACAATCTTTTGGAGATCGCATGCAGATGAAATTTCAATTCTGTATGAACTCAACATGCACACATCATTGGCGATAGCCGCACCGCAGAATCTGATAGTGGTGTCCTTCAAGAATTCCTTGAGCAGCTGCGGCACGCGATTGGTCCAACATATCTGGAAGATCAAAACCTCGGACGCCACTGAGAGTTGAAGGACGACGACACGCTGCCTATCCTCGCGAGGGCTTGTGAACTCACAGTCCAAGCCCACACACTTGGTCGGTGCGGCGTTGAGGAACCGTTGCTTGATGGCGCGGATCCACTTCTCCACCCTTGATGCACGAAGAGTTTCTGTGATGGTGAAGTTCATATCTTGGACGGTGATATAGTACAGCCAAGATCGAGGTAGCGTCATCAGCTCCATTGGAGAGAGAGAGAGAGAGCGAGCTTCTAGGCCGACGCCGCGATGTGAAGATGTGTTATGGAGATGTTTGTGTTTTGGGGAGGATTAGAGGATGAAGAAGATGCTTAAGATGAGTGCATCTTATATAGTAGAGAGAGTGAGATGAAGAGCAAGCCGCCGACGGCGATGTGATTAAGGCCGGTCGGCGTTCCGATGCGTCCCGCTCGATACCGAAGCGATCGCTCTAATGGCGTTGATTACCGAAGCGATCGCGTCGTAACTGGCGCGGGAAGTCGATGGTTCGTTTGAGCGGGCCTTTGGTCCCGGTTGGTTACAGGACTAAAGGGTGCCCTTTCGTCTCGGTTTACGCCACCAACCGGGACTAAAGGCCCTAGACATTAGTCCCGGTTGGTGGCGCAAACCGGAACGAAAGGGCACATTTGAACCGGGACTAATGATCCTTGTCCCATATTTTTGATTGAACCGGGACTAATGCCACCATTAGCCGCGGGTCGGATTGTTTGGGGACTAGACTAAAGATTCGTATGGAAGGCCTTTTTTCTACCAGTGATTCCTGTGCCTTCATGATGTAGCTCATACGATTCTTATTATTCGGTCGTGTGCTCTTTAGTTGATCTGATACGGTTTTATTAATTTGGTCCGTGTTAGTTTCTTTGTGTCAGCATAGTGATACAGTTTTATTAACTAAGTTGTTAGCTTTTGCGTAACATCACGAATGGTTGAATCTACTTGTGTATTTGCGTTGGTACTGCACCCCTATGTTTTAGTAATTCCTGCATCTCTAGTTGTACTAGCGACACATGAAAGGGAAATCCATTTCGGCTCTCAGGTCCATATGATCATATTATCTAGACCATATATCTTTCTTGGGATCTGCGCTCCCATGTGATTCACAAGTGTATTCTATGGTGTACAGCTCTTATTGAACAGTGCATAACCCCACATCTGCAGAGCCATTGAATACGCAGAGACTGTTGGCACGAACAGTCCATGACGGAACCGTTTTTTCTGTACCGCGCTCTAACGAACATGGACTGGGCCACGTGTCCATGAGTGTCCGGTACTTCTTTTCCTTCAGGCTAGTTTAAATTTTCAACTGCTGTGCATGCAACACAAACTGGCTATGAAAAATATGTACAAACTCAAACGCATGTCCCATTGTTCTCCAATTTATGTTGTATTTTGGAATAAGGGAACTTCCAGTTCTGAATTATTTTGTATAACTGATAGAACACATCGTCATAACTTGATACAGTAGTACACATTTAACTAGTCACGAATTCCATAAAAGCAAACCTAGGCGTCACAATAGTGAGAGAATCAGGACATGTTCTTTGCAGCTTGCCTGGCTGGCTGAGGCATGACATTCTGATAGACGAGAAGATGTACCAGAAGACATCTCTAGCGTCCCTCTTCCATCTCTAGTGCACAAACATCACTGATTTTTGAGCATGCTATCCTAAGAACTGAAGAGATGTTCACTGAATCAGATCCAGGTCCCACAAACCATATTCACTTGTGCAATAATTGTATGGATCAGTAATTGGTGCAAACCATACATGTGTGTTGTGTATGAATGAAGTGTAAAAAAAAGAATATGGTGATATAAATTTAACATGATAATTTGCAGTAGAAAAATGTTAATCAGCAGAAAGCACCACATAAATTGCATGTATCATGTATGTCTTATATGAGGAGAGTGGTAGTCTAAAAGCAACTACGACTGGTTCAAGCAAGGTGGCACTCCTCCATGGTTTGTTTCATGTTTGTACGGCAAGACCTTTTGGTAAATTGCCTATGAGCTTAAACTCTAGACTTCTACACAATTGTGAGCAAAATAGGAATTTATTTAAAAATAAGGTATCAGTGCAGAATATCATCCTAATCTTAATGCAGCACCTGCAAGTGAAAGCATTAGAAACACCGGAAAAGGATGGAAAATGAAATAGTAAAAATTAATTTAAACAGAACTTGGCAACCAAAAGGATGAAAAAAGAACGTATATCAGTGACAGGGAAGACCGAGACATCATGCATACAACAATTGCAGAACTTCATTCACTACATAAGTGCAATAGTAGCTTAACTAAAGCAGAGTTAAATCTAGCACCTTAAGCTTTGAAGGTTTCTGATAACACAAGTGCAAATTGCACAAATTGTATAGCCTCGTGGAGTCATGTCTTCTTTAAGAATTGGAATGATCCAGTGAACAATTTGACAAAAGAAAATTGTTCTGACAGAGAAATTCGACTCCTGCGTGTTAGCAAACAGATGGATATCGGAGCAGATAAGCTCAACCAAAAGTTCATCTGAAAAAATGCACGCAGAAAGATTACTGAACACATACAAAGTTGCTAAATCTAATTTAATCATTCCCTAGTGGAGAGCATTCCAAGACAGCAAATCCACTGAACAAACATGAAAGTGTTTATGAATTGAGAAGTTTCTAATCAATCTATCCAACATGGCATCTGACTGAAATTTGATTGAACTACGATAAACTAATGCAATCTTTAAGACCCAAAAACCTAAAGTAAAGGGAAGTGCCATGAAATAAATAGTCAAGGAAATTATTCCATTAATGGTATAGCCACTTACTTCCTGCAGATCAGTATGAAATGCACAAATATGAATATATGAGTAAGATAACTAACCAAATCATCAACTACGGAGTATTAAATTTGCTACATATACAAACCAGTAAACCATTACCAAACATAAGTTTCCCTCCTTTCGCACAAACACAAGAGTTCGCTGCACAAAAAAAGTACTTCCACTGTTTGCTAGATACAAAATTCTGTCTCCCAATTAAATCTTGCAATTGTAACTAAACAATTGTGACAACATAAAATCTACTTAGATGCAGAAGCTTACCCATAGTTTAACTATGTGATACATGCTACAGATGGCACATGGTATAGTTAAAAGGTAAAATTACTTATGGGTCCATTTTGAGTTATTCTGACATACAGCTACAGAAATTCTGCCTTGAATCGTCAAAAGATCGTCACAATGCACCATGACCAGAATTACACAAAATTATGTGTTACCTGAGATTTGTTACTGTATTTCCACCTCCGACCAATCATTGGGCAGGGATTATCATAGCATATAACATTTATTTCTGGTATATTCCATGAAATATACACTTCCGTGAAGGCACCTCCATGAGCATAAAACTCAAATCAGTTTACTTCTTCACTCAACTAATTGGGCATGACCTACCTGAGCTAAATCTGCATGCTCAAGCCTTCACAATTTCAATCCACTGGAGGGAAGGTGGATGCGAGATGTCGCTGTGCCCCTAGAGGCGCATCGGATGAAGCCCCTCTAGAGTCTAGAGAAGGACTGGAGGAGGGTGAGAGGGAGGGGAGCAGATTGTGTACCTCGAAGTCTCGAAGATATGAGCCTGGGGGCGAAGAAGTAGCCGCTGAAGGTGGCTCGACGCACACCTTCCCGGAGCTCACGAAACTCTCGATGCATAGCTCTTGGCCTAGCGTCATCGGACCACGCGGGTGACTGCGCCGGACCTTCTGGTCAGAGCTGGCGTCCCCACCCATTCTAAGCCTGCTGCGGTGCCTTGAACAGCAGCCGCTGCTGCATCGAGCCGACGATGGGCTGCAGCTGTATCACCATGGCGGCGGCATGGGCGTGGACTTGGGAGCGGACCTATATTGTGTCAGAAGGAGATGGAAGCGGAGACAGGAAGTTTGGGGATTGGGGAGTCGAGGAAGATTGGTACAGACGTGTCAAGTATTACCTGGACTGCCGGTACACGAAGTGTGCCGTCAAATCCAGCACCGCACCAGTCCCTCGTTGCATTAACTGCGCTACGTAGACTCAAAACCTGTACGCATTACAACTATTTTTGAACAACCGTAGCTCTGACACACACTGATCCCCATAGTTGACTGAACGGTTCAGATAGTATGATCATCTGGTCGTAGGAGCCAAAACGCCACCTCCCACATGAAACATTTCTTAAAAACCAGCAGCTAATTGTAATTATATTTGATTATACATTTATATACATCCTATGTATACATGCATTCCGATTTTGATTTGATTTCCACCTATATAGATACATTTTTCTTGATTACGTCTTTGTCTTCAGGCTTACTAGAAAAATACCCCGCGCGTTGCAGCGGGATTCTATTTAAAAATCTACTATATATAAGACACATAAAATAGGAAATTGTCTTTCAAAATCATTAAAATTAATCTGAAGATTCAATTGGTCACAATATTCAAGGGCTAAATTTAATTAAAGTTAAATTTTTGTGTATTTGCCAATAAAAATAGTGAATTGTATGGCTTAAAAGAATTGATGAGGTGGATATATTGCATGCAGAGATATTAATTAATTAATATTAGTGGGATGACATGGACAATTGATTGGCTAGTATAATGGGTGATGTGGATAACTTGCATGTTGAGATAGACAACTTAAATGACCCATTAGTGGGGTTTTGCTTTATAAGAAGTATAGATAGCCTTTATTGTACATTGTCCGATGCCTTATGCTGAAACAAATTGTTGAGAGGATCTTCAAGAATGAGTACTACCTCTGTAGAAATAAGGAAGTGAATCATAGATATGATTGAAAACACACATGTGGAAGTCAATGATGGCTAACTAAACTAAACTATAGGGAAAGGTAAATTTGGATATTTTCACTAACAATGTTAGCCCACATAATTTGTATTCTCCAAATCAAATTTGAATTTTGTAAACTTATGCTAAAAGGACCCTCTAAGCATTTAGCCTACAAACTTCCAATACCTCTTATCAATTACACTCAATTTAAGCCCTTTTGGGTTAGTTTCAATGAACTAATGGTCTGCAAAGTAATAATCCCGTGACACATGGGGTTGGATTCTGACTTGGACCTGCTAGTTTTGAGATGACTCATGCGGCAAGGAGGGGATGGTCCTCAGGCCTCCATAGGCCGGTGCAGCGGGATACGCCCTGCGCCATCGAAAGGCAGGCCCAACGCATGGAGTAATTCTATATTGGTAGCAGCATAAATTTAAACTTTAGGCTGATGTTCGTAGTGCAAATCTAGAAAAAATGATAAAAGGGCCAAGTGCCAAGTAAAGTATTCTCACCATTACACTGTTACTATTTCCAACAAACTATTTAATACGTATAAAGTATGTGTTCCTTTGTAGGAGCAAGTCCGCATCACAAACCTTTGTATGACATTGGAGCAAATCAAATTGATCAATGATGGAGAGTTTAGCTATATTGTTAGGTTTTTTTTATGGATGCTCCCCCGTTTGTAGTGAAAGCAATGGGAACTAAATTTTTAATTATAATATTATGCAAAAGAAATTATAAAAAACTAACATGAAGAGTTGCGCATACCAAAGGCAATCTTGATGATCCTAGCAAGTAAGTTGTGTGTACATGAAATTTTGCAAATTTATTATATTTGTAAGATATTTGGTGATAAGTAGTTTGCATGTCAGTTTTATATAATGTAAGACAAGTCAGATTATTATTTAACACACCGTAGACACATATTTGACCATGAAAAAACCCGTAGATTGTCAAGTAAGCGGTCCAATTTATACTCTAAGTTTCTATAAATTTATTTCATAAGGATACACTAGAAATCTCTCTATTAAGATATGTATTAGGTTATAGCAAATAGGTGTCTATCTATCAAACTATTAAAGATATTTAAGCATATGTGTTAATGTAGAATAATTAGGATGCATATAATTTTGTCAATATAAAATAACATAGATTTGCTACTGAATATTTTTATTTAGCACAAGGTAAGTGTAGTAATCAATGTAAATTGTAATAAAAATGATATAATTAATATTAGTACTCCCTCTATCCCATATTACTCTTCGCTAATACGAATGTATCTAGACACTTTTTAGTGCTAGATACATCTGTATTAGCGAAGAGTAATATGGGTTGGAGGGAGTAAGATTTTATATTTGATTACCTACGCAACATGTAATGGGGAATGTACCACTAAAATTGTAGTATAATAAAATAATTCATACATAAGTATAAAAGTTTAGTGTATATTATATTCGGGTCTAAAATTTATTTGACCAACTCAGTCGGGAGGACGGTAAGAGACAAACTCAAACCCTAGGTTGTGTTGGAAGTATGCCCTAGGGGCAACCGTGTGGAGGTTGAATGTGGATGCATGGATTCAAAGAAGTTGTTCTAGGAGGATGGACTAGTCAAATATAGGTTTGTGTGATCGATAGTTTGGATGCATAGGTGAGTGTGTTCACATGTGTCTGTTGGTGGTTGGAGCCAGCGACATCGACTTACGTGGACACCTTCACCTTCTTGAGGGTGTCAATGTGGATGCCCTCTTCTTCTATGCTAGGACAACTCTAGGGGAAACCATGGACCCTCGAGGTTGGATGACAGAGGAGTTGTGGCATCATTTCCATCTTGATAACATCATTTGTTGAGCTTGATATGGCTACAGGGACTAGTGGATGGCAACAATGGTTCCAATGAATGGTGGTTGTCGAGGCATCTTATGTTCGCCGAGGTGGCGGCCTCATGCAGTAGCGATGCAGTGGCAACTCCATGAGGGAGGGTTGGAGCTTGGCACGGCTTTTGGGTGGCAACCTTGAGCAGCAGGGGCAACATGGCTATCTACTCGGTTAACATGTCCTAGAGGGGATGGTTGGACAATATATAAGTGTGGCTGGTTCCGTGCAATGTGTGATGGGCTATGCGCACCTGGGTCGTACGATGTTACAACTCAAGGTTGATAGGTGTTATGTCAGGGTGGTAGTCCTAGACGGTGATGTCGGTTGAGTGCACAAGGTGCAACAGAGTGGTTTTAGGTCGGGGCAGCAACCTCGAGACTTTCGCAACATTGAGGCCTTTTGGCCTTGGGTCATGTGCGCAATGAGGTTTCCATGATGTTGGTCGTTGGAATGTTGGATGTTGCGTAGTTTCATGTGGAGTGCTTGCTTCTTCTCCTTCACTAAAGAGTCTCGAATCTGCTCCTCTCATAGTAGGCATGACTTCTTCTCTCCAGGCATGGCTTCCTCTCTAGCAGAGGTGCGAGATCAACTAGTTGGTGGTGCGAAAGAGTCTCAAGTCATGGCTTCCTATGGTTGTTTTGTGTTTGTGGGGTTGTCGTTTGTTGTTCTATTTGTTACATAGCCGACGAGTTTAGGCTTGCCTTTCTTGTATCATTTTTTGCATGATTTCCCACAAGATCAACAACCTTCTTTCTTACTCAATGAAACATGCAGTGCAATGCTCCTACCTAAACATGAGCTTATGTCTCGAGAAGCATCATGCTAAGCAAGCACAATATAGATCATTTCCATTCTAAGAAGGACCGATGACGCCCGATCATGGATGACCCCACGCGTCCTTGACGTGCCGCTCCTCCGTGAGCGTGCTTCTGACATCACAACTTAGAACATACATGTCACCAACGTTTGCAGAGATCATGTACAGCCCTGAGCTGACCGCGCTCACGTCCTCAAGGAGGCTCCATTTGAGATCGTTCGTCGTCTTCTCGCCATCGAATTCCTCCTCAGGCCAGAGCAGGAAGCACATCAAGGCGAACCACATTTCCATCACCACCTATTATATTGTGATCTTCGTGGCACTTCCAAATCTTGTTTGAAGTTTGGAGAACTGAAAAGGGACTTGTTGGCTACGCGGTTTCAGACATTGCTGCCGATTTGGAAATAAGAAGATCCCTACATGTTATGTGTTTACTTTTGGTGATTGTACTGTGAGTTAGTGGGCAACTTTGAAACCGGTTGTTGTCCAATATACTACCGAGGCTGAATACATGGCTATTGTCGAAGCATGTAAAAAGTATGTTTGGTTGAAAGGTTTGTATGCTGAGCTTTGTGGTGATAATTCTTGTGTTAACCTATTTTGTAACAGTCAAAATGCTATATACGTAACTAAAGATGAAATGTTCCATGAGAGGAGCAAGCACATAGATATAAAATGTCACCACCTCTTATATTGTGATCTCCGTGGCACTTTCAAAGCTTGTTTGAATTTCAATAGAACTGGAAGGAACTTGTTGCCTACGTGGATTTAGATTTTGCTGCTGCTCTGGATAAGAGAAGATTCCTTACATGTTATGTGTTTACGATTGGTGATTATACTATAAGTTGGAGGGCAACTTTACAACCAGTTGTTGCCCAATCTACTACTGATGATGAATACATGACTATGTTGAAGCATGTAAAGAGTCTGTTTGGTTGAAAGGTTTGTATGCCGAGCTTTATGGTGATGATGTTTGTGTTAACCTGTTTTGTGACAATCAAAGTGCTATATACCTAACTAAAGATCAAATGTTCCATGAGAGGAGAAAATATATTGATGTCAAATACCATTATGTGAGAGACATAGTTGTACAAAGTAAACAAAAGGTATGCAAGATTAGTAGTCATGGTAATCTTGTTGATATTATGATAAAGTCAGTTCTGTTACTAAGTTTGAGCTCTACTCGAGCTTAGCTTGTATAAGTATAACTGTTTAGCCCAAATGATTGTTTGGCACTGAAAGTTTTTCTTTGTTGTTCAAAAGATTGTTAAAGTTCATACTATAAAAAATTTGTCTCAATGTGGAGTTTTTTATATTGTGATCCAAATTATATAAGAAGTTTAACGACGGAGCGAAGTGAGGTCCGTGCTTGGGCTGATTGTTGAAGTTTATGTTACTGTCGCCTATTTATACTCCTTATAAGCCGCCGACTAGGGTTAATCACATCATAAAGTAATCCACGATATTTGTGAACGCTTCTGATATTATAAAGTTTTGTTAGCTGGTGTCCGTGGTTTTTTTCTCTCTTTGTTAGAGAGGTTTTTAATGTTAAAATCTTTTTGTTTCCACTATCATTTCCTTTTTATTCGTTACTATTGCCTATCATATTTATAACAGGCCTTCACCTTGTTCTCGGACGCCTCGGCCATACGCACGTGAGAGCAGAGGTGGTCGCGCACACCGTCGACGCCGTAGCAGCGGAGCACGAGCCCCACCTTGAGCGCGCGGAAGCGGCGGGTGAGCGTTGGCGTCCAGTCTTTGTAGTCCACCACTTCGACGCCGCCGAGAGTCCCTTAGGATGTACTCGTGCTCCGTGCCGAGCGCCGCGATGAGAACGAACGGCTTCCCGACCCACATCGCACAACAGTCGTTGGCGAGGAGCCACTTGTGGGCGTTCATGCTGCATGAGTCCATGGACTCCACGCCGTCGATCACGTGATGGAACTCCGGACTAACTAGCGCAGATCGGGCGTAGGCCGCGTCCACGTGGACCCAGACGCCGTGAGGTGCCGCGACGGCGCAGAGCTCGCCGATCGGGCCGACGGCGGTCGTCTGGGTTATCCCGACCGTGGCGCACAGGAACAGTGGCACCAGCCCGACGTCCACGCCAGCGGTCAGCCTGCATGGCGCCGTGTAGCTCCGTGGACGAGAGCGCGAACATGCTCGCGTGGTGCGTGCGTATCTCGCGGCAGTGGTCTCGCTGGATGCCGGCGATGCGCGCGGCCCTGATCACCACTCGGACGGCGCCGTTGTTGGTTGCACCGTTGACGGTGTTGAAGCAGTGCTGCGACGATGGTGCCATATCCTCCTTAGGATTGAGAGTCTTAGGATAAGTTGTATGTTACTATCATGGGTCTCACTTGCTAGAGAATTAGTATTTTGTTTGTGGTGTTTATTTTAGTTAGGCCTTGCTGCTGCTTTTTTAAAAATAAATTTGATAATCTTTTAATAATCATTAACAATAGTATAAGCATCCTAGAAAGTATGAAAAAAATGCAAATAGGTATCTTAACCACCTAGCGATAACTATGAACACTAGGGTGAGTCGAAGGCGCGCCGTGATTCTCGGCCCT
Organism: Dactylis glomerata; assembly: GCA_007115705.1. Classification (NCBI taxonomy): domain Eukaryota; kingdom Viridiplantae; phylum Streptophyta; class Magnoliopsida; order Poales; family Poaceae; genus Dactylis; species Dactylis glomerata. The sequence goes on along the minus strand of QXEO01001975.1, from coordinate 334,719 downwards.
CCGTTTGCCAGAGTCGGGCAAAACTTATCGTATTAGAATTTGTTGTAGTAGACTGGCGTAAAGTCGTCGTCCTAAGGCTCCAAAGAACCAACGCACCAACCATAAACAATGATGATAACGACAGATTGGAAGAGTTTGATCTGAAACCGAACCAAAGAACACAAAAACCCACTAGATTCTAGGAGATCCGCAGGACGCACATCTCCACACGCCCTCGATCGACGCTAGACACATCGCTAAAATAAGGATAGGGCGGGGAGAATTTTATTCTAACTTTAGAGAGCTAATTTAGTTTCCTAAAAAGGCTTACATTTACCAAAAACCACAAATGTAGCTCGAGCTACATGTAGCTTGTTTTATGAAAAATTTGAAAATATCATTTTAAAGTTTCAAAAAAATCTGAAATCAAATCTACATATAAGCAATGTTGTGATCTACAATCATGCAAATTTTTAAGTCGAAATACCATTAACCTAAGCTTTAAGCTTAGTGGTGACCCAGTGTGCTGAGGCCATCCTACAGGTGTTTTAACGGCCGTTGGATCTCCACCTTAGAGGATCTAGGTCGTCCGTTTAGTCTGGTCGAAGGATTAAAGGTAACTTTGCTCTGTGTTTCTTCTCCCATTGACACTGGGCCCTATTTTACTACGAAGTCATAGTACACAGCAAAGGTAAACTTTCCCCAGTGTAAAAAGTAAAAAAATCCAACGCTGCTCTTGCTCGTGCGGGCGCACCTCCAGATCCGACCCCGAAGGCCCATCTCAGTCATTCTCTCTTTCTCCTCTCCGTTTTCATCCAATCTCTAGGGTTCCCGTTCCTGAGGCGGCCACCGGCGAAACCTACGTTTGACCGGCGGCGGCGTCCCTCCGGTCCTCCTTTATTCTCCCCAATAGCCTAACCCCTCCGCCCTTTCCCCGCCTGCTCCTCTTCCCCTTCCCATCGACGCCGTCTCCTCTTCCCGCTAGCCTGCTGCTGCTGCTCGATCTCACCTCTCTCTCTCTCTCCTGCTCGATCTCCACAACGGCCGGGGAGCCAGGACCACGGAGCTCATCCCCTGCTCGATCTCCACGCCGACCAGGGCTCGTGCGACGAGTGATGGGGCCGGCAAGCTCCTCCCCTGAGGCTGCGCGCCGCGCCGGGCACCTTGGAGCGGCGGGCAAGGGAGCTAATGACCGCGCACGGCAAGACCGTCGTGCCCACTGTCCACGAGCCATCTTCTGCATCCCCGTGCGCCCTACTCTGACTTGACACGCGCCCGTCCAAGAGCGCTGATCTGGCCACGTCCACGTCGTGAGTGCTGGCAATGCGCAGCCGGGGTGGACACGGTGCTGCATGCAGAGAGGCTCCATGGCGCTGCTGCTCAGCTCCGTTCCAAGGCACGCGCGAGATAGGAGACAGTGCAGCATGTTGCCTTGCTGATGGATGAGGAGCTAGCTGCCAGACGCGGTACACACTTCGCTGATGGATGCGCTGCTAGCTAGCTCGGCATGCCATGTCCGTTTGTTCTTCTGTAACATACTAGCGTTATTCTGATTTCTGTTTCAAGATATTGATTTCGGTTTCTCTTCCAATAGGGGCCAGGCCTTTCGTTGGTGTTTTATTCTCTTCCAGGTAATATTAATTCTCTTCCCTTGCCCTCTGCTATCCTAGCTTTTGGTGATATGGTTAGTTGGACTCTGACATGATGCTGGGGTGAGGAATTAGAGATGCTTGTGTTGTTAATTTATAATTCCATTGTGAAATTTCAGTGAAATCACTATTTGTATAATGGTTCTGGATTCATACAAGGCTAGATTATAGGGATGTCATACTATAGACGGTGACAAGCTTATATGAGTTGGCCTTTTGCTGGATTTTAGTATTTTTTCCTTGATTAATGTCGTCAATTAATTATTATTACCTCCGTGCTGAAATGTAAGGTTTTCTAGAAAGCTAAATTAGTTTTGTAAAAAGGCTTACATTTCAGAACAGAGGTGGTATTATCTTAGCCATTATATATTATAGTGGATCGCATGAAACATAGGAGCCTGAAGGAATGCCTCCACGCCATGTATCAAACAAATGTTCAGAGAATTTTTTCCTTATTGCCATCTAATATGTCACTTATCAGAAAGGACAAATGAAGCATAGCAATGATTTTATACCTGAAAGTTTAGCCTTTTTGCTCACTCTTCTGTACACACATGAGTTTTCAGCTCATCTGTAATTTAACCTGAAGATCTTGCTTTGATCTGAAGCAAAGCAATAGTGGAGGAACACCATCTTGCTAGAATTAGTTTTCTGGCCTAGAAGACCAGAATAGTGGAGGGAACAGGTCATGTTGACCATGGAGATTAAGAAGAGAAGCGAAGTACAAAGGCAAGAAGGAGACGGGAATGGGGGTGGGGGATGGGCAGACTTGCGAGGTGGTGAGCTTGGCGCTAATGACGACATTAACGCCGGAGTCGACGACCGTGACAGCAACAGTGGCAAGGACACACGAGAGACATCCGATGGGCAACGAGCGCCTCGACGATATTATGTCATCAAATATTTGCAAATATAAGTAAACATGATCTCAGATATTTCTTGCTGCTCGCTTCTAGAGGTTGCAAGTGCTAACATGCTCTCATATATTTCTTCTCAGATATTTCTTAAGCGCTTACCTGGTATATACACACATACTGATTTCGTATCTGTCGGTGGGATGAGAATAAGGATGGGAAGTGGCTATCCTTCCTGCTTAGTGGGAGGTCGGGAGGATGACAACCGCATCGGGGGAAGGAGAAGATGTCCGTGGAAACACTGAAGAACAAAGAAACGAACTCAAGCAATGCACATGATGCTAGACTTTAATTTGCTTTGGTGAGAATTCACTTGGGCCTTCTTTTTTTTTACCCACCATGCACTATTTTATTCCCAGGTCAAATTTGGGTCATTGATGAGCCTCCAAAACCAATCTCCAAGCATGTAAATTTTTAAATAAGCCAAGGATAATAACAAGAATTATCTAATTATCTTACATAACCAATGTTAACTCCCATCAGTTTCAGTGGGGCGTCATGATTATGTTCATTGTCATACTTTTACCAATAGGGTGTTCTTAGGATTATCTAATTATCTTACTCTTTCTTCTTAGTGAAATTCTGTTATAGAGTTATAAGAAAAAGAGGATCAGTACGGGGTAGAATACGGGGCTGTTTGGTCCATGCCTGCGTCCGCCACGCCATAGCAGGGCGCGCCAAAATATTGGCGACCAATTCGGTCGCCCTGATTTTGCCCACGCGTGGGCTTGGAATCTTAACTGGAAGCCAAAAATTTGGCGTGGCTGTGAAGAGATGGATCCAATCCAAATGCTACCCTATACTGCCAGTCAACTCCAAAATTTTGGTATGGTAACTGTGGGACGCAGTCCAAACAGGCCCTACTAGACGAGAGGATCAGCAATTGGGCGCCCATATGCTCCTGAGCATCTGGGGTGAGGTTAGTTCACAGAAATCATATTCCTATATATGCAGGAATACTATAGATGCATCTGGTGTGCTATAATTTTCACTGAAATCCTCCTCAACCTCTCATGTCACTTTTGCAGGTTAATGATCTATTCTAGATATTTTATTTGCCAGTTAATCTAATGTCAAAGCAGACTGAAGGCGAGATTATCCCTATGCTTCAGTGGTTCAGGCTAAGTGTTCAATCTATCAGTTCACAGTTTGCAGTGCTGCACAATTGACCTTTATCTCACAAGTAAGCTAAATATTAGGCTCCTTCTTTTTGTTAACGTGAGATACACATAGTTTTATTTTATCTAGCCCTAATTGCTTACAATGAATTTATTTTATCAAAAGTTGCGATTACTGTAACTTATTTATGTTCCCATGCATGGTGAAAACATCCTCTGAAGAATTACAAATAACCATGTGCACGCCTTGTGTAGCCATCCACATCACTGGTAGTACTTGAAGGCAAACCCTTGTATGTCTGAGCTCCAAGATTTCCCAATAAATTTGTTTTAGATTTGATCGACCTTTTCTGTATAGGTTTCATGGCCCATTACCAATTCTAGAGGATAATTTATGTTCCTTGAGGTGTAATGTCTTGGACGTAACACTTGATTCTCTTGGTGCCAGCTGATCTTGGAAACGCCCCATACATGTTTATTTTGATTATTTTGTGCGATTGTGGGATATAACGTAATATATATTTTGATTCTCTTATGCTTATGCTAAAAATATTTTAGCTTACTATATAGAGTCATCAATTTACACGTAATTTCTCACATATTTCAAAAGTTGAAACAAGATCATAAACATAGCCATGGAGCACCACAATACAAAGACGAATATCTGCTACATAATCTATATCCATTCATTCTTTATCTTTTGGTTGATATTAAAAGTTTGTAGTGATAGTGAAACTGTCATAATCTGCAGGTTAGAGCTATTCTATTTGGCTTCTGCACATATATGCTTATTCTTATCTTCTGTTCAGAATGGCATGGCTTCTAGGTTCAGTATTCCACTTTTAGTTCCTTTTATATATGCAAACTGTCCTTTTCTGCTTATATTACATATATATGTCCTGCAAGCAATTTATTTAATATCTTCCTATGCAAATCAGTTGCAATAGAGGGTATAGTCTTCTCTATGCATTTGACAAGCACTACTGTCGATCTATTCTGTCTAAATGTTTATTTGTATGTTCTTGGAGAGTTACTGCCAGTTCAGATGATAGTGGAGACTCTTTTGGAAATAAAATGTCAACCAAATCTGATAGCTATTTTCTGACATGACTTCTTTCTGAGGCCTGCCATGTTATTTAGGAATGTGTGGTGTCGTTGTTGAGTGTTGTTGTGCATATACTAGGCTGAGCAGGGCGAAGGCCTTGCTTGACTGAAGCCCACTGTGTCTCCACACGTTCCAAATGTGATGCCATGGCTCTAGCATGGGATCCATCACATCATCAAATTGGAAGCTTTCTTTCACATTAGTTGTTTACTCTGATGAAAGCTTTCTTTCACATTACCCAAGCCCCATCCTGAACTGCTGATAGGACCTGCCTTAATAGATGTTTTGTTATTGCGCTGGCAGGCTGTTAAAACGCGAAAATGATGGACACAGCTGGCCAATTCCTAGGTAGGTGGGAGAGCTTTGCAGTGTCTACACACTCCGTAGATGAAACCTTGGAGATGGCAGCTGAGTTGGAATTCGCTGTGAAAATGGTTCTTATTTGTTGGTGAAAATGGTTATTATTTCTATGTGGAAGTTTTTCTCTCTCTGTAAACATTCTCTGTTATGCTTCTGCTAAGCAACAAGTTTTACTCTCTTTTGTTCAAATTCAGTCCAGTTCAATACAATGTTACAAACATTTCCACAGATGTTGAAATGGAGCGGATGCATTTTGTTTAGCAAGAATCTTTGCTGTGTGATTCCAGATTATACATTGCAACTTAGTAAGCATGAATCTCTGAACTTGCTTTAGTACTAAAGACTTAGCCATTTACTCTTATGTTTGAATTTTGTGTTCCACCTTGATCTGTAAATTGCACAATTATATTTGTCATCATTACGGTTTCTTACACTAAGAAATAAGTTCCTAATCCATCTAAGAACACTAACAATAGCACTGTGCTCCATCTAGCAGCTTGCACCTCTGAGTCTATGAACATACACAAGCTACTCTGAACTTACACGACAGAAATGACGCTTTAAGCGAGGGGGAAGATTTATCACTAAAACACAATTCTACATTCTTTATAGATGAGCACCGATGCAAACAATAAGATTGCTCTAGGCCCCTAATCATAATATTTAAATGCCATCTAATTGGACCCAACTCGATACAAGGTCGCAGAAAGATGTCGACCAAGCTGAGATTGATAAAAGAGATTGCACAAGTCCTCACCTGATGCTCTAAGCTTTGTCACCCTTCATCAAGAACTGGATAACAAAGGAGCTGTCACCCTTCATCAAGAACCAGATGACAAAGGAGCTAGAGGTCAACCTTGTTGGAACTGCCTGCACCGAGCGGGGTATGGCAAGAACTAAGGGATAGTACCTTGCTTAGGAAACACGGTCATGAGTGGGTGGATAGCAGGCAATGAACCTCACTGACAACCGTAGCTGGCAGCATGCTCATGACCAGGGAAGCACGGCCACTGCCCACCGCTCACCGATGCGCAGGCTAGGGATTTTGATCACAACGGATTTGGGAGAAAATGGAGATGGTTCATGGAGAAGAAGAATGGTGCCTTCCTTAGTCATGTGCTACCAACGAGCCAACCAAATATAAGGGATGAACGAGCGACGAAACAAGATGCAAAAATAATAATGTCCAGCACATCCTACACAAGATAGGTTCGACACGTTCGTGGAATATGGGCTGGAAGTGTCATTTCGAACTTGCTCCATATGCCAAAAACACGTATTCAGAATTTTTGGACTAAAATATCTCGCACGTGGAAAGTTCATCTGTCGAGGCGACTCGCATGGAGAAATAAAAATATTCATATATACATGTCGTCCATTCAGGACAAACCTCTCATCAAAATATATATGCAAACCTCTTGAGGTAGTCATAATGCGTGAACTTTTATTCCATAGCAACGCACGGACATTTAACTATTTTCTATAAACAGATCACTGAAATCTGGAATGAGGTTAGTTCTGCATTCAAGTTTTGATTTGAAGTTATTCTAAATATTGTATGCTCTCATTCCTTGATTTAATATAAATAGAGCTATCACAAGATTGCTTGCTGTGTTATTTTGCTATAAACTGCTGAAAGGTGAAAGCATATTTGGATAGCACAACACCCAGCAGCGGAAGTGTTTCATTTGCTTTAAGATCGCTAGGTCATGGTGAATAATAGTCAATTTTATAGTTAGGATTATATCCTAATGATTTGCTCAATGAAACGTTCAGAATGTGCTTCGGTGGTATTGATCCTTTTAGGGTAGATATGAAGTAATTTTATTGCATATGCTTCGTTCGTAGCACCAAACTTGCTCTATAAAATGTTATTCCATTCGGTTGGAAATAAGTGTCGGTGACTTAGTATAAACTTTATACTAAGTTAGTACAAAATCACGGACACTTATTTCTGATCGGAGGGAGTACTACCTATTACAACGAGGTCTTCCTGCAATTTGGTTCTCAATTAACTTTTATTCAGTTAAGGCTGCACTATGTAGCTAATTTTGCAGTCATTTTTTGGCCTGGAATGCAAGCCTAGATCTAGATCTTCTACATTTAGTGGTTTGCTTGGCTTTTGCAGTCTAACAAGTTCTAATCAACGTTTTAGTAGCACCTAACAAACCTACTGTATGGTCATCATAATCTTGCTGTATTAACCTCATTCTCTTTCCTTCATCAAGTAACATGCCAGTTATTTGTGGAATTGAACTTCATTTGTTGTATGTTGTGATTTTTTGAAGCTTTGCAGGTTTGCTTCAGTGCCCCCCCCCCCCCCCCCCCTTTCCCCAAACTCAACCGAAACTTAAACACATCGAGGGCTGAGATTGCTCTGTACCCCTTTATAACTTAATTACGAAGGGGTACGGAGCCATCTCATCCCCTAATGTGTTCGGGATTTTTGGGTTAAATTTAAGAAAGGGGGGCACACTGAAGCAAAAGTTTATTGCTTATTACTGGACTGTGAGAGCACATGTGCCGCAGTCAATACACTTCTACTACATGTTTGTCAGAATATTGCCATTTCCGTTGGAACATCCACAATTAAAAAAAAAATTGTGGTATATAACATGTGCACTACTGCCACCCTTGGCTCGAAGCCTTCTTCCTGCTCTCCCGGCTGTTTGCAGGCCCCGACCTGATAAGGGCGATGTGTGACTGAGAGTAGCGGCAGACACAAGTTCACCTTTAACCGAAGCTTGGCATGACAAGTTATTCGTCTCTTGGAGTCCTTGCCTGGCGACCATAGTTAGGAGCTTCGTGGGATAACACTCCAGGCCGTTGTCTTTTCACTGTGTGGTCTTTCAAGTAGAGGATGTGATAGTGCTACGTGGTTTGAATTTTTAATAACTTTATTGTTTGTTCATGCAATATGGTAACTTACCATGCATACATGCTTATTCAATTGAGCTATTAGCAGATTCACGAGCATATATTTTTTTCTGCTAGCGGTCCCCAAATCTAAAAACAGTTCCTCTCTTTGTGGAATGAACATTTAGAGTCTATTTTGGTTAGGTTAGACATGATTGAAATGTGCTAAATAAGGCGCAATGATATCCTACTATCTTGCAAAGTAAATGCAACTTTCTTGGTTCAAAAGAAGTCGCATGTTTGTCTTTACTGAAGCACCAATTAATACGCTAAAAGCTACCAGGATTTTCTTTTGCAGATGCATTCTGTTCAATATTTCCAAATTTAAACATTTCATTTTCCTACCACAAATACATTTCACGTTGAGCTTCTGTAACTACAGCTGTAAGCGTAGTCGTGAGCCTGCGCGTTGAGCCATTTACCGCACACGCTGCCGCTGGCTTGTGGGCCTTTTTTTATTCTGTGCCGCTGTTCGTGGGCCAGGGGGAGGGCCGCATGTGGTGTGTGGGCTGACGTCCTATCGCATCTCTCCTCGCTCTCTCAAGGTGAACGCTAGGGTTCCTTGCGAATAGAGCCGCCGCCGCCTGCACCTCTCAGCGCGGATATCGGCGATGCCGCCGCTTGCCACTCCTACCTCCTTCGCTTCCCTCGTAGACGCGGATCTTCGTTGCTCGATCTCGCGCGCTCACATCCGGCCGCTGCTCGCCACATCTAGCCTCCCCCGCCACTTCCGTCATCGAGCCGGCGGTGCGTGTTCTGAGCGACCTCGGCGGCGGCTTTGGCAGAGTAAGGAGGAATCAGTTCAAGAGGTACGAGGAGAGGCTGCCAGAGCTCATCAGGCGACACATGGCATGGCTTCTTAAGGCGGATATGCTCGCCATGCTAGGCTAATTAGAATGCCAGAAGGTTGGCTGTCCATCAAGGTAAGGAGAATTTTCGTTCACCTCTTAGATTTCAGCGATGATGATCTCTTGGCTAAGTGGGTGATTCATTTTCTTATATCTATAATAGGTTTGGTTCAAAATTGGTTTGCAAGGAGATATCTTGGATACTCATGGTTTTTGTTATCTTGTAGGTCATTGGCTCCTCACGGTAGAAAATTTCCTTTATTGGTTCTTAAATCGTCCCTGATTACGCGAGATATGTTTCTCTGCATCCGCCACCACAGGTTTAGCTCCTATCCTTTACCTGTTAATTCTCTCTTTCATGCCGGGAGCCGGTGAATCCAGCACTGAAGTGGCAACCTGCGTATGTTCTGGCTATTGCAGCTAGGTCAAGATCATAGGATTCTTGATACATATGCATATTACGTGAAGCATGCACAGTCTAGATCCTTGAAAAATCCAGAGCACAATGCTAAACATCTAACTAAATAGCTGAATGATAGCATAATACATTCCTTATTGGACTAACAGATTTCAGTTTAATTTTAAGGTCTTATTACAAATGCACTATAAACAGCTTATAGATCTAATAAGTTTGCAAATCCGAATGTACAGGAGGTCATCTGAATTTACATGTAACCAATGCGACAAAGGTGATCAGATATCGGTGTTAAATTACTAGCATGGTCTAAATCCGTGTAATATTTAGTAAATTGAATGATAGTCAAGTTTTCAGACAAACTAAAATAATACACTGACGACTCTAGAAAATATTTCAAGAGCAAAACACAATTCTCAACCGGAAGCTTAATAATTTACCGACCTCGAGAGAAAATGGGCGCAGTAGTAAAATAGCCACTATTGAACTCTTGGTTAGCAACATAAAGTAGTATATGGCACATTCAAAACACAACTATGTTTTAAAAATATTCAACACAACAGAACACGAGGGTCATCATATTGCAAGCTACAATAGTATCCCTGTTCCAGACTACATAAGGGGTTGCAGTAACGATAAGAGCATCATGCAGATTCTTTTACTGTTGATGAATAAAATATCACATTAGGTAGTAAAAAAATATAAGTAATGAATTAAAATGCAAGCTGACACTAGCTGGGAGAGAAGTTTCTTCCATAAAAAGAGGCCCACAATAGCTAACTAGCACATGTATTGAAATATGAGTTCGTCTGCTATGGAATAACTATACTGAAATACAAAAGGAAAAGAAAACAACAACTCTGGCCATTTTGCCTGCCGATTATAGGTATGGTATTGACGAGGGTTAACTCGACAAATGTCCTAAATGAAGGACTTAGGATCGGGGAGATAGGGCGTCGGATGAACTCGAAGGTAAAGTTAGTCAAAATAAGTGTATATCGAAAGTAAACTTGGGTGTTCAACCTGGCTTGCTTTCAATCTGCCCTACACCGTCCCCTCCTGGCCCCTATATATAGGTGGCCAGGTCTCGAGGATCGGGTAGGGTACGATACAGATTACAATATCGACATACGGTAAGAACTCGTATTCGACTATCATTACAATTGGGCCTAGCTTAACGGGCCTCAGGGGTACTCAACTAACGGGCTCTATTAACTATACCCTTGTCAGTAGCCCCTGAGATTCTACCAGAATTGCAGATTCAGGTGGAATCTCTAATCTTCAAATCTTCGACTTGATCAATTCTTCGACTTCTTCTTATCTTCAAATCTTCGACTCAGTCTTTTCGACTTATTTTCATACTATTCTTTCACAAGGGGTTTTGATGAGCAAGCCTGACAACTCTGATGGATCAAGAGGTCAGTTAACTGCCGGAACAGATACTTGTCACCTACTTCAAATTCAATCCCCTTGGACTTGAATTCGGGATACCGGTCAAACCCACTCTTTTGCCGCAATTAGGACTTACAAAGAATGAATCCCAGTGATTCTCAGGGTACCCAGTGCGTCCACCAGGATTTTCTTCGCGTCGTAGACACGGATATATACCAGCAGAGCGCATCCATGTGCGTATACCGGGCCACACAGGACGGATCCTGGGGTCTTACCTTCGTGATAAATCACGGCATTCGAGTTTTGTCGCGATGACGCAACTCGAGAATCATATGTCGCAGCCAAGTTTTTGACTGATAAAACCAAAGAATTTCGGATTTCAAATTGATCTTCTTCGCTCCCGATGGGAGTAAACTTTTCTTTTCTTTTGTCGACTACGTAGTCGAAGTTTTCATGCTTATCCTGCTGCATCTTCAATATTGATTACCTCATCCTCTATCGGGTGCGCGCCCAGCGCTCCCGATGGGAGTAGCCCCCGAGGCTATGTTTGGCTACTTGTAGTCAGGCATAGGCTCAAAGTTAAGCTCTCCTTTCTTCTGTTGGCGAGCCCCCGAGTCCAAGTCGAGGTTTTATATCGTGCGACCATAGTCGCCTTTTCTTGTTTTTCTTCTTTGATATTATCGTCTGCTGTGCGCAGAATTTAACTCTTGCTGTAAAATATGTTTTACGGGCCGTGCTGTAGCACGGGGGCCCAATAATACGTGCTTATAAATAAAGCACCATCTGGTAAAGGTAAAAAACCCTAATCAGATTCCTCCTCCGTCGCATCATCTTCTCTTTCCATCTAGGGTTTTTCGAGGTTTTTCTCTTGTTCTCATGGCGAATGCTGAAGGTTCTCGTCTGAACCTTGGCTCCCCGGTGGCGCCGCGAGGTCGTGGTCGCCCTCGTGGAAGTAAGAACAAGAACAACACCACTTCGACCGCCGCAGGGACTTCATCGGATGCTCCGGCTAAGCGTCGTCCCGGCCGCCCACCTGGTAGCAAGAACAAGCCCAAGGTGACTGGCGCTGCTCCAGGTCCTGCTACTCTTCCTGCTGCTGCTCCTGCCGCTCCTGCTGCTCCTGCTACTCCTCCCTGCTACTCGGTGATGGCGCCAGAAAAGAGTTGTGGCGTTTGTTGACGTCGGAGCAGTAAGTCCTTGTGCGTGGTGAATGACCAGCCCGTTGGGAACCCCAAGAGGAAGGTATGATGAGTGTAGCGGCTAGTTTTCCCTCAGTTAAGATACCAAGGTTTATCGATCAGGAGAGGAGAGACGGCGACGACTGAAGGTGATGTGGAACCTGCACACACACAACCAAGTACTTTGTTCCCAACTTGCGATGAGGTTGTCAATCTCACCGGTTTGCTTGAAACAAAGATTATAAGCGTATCGAGTGGAAAACAATATAGTATGCGAGTAAAATAAACAGTACGGGAAAAGTAAACAGGTGATTGCAATATGATTAAAATAGGACCGGGGTCCACAGTTCACTAGTGGTGTCTCTCCATAGATAAAATAACATGCTGGGTAAACAAATTACAGTTGGGCAATTGATAGAATAAAGATAACGTGATATGTCAAGAAGATCACTATGAGATTTACTCTGGGCATTACAACAAAATACATAGACCGCCATCCAACTGCATCTATGACTAATAATCCACTCCCGGGGATATCATCCGAACACCCCAGTAGTATTAAGTTGCGAACAACAGATAATTGCATTAAGCAAAGTGTGTAATGTAAACAAAGCATATGCCCTTGAGCATATGAATGTTGTTTTCTCCCTAGTAGCAACAGCACATCTACCACCTTAGAGGTTTCTGTCACTCCCCCAGGTGAAATAGAGACATGAACCCACTATCGAGCATAAATACCCCCTCTTGGAGTCACTAGCAACTACTCGGCCAAGATAGCTACTAACAACGGAGAGCATGCAAGATCATAAACAACATAGAGATAACAAAAGATATAATTCAGTACAGCAACTTAATCATAAACACCAATATTCATCGGATCCCAACAAACCAACATCATAGAATTACATAACGGTGATCTCAATCATGTAGGGCAGCTCATGAGATCTAAACATGAAGCACATGGTGGAGAAGACAACCATCTAGCTACTGCTATGGACCCATAGTCCAAGGTAGACTACTCACTCATCGCTCCGGAGGCAAGCATGGCGATGAAGAAGACCTCCGGTGGCGATTCCCCTCTCCGGCAGGGTGCCAGGAAGAGCTTCTGGACCCTCCCGATCTTCGGGTCGACGGTGGCGGCGGATCGCGATGTGTTCTGGAAATCTGATCGGGTACTTAGGTTTTTTCCGTCGGGGGGTCTTTATAGGCGAAGGGGCGATGTCAGAGGAGGGGCCAGGTGCCCTCACACAGGGGTGGCGCGGCCAGGGGTAGGGCCGCGCCGCCCCCTTGTGTGGGGCCCTGGTGGCCCCCCTCCAACACTTCTTCGGATGTCTGGAAGCTTCCGGGAAAAATAAGACTTCAGGAACTTGTTTCGTCCAATTCCGAGAATATTTCCCGTGTATCACTTCTGAAACACAAAAATAGCAGAAAACAGAAAACTGGCACTGTGGCACTTGTTAATAGGTTAGTTCCGGAAAATGCATAAAAATGCCACTAAGTGTAACGAAACAATATGCAAATGGTGTAAAAACAAGCATGGAGCATCAAAAATTATAGATACGTTTGAGACGTATCAAGCATCCCCAAGCTTAACTCCTGCTCGTCCTCGAGTAGGTAAGTGATAACAAAAGAATAATTTTTGAGGTGACATGCACCTACACAATCTTGATCATATATGTAAGCATTGGTGAGCTGGGATCAATAGAACTTAAAACATGGGCATGAAAGATATAATCATGACAATAAGAACTTAGCAACCATGTTGTAAACATGCAAATGAACACAAACAAAAGATCATGATAATGAAACAATGAAAGTCAAACGTGTGTTCAAATCATAAGGAAAAACATACAAGTGGTTTTCAGCTTGTCCTTCAAAGAGAGCAAAACATAAATGCATAGGACACCTTCAAGTTTAAGAGGGCGACTAGATACAAATAATTTAAGAACAAGTGAAACCAATCATCATGAATCAATCAATGAACTTTGGGACAATGCATATCACACTAAGAATGACAACTATGCTCTCTTAATGGTGCATAAAGAAAGAAGGTGGTGACTCAACATAAAAGTAAAAGAAAGGCCCTTCGCAGAGGGAAGCAGTGATTGCAAGTTTTATAACCTTCAAAAATTATGGTACTTACCGGCTTTGAGCTCTCATTGCCCCCATCATAAGCATCTTGAATGGTTAAAGTTAATGCGAGAACAATTATGATGCATATGCTTGACAAATCATAAGTTTAAAACCTCGTGTCCCGTGAATACGAGTACCCAAACCTCATGCTACTTTACTTAGAGTCCCAAGCAAGGCTCTTGTCATTGTAAATATATGTGTATCATTGAGAACCGCCAATGGGGTACCTCCGTGCCCGATGACATGGAACAAGCCCACACCAAAATGACAGGACAAGCAGACAATGAACACCTCGACATCTCTTTTATTTGCTATATTGTTTAGCTTTTTATTGTGAGATGCGTCATCGAATGTTCACCATGGGTATGCTGCAAATTTCCACCATGAATTATGCATGGCTTAGATTGGCGGCCCGGCGTTTCCCTAACACATATAAAAACTCCATGATCCTCACAAGATTCCCAACTCATTTCACACCGCGGGCATCCATAAACAAAAGATCACGATATCAACTCAAATAAGAAGTGCAATGTTGAAAGCTTGCCCCATGACAGCATGGCTGGGCTAGAATCCAACTTACAACTTGCAAGCATAACAACTCAACATAAAAGACCACAATGTCAAATTTTTAAAACAGGAAAAAGTAAAGTGTGCCTTCCGGTTCGTGAGAGCTTTACTGACCGAATTTCGCATAACACTGGTAAGAGTTTAATTTGAAGAGAATATAAAAGCAAGTCAAATTTACTTGGAATAGCAAATTGCTAGTAGGTATGTATGGTGGACACTTTGGAAAACTTGGCTTTTTAGGAGTTGGATGCACGAGTAGAGCTCATACTCAGTACAAGGCGAGGGCTAGCAAAAGACTGGGAGCGACCAACTAAGAGAGCAGTAATGGCCATAATCATGCAAAGCGACAAAGTGACATTAAAAGAAGCATAAGATGGCATCAAAAGTCAAAAACTAAATGATCATGAAGGCTAATGGCGACTTTGTAAGAGTCTAACATGTGTGAGCATGCGCCAAGTCAACCCAAATAAAGCATCAAGGAGAAAACCAAAATAATGCTTCCATACAATAAAAACAATGCATGATTTTTTCAAAGGCTCATTAAGCAATCTCAGTTATTTGAGACAAGTCATGCTACAGCAAAACCACTAAGCATACTATCAAAAAGACATCAAGCATGACATGAAAAAGCCTAAGCTGCAGTCTACACAAGCTCCTTCTTGTACCACTATTTTGCACAAAGCTCTTTCTCTTTTCCAACACCATTTGAAACTTTTATAAACACCTCTTTTGATGAAAACCAATAAAGATCAGAGGCAAAAATACACCTTGATGAAAAGATATGACAAGATCTGAACGCAAATCAAGGCGGAAACGAAAACCAAAAGCAGTAGCAGAAAAAGTAGAACGCTCGATTTTTAATAAGAGTGAAAACTAGAGCGATCTTTGCAAATGAAAACGAGTACATCTCCTCCAAAGGAAATTTGTTGGGGTCCAACCATTTATTGCAGCAAACAAACAAACTAAACAAACTAAGAAAACTAAAACAACTGACGCTCCAAGAAAAACACATAGTGCATGAAGCAATAAAAATATAGTGTCTTGAAAGGTGACCTGATTTTTACCGATGAAGAAGGGGTGCCTCGGGGGCATCCCCAAGCTTTGACGCTTGTACTTCTTGGATATTTCTTGGGGTGATGCATGAGCATCCCCAAGCTTGAGCTTTTGTCCATTCTTCAACTCATCTCATCATTCTCCAATCCCTACACTTGAAAACTTCCTTCATACAAAACTAAACACAATTCTATTAGCAACATTAGTGTAAGCATAAAATATATTCAACCTCCTTTAGCTTCAGGTTTCAACCCAAAACCACCACATATAAAGTATATACTACTGTAGCAACTTCCCAAAAAGTTCCATGATCAAAAATAACTCAAAAGAAAGCGATAAAGTGGCAAAAACAAATATTGGCAGAAATCTGTCAAAACTGAACAGCTGACAAAGGACGAATTTTTGAGGGATTTTCTGTTGCTCAAATCAAAAAGTGTTCAACTAAGAAAAGTTTGTATATAACCTGGGGAATATTCACAAGAAATCGCAGGTCCAAAAGATAAACAGAGAATTTATACGAATTTTTACGGTGCAGCACCGAAAACAGTTTTAGGACAGCAATAACCCCAAATCTTTACCTCGCTCAAATTAGAGGCTTCTCTTGGCACAAAAACGAAATAAACAAGATAAGGAGCGGTCATTACAGTAGTAATGACTTCCAAGACTCAAATAAAAGAAAAAGTACTGAAAAGAAAACATTGGGTTATCTCCCAAGAGTGCTTTTCTTTAACGCCTTTGAGCTAGGCGCAGAAAATTGTGAATCAAGTAACATCAATAGATGAAGCATCAAGCTCATAATTTGCTCTAAGAATAGAGTCAAAAAGTAATTTCTTTCTTTTCCTAGGGAAGTGTTCCATACCTTTCTTTAGTGGGAATTGATACTTGATAGTGCCTTCCCTCATATCAATGATGGCACCTACAGTTCGAAGAAAAGGTCTTCCCAAAATAATAGGACATGAAGCATGGCATTCAACGTCCATAACAAGAAAATCAACAGGAACAAGGTTATTGTTAACCACAATAAGAACATCATTAATCCTTCCCAAAGGTTTCTTCTTAGCAACATCAGCAATAGGAACATCAAAATAGCATTTTTCTAGTGGTGGTAAATCAAGCATGTCATAAATTTTTCTAGGCATGATAGAAATACTAGCACCTAGATCACATAAAGCATGGCAATCATAACCATTAACATGCATATCAATGATGGGTTCCCAACCATCTTCTAACTTTTTGGGAACAGAGGCTTTTTGCTTCAACTTTTCATCCCTAATCTTTATGAGAGCATTGGTAATATGCTTAGTAAAAGCAATATTTAAAGAACTGGCATTGGGAGTCAAAGCAAGCTTTTGCAAGAACAAAATTACTTCAGATATATTGCAGCCATCAACATCAAAATCATTAAAACAAGTAGAGCTATCATCTCCCACACTCCGAAAAATTTCAGCACTCTTTTGAGAAAAAGTTTTGGCAGTTTTAAGCTTTTTAACACAAGGAGTGGGAGTTTTCTCTACACCAATCAAAGTGAGAGGATTGCTATCAGTAGGAGCAACATCATTAGAGGTAGTAATAGTACATACCTTGGTCTCTCTAGCCATCTCATCTTCTCTTTCCCACCTGGCATGCAATTCCGCTAACAATCTAATATTTTCATCAATTCCAACTTGGATAGCATTAGCGGTAGCAAAAGGATCAGGCTTAGCGGACATTCTATTAACCAAAGAAGATTGCACATTAGACAATAATGAAATATTGGTTTCAGCTTTGGAAACCTTAGCCTGCAATTCAGGAATAGCCGTGTTTAAATTTTCAAGTTGATGACTAATAGTCTTCAACAGAGCTGATTGCTCCTCCATAATCTTGGTGAAAGCCCTGTTCTGTTCATGTTGCGCCTGCATAAAGTTCTTGGTAGCCTTTTCAAGTTCAAAAATTCTTTCTTCACTAGGCATTTTAGGTCTACCAAGATAGCTATTATCACCATTAGAAGGAAACGACCTATAATTGTTACTAGCAAAATTGTTCCTATAAGCATTGTTGTTAAAATTATTGTTTCTAATGAAATTCACATCAACTTGCTCTTCTTGAGCAACCAAAGAGGCCAAAGGAACATTATTAGGATCAACATGAGTCCTATCATTAGCAAGCATAGCCATAATGGTATCAATCTTATCATTCAAGGAAGAGGTTTCCTCAACAGAATTTACCTTCTTACCTTGTGGAGCTCTCTCGGTGTGCCATTCAGAATAATTTACCATCATGTTGTCGAGTAACTTTGATGCGGCGCCCAAGGTAAGGGTCATAAAAGTGCCTCCAGCAGCTGAATCAAGTAGGTTCCTTGAAGAAAAATTCAGTCCTGCATAAAAAGTTTGGATAATCATCCAAGTAGTCAGTCCATGAGTGGGGCAATTCTTTATCATAGATTTCATTCTTTCCCAAGCCTGAGCAACATGTTCATTATCAAACTGAGTAAACTTCATAATATTGCTGCGCAAAGCTATAATCTTAGCAGGAGGATAGTATCTACCAATAAAAGCATCCTTACACTTAGCCCATGAATCAATACTATTCTTAGTCAAAGACAGCAACCAATCTTTAGCTTTTCCTCTCAAAGAAAAAGGAAATAGCTTGAGCTTAATAATATCACTATCAACATCTTTATATTTCTGCATCTCACATAGCTCAACAAAATTGTTGAGATGAGCTGCAGCATCTTCAGTACTAGCACCAGAAAATTGCTCTTTCATAACAAGGTTCAATAAAGCAGGCTTAATCTCATAAAAGTTTGCAGCAGTAGCAGGTGGTGCAATAGGAGTGCAGATAAAATCACCATTGTTTGTGCTAGTAAAGTCACACAACTTAGTGTTTTCAGGATTGGCCATTTCAGCAAAACGAAAGTACACAAGTAAAAACAACTACCAAGGATTCTAATTTTTTTGGATTTTTGATAAAATCAATGCAAGTAAAATAAATAAAGTAAAGCAAAACAAATAACAAAGTAAAGGATGTGTGTGCGAAAACTCCCCTCGCAGAAGTCTTCTCTGCTCCCCGGCAACGGCGCCAGAAAAGAAGCTGCTACTCGGTGATGGCGCCAGAAAAGAGCTGTGGCGTTTGTTGACGTGGGAGCAGTAAGTCCTTGTGCGTGGTGAATGACCAGCCCGTTGGGAACCCCAAGAGGAAGGTATGATGAGTGTAGCGGCTAGTTTTCCCTCAGTTAAGATACCAAGGTTTATCGATCAGGAGAGGAGAGACGGCGACGACTGAAGGTGATGTGGAACCTGCACACACACAACCAAGTACTTTGTTCCCAACTTGCGATGAGGTTGTCAATCTCACCGGTTTGCTTGAAACAAAGATTATAAGCGTATCGAGTGGAAAACAATATGGTATGCGAGTAAAGTAAACAGTACGGGAAAAGTAAACAGGTGATTGCAATATGATTAAAATAGGACCGGGGTCCACAGTTCACTAGTGGTGTCTCTCCATAGATAAAATAACATGCTGGGTAAACAAATTACAGTTGGGCAATTGATAGAATAAAGATAACGTGATATGTCAAGAAGATCACTATGAGATTTACTCTGGGCATTACAACAAAATACATAGACCGCCATCCAACTGCATCTATGACTAATAATCCACTCCCGGGGATATCATCCGAACACCCTAGTAGTATTAAGTTGCGAACAACAGATAATTGCATTAAGCAAAGTGTGTAATGTAAACAAAGCATATGCCCTTGAGCATATGAATGTTGTTTTCTCCCTAGTAGCAACAGCACATCTACCACCTTAGAGGTTTCTGTCACTCCCCCAGGTGAAATAGAGACATGAACCCACTATCGAGCATAAATACCCCCTCTTGGAGTCACTAGCAACTACTCGGCCAAGATAGCTACTAACAACGGAGAGCATGCAAGATCATAAACAACATAGAGATAACAAAAGATATAATTCAGTACAGCAACTTAATCATAAACACCAATATTCATCGGATCCCAACAAACCAACATCATAGAATTACATAACGGTGATCTCAATCATGTAGGGCAGCTCATGAGATCTAAACATGAAGCACATGGTGGAGAAGACAACCATCTAGCTACTGCTATGGACCCATAGTCCAAGGTAGACTACTCACTCATCGCTCCGGAGGCAAGCATGGCGATGAAGAAGACCTCCAGTGGCGATTCCCCTCTCCGGCAGGGTGCCGGGAAGAGCTTCTGGACCCTCCCGATCTTCGGGTCGACGGTGGCGGCGGATCGCGATGTGTTCTGGAAATTTGATCGGGTACTTAGGTTTTTTCCGTCGGGGGGTCTTTATAGGCGAAGGGGCGATGTTAGAGGAGGGGCCAGGTGCCCTCACACAGGGGTGGCGCGGCCAGGGGTAGGGCCGCGCCGCCCCCTTGTGTGGGGCCCTGGTGGCCCCCCTCCGACACTTCTTCGGATGTCTGGAAGCTTCCGGAAAAAATAAGACTTCAGGAACTTGTTTCGTCCAATTCCGAGAATATTTCCTGTGTATCACTTCTGAAACACAAAAACAGCAGAAAACACGAAACTGGCACTGTGGCACTTGTTAATAGGTTAGTTCCGGAAAATGCATAAAAATACCACTAAGTGTAACGAAACAATATGCAAATGGTGTAAAAACAAGCATGGAGCATCAAAAATTATAGATACGTTTGAGACGTATCACTCCCCGAGTCTTTTCTTTCTTCTGTATTGCCATGGCGCAGTGCCGCGAGATTCAGCGTCTGCCGCTAAATTTCACCAAGTTCATGGAAGGGCCTGAACTACGAGAGGCAGTTCTCCGTGAACAATCTGGCGGCGGTACCCCATACGAGGTGGAGGTGTGGTATGATGGCGACGGCGAGCAATATTTTAGGGGCGGCTGGTCAGAGTTTGCAGAAGACCACGACATCCACCAAGGCTTCTTCATGGTCTTCGACTTCCACATCGGCACGTCGAAGTTCGACGTGACGATCTATGATGGCACCCAGTGCCAGAAGAAATATGAAGCTGAAGTCTAGTTCCATTAGGATCTGCTATCCATGTAGTTTCGTTTGATAATGTCCTTGCTGCAATTATATTTGTAATGCATATTCGCACTTTGATGTCTTTTGCTAGTACCATGAGAACAAGTCATGTTCTGAGGTATGCTTTCCATATATCGGGTTCTTTGCGAACCAAAATGTAGGAAGAATATCGGGTTCCTTTTATGAACCAAGTTATGTAAATATTTGTCGGGGTTGTCTAAACAACCTTTCAATGAAAAAGGACCTCCAACGTGCAATAATAATCCCTTTCGTATGACCCAGGGGTTGAAGCCCCCGGGCGGAGAAGTAACAAATAATTGTACAATTTTGTCGAGTTCAACCCAAAGAACCCGACCTGTGGCCTCATGTTCTGGGTTCAGAGGGTTAACTCGAATTCATTTATACCACTATATTTATTCTACGCGTAGAAACGTCGTAGCTGCTCTGCATTCCACGGGTTGCTTTCGTCCTTCCCAGTCTTCTTGTCTTGTAGTCGATACGCTCCTCCTGGTATTACTTCGGTGACGATATAAGGTCCCACCCAAGGGGACTCTAATTTGTCGTGGTTGTCTTGCCTGATTCGCAAAACTAGGTCTCCCACCACGAAGGAACGTGGACGAACTCGACTACTATGGTAGTTTCGTAGGCTTTGTTGATACTGCGTAGCTCTTTCTAATGCTTTATCTCTTGCCTCATCTAGTGCATCGACATCGTCTTGCAATGCTTCTGTCGACGTCGTCTCGTCATATGCTGTCACTCTTGGAGCCTCATGTGTAACTTCGACTGGAAGCACGGCTTCTGCGCCATGGACCAAGAAGAAGGGAGTTTCTTGAGTTGTTGCGTTGGACGTAGTTCTTAGGCTCCAAAGAACGGAGGGCAATTCTTCTACCCAAGCGCTCTTGGCTTTCTCGAGAGGTGCTAAGAGCCTCTTTTTTATTCCACTACATATTAGGCCATTAGCTTTTTCGACTTGCCCGTTTGTCTTCGGGTGCGCCACAGATGCGAATTTGAGCTTGATCCCCAATCCTTCGCAGTAACTCTTGAATTTCTTTGAAGTGAAGTTTGTCCCGTTATCTATGATGATGCTGTATGGTACACCAAAACGGAAAACTATTGACTTAATGAAGTTGATTGCTGCTGTAGAATCTTGAGTTGTTACTGGGGCTGCTTCCACCCATTTGGTAAATTTATCGACTGCCACTAGCATGTAGACGTGCCCTCCTGGCCAAGATTTGTGCAACTTTCCCACCATGTCGAGGCCCCATTGTACGAAGGGCCAAGATAATGGTATTATTTGTAGCTCTGCTGCTGGTGCATGCGGTCTAGATGCAAACCTTTGACATTTTTGCACTTTCGAACTATATCTTTTGCGTCTGCTACTCGGTGATGGCGCCAGAAAAGAGCTGTGGCGTTTGTTGACGTGGGAGCAGTAAGTCCTTGTGCGTGGTGAATGACCAGCCCGTTGGGAACCCCAAGAGGAAGGTATGATGAGTGTAGCGGCTAGTTTTCCCTCAGTTAAGATACCAAGGTTTATCGATCAGGAGAGGAGAGACGGCGACGACTGAAGGTGATATGGAACCTGCACACACACAACCAAGTACTTTGTTCCCAACTTGCGATGAGGTTGTCAATCTCACCGGTTTGCTTGAAACAAAGATTATAAGCGTATCGAGTGGAAAACAATATAGTATGCGAGTAAAGTAAACAGTACGGGAAAAGTAAATAGGTGATTGCAATATGATTAAAATAGGACCGGGGTCCACAGTTCACTAGTGGTGTCTCTCCATAGATAAAATAACATGCTGGGTAAACAAATTACAGTTGGGCAATTGATAGAATAAAGATAACGTGATATGTCAAGAAGATCACTATGAGATTTACTCTGGGCATTACAACAAAATACATAGACCGCCATCCAACTGCATCTATGACTAATAATCCACTCCCGGGGATATCATCCGAACACCCTAGAAGTATTAAGTTGCGAACAACAGATAATTGCATTAAGCAAAGTGTGTAATGTAAACAAAGCATATGCCCTTGAGCATATGAATGTTGTTTTCTCCCTAGTAGCAACAGCACATCTACCACCTTAGAGGTTTCTGTCACTCCCCCAGGTGAAATAGAGACATGAACCCACTATCGAGCATAAATACCCCCTCTTGGAGTCACTAGCAACTACTCGGCCAAGATAGCTACTAACAACGGAGAGCATGCAAGATCATAAACAACATAGAGATAACAAAAGATATAATTCAGTACAGCAACTTAATCATAAACACCAATACTCATCGGATCCCAACAAACCAACATCATAGAATTACATAACGGTGATCTCAATCATGTAGGGCAGCTCATGAGATCTAAACATGAAGCACATGGTGGAGAAGACAACCATCTAGCTACTGCTATGGACCCATAGTCCAAGGTAGACTACTCACTCATCGCTCCGGAGGCAAGCATGGCGATGAAGAAGACCTCCGGTGGCGATTCCCCTCTCCGGCAGGGTGCCGGGAAGAGCTTCTGGACCCTCCCGATCTTCGGGTCGACGGTGGCGGCGGATCGCGATGTGTTCTGGAAATCTGATCGGGTACTTAGGTTTTTTCCATCGGGGGGTCTTTATAGGCGAAGGGGCGATGTCAGAGGAGGGGCCAGGTGCCCTCACACAGGGGTGGCGCGGCCAGGGGTAGGGCCGCGCCGCCCCCTTGTGTGGGGCCCTGGTGGCCCCCCTCCGACACTTCTTCGGATGTATGGAAGCTTCCGGGAAAAATAAGACTTCAGGAACTTGTTTCGTCCAATTCCGAGAATATTTCCTGTGTATCACTTCTGAAACACAAAAACAGCAGAAAACAGGAAACTGGCACTGTGGCACTTGTTAATAGGTTAGTTCCGGAAAATGCATAAAAATGCCACTAAGTTTAACGAAACAATATGCAAATGGTGTAAAAACAAGCATGGAGCATCAAAAATTATAGATACGTTTGAGACGTATCAAGCATCCCCAAGCTTAACTCCTGCTCGTCCTCGAGTAGGTAAGTGATAACAAAAGAATAATTTTTGAGGTGACATGCACCTACACAATCTTGATCATATATGTAAGCATTGGTGAGCTGGGATCAATAGAACTTAAAACATGGGCATGAAAGATATAATCATGACAATAAGAACTTAGCAACCATGTTGTAAACATGCAAATGAACACAAACAAAAGATCATGATAATGAAACAATGAAAGTCAAACGTGTGTTCAAATCATAAGGAAAAACATACAAGTGGTTTTCAGCTTGTCCTTCAAAGAGAGCAAAACATAAATGCATAGGACACCTTCAAGTTTAAGAGGGCGACTAGATACAAATAATTTAAGAACAAGTGAAACCAATCATCATGAATCAATCAATGAACTTTGGGACAATGCATATCACACTAAGAATGACAACTATGCTCTCTTAATGGTGCATAAAGAAAGAAGGTGGTGACTCAACATAAAAGTAAAAGAAAGGCCCTTCGCAGAGGGAAGCAGTGATTGCAAGTTTTACAACCTTCAAAAATTATGGTACTTACCGGCTTTGAGCTCTCATTGCCCCCATCATAAGCATCTTGAATGGTTAAAGTTAATGCGAGAACAATTATGATGCATATGCTTAACAAATCATAAGTTGAAAACCTCATGCCCCGTGAATACGAGTACCCAAACCTCATGCTACTTTACTTAGAGTCCCAAGCAAGGCTCTTGTCATTGTAAGTATATGCATATCATTGAGAACCGCCAATGGGGTACCTCCGTGCCCGATGACATGGAACAAGCCCACACCAAAATGACAGGACAAGCAGACAATGAACACCTCGACATCTCTTTTATTTGCCTTTTGTTTAGCTTTTTATTGTGAGATGCGTCGTCGTATGTTCACCATGGGTATGCTGCAAATTTCCACCATGAATTATGCATGGCTTAGATTGGCGGCCCGGCGTTTCCCTAACACATATACAAACTCCATGATCCCCACAAGATTCTCAATTCATTTCACACCGCGGGCATCCATAAACAAAAGATCACGATATCAACTCAAATAAGAAGTGCAATGTTGAAAGCTTGCCCCATGACAGCATGGCTGGGCAAGAATCCAACTTACAACTTGCAAGCATAACAACTCAACATAAAAGACCACAATGTCAAATTTTTAGAACAGGAAAAAGTAAAGTGTGCCTTCCGGTTCGTGAGAGCTTTACTGACCGAATTTCGCATAACACTGGTAAGAGTTTAATTTGAAGAGAATATAAAAGCAAGTCAAATTTACTTGGAATAGCAAATTGCTAGTAGGTATGTATGGTGGACACAATGGAAAACTTTGGCTTTTAGGAGTTGGATGCACGAGTAGAGCTCATACTCAGTACAAGGCGAGGGCTAGCAAAAGACTGGGAGCGACCAACTAAGAGAGCAATAATGGCCATAATCATGCAAAGCGACAAAGCGACATTAAAAGAAGCATAAGATGGCATCAAAAGTCAAAAACTAAATGATCATGAAGGCTAATGGCGACTTTGTATGAGTCTAACATGTGTGAGCATGCGCCAAGTCAACCCAAATAAAGCATCAAGGAGAAAACCAAAATAATGCTTCCATACAATAAAAACAACGCATGATTTTTTTCAAAGGCTCATTAAGCAATCTCAGTTATTTGAGACAAGTCATGCTACAGCAAAACCACTAAGCATACTATCAAAAAGACATCAAGCATGACATGAAAAAGCCTAAGCCGCAGTCTACACAAGCTCCTTCTTGTACCACTATTTTGCACAAAGCTTTTTCTCTTTTCCAACACCATTTGAAACTTTTATAAATACCTCTTTTGATGAAAACCAATAAAGATCAGAGGCAAAAATACACCTTGATGAAAAGATATGACAAGATCTGAACGCAATTCAAGGCGAAAACGAAAACCAAAAGCAGTAGCAGAAAAAGAAGAATGCTCGATTTTTAATAAGAGTGAAAACGAGAGCATTCTTTGCAAATGAAAACGAGTACATCTCTGATGTCTACGCACTTCTATTCTTGTAGACACTTGTTGGGCCTCCAAGTGCAGAGGTTTGTAGAACAGCAGCAAGTTTCCCTTAAGTGGATCACCCAAGGTTTATCGAACTCAGGGAGGTTAGAGGTCAAAGCTATCCCTCTCAAACAACCCTGCAATTACGATACAGAAAGTCTCTTGTGTCCCCAACACACCCAATACACTTGTTAGATGTATAGGTGCACTAGTTCGGCGAAGAGATAGTGAAATACAAGTGGTAGTGATGATTATGAGTAGCAGACGTGATGTGAAATAAATATCGCTGCGAGCAAACAAGTAACAAAATAGCAAGTAAACGGTATGCAATGCTTGGAAATAAGGCCTAGGGATCATACTTTCACTAGTGGACACACTCCCAACAATATAACATGAATGAACAAGTAACTTCTCTTTGCTAAGGTACTCTGAATTACTCTCCTATTGAACATCACTAATCATCGCGTAATGGCTACAGAAGCACCCCTTAAAGTTCATCAAATACTTGACAAACACCACTCATAGAGATACCCAAATCAGATCACAACTCAAGATAGATATCATTGCAACTTAGACCAAGTACTAACACGGTGCACACACTATCAACATTACACCATGAAAGGAGGAATAGATCACTCAAACTATCATAGCAATAATTATTCTCATAATCCACAAGAGATCACAATCATAGCCTAAACCAAGTACCACCATGATGCACGCACTGTCACCGTTACACCAAGGCAGGAGGAATAGATTACTTTAATAACATCACTAGAGTACACAAAATATCTGAATAATAACATGTACTTGTTCAACATGATACAAAGCTCACGATCACATAAAGATCACATCATGGGAGAGAGAGGTGAACCACATAGCTACCGGTAGAGTCCTTAGCCCCGGGGATGAACTACTCCCTCCTCATCATAGGAGACAGCAAGGTGGAGATGGCGGTGAGGTCGATGGAGACGGCGATGGAGACCGATGGAGATGGCTCCGGGGGCACTTCCCCGTCCCGGCAGGGTGCCGGAACAGAGACTTCTGTCCCCCGAAATTTGTCGGCGATGGCGGCGGAGCTGCGAACCTGGTTCTGGAAAATTGCCGACTCCCCTAGGGTTTTCCGTCCCGAGGCTTTATATAGGCGAAGGGGCATCGTCAGAGGAGGGCCAGGGCCTCCTCACACATGGCTGGCGCGGCCAGGGGCCTGGCCGCGCCACCTGTGTGTGTGGGGACCCTGTGGCCCACCTCCTACTCCTCTTCGGATGTCTGGAAGCTTCCGGGTAAAATAAGACTTCAGGAACTTGTTTCGTCCAATTCCGAGAATATTTCCTGTGTATCACTTCTGAAACACAAAAATAGCAGAAAACAGGGAACTGGCACTGTGGCATCTTGTCAATAGGTTAGTTCCGGAAATCGCATAAAAGTGCCACTAAGTGTAACGAAACAGTAGGCAAATGGTGTAAAAACAAGCATGGAGCATCAAAAATTATAGATACGTTTGAGACGTATCAACATCCCCAAGCTTAACTCCTGCTCGTCCTCGAGTAGGTAAGTGATAACAAAAGAAATAATTTTTGAGGTGACATGCACCATCACAATCTTGATCATATATGTAAGCATTGTGAGCTGGGATCATAAGAACTTAAAACATGGGCATGAAAGATATAATCTTGACAATAAGAAACTTAGCAACCATGTTATAACATGCAAATGAACACAAACAAAAGATCATGAAAATGAAACAATGAAAGTCAAACATGTGTTCAAATCATAAGGAAAAACATACAAGTGGTTTTCAACTTGTCCTTAATAGAGAGCAAAACATAAATGCATAGGACACCTTCAAGTTTAAGAGGGCGACTAGATACAAATAATTTGAGAACAAGTGAAACCAACATCATGAATCAATCAATGAACTTTGGGACAATGCATATTACACTAAGAATGACAACTATGCTCTCTTAATGGTGCATAAAGATAGAAGGTGGTGACTCAACATAAAAGTAAAAGAAAGGCCCTTCGCAGAGGGAAGCAGTGATTAAGCATGTGCTAGAGCTTTTCATTTGTAAAACAGAGAGATAAAACTTGATTTTGAGAGGTGGTTGTCTTTGTCAACGACTGGCAATGGGGTTCTTACTATCTTCCATACAAAAAATGAAGCAAGTTTTTGAGAGAGAGATTGGCACTTTTGTGCTCTTTTTATAAAACTTGGCACTCCTCCCCACCTTTTTTTCCTTTCACAAACCATGGCTAACCGATTCCATCGGGTGCCCACCAACATTCACATTCCATGGAGGAGTGCCTTTTTTTCTTTTCTTTTTTCTCTTTTTTTTCTTTTTGGAATAAGCAATATGGAAGATAGCAAATCCGACCACTACGTCCCCATGAGCTGAAAACAGTGTCACAAAACGAAAAGTATTTTGAAGGTTTTGAAAGGTAGCACATGAAAATTTACTTTGGAATGGCTTACAAATACCATGCATAGGAATTTATAGTGGACACAATGGCAAACTTGGTTTTTGGGAGTTGGATGCACGAGTAGAGCTCATACTCAGTACAAAATAAGGGCTAGCAAAAGACTGGGAGCGACCAACTAAGAGAGCAATAATGGCCATAATCATGCAAAGCGACAAAGCGACATTAAAAGAAGCATAAGATGGCATCAAAAGTCAAAAACTAAATGATCATAGAGGCTAAAGGCGACTTTGTAAGAGTCTAACATGTGTGAGCATGCGCCAAGTCAACCCAAATAAATCATCAAGGAGAAAACCAAAATAATGCTTCCAAATAATTAAAACAACGCATGATTTTTCAAAGGCTCATTAAGCAATCTCAGTTATTTGAGACAAGTCATGCTACAGCAAAACCACTAAGCATACTATCAAAAAGACATCAAGCATGACATGAAAAAGCCTAAGCCGCAGTCTACACAAGCTCCTTCTTGTACCACTATTTTGCACAAAGCTTTTTCTCTTTTCCAACACCATTCGAACTTTTTATAAACACCTCTTTTGATAAAAACCAATAAAGACCAGAGGCAAAAATACACCTTGATGAAGAGATATGACAAGGTCTGAACGGAAATCAAGGCGAAAATGAAAACCAAAAGCAGTAGCAGAAAAAGTAGAATGCTCGATTTTTAATAAGAGTGAAAACCTAGAGCATTCTTTGCAAATGAAAACGAGTTCATCTCCTCCAAAAGAAACATGATGTGATCTAACCATTTATTGCAGCAAACAAAACTAAACTAACTAAGAAAACTAAAACAACTGACGCTCCAAGAAAAACGCATAGTGCATGAAGCAATAAAAATATAGTGTTTTGAAAGGTGACCTGATTTTTGCCGATGAAGAAGGGGTGCCTCGGGGGCATCCCCAAGCTTTGATGCTTGTACTTCTTCGATATTTCTTGGGGTGATGCATGGGCATCCCCAAGCTTGAGCTTTTGTCCATTCTTCAACTCATCTCATCATTCTCCAATCCCTACACTTGAAAACTTCCTTCATACAAAACTAAACACAATTCTATTAGCAACATTAGTGTAAGCATAAAATATATTCAACCTCTCTTAGCTTCAGGTTTCAACTCAAAACCACCACATATAAAGTAAATACTACTGTAGCAACTTCCCAAAAGGTTCCATGATCAAAAGAACTCAAAAGAAAGCGATAAAGTGGCAAACACAAATATTGGCAGAAATCTGTCAAAACTGAATAGCTGACAAAGGTAGAATTTTTGAGGGATTTTTTGTTGCTCAAATAAAAAAGTGTTCAACTAAGAAAAGTTTGGATATAACCTGGGTCATATTCACAAGAAATCGCAGGTCCAAAAGATAAACAGAGAATTTATACGAATTTTTACGGTGCAGCACCGAAAACAGTTTCAGGACAGCAACATCCCCAAATCTTACCTCACTCAAATTAGAGGCTTCTCTTGGCACAAAAACGAAGTAAAAAGGATAAGGAGAGGTCATTACAGTAGTAATGACTTCCAAGACTCAAATAAAAGAAAAAAGTACTGAAAATAAACAATGGGTTATCTCCCAAGAGTGCTTTTCTTTAACGCCTTTGAGCTAGGCGCAGTAATTTGCAAAGATGCTCATGTGGGCGCCATATGAGAGCTTGAGGCAAATGCGCCATATAGGAACTTAAAGCAATAGAGAGCATCAAAAAGCAAGTGTGAAAGACATTTATATCTGAACCACTTCCTATGCATAGGAATCTTGTAAGAAAATAAATCAACGAGGCACATAGTAGCAAGCATGGATAGATAAAATAAGTGCCACTGCAAGATTTGCAACATAAAGAGGGGAAACTTAATATTGTTGAGATCCATCAAACCATGTTTCCCTCTCTCATAATAACTTTCAGTAGCATCATGAATAGAATTAATAACATAACTATCACATAAAACATCCCTATCATGAGCCACATGCATAAAAGAATTAATATTCACCACAGGAACAATAGTAGTAGGAGCAAATTCAATAGAATAATTATTCTCATCACCATAATCATCATAAATAGGAGGCATATTGTAATCATAACTAATTTTATCCTCAATACTAGGTGAACTGAAAATATTATACTCATCATCATAGCCATCATAAACTAGAGGTTTAGTATCATCACAAGCTAAAGAACAGCTATTTCGCAAAGCATATTCTTCAAACATATCATCATAAGAAGGAACATCACATATGGGAGATAAAATATCATCAGAGCAAATTTTCTCCACTAAAGCTGGGGAACTAAAAATATCATGTTTAACAAAACCAGCTTCCCCAAGCTTAGACTTTTCTATAGCATTATCAACAACGGTGTTCAAAGCATTCATACTAACAACACTATTAGCATGCAAATTAAGCTCCAAAGGTTTTTAAATTTTCTCTTCAAACACTTCATATCTAAACTCAGGAAAAAGACTACAGAACTCATTTTCCATTAAGCCTAACTAGTGAAAATAAAAACAAGAAACAAAAAGATGTAATTGCAGAATCTAAAGGAAATAACTCCGAGCACTCACACAGGAGGATGCGAGCACCTTTTACCTTACCTCCCCGGCAACGGCGCCAGAAAAGAGCTTGATGTCTACGCACTTCTATTCTTGTAGACACTTGTTGGGCCTCCAAGTGCAGAGGTTTGTAGAACAGCAACAAGTTTCCCTTAAGTGGATCACCCAAGGTTTATCGAACTCAGGGAGGTTAGAGGTCAAAGCTATCCCTCTCAAACAACCCTGCAATTACGATACAGAAAGTCTCTTGTGTCCCCAACACACCCAATACACTTGTTAGATGTATAGGTGCACTAGTTCGGCGAAGAGATAGTGAAATACAAGTGGTAGTGATGATTATGAGTAGCAGACGTGATGTGAAATAAATATCGCTGCGAGCAAACAAGTAACAAAATAGCAAGTAAACGGTGTGCAATGCTTGGAAATAAGGCCTAGGGATCATACTTTCACTAGTGGACACACTCCCAACAATATAACATGAATGAACAAGTAACTTCTCTTTGCTAAGGTACTCTGAATTACTCTCCTATTGAACATCACTAATCATCGCGTAGTGGCTACAGAAGCACCCCTTAAAGTTCATCAAATACTTGACAAACACCACTCATAGGGTGTGTTTGTTTGGGCTGCTGCTGTTGAGAAGCAGCTGTAGCTGGTGAGCTGTTAGAAAGCAGCTGTAGGAAGTAGCTGCTGGAAGCTGAGATTTGATGTTTGGCAGAACTGCTTTTGATGACTGCTGTTCCTGATTTGAAGGATGAAATGTCTGGAATACCCCTGAATGCTGAAGATGTTGTATAAATACTGATTCGAGCTGAATTAGCTAATTCTAACCATTTCTGAACACAACTGTGATCATTAATGCAAATTACCAAATATAAATTTATAAGTATTCATAAACAATTTTTATTGAAATAATTTGGGAGTTATTTATTTGGCTTTTGGCTTTTAGCTTTTAGCTTTTGGCTTTTGGCTTGTAAGTCAAAATTTATGCGGCAATTATATTACAAGACTTTGTCATATAACATAAAACAAAAACCATCACATTTATATTACAAGACATTTCAATACGAATCCAAAAGAGCTAGAAGTTTTTCACATGCACACATATATTACAAAACTTACATTAACCCAAAAGTGCTACAAGCTTTCTCTCATCTAGACACCTCCCCTTGATGCAAACAAAGCATTAGCTATGTTATCACGAATGTTGTTCATGCTAACATGGTCCTCTCCCAAATCATCGCCTGCATTGCCTCCTGATGTGGAACTAACATGCCCTGGCGGCATATAGTTCTCATCATTATCGCAACGATAGAAGTGAAGATCAAACAACTGACTATCACGAATGAAGTTATGGAGTGCTAGACATGCAATGATAATCTCTGTCTGCTTCTCTAACGGGTAACTGGATATACCATGCAAGATGCGCCATTTCTGCTTCAATACCCCAAATGCGGGCACTCCTCTTGGCACTCCCGGCATGACCGCCGATGTCCCATCAACATGGGCATCCTCAAACATGACCTCCATCAACTCCAAGTTATCCGGAGGACCTTTCCGAAAACCCGCAATAAGCTTGTTTGCCTGCATATGATATGACAAGTTAGTATGCATAATGAGATCCATCTATTTCAAAATATACATATGACATAAACTTGGCATGTATATGTCATACCTTGATCAATTCAGCCCACTGTGCATCATCTGCTGTTATTGTTTTCTTCACCGGATCCCAACCAAGTCCTGTTGCTTTGGTAGTATAGTATACCCATGCTTGGTACAATGCTTTGGTTGAATCCCACTTATTTTTGAATTGTGTCTTTGTGTAGTTTCTTCCCGTTTTAAGACCAAATTCTCTACCAAGATTTTTGTACCCATCCGGACTAAGGAAAGCGGTTGGTCTATTTCCTGCCCTTTTTTGATTCATGCATATTTCACAAAAAATTGTCGTTGATGATGCATCCCAGTGCGCCTTAGGTGTCTTATCATGATCCATCTAATGACATAAGTAAAGGTATTTAACTCCTACTTTGTATATGAACTACATAACCAACAAAGTATGTATCACACAAACAATCTGAAACACTATAGGCATATAAATTAAAACAGAGGCATATATTTAGCAATTCCACAGTAGTCTATCCAAATCACCACAAGCATTCTTCCATTTCATCACCACAAGCATTCCTCACCTTGCTGGATGTTGCTATGGCAGGGGGGAGGGGCGGCGGCGCGTTTCTCCGGCGACGGGGCAGCGGCGCGTTTCTCCGGTGACGGGGCCTGGGCGGCGGCGATGGGGGCTGGGCGGCGACGGGCCCTGGGCGGCGACGGGGCCTGGGTGGGAAACGGAGGCGACGGGAGCTGGGCGGCGACGGGGGCTGGGCGGCGGCGCTGGGGGCTAGACGGCGGCGATGGGGGCTGGATGGCGGCGGCGGTCAGTCCGTAACCCTAGCCGCCATCGCTAGGAACGGGGAGCTCGGGGGAAATTGCGGTCTCGGTACCGATTCGGTGGTTCACGGTGCTTATATATGGAGTGGCAGTTCTCAGTAAATAACTGAAAGTGGTAGGATAGCATGGTCTTTTCCTATTTCAGAAGCTCGGGAAGCAGCAGGAAGCAGCCCCCGACTAGCTTCGTATCGACAGCGGCTGTCTAGCCTATTTCGCTCCAGCGCTTTTCTCAAGCACTTTACAAAATTCAGTTGTTTGTTTGAGCTACTACTTTTGAACCTTAAAAGCAGAAGCAGAAGCCTAAACAAACACACCCATAGAGATACCCAAATCAGATCACAACTCAAGATAGATATCATTGCAACTTAGACCAAGTACTAACACGGTGCACACACTGTCAATATTACACCATGAAAGGAGGAATAGATCACTCAAACTATCATAGCAATAATTATTCTCATAATCCACAAGAGATCACAATCATAGCCTAAACCAAGTACCACCATGATGCACGCACTGTCACCGTTACACCAAGGCAGGAGGAATAGATTACTTTAATAACATCACTAGAGTACACAAAATATCTGAATAATAACATGTACTTGTTCAACATGATACAAAGCTCACGATCACATAAAGATCACATCATGGGAGAGAGAGGTGAACCACATAGCTACCGGTAGAGTCCTTAGCCCCGGGGATGAACTACTCCCTCCTCATCATAGGAGACAGCAAGGTTGATGGAGATGGCGGTGAGGTCGATGGAGACGGCGATGGAGACCGATGGAGATGGCTCCGGGGGCACTTCCCCGTCCCGGCAGGGTGCCGGAACAGAGACTTCTGTCCCCCGAAATTCGTCGGCGATGGCGGCGGAGCTGCGGACCTGGTTCTGGAAAATTGCCGACTCCCCTAGGGTTTTCCGTCCCAAGGCTTTATATAGGCGAAGGGGCATCGTCAGAGGAGGGCCAGGGCCTCCTCACACATGGCTGGCGTGACCAGGGGCCTGGCCGCGCCACCTGTGTGTGTGGGGCCCCTGTGGCCCACCTCCTACTCCTCTTCGGATGTCTAGAAGCTTCCGGGTAAAATAAGACTTCAGGAACTTGTTTCGTCCAATTCCGAGAATATTTCATGTGTATCACTTCTGAAACACAAAAACAGCAGAAAACAGGGAACTGGCACTGTGGCATCTTGTCAATAGGTTAGTTCCGGAAATCGCATAAAAGTGCCACTAAGTGTAACGAAACAGTAGGCAAATGGTGTAAAAACAAGCATGGAGCATCAAAAATTATAGATACGTTTGAGACGTATCAATCTCCTCCAAAGGAAATTTGTTGGGGTCCAACCATTTATTGCAGCAAACAAACAAACTAAACAAACTAAGAAAACTAAAACAACTGACGCTCCAAGAAAAACACATAGTGCATGAAGCAATAAAAATATAGTGTTTTGAAAGGTGACCTGATTTTTGCCGATGAAGAAGGGGTGCCTCGGGGGCATCCCCAAGCTTTGACGCTTGTACTTCTTGGATATTTCTTGGGGTGATGCATGGGCATCCCCAAGCTTGAGCTTTTGTCCATTCTTCAACTCATCTCATCATTCTCCAATCCCTACACTTGAAAACTTCCTTCATACAAAACTAAACACAATTCTATTAGCAACATTAGTGTAAGCATAAAATATATTCAACCCTCTTTTAGCTTCAGGTTTCAACTCAAAACCACCACATATAAAGTATATACTACTGTAGCAACTTCCCAAAAAGTTCCATGATCAAAAAGAACTCAAAAGAAAGCGATAAAGTGGCAAAAACAAATATTGGCAGAAATCTGTCAAAACAGCTGACAAAGGACGAATTTTTGAGGGATTTTCTGTTGCTCAAATCAAAAAGTGTTCAACTAAGAAAAGTTTGGATATAACCTGGGGCATATGCACAAGAAATCGCAGGTCCAAAAGATAAACAGAGAATTTTTACAAATTTTTACGGTGCAGCACCGAAAACAGTTCCAGGACAGCAACATCCCCAAATCTTTACCTCACTCAAATTAGAGGCTTCTCTTGGCACAAAAACGAAATAAACAAGATAAGGAGCGGTCATTACAGTAGTAATGACTTCCAAGACTCAAATAAAAGAAAAAGTACTGAAAATAAAACATTGGGTTATCTCCCAAGAGTGCTTTTCTTTAACGCCTTTGAGCTAGGCTCAGTAATTTGAGAAGATGCTCACATGAGAAATATGAATTGAAGCAAAAGAGAGCATCAAGGAGCAAACATAAAACACATTTAAGTCTAACCCACTTGCTATGCATAGGAATCTTGTAAGAAAATAAATAAAAGAAGCACATAGTCACATGTATGGGTAGATAAAACAAGAGCAACTTTGGAACTTTCAATATAAAGAGAGGTGTTTTAGTAACATGAGAATTCCAACAACCATATTTTCCTCTCTCATAATAATTTTCAGTAGCATCATAAACAAAATCAACAATATAAATATCACTCTCACCCTCTTTTATTAAGCACGGAGGGGGATCAAATAAGGTATTAGTTAGAGGGTTACTCTTATTGGGAGGTAGACATGGGTAACTCCATTCTTCCTCCTCTTGATCATTACTCTCCTCCTCTTTTTCATCTAATGAGCTTCCAATTTCTTCTTCCATAGGCTCCTTCAAGGCATTAGTCTCTTCCGTTGGAGAGCATCTATTAAGATATTTAAGAATATAGCCATTTCCTTCCTTGTAATTATCAAAGCAAAATGTGAGTATATCATAAACCTCATATTTATAAGGTGCATCATCAGTATTTTCAAGAAAATAAGCAAGTTCGAATGCACCCTTCCAAGCAATAAATTCTTCAATTTGTTCCACATCATAAAAGTCATAATTTCCATTAATATAAGAAGATATGGTAACATCATCATTATACTCACATTGAAAAGGGAGGTGTTTATACCTCCTACAGCAACAAGATTCATCAAAGCAATAAGTAACATTATAAGTAGAGCACATATTTCTAGCAATGATATATAATCTATTGATTTGTTCCCATAAGTGTTTCCCTTTCTGTGACAAGCGGTGTTCATCATAATAATTTTGCTGCTCTTCCGTGAACCCACCTTGCCAAAAAGATTTAGTTTCAAAGAAACCGACCATTGATAGAAAGCATGATAAAGCAAGACAAGTAAAAACAACTACCAAGGATTCAATTTTTTTGGGTTTTTGATATAAAAAGCAATGCAGGTAAAATAAAATAAAGTAAAGCAAAACAATAACAAAGTAAAGGATATGCGTGCGAAAAACTCCCCTCGCAGAAGTCTTCTCTTCCTCCCCGGCAACGGCGCCAGAAAAGAAGCTGCTACTCGGTGATGGCGCCAGAAAAGAGCTGTGGCGTTTGTTGACGTGGGAGCAGTAAGTCCTTGTGCGTGGTGAATGACCAGCCCGTTGGGAACCCCAAGAGGAAGGTATGATGAGTGTAGCGGCTAGTTTTCCCTCAGTTAAGATACTAAGGTTTATCGATCAGGAGAGGAGAGACGGCGACGACTGAAGGTGATATGGAACCTGCACACACACAACCAAGTACTTTGTTCCCAACTTGCGATGAGGTTGTCAATCTCACCGGTTTGCTTGAAACAAAGATTATAAGCGTATCGAGTGGAAAACAATATAGTATGCGAGTAAAGTAAACAGTACGGGAAAAGTAAACAGGTGATTGCAATATGATTAAAATAGGACCGGGGTCCACAGTTCACTAGTGGTGTCTCTCCATAGATAAAATAACATGCTGGGTAAACAAATTACAGTTGGGCAATTGATAGAATAAAGATAACGTGATATGTCAAGAAGATCACTATGAGATTTACTCTGGGCATTACAACAAAATACATAGACCTGCCATCCAACTGCATCTATGACTAATAATCCACTCCCGGGGATATCATCCGAACACCCTAGAAGTATTAAGTTGCGAACAACAGATAATTGCATTAAGCAAAGTGTGTAATGTAAACAAAGCATATGCCCTTGAGCATATGAATGTTGTTTTCTCCCTAGTAGCAACAGCACATCTACCACCTTAGAGGTTTCTGTCACTCCCCCAGGTGAAATAGAGACATGAACCCACTATCGAGCATAAATACCCCCTCTTGGAGTCACTAGCAACTACTCGGCCAAGATAGCTACTAACAACGGAGAGCATGCAAGATCATAAACAACATAGAGATAACAAAAGATATAATTCAGTACAGCAACTTAATCATAAACACCAATACTCATCGGATCCCAACAAACCAACATCATAGAATTACATAACGGTGAACTCAATCATGTAGGGCAGCTCATGAGATCTAAACATGAAGCACATGGTGGAGAAGATAACC
Organism: Dactylis glomerata; assembly: GCA_007115705.1. NCBI lineage: Eukaryota > Viridiplantae > Streptophyta > Magnoliopsida > Poales > Poaceae > Dactylis > Dactylis glomerata. Next base: position 297,187 of record QXEO01001975.1, on the reverse strand, counting down.
ATCTAGCTACTGCTATGGACCCATAGTCCAAGGTAGACTACTCACTCATCGCTCCGGAGGCAAGCATGGCGATGAAGAAGACCTCCGGTGGCGATTCCCCTCTCCGGCAGGGTGCCGGGAAGAGCTTCTGGACCCTCCCGATCTTCGGGTCGACGGTGGCGGCGGATCGCGATGTGTTCTGGAAATCTGATCGGGTACTTAGGTTTTTTCCGTCGGGGGGTCTTTATAGGCGAAGGGGCGATGTCAGAGGAGGGGCCAGGTGCCCTCACACAGGGGTGGCGCGACCAGGGGTAGGGCCGCGCCGCCCCCTTGTGTGGGGCCCTGGTGGCCCCCCTCCGACACTTCTTCGGATGTCTGGAAGCTTCCGGGAAAAATAAGACTTCAGGAACTTGTTTCGTCCAATTCCGAGAATATTTCCTGTGTATCACTTCTGAAACACAAAAACAGCAGAAAACAGGAAACTGGCACTGTGGCACTTGTTAATAGGTTAGTTCCGGAAAATGCATAAAAATGCCACTAAGTGTAACGAAACAATAGGCAAATGGTGTAAAAACAAGCATGGAGCATCAAAAATTATAGATACGTTTGAGACGTATCAGCGTCCTCGATGGCTGTTAGCCAATAGAATCCTGCTCGGAAAGCTTTTGCCGCTATTGCTCTGCTGCTAGCATGATGGCCACATACTCCGCCGTGTATGTCTTTCAATATTGCTTGTCCTTCCTGTGGCGTTACACAACGCTGTAAAACGCCGGTAATACTTCTCTTGTATAATTTCCCCTCCAACATGACAAACGCTTTCGATCTTCGAGTTATCCTCTTGGCCTCCACTGCATCTTCTGGTAATTTTTTATTTATCATGTACGCAAGATATGGCTGCATCCATGTTTCTTCTATCATCATGACCTCCTCTGGTTCTGACGTAGCCCCCGAGCCTGCTGTAGTAGTCGAACTTTTTTCACTTTTTATTGATCTCTCCACTATTTCCTCCCAAAATACTCCGGACGGCATGGGTAAACACTGTGACCCGATATTTGCTAAAGTGTCAGCTTCTTCATTGCTGTTTCTGCTTATGTGCGAGACTTCGCATCCATCGAACGTTCCTTCTAGATAATGGTACAAATTTTTGTAGGCCATCATGTTGTCATTGATTGTGTCGCATCTGTTCATAACTTGCTGAACGACAAGGTTGGAATCTCCAAATATTTTTAGGCGAGTTGCTCCACATGTTTTAGCCATCTTCATTCCGTGCAACAAAGCCTCGTATTCCGCTTCGTTGTTAGAAGCCTGCGGAAAGCTCATCCTTAAGACGTACTTTAATTTGTCGCCATGAGGTGATATCAACACTACTCCTGCCCCTGCGCCTTGGACTCTCTTAGAACCGTCGAAGTACATTGTCCAAGTACTCGATAAATCTGGTGGTCCCGTGCTTTGCAGCTCGAGCCACTCTGCTGTAAAGTCTGGCAAGACTTGCGACTTGATCGCCTTCCTTTTTTCGTACGTGATATCCATGGGAGATAACTCGATTCCCCACAAAGAGACACGTCCCGTCGCTAGAGGGTTGTTCAATATGTTCGATAGTGGCGCTTCATTGACTACTATAATTGGGTGCACCGCAAAATACTGTCGCAGTTTACGTGCAGTTGTGAAGACACTGTATGCCAACTTCTGATAATGCGGGTACCTCTGTTTGGTTGGAGATAGCACTTCACTGATGAAATATACCGGTCTCTGGACGCCATGGGCTTTTCCTTCTTCGCTTCTTTTGACTACTAGAACTGTACTCACCACCTGATGGGTTGCCGCGATGTACAACAGTAGTGGCTTTTTTTTTGGTGCGACCAGCACTGGTGGCGTGGAAAGCACTTTTTTCAACTGTGCAAACGCTGCGTCTGCTTCTTCTGTCCACTCAAATTTATCGTCTGACTTCTTCATAAGTGCATAAAACGGAAGCGCCTTCTCCCCTAATCGAGCAACGAAGCGACTTAGTGCCGCGACGCGTCCTGCTAATTTCTGTACGTCGTGGAGTTTCGTAGGTTTCCCCATTGTTAGAATTACTTGAATCTTCTCTAGATTTGCCTCTATTCCTCGTGCTGATACCAAGAACCCCAAAAGTTGCCCTGCTGATACTCCGAAGGAGCACTTTGTCGGGTTCAGCTTAAGCTTGTACTTGTTCAGGTTGTCGAAGGTCTCTGCCAAGTCGCTGATTAAAGATTTCTCTTCTCTTGTTGTGATGACTACATCATCAATGTAGACTTGGATATTGCGTCCTATTTGGCTTCCGAGGCAATTTTGCATCATCCGTTGATAAGTTGCTCCTGCATTTTTTAGGCCGAACGGCATTACCTGGTAACAAAATACTCCATATGGTGTGATGAAGGCCGTTTTTTCTTCAGTCCTCTTTCTTCAATTTGATCTGATTGTAACCGGAATATGCGTCCAAAAATGAAAGCCTCACGCATCCCGCTGTAGAATCGATTATCTGATCGATGCGGGGTAGAGGGAAGGGATCCTTTGGACAATGCTTATTGAGAGATGTGTAGTTGACACACACTCTTTGTACGTCTGTATTCTTCTTGGGTACTATGACTGGGTTCGATACCCAACTCGAAGTTTTGATTTCTCTGATAAATCCGGCATTTTCTAGCCTGTGCAATTCTGACGCTATCGCCTTTCTTTTAGGCTCATCAAATCGCCTCAATGGTTGCTTGACTGGTTTTGCCTTGGGATCTACATTAAGTGCGTGCTCGACGAGTTCCCTGGGAACCCTTGGCATGTCCGATGGACACCAGGCGAAGATTTCCCAGCGCTCACGGAGGAACTCGACGAGCGCACCTTCCTATGCGGGATCCAAGTTCACCGCAATTGATGTCGTCTTGTTTGGATCTGTAGGATGGACCTGAATTTTCTTCGAGTCCTGCGTTGTGTCGAAAGCCTTATCTGGTAGGGATTGTCCAACGTCGGGTAGCACATTATGATCTGTTTCTCCCTTCAACCTCTCATATTCTGCTGTCATGCCGAAGGTTTGCGCCATCCTATTGAATTCTCTGTCGCATGTGTTGGCTACTTCAAAGCTCCCTTGTACTGTAATTGTTCCTTTGGGCCCTGGAATTTTTAGCGTAAGATACGCGTAGTGTGGTACTGCCATGAATTTTGCAAATGCTGGGCGCCCCAGGATTGCATGGTATTGTGATGGCCAGTCCATAACTTCGAACTCCAGTTTCTCTCTTCTATAATTTTCGCTGCTGCCGAAGCAGACATCGAGTTTTATCCTTCCCAAAGGGTAGTTTGCTTCTCTTGGTACTATTCCGTGGAAAGAGCAATCTGTTGGCTTCAGACTCGTCAGCGAGATGCACATTGCCTTTAGTGTTCTAGCATATATTAAGTTTATGCCGCTCCCTGCATCCATGAACACTCTTCCGATGTCGTACCCTCCTATTTGCGCTTTTAGAACCATAGGCGAGTGGCCCGGCCTGGGAACTTTCTTTGGGTGGTCTGCTCTACTGAACTTGACTGGTTGCTCTGACCATCGTAGGTACTCTGTAGCAGCTGGTGGTGATGATATTGCTAGGTTTACTTGCCTGGATATGCTCTTTCGCTCTTTCTTTGACTTAGGCACCGACTGAATCATGGCTGATATGTACACCTTTGACTCTAGGTGCTTTGCTAGCCTTTGCATTTGATATCCTTGACTTCTACGTCTTTCTCCTTGCCTCCCTTCTTGGCTTGAGCCCATGGCGCTTTGCAACCTTAGGAATGTTCTGCAATCTTTCATTTGGTGATTTGAGACCCTTTTCCCGTCGAGATACGCGTAGTGGATTCGACAAGGTCCGTATAGCATGTCCTCGGCCGAAGGACCAGAGTATCTCGATTTTTCTACTCCTTTTGCCTGAAACCTCCTACTTTCATACCCTTCCTCTTCTTCTAGTATGTGACCCGCGGCTACCTGATTTTGCCTTCCTTGGTTATCCCTGCTGCGGTGTCGTCTCCTCTGTCGACTTATTCTGTCGACTTCTGGCGAACGTCCTCTCTTGTTGTTATACGCGTCCTCTCCATCAACGAATTTGTTGGCTTGTTCCATTAGCTCAGCTACTGTCGTAGGTCTTGTTCTTCCTATTTCTTCCACAAGATCTGAGCGACGAAGTCCTTCGGAAAAGGCGTCTATTGCTCGTTCGTCGGAGACGTCCTCTGCTGAGTTTTTGATTATACTCCAGCGTTGTATATAAGAACGTAGCGTTTCGCCTTTCTTCTGCACACATGCTTTAACTTCCTCCAGTGATGCTGGGCGCTTGTAGGTGGAACGAAAAGTTCTTGTGAATTGACTTTCGAGTTCCCCGCAGCTTCCAATGGATTCGTCGGGTAGGGTGTTCAACCAGGACCGTGCGGCGCCGGTGAGGTACAGCTGCAAACTTTGCATTGCAGTCGCCTTTGTTCCCCCTAATATCTGTACTGCCTGTAGATAATCTGATAGCCATAAGGTAGGTTCTTGTGACCCGTCGTATTTATTCTGGTCGTGTGGTAATTTGAATCCTTTGGGTACCCGCGTTTTGCGAACCCTGCGGGTAAAGCATAACGCGCCCATATCTTTATCGTCGTCTTCGTAATTCTCTTCCCTCCAAGCATGTCGCGATTTATTTACTCGAGCTTGCGCTATTATACTTCTTGCGTCCTCCTTCCTCTTCTGTCGCTTTTTCTCTTCTGATGACTCGCTGCACTCGTTGTCTGCGCAATTGTATCTGAACTTCTCGTTTCGATGTCCCTTGTAGCTTGTCGATTTTGTCTATGGGCCTTGTTCTCTGATCTTACCTTCTACTATTTCGAGGCTTCGTATCGCGGCTCGGTGCATATCTTCTCGCGGGTCTCCATGTTCTGGTCTTGTAGCTAGTAAATACGCTTGTGCTGCTGCTAATGCTGCCTCTGGCATTTTTTGTAGCAAGTCATCTTCCTCCTCTTCTAGTTGTGGGGTGGGGCTCCTTGAGTATCCTTCTTCTCTGCCGCATGCTGTCGCCCCCCTGTTGTGTTTTGGGTCTCCGCGCCTCTCTCTGCTATATTCTGAATCTTCACTATAGTCTTCCCAGTATTTCTCCATTGATATACTATTGTTGTCTTGAAACACCATGTCTCTTTCCTCCCTTAGTTTCTTCCTGTGTTGGTATAATGCATACTGATATCCCATTAAAACTTCTCTTCTTGATCCTTCGGGTACTTCTGTACCATTATTGATAGCTGATTTGATCATTCTCCATTCGCCAGCCGAGACGTGGACTTTCTTCTTTTCCTTTTTGTTGTGTTCTTTTGTTTTGTCGACTTATCTGTCGACCTTTTTACTTCCTTCACTGTTACTTTCTTCCTCTGCTTCGGTGATAATGACGCATAACTGATGCACTTTGGAGACGCCGCTGCTTCCTGCGGCGAGGTCCTCTGCGTTGCTGTGCGTCTGATACGCTTTTTCCTCTGAGTCGAAATTTTCCTGAATTTTGTCGCCTTCTGCGATTGATGTTTTTTCTAGGCTGACCGGCGAGTTTACCTCACTGGAAGAGCCTTCTGATGACTCCAATGTTTCCTCTGTTTCGGGCTTGTTTGCCGACGGATCTGGTTTCGTCGAATCCGAGAGGCGGGATGAACCCGCTGGCCCGATGAGGATGCTCAAGCTTCCAATTGTCAACTCCATCTCTTGATTTTCGTCGAGTTCTGAACTGCTGTTGGCTAAAAGCGAAAAAGCCGTCGAATTCATGGTTCCAACGCCCAGAGTCCCCACGGTCGGCGCCAATTGACGAGGGTTAACTCGACAAATGTCCTAAATGAAGGACTTAGGATCGGGGAGATAGGGCGTCGGATGAACTCGAAGGTAAAGTTAGTCGAAATAAGTGTATATCGAAAGTAAACTTGGGTGTTCAACCTGGCTTGCTTTCAATCTGCCCTACACCGTCCCCTCCTGGCCCCTATATATAGGTGGCCAGGTCTCGAGGATCGGGTAGGGTACGATACAGATTACAATATCGACATACAGTAAGAACTCGTATTCGACTATCATTACAATTGGGCCTAGCTTAACGGGCCTCAGGGGTACTCAACTAACGAGCTCTATTAACTATACCCTTGTCAGGTATGCTTCTATTTTGCCAATAAATACTCCATTATCATTTTATATGTTACTATTATGTGCCTTTGAGTTCTATACATAGGAGCATTTACTCCAAGCACAGATTTTCTATGGAAGAGTTTTAGCAAACCATCATGGAAGGTAAATATCATTCAGAATTTAAAGAAAATAGTATCCTATTTGTAGATAATTGTGTGTGACGGAATAAGAATACACTTCATCTATAAATTCTCTATCCAGCAACGGCCCCGTCGGTGCGGGTCTCCTCGGGTCTGTCAAGGAAGCCCTCCTCCTGCCGCGCGTCGAGTTGGTAGCGCCATGGTCAAGGTATGATGATGTTTGTAGAAGTTCATAGCTAAACATCGGTGCTTATTTGAAATATGGAAAAGACTGTTTGATACGTCTTATGGTTCCCAGTGTGTACGTTATTTCAAGGACACGTAACTGTACTTGTGATTGCTATGTTTGTATTAGCCCTACGATACTTTATCTCAACCTTGATATTATTTGGAATTATTTCTACCATAATCGTAGAATTATGATATGATCAAATAATTATGAAATTTAGACATGTTAGCCGGGTAAATACTGCTAATTTATTTGTATTCTCTTGATTGTTACAAGCAGAAACTGCACAGGTTCGAAAAATGCTACCAGTTCAGTGTTTAAGCCAAGTGTCCTTCTGATATGCTAACAAGGTTGATATATCTCTTTATATAATAATTATTGTCGTTTTTACAATTGGCAATAATTTGTGGTCATTATTCTTGGTTTAAGAGCTAATAGCCCCTTTAGCTATTTAACCTATATATAGAACCATGGTTCTTAGTGTGACTGGATCTTTATACAATTGTTATATGTATTTTTTAGTTAGTGTCCTACGTGCTACAGAAGCATTTAAGAACTGTTATATTGTATTTTGCAAGCTGTTAAGCTTGAGTGAGTTTGAAGACTGGATGCATAACATGGATATTTTTTGTTGATTCTACCAATCTTGAAAAGTTTATTCCCATAATCTTATGCTGAGAGCTTGGATGGTCTTGCTCTATCTCCACATGAGCATGGGTTAAACTCATTGTAAGACAATTAATACAAAATAACTACTCTCAATTAGTATGAAATAACTATTCTCAAGCGTTTCTCAAAGGAAAGAAAATTACAATAGGCAGCAACACAATACGACCGAGCACCCTAGCAGGCTACATGTCAAACGGTCTATAGGCGGGCCGGGAGAAGCTGGCCGGTCCGTCTAGTATAGTTTAAGCTGTGTAAAAATGACAAATTCTAACATCTATAATAGTGAACGGTGGAGATTTTTGAAATCTCACAATCTATCAGAGTTTGTCATTTTTGTACATCCTAGAATATTAGGAATCTCGAGTTCAAATTTTGCACGTTGTTAGATCACATCATTGTCTACATCTGATTTTTTTTCAGAATTTTTTGAAACTTCAAAATATCATTTTCGATTTTTTCAAATTACCAAGCTATATGTAGCCCGGGCTACAAAAATCTACTCTCTTACATTTTTACCAACAAAAATCCTATCCACAATATATTCACGATATCCATTGAGATAACATGCTGCTATTTCAATAAGTCTTATTGCAATAGGAGAGCTCGGAGACGGGAAGATAAAGGCACCCACCAACCGGCCAAACTTCTTTAAAAAGCTACAGATGGTATCCATATTTCAACGTGAGTAGTACTAGTACTAATGTTTTTCACTTCATCACATGACTATATTGATTTGAAACATGACTCTGATTGTCTCAGGATTGCTTCTGAAAGTACCCGTTGAAAGCAAAATACTACTCGTATAAAGTACTCTCTCCGTCATAAAAGGATGTCTTAGATTTGTCTAAGTTTAGATGTATTTAAATACTAAACAGTATCTACATACATCTAACTTTAGATAAATTTAAGACATTCTTTTATAAATGAAGGGAGTAATCAAGTTTGAACGCTAAATAACAAGGAAAAAGGAAAAGGTGCGATAGTTATGCCTCACAAAAAAAAGGTGCGTAGTTATGAAAAATCTTTCATGGCCTGTAGCCGTGCGGGCAGGTCGACCTCGAAAGGAAAAGAGAAGCTCGAGCCATCTTCTTGCTTGCGCATCTCACTCGTCTCCATATCAAGCACGATGATCGGACGACGATCTATCCGTAGCAACACCGCATTGCTCCTGGTATCTCCGGAGCACCGCAAATTAAGCCGCGCAAGGTCATGAAAAGAAGTTTTTGTGTCTAATGACCTCATCTTCTCCTCCGTATCGATCACAGCGTCATGAGCCCAGCCACCGGTCGAGAGTTGTAGCCAGATAGATATCAGGAACCCACGAACGACGAGCATCCGCAGCCCTCCGTCCGATGACATGGACAGGTGGCGATGGCCGGACATCTCTGGGTGCTCGATGGTGTACAGATTCCGAGTACGGACGTCGTATGCCAGGATCTCATTGTCATGCTGGACGAGCCAATGGATGACGCCGCCTCGGAGGACGACGGCGCCACCGTGATTTTTAAACGGCCTCGAGTTGCAAATGTATTCAGTGACTGGTCCCCAGCTGACATCCGGCGACGCTGCGGTCTGGACTCGCATAGTGTGTCCGTACATAGGGTTGATGCTCATGGCGGCGACCAGCAACAGGAAGGAGGAGCAGCCAATGCCGTCGGCGGAGGTGAGCAAGACGCAGCTTATCACGGAAGACTCGTCGTCTATAGAGATGTCCGGCGGTTCGGAGAGGGAGGTGCGGGTGCCGGACATAGGGTCGTACACACACAGGTCGGAGCCGGAAGTCTTGCGCCTCTTGAGCCTCCGGCCCCGGCGGAGGAGGACGAGGCCACCACGAGACGCCACAGGGTCGTACTGGCGGAGGAGGTCGGTGGCGCGGCGCGACGCAGTGGGTGCAAGGTGCTTGCTGACGAAGGACGAGGCGGCGGGCGTCACCGGGTGGACCAGGGAGACGACCGGATTGCGGCGGTGGCCGCGGCGCATGTGGAGGTGCGCGAGGACGCAGGAGGGCACGGCGCCTGCTCGTTGGATGAAGATCGAGGCGCGGATGCGGCGACGGAGGATCCTGCTGGCGGCGGCGAAGCGGACGATGGTTCTGACGTCGGAGCGTGTGGCGATCTCTAGCAGAAGATCCGTGGGTATTCTGCAGCGTGCTGGCGGCGGCAGCGAGCATGCGCTGTTTCGCTGGCGTTTGCGTGGCGCCATGGTAGGGTAGGGTACAGATGCAGCTAGCAGATCCATCCGCCGACCTCTGGGTACCGTATATATGGAGTCAGATCGTGAAACGATTTGCGGCTGTTCATACCGGGCATGCGTAGATTCAACACGGTCGATCTGTTTCTATATTGCATTGCACCTTTTAATTATCTCCGAATCCAGCAAACAGAATATCGATCATCGATATATGCAGGCGCAGGACGCAGGAGGAGTAGTTATTTGTTGGCTACCAACTCCGATGGAGGCCCGAACGCGCGACCGCTAACCGACCGAGCCAAGCCGGGGAAAACAACCTAGATGTAGTATATCATTGGAAAATAAACTTTTTTTTGAAACAATACCATATATTATAGCAACTGAACAGTACATGGTGGAGATATATAAGAAAAGAAAACGAGCTAATTTTGGAGGCCTTCAAACTCTTCTTCTTCCATGATATAATCTTGTATTTTCCTGAAGCCAACCAAAAGATAATGGCATAGATATCAAACCATAAACCTGTAAATGCCAACAGTGGTTCTCCCTTTTTTTAATTTGAGCGGCAGCACCAAGTCTACGTGCACGCATGCATCCATTAAAGCAATCATACCATATCGGCAAGAGTATCAACACCAGTATTCTAGGGAAGAGAAACCGAATAGCCTTGTCAACATCGTTGGAAAACCGAGAGTACGAATCACCATTGTCGAAGACGTGGCAGTCGGGACACATATTGCGAGGATAACCCTCCTCACAGCAACCAGGAGAAACAATCCAAAACTGATCTAGCGAAGCAAGATCTTGAAGACCGTACTGAAAAAATAATAATCTTACAGCACCACCATTAACACGCAGGGAAGAAGATCTCGTCGCCGAACGAAGAGCTGAAGGTCACTTATTATGAACGATGACATCTCCATTGACGTAGAAGAAACGAAGATGACTACCAAAACGCTATCCTAATCTTTGGAAAATACTACTTTTATTGAAATCTCCACCCATAGATCAGGTTCCCCACCCCTCCCGACACCGGCGAGGCCGGCCGGAGGAGGGGGAACCGGTCTATAGAGAAGGCGAAGGTTGAAGGCTGCGGCTAGGTCAAAGAGGCGGCGGCGGTTTGGTTACTTATTGGAAAATAAACTAGTTGTACCGGACGATTAGATATTTATAAGCATGTACACATTTTAACATAAATTTTGACCACCAGCCACAAAAATTGCGATACATGTTAGAGAAATTATATCATTAGATTCGTATTTAAAAGAAGTTTTAAATGATATAGTAATTATTATGACATTAATTCATATTTTGTTGGAAAAATTAATTATCAAAATTTATCCAATTAGTAGCAAAAAGACCATTATTATATAGAATATATAATCCCATCATTCACATAATTACGGCATGATTGTTTGTTTATTCTAGCCTTCTTGTTTTCTCCTACTTAGCCGGCTTTATTTCTTTATAAGAGACCGCAACAAAACCATTCTTAAGTATTTTTTAAGTACGGTCATTATCTTGGTGTAATGCTATTAAGTATGATGATCTTCACATAAGTGAAATTTTGTATGATTTTTCCACTCTATATAATTTTCTATTCGTATTTTTTGGGATGATGAAAATATGTCTTTATTACGTGTAATTTTCCGATAATATTTCTCCGTTTCCACTCCAAATCCGCTCTATTTCCAATCCAACTCCGCAATCCGATATAATATGCATTGGAATCCACATATGGTTATTATCCGCCTCGATCCAAATTCGATGAAAAATTATCGGATCCGATCCGTTTACACCCCTATGCTTTTTGATGTTAATTTTGATCTCAAACTCACATGTTTGCTAGCTTGTTGGGAATGATAACCCCATGATGCAAATAATTTTATTGACAACATGGATAGATCTGATGGAATAAATATCTTTGATATTCTACCTAGGAGATGCTAGATATGCATGTTGATTCTAAGATTCTTCCACCATATAGGAAAAACCATGTACTAACTTAACGATTCTATGCAAGGAACTATTCTAAGAATGCGAAAGATTTGTTCAATCTCATGCACTCTATACCCAACGAGTTAACAAGATATTGCTAGCTGCATTGAAAAATAGATTCAATATCATTGACTAGAAGCCATTTCACCCACGCCACCGAACTTATGTTAGTTCTGGCATGTTGCATTCTTAAAAAATGTATCTTACGGTTTGGTTTTGATGAGCATGTCTCGGATGAGGTCGGTCTAATGGCTAATGACACTGGTGTCGAACAATTTGATAATTAAGCTAGGAAGACCAAGATGATGGAGCGGGATGATGCAATGTGGACAGACAAAGGTAACAACAAGATCTGAGAAAAAGAAGAAAATGGCGATGTATCTTGTATGATGTTGAACTCTACCCATTGATGAAAACCCCACTACCAAATTGTAATGACAAACTACCTTTTTGTTTCGTAGTTTAGGGCTGCATTCTTAGTAGCTCGGATTGGATTTAAACTAGTATCTGTAGTGGCTATAATGAACAGCCATTTATTTGCTAGTCACTGTTTATGACTATGATGACCTATCAAAATGTCACCACTAGAAGGAAAAAGTGACCACAAACATAGGCATCAAGCAACCAAACATAGTAGTTTGCATCGTTATAGCCATTTATGATAACGTGTAGCGTGCCAAACGGCGGGTATAAAATTGTCTAGTGATAAATGAGGCGACCGAACATATTGCATCACATGCCTCTCGAGGTTGGGTACCCCCTATTTTGACGTGTTTTGCGTCGGGTGTGGCACACGATGGTCGGACGGGCCCCAGTGACATGGCTTCTTTGTACCTACGATCGTCTTCTTCCTCCTTCACCCGACCTTCGCATTACACCACCCCTCGACCCCTGCCTCCATCGCCGGATGAACCGCCTACTTCCGCCACTCGCGGTGCCTCACCGCACCACCCTCCTCCATCCACCGTCCACCGTCGGTCCATCGCCTCCCTCTAAATCCACCCTCCCCCAACTCCGATGAACCCCACGCACCACCAAAACCCTAAGTTTGACGCCGGCAAACTCCCGCACCCATGGAACCCTAAGACCCCATACCTCTACCCTAAGTTCCATACCTCACCTCCGCTGGCGACATCGCGGCCAGCCAGGTCATCCCCATCTCTGATGAGGTCTTGACCTTGCCTCTGTCGGGGATGCCCCGGCCAACAGCATCTTTGATGTCTCTGGTGAGGTCGGCTTCTTCTCCGGTGAGCACCTCTCCCTAACAGGTCAACTCCCATCTGGCTCCCTCGCTTAGCGTCAACGCGCAAACTGACGCTTAACGTGTCAAATAGGGTTTGCCCTCGAGGTGGCCCTCCTATAGCGGCTCTAGTGGGCCTCTCTCGGGGAATTGACAAAATTGTTGTAGGCTACCAATCAAGCCTACCCTCTTGTTCTCTTGTATAATTGGGCTCTGAAGAATTCTAGCCCACTTTTGGCTCGGAATGGACCAGGATTAGTGGTGAATCCTATCTCGGTGTGTACGGGGCGCCGCACACCCCCCGCGTTGGTGTGGGCCGGCCCAGTAGTTTTCCTTCCTTTTTTATTTTCTCTGTTTTCTTTCCCCTTTTTATTTTCTTTTCTAGTTCAGTTTTTATTTTTATTTTACAACATCTTTGAAATGTTCAGATTTGAAATTTTTGTTGAGATTTTGAAATTCATTCAAATTTTGAGATTTGTTCAATATTTGAAATTCATTCAAATTTTGAATTTTCCTTCAAAATTTTGAAATTCATTCCAATTTTGGATTTTGTTTAGATTTTAAAATTCATTCAATATAGATTTTTTCTTCAAAATTTGAAATTCATTCAAATTCGATTTTCTTGCAAAATTTTAAATTTATTCAGATTTCGAAATTTGTTCAAAATTTGATATTCGTTCAAATTTAATAATGCTTAGATTTTGAAACAGGGAAAAATCTAGAAAAAATGCGAAAAGGTAATGAAAGGTAACTGAGCCGGCCTATCTACCAGGTCTGAGTGTGCGGCGGCTGTTCTATATTGACCAGGATGGTGTATAGGCGCCCCCAGGATTAGTTGGGCTTGATGATTCTGCTCAAAAGAAAATACGGAGTAGATGGGCTTTATGATTCGTTGGAGTACATGTCCAGCGATTTGCTAATCAAAGAAAACATGGAGCGTTTGGCGGGAACGCTGAAAATCTTCCCCCCAAAATCCTCAACTTCGTCCTCCAACGGACCGACCGCCCCGCACCTTCGCTCCGACTACGGTTGTGCCGCCTCATCCCAATGTACTCTTCGCTCCACGCCGCCGACTCAGATTCCGACGGGCCCCTCCTCTCCGACGTATCCGCCTCCCCGCCTCGCCGCTGCTCGCCACCTCGCCCACCCGCGCCGCCGCCCAAACACCGTACCGCGCCAGATCCCACCTCAAAACCCAAACGCAAGCCCAAACTCAAACCCAAGCCCAAGCCAGTACCCTTCTCTGCCGCCGCCCCCGCCTCCGCGCCTCCGATCCGCGCCGCCGCCCTCTCCGACCCGCACGGCCTCACCGCGCGCATCGCTCCCTCGACGTCCGCGCTCACAGACAACGCCGGCGCAGTCTCCTTCTCCTCCTTCCGCCGCCTCGTCCAGTCGCGCAACCTCACCGTCGAACCCGCCGCCGCATTCACCATCCCTGCCCCCGATTTCGCGCCCGAGCCCGAGCCCGAGCCAGCCGAGATACCAAGCGCTGAGCCGTGCCCGCCCCCGGCAGCCACCTGCCGGCCGCCGCAGCTCAGGCCCAAGCGGGTGCACCCCAACTCGGTGTCGGAGGCCCCCACGGCCGCGGCCGAGCAGCCGAAGCGACCCAGAGGGGACACCGCGGGCAACTTCGTTCGGCTCAACATCAACGGGTACGGCCGGAAGAAGTCGTTCAAGTCGCAGGCAAGGCGCCCGACGAAATACCGCTCCTGGAAGCGGCAGCAGCCAGGCGGCGGAAAACCCCGTGGAGGCGCCGATGAGGAAGGGGATTTCGTCGCGGAGGCGCTGCTCGAGCGGGAGAAGAATGGGGCGGGAGGTGACTGCGGTGTTCTCGAGGCTGTTGAGGTAGTGAGGGAGGACCCGACCGAGCAGAATCTCGAGAGCTTGCTCAAGAAGGTGTTTGGCTATGATTCGTTCCGCCGGGGTCAGCTTGAGGCGATCCAGAAAGTAGTTGCAGGGGAGTCGATGGTACTTGTGCTGCCCACCGGCGCCGGCAAGTCACTGTGCTATCAGGTGCGCTGCCAAATTTGAGTTGCTGGTTTCTTGTAGCAGTTCTGACATAATGGTGATGCTAATTTTCAGTTGCCTGCTATGATTTTGCCTGGACTGACACTTGTGGTGAGCCCACTGATTTCCTTGATGGTGGATCAGTTGAGGAAGCTCCCTGCATTTCTCCCAGGAGGCCTTCTTGGGAGTAGTCAGGTATTTGCAAAACTTTATGCTTCCTGCTAGTTCTTCTATTCAATGTTGTATTTTAATATAGTGTTATATTATTTCATTTGTTCAGACGAGCGATGAGTTTCATGAAACATTGCGAAGATTGCGTGCAGGGGAAATAAAGGTACATCTTTCTTAAGCCCCAATTTCTCAATGACCAGTCTAGCATCAATGAGTAACTGCCTTCATTCTGCCTTATCTAGAGAGCCATCCATGCGTATCTTGCAAATTGTCAAATTCTACTTCAGAACAATATATGTTCGTGATATAGTGACAAAAAAATGGATTTGAAAAAGAAATTCTTCTTACATTCAGGAAATGAACACAACTGTGCTTCATATGTCTTGCAGTATTGACATGCACTCCCTCTGTCCTAATTCCTAAATATAAGATGTTATTAGATGGAGGGAGTATTTTGTTGCAGTATTCTAACATAGCTTCCATTGTTTATCAGGTTCTTTTTGTTTCCCCTGAGAGATTCTTGAATGAAGAATTTCTGATGATATTCAGGGACACATTGCCCATATCTCTTGTGGTGATTGATGAAGCTCATTGCATTTCTGAATGGTGAGTTTATATTTCCTCCTAGTTCAACTTAGAACACTAGATACTTGTTTACAATTGGCACTGCAATCTCTTTATATTGTTGGGTGCCAGGATACAAAAGGAAAAACCGAAACAGGGGAAATATCAGATCTAGGATGGTAGCAGTTAACAGTTTTAAACTAGTCAAATAATTGGCCGTTACTACCTACCAGCTGCCTGGATACAATTGAACAAGACAACAACAACTCAACTTTGTCACACATATAATATTTGATGCATCACTGTTTAGATAAGAAAAACCCAAGAAAATAGAACAACGTAATCAGATGGAGACAATTCGATGCGCTGATAAGAAAGCTATCATCTCATTGGACATTATTGATACGATTTATTTTTTATATTAAAATAGATAGTTCCATTAGCAAATGCCAACAACAAGTTAGGGTTTTGTGAAAAAAAAGTTCAGAAGATGTGGTAAACTGATATAGGGCATGTTTGGTTTGTGCCCTTAGGTAGCCCTACCAAATGTTGGCAAGAATTGGCTTGCCAAAATTTTGGCTAAGAAATCCTCAGCCCACACTTGACCAAATATTTGGCAAGAATCTGTGAGAGAGATGGAGGTATACCCATTGGCAGCCAAAATTTTGGCAACAAACCAAACATAGACTAAAATACGATAGGCAACCAATATTTTGGCAGGGCAAGTGTGGGCAATAAACCAAACAGGTCCATAGGTCTTACTGAAGTTGTGGTTCTGTGTAATTTGCTAAAAAAATTGGTCTACCATAATACCATTAGCTCGCGTAACGATTTTTTTTCTGATCTACCACTCTTTTTATCTGTTCTTGTGTGTCGTACTTAATTTCTATGATACAGCCCATTAGTTTCACCATTGCTTTGTTTTCCTGCTGTATTATGTACTTGCTGTCCACCTTATAGTGTTAGACTTGCAGTGTAGCTAAGTTCATTACCTGATCTTCATGTCTTCCAACTGAACAGGTCTCATAATTTTAGACCTTCATATCTAAGGCTTCGAGCATCACTACTTCGGAGAAAGCTTAATATTCAATGTATTCTTGCAATGACTGCAACTGCAACAACCCAAACCTTGCAGGAGATAGTGAGTGCCTTAGAAATACCATCTGGTAATCTCATCCAGACGTCTCAAATAAGGGAAAATCTACAGCTATCTATCAGCATGAGTGATAACAGGTAGATCACTTGTCCTCCTACTCTGTATGAAGATTCCAGAGTTTACTTGCTACAATATATATTCGAAAGAAGGCATATAACATATTATTTTTTGTGTCACAGGTTGAAGGATTTAATGTTGTTATTGAAGTCTCCCCCTTTCGTTGACATGAGAAGTATTATCGTCTACTGTAAATTTCAGGTTAAACCTTCTCTTTCCTTAAGATGGTTCACACATCTATCCAGCTATCCTTTCGATACATCCAACATTACATATGTAACCTCTTTCTTGTTATCATGAACAGACAGAAACAGACTTTGTTTGTAAGCACTTGTGCGATAACAACATTACTGCCAAGGTTGGCATTCATCTTTAGCTTGACATGAGTTATTAGGCGAGTATACTTTTATGACACCTTCTATCTTTTTTTAGAGCTACCATAGTGGACTTCCGATGAAAAACCGGAGCCGTGTACAGGAACTTTTTTGCTCTAACAAAATAAGAGTGGTATATCCTTGCCTATGTACTTTGGTATTTCTTATTCATAAGTTGCATTCATGCGTTGTCCAGATGTCTAACTTTGTTTCTCCCCCCCTTGAGGAAGGTTGTTGCTACTGTGGCATTTGGCATGGGTCTTGATAAGAGTGATGTCGAAGGGGTATGAATATATCCACATAATTGTTCATTTTTTCTAAAAACAAGAAATATTCATTGTTCTGTCAAATGAGAAGCTCATAACTAAAGCAAAATGAAATTGCTGCTAACTTGTACTGATTAAAGTGTTCTTTCCGTAAAGGTGATTCACTATAGGTTGCCAGAAAGCATGGAAGAATACATACAGGTAATTTAACTTCATGATGTAGTATATGCTTTTCCATTCTCCTGTCTTCTTGAACGTCTAGATATGCTCTTTCAGGAAACAGGCCGTGCTGGAAGGGATGGACGGTTATCACACTGTCATCTTCTTTTTGATTCAACAACATTCTATAAGATTCGTAGTCTTTCACACAGGTGAATTATTTTCCTACTTTACTTGTCCTGTCTTCCATATGTTTCCTATGAATTATTAATAACTCTACAGCCTCTTTTGGCAGCGATGGCATTGATGAATATGCAATGAGCAAATTTCTTCACCAGATATTCTCCTCTAGCGACACGACAGGGTGCATTTGTTCCTTGGTTAAAGAGTCTACTTCACGCAAGTTCGATATGAAAGAAGAGGTTTGCACCTGTCTTACCAGCCATCGGTACCTAGTTTGTTCTGTAATTTGGTCTTGCTGTCTGCTTAGAAATCCGCTCTCAGCCTTGCACAATATTTTATAGAATTAGCTCAATACACATCTGCGCTAGGTAGCTGTATCATGGAGATTAGTGTCTGATTGACATGACCTGCAACTATTTTCACTAGTGTTGACACTTTTTTGCGAGGGGTGAATGGTAGTATAATATTTGATAACTCTAAAAATATCTGCTCATATTTGTAGTAAATTTTATAGAATGCCTTTTTGTATGCATTCTAGAACGACAAGTAAAAACTAATGGGTATGCTAGTTATATGGAGTAAAGATGTAGATACCCTTTCATTCCGACTTCTGAACGGTAGTGACAAGATTTATTTGAAAATTATCATTTCGTAGGAAAATCTTCACGTGCTTTGCTCTTAAACTTGCTTCTAAGCATTTGGTTACTTGTGAAACATATGACTTCTTGAACAGTTGGGCTAATCTTAAGATAAGAAATGTCATAATAGATTATCACTGCAGGTGCTTTTGACGGTCCTCACACAGCTGGAAATTGGTGATGAGCAATATCTCCATTTACTTCCTCAGTTCAGTGTTAACTGCACATTGTATTTTCACAAGGTATGCTTGTGATCTGAGCTTTGCACCATGTTTAAACCAAAAGTTATCTTAGAGCTGAGGACCATGGTATGTGTCAATTAATAAGTGATGCACCCTTATTTGTTCAGTAGCGCTGTGACTTAGGCATATGATTGCCGTGCACGAACCATGTTCATTTTTTCTGATAAACTGTTATACTTTCCTCCCTTTCTTCTTACTTCTCTTGATTCACTGAATTATTGCTGCAGACATCACCGCAATTGCTCGCTGACAAGGATATGCTTCTTAGATCAATTCTAAATAAGTAAATACTCTGTCTTCTTTTATTTTGAAGTGCTTACTGGAACTTGTTGCACTTCTGTAAGTTTTTGTTTCTATGTTCATGGAAACGCAGGTCAGAGATGAAGGATGGAAGTTATGTCTTCGAAGTACCAAGAATAGCTAATGATATGAGGATTACAATGAATGAAGTGTTTGATCGACTGCAAAAGCTAAAGGTTTGCCTGAACGAACCTAGTAAATTTTCCAGTTAACGTGGTGTTTTCCAGGTGTCCGTGAATTCCATGGTTATCATTTATCAGTCAGCTGTAACTTCTGTTCAAAAATATGTGTCCACAATCTAGGATGAGCTAAGCTTATCAAACAGAGATAGGAATCACATCTGAGCTGATTTCAGATTTTGTGCACCTAATATCACCTCTTTTAACTGAATAACTCGCTATATTTGTTTGCTGCACCTAAGGATTTAAGCTTAAAACCTTTATGCCTGGATCTTTGTACTGGAGTACCTATGTTTTTTGTATCAGCTACATTTTCATACCTATCTCATGTATTTTGTAGCAGACCATCAGCTCACTGTGTAGACAATACGTACTGTTGATACAGAACCATGTTGTTTATGATCACACTTTCATGTCCTAGTAATTTTTTTCACTATCACTTATGCTGTGACAGTTGTTGTGGATGTTGTTGTTGAAGTGTATAAGTGGATTGTACTAGCTCTTTTCATCAGTTCGGACTTTTGGTTGCGTTGGCTAGTGCATAAAGCTTAACAGTTGCTTATGGCTGTTCTAATGTAAGATCTTTGATCATGTAGTTACAGGCCTATAGCCTGGCATAGATAAAGGTTGACTTACTAATATTGCGCATATGGGACTCATCATCTATTTTCTGTTGTTTTTATCATGTTGCACCAACTCTATGTTAAACTCCTTATGTTATGTAATATTTACTTATATGCTCCCTCTGTAAATCAGTTTTCAGGAGAGCTATCATATGAACTGAAAGACCCAGCCTTCTGTTATATGATCTTAAAAAGGCCAGACAACCTCAAGGCTCTTTCGGAAAAAGTCACAAAATGGCTTTCGGAAGTAGAAAACTCAAAGGTGTTAAACAGTTTCTTAAGCTCTTCTGAATAAGAATCTGTTCACACAATATTGTCCTTAAAATTGTATCTGCAGATCTTGACTATATACATTGTCTTCTTTACAAGACAGTAAATCGTGTACCAGTAGGCTTTTATATATGGCAATGTAGCCTCAGTTGTTCGTATTAACTGATTTTCTTATGGTTGTCTTTAAACAGATCAGGAAACTGGACGCTATGTTTGCTCTTGCGAACTATGCTGTCAAAAGTTGCAAAAGGACCGGCGGGTGTTCTGGTTCCCAGCACACCCCGTGCATTCAGAAGAGGATTATAGACTACTTCAGCAGAACTGAAGGCACGTCAGACGATGATTACTGTACTCCGCTCCGCAAGAGCAGGTTCGCATGCTCTCTCCCCACAGAACTCACCAGAGCATTTGTTTCTTACGCTGTTCCGAGCCAAGTTTTATCTGACCGAGCATTTGATTTTGCTTCCTGCAGCACGTTCTTGCAATCCGACATAAAGGTAAGAACTAGTGCCGCGGTTCATTTTCCTTGTGATCCGGTATGGTGTGTGATAGGCCTGCCTGACAATGTCTTCACTGCACTGCTAGGTGTTCCTCCAGAGCAATTCGTTTGCAAAGTTCACCCCGAGGGCCGTCGCGAGGATTATGCATGGCATCTCGAGCCCAGCATTTCCAGCGGCAACTTGGTCCAAAAACCACTTCTGGTCTCTCTCTTTCTCCGGTGGCCTTTTGTTATATTTATATGTAGCCGCCCTTCCCAACCAGTTTTTCTCACAGACTGAAATTTTGCTGACAGGGGGCGTTATATGGAGGTTGAGTTTCCAGTGGTGATAGAAGCTGCGAAAGCCGAGCTAGTTAAATTCGTCGGAAAAGGAGAGTAGTACTAGAAGCTGTCAGTCAGAACCATGGTCTTGCCAGCCTACCATGTACAGAATGAGTCTGATACCTGGAATTGGATAGAATTTTAATTACAGAAGGTTGGTGCTCTCTCCCAGCTCGTAGCCCCGTGGGCACAGTGCAACAGTTCGTGTTCGGCATACTTAACGCTGATCGCCGGTGCTTCTAAATGTGCAGAGGCGCTTGGAGAATGTGTTAGTAAGCATCCTCCTGCAGAGAGAACACCAGACTGGTCAGTGTGACGTATGTAACCTATTCAAACAGCGGTCGTCTTCCGGTGAAGCTGGCTACTCGGTGATTTGGCTGTGTAGGATGCACGCTTCGGCGGTATGGCGCTGGCACTGGTAGCAAGAGGCATGAGCAGAAAATTTGTTGTAAAGAAACAGACATCAGTAGACAGTCAGTTGCTGACCCCATCTTATTTTCTTTTCTGAAGAAACAAGGAAGAGCTGATGATACACTAGGATGATAGATGTGAATGTTTGCCATGTCAGTATGGTTTACCGTATGTTTTAGTGGATGTGCAAACTGAGTTGGTCTTTCCACAGTATAAAAAATGTGACGGCGCGGTTGTTCGAGGTGGCTGGCTGGCTGGCTGGCAGGCTGGCCAATCAACCGGCAGTTCAGCGGCCCTTCTCCGTGCCGTGGTCAGCTTCATGCCACATGCCATGCCGCCGGACCCAACCCGGACGCATGATGCCTTGTTCGGCTTCTCTTTTGGGTCCTTGCAAGCAGACATGGCGCGCCTGTCATCATTTGTCGGCGTGGACCGATCCATTCGTTGGCTACCCATCTACTCCTGCAGATCTCGGCAGTAGGACGTGGTGGCGGCGGTGCGTCCTGCAGTGTTTGTCCGGCAGATCCGGTTCCGAATTGATTGCCTGAACACGTTGGATCTCTCAATTACTCGGTGGGGGTACGTGCGGGCGGTTCTGGTTGGAGCACCGAGCACCGTGTCCTGGGCGGCTGCGCGTACTTATCATGCCGCTTGCAGAAAGAGGCAAAGATCGTGGAGTACAATCCAAGTGCAGATTTGCGTCTTCCGACACGGCACACTGCCCATACATGACGCGGTAACTGTAGGAGGAAATTACTAACCATGACAGGTTTGACAGCGACCGCGTAGTTAAAGCTGGATTTCCCGTTGCACTGGTGAACACGCAGCTGTCTTTGTTTGTCTTAGCTTCCCGACCCGGTTAATGCCGTACTCAGGCCACCAAATTGGAACACCTGACCTCGTTGACCAAGATAGTATTTTTTCTTCACGAAGAGGGTCAGCATGTACCCAGGTATCGGTGTCATGGCATATTCCACGGCTCGAATCTAGCCCTCTAAGCATATTCACATAATGGAGGGGACCAGGCGCCTCATCGAACGTCGACCGGAAACAGCTTGTGTCGTTCCAACAAGGCAAAGCGACCTCCCCCGTGCTGCAGAATCAAGTTTTCTAGGGCCTGGACTCGCGATTTACAGTTGGTGAAAACCGGGGCCGTGACGTAGAATCGGTAAAGGTCAGTAGCCCGCCGGCGTACGGAGAGGAGAGCTGCACGCACGCAGAATTACACGCACCGTTCGGCTTTGTTTTGACAGCCACGGGAGGAAAGAAAACGGGGGGAAGAAGAGGGAGCAGAAAACCGACGGCACAAGGAACGCGAAAGCCTCCCTCTCTCCCCTCTCCCTTCTGCTCCTCCGCTGTCGTTGCTTCCTCGCGCCGAACTCGAATCCTCCGCTCCGTCTCCGTGCCGTCGCACGAGAGGGCTCCGCCGGAGGTCCAGGACGAGCGGGGTGACGCGAGGCGCGCCGGAGATGAAGATGGCCGGCGGCGTGGTGAACTACCCGCTCGTCGCGGGCCTCATCGCCTTCTTTCTCGCGCAGTCCACCAAGTTCTTCACCACCTGGTGAGCCGCCCCGCCCCTCCTCGCTCCACTACCCGTCTCCCCCCTCCCATCTCCTACCTGCTCCGCGTTACATTTCTAGGCGGCCGTTTTAGCTCCGCGGTCCCGGCGCGAGCATTGCTTTGCCGCTTGGGATTTTGGTGGTTGCGGGCTCCTAGTCCTAGCTCGTGCGTGTAGCGCCAAGGTTGAGCGGGGATCTAGATGCGAGACCAGCGTGGAATCGGCGTGTACTCAGTTTTAGCCTGCTTTCAATTCCGTAATTCGGTGGATCAGTTCCTTATATAGGCGCCTAGGCCGCGGATCCTCCACAAATTTCGCGAGATGCGTTTGGCTCCGTGACACTAGTATGTATGATCTGCAGCAACTGCTTCTGTAACGAGAGACAGCTGAAATGCCAGATGCCACGGGATGCGAATTTTTAGCGAAATATTGCAAAAAAAAACATGTCACATTTTTTAGCGTATGTTTTTCTCTCCAAGTAGTGGGTAGACACCACCGGATCACATTGCTGTTAGTTATGAGGTTTTAGCTATTACCCTGACAACCTTTTGTTTTGTTTTGTTTCTGTCAGGGTATCCGGGAACTTTTTAGGGTCATTCAGATGGTTTGGTTATGGACTTATTGTGATGCGCATTACCATTTGCTGTCTCGTGCTGCATATTGTTGGAAATAAGAAAATTAGTTGTTTGGCGACCTTTCGAACATGCACACACCTGAATTGGCATCAGGTCAAAAATTTGGTAACACTCCGCGGAAGTTATCGCTCATGTTGTCATGTTATGAACTGGAGTAGTGTGGAAGAGGTGGCTTCCATTTCTCCAGCTGTATAACTATCTCCAGGCTGGGTTTGGGATTGGGGCAAGCAATGCGTAGAACGTCAGTTAACTATGTGTTTCAAACTGCACTTCTGCCAAACCTTTGTATTTTCTGCAATCTAACTTATCATAGTCTTCACAGAAGCATGGGTAAACTGGTAATGCGCATGCTGAAATATTGCATATCACTGTCCTACCTTATGCATTTGGTGTTCTCTAAAGCAATAAATAAAAATGGTTTTATGTAGGTATAAAGAGAAGCGTTGGGATGCCAGGCAATTTATAGCTTCTGGAGGTATGCCATCATCACATTCAGCCACAGTGACAGCACTTGCAGTGTCTGTTGGAATCCAAGAAGGCTTTCGCAGTGCCACATTTGCAACTTCTATGATACTTGCATGTGTGGTGAGTACATGCTTAAAATTCTTTATATAATCCTTTATTATAACCAGATGATCTTAAGCTTTAGCTTCTTCTACTTGAATGTGTATCCTAAGATAGAGGAGAATATCAGACTAGACTATCTGCCTTCCTTTGTTTGCTTTCATCTCTATTTATCTCTTCTGCTTTCATGTGGTATTTTGCACATTGCTTTTGAGATTCCTACTGTATGTTGCAAAACTACTACTCCCTCCGATCCATATTATCTTTCACAAATACGAATGTATCTAGACACATTTTAGTGCTAGATACATCCATATTTGCGAAAGGTAATATGGGTCGTAGGGAGTACTTAACAACACTGCCTGACAGCATTCAACTTTGCGCCTCTGAACACTGATATATAACGAAGACGCACCTTGACATGAAATGCTCGTGTGGCTAAAACCTTTGATTTTGTTTTTAGGTGATGCATGATGCTTTTGGTGTTCGGTTACATGCTGGAAAGCAGGCAGAGGTTTGTCAATCTGATCCTAGTAGATCTTAGACTTATGGTAAAAGTACTATGAACTAGCATATGAGGTTTCTGCTTTGGCTGCCGTGATTATAATAAGCTAATAATTCTGCCTACGACAAGCATACAGTTTTTTCACATGGACTAACTGTTTGTTTTCTATTACTTCACTGGAGGTTTATCAATTGAATTGTACTTGCACATATACATTAGATTGCATTAGATTTCTCCTCGGTATCTGGACTCGAATTCAGAATACCCAGGACCTGTATGTATAAATTATACTACTAACTAATTATCAGATGTTGAAATTATTCTGTTGTTCTTTGCTGCTAACATTCAGTGCGCATTAAGTTATGTATGCAGTATGGGAGTATGCACCACTAAGAGTGTGTCCTTGAAATTGGCTATAATAATTTCTATCTTTGGCTAGATGATATTCTCCATGATTCCTTGAACATTTGATAAGCAGTTGATGAATAACATTAGACAGCATATATGGCCCAGACTTGATTAACTACATTTTCCCTAATGTCTGATAATGACAACTGTATGTGTACAGATTCCCATTGACAAGATAAGTAGCATAACAGTGTGACACGTCGTTTTTGTGTGAGAGGATAGTTTTTCCCTGTTTACGCACTGCCGTCATCAGTTATGTTGAATTACTGATTGTATAAGACAGTACAGATTCACCATATGGTCTTTCCAACTTTATGTAACACTGAAGCAAGATGGAAACTAATATTGTTGATGTAAATCCTATCAGGTGCTGAATCAAATTGTCTACGAGCTGCCTATAGAGCATCCACTCGCAGAGACAAAGCCGTTGCGCGAAATTCTTGGACACACAGTTCCTCAGGTTAGCTTACATGCTTCAGCTTCCCTATATTGGTGCATATAGCCTTGCGGAAATCTCGTCGGCAATACTACATGAAGCAGAAAAGACGGACTACTAAAACTCTTTCAGAGCATCATTTTGTGAGTTACTTAAGCGGTTATCATGCTCCAAAGCTGTGATTATTGAATAGTTTCGCCATATGATCAAATCTACTTCCGTTAATCAATACTCCCTCCGTTTCAAAAATATAAGATGTTTTAGGTTTGTGAAGCAAATGTCTCTAGACACATTTTAGTGTATATATTCAAGTGAACTTATATACTAAAACATGTCTGAATACATTTGGTTCACAAAGCTAAAACATCTTATATTTTGAAACGGAGGGAGTACTTAAAAGGCAAATGGCATCTCATAAGTCGACTCGAGTCAATTTGGACTGATATTAGCTAGTTTCCTCACCCCTATGAGTTATGGTCAATATGTATGCCCCTAGTCTTCTTTTTCATCCTTTCTAATTTTTGCCTACATGTTTATCTCGTACGATTGGACATTTCTCTTATCGTCTGATATGTTATTTTCATAACATTGATTATCAGATGCACTGGATGTAAAACACACATTTTTTTTGTACATCTCAGGTGGTGGCCGGTTGCATCCTTGGAATCCTCACAGCTGTAGTTATGCTCTTAGCTCTGGGTAGTTACTAGCCACGCTGCTCCTTGATATTGGCAATACTTGATCATCAAATATCGGATCGATGATGAGTGTTGATATGTAAAGAATGAAAAATAGTCTACTCTTTGGTGTGATGTGTAAAAACGGTCTGTTCATGATGGTGCTACAAGTTTTAACTGATTTTAGATCC
Organism: Dactylis glomerata; assembly: GCA_007115705.1. NCBI lineage: Eukaryota > Viridiplantae > Streptophyta > Magnoliopsida > Poales > Poaceae > Dactylis > Dactylis glomerata. Next base: position 271,248 of record QXEO01001975.1, on the reverse strand, counting down.
TTGTGGTAGGATGGAGGTTGTAACTTCAGTTACTGTAAATCTGCGATATCTACTGTCGATCAGAACCTCATGTTCAATGTTTGCTATACAACTAGCAGTGGTATGGAGCTTCAGGGGTGATGGATTTTAATAGCTGAGATCATGTCATCAGCCTCACCTTCTGGGTACGGAATTATTTATACTTGGATTTGATCCAAGGAGTAGTGAGAAACATGACATAGAAAATCTAAGGCAACTTAGATACAGACTTTCCCAGTCTCCCAGATGATTATTGTGTAAGCAACGAAGGCCAACTTAGGTTTTGTATATGCATGCCGCAGCGTTCTTGATCCAGATTCTCAGAGCTTGGATGCCGGCGCTTTGGGATGGTGCACCACGATGAGGCCGTAGGCGTCCAGCGTGAGGAAATCGTCCAGCTCCGGCGCCACGCACTGCCGGCAGAAGATCCTGCCAGCCTCCGCGTAGCGCCCTCGGCGGAACCTCTCGGCGCCGACCTCTGCCCTGACCCTCACCATCTCCTCCTCCACGACGCGCGCGAGCAGCTCCGGCGTAGCGCGCACCGCCACGCCGCCGGCGTCCAGCGTCGCGCCGTGGCGCAGCCACTGCCAGTTCTGCACGCGGCTGATCTCGGCCGTGGCCGCGTCCTCCATCAGGTTGTACAGCGGCACGGAGCCGGACCCGCCCAGCCACGCCGCCAGGTACTGCACGCCGACGCGGGTGTTGAGCCGCAGCCCCTCCACCGTGCGTGCACCGCGAGGAGGCTGGATCAGGTCCTCCTCCGTGATTGTTGCAGCGTCGGCGGGCGCCGCGGCGGCGTTGATCTGGTTGGGCTTCCCGCCCAGGTGGCCCTCGAAGACCTCCCGTATCGCCGGGATGAGCCCCGGGTGCGCCGCCCATGTGCCGTCGTGCCCCGCGCGCACCTCCCTCAGCTTGTCCCCGCGCACCAGCTCCAGCGCCGCCTCGTTCGCCGCCGCGTCGTCCTTGATCGGGATCTGAGCCGCCTGTCGATCCACAAACACGTAGCGGAGTTATTTAGCTGGGAACTAGCTAGCCATGGAGAGCTTGGTTCGTTGGTTACCATGCCGCCCATGGCGTGGACTTGGCGGCGGTGGCAGGTGCGGATGAGGAGGTGGGAGTAGGAGCGCATGAAGTGCTGGGCCATGCCGACGAGGGCGCGGTCGGGGAGGAGGCGGTCCGGGTGGGCGCGGAAGGTCTTGACGTAGCTGAAGATGTAGTCCCACCGCCCGCAGTTGAGCCCCGCCGAGTGGTCCCGCAGCTCGTGTAGGATCTCGTCCATCTGGAACACCGCCGGCAGCGTCTCCACCAGCACCGTCGCCCTGATGCTCCCCCGCTCGATCCCGGCCACCCTCTCCGCCCTCTCGAACACCCCGTTCCATATCCTCGCCTCCCTGCACGCACGCTCGATCAGCATCAGGAACGTGCACGCGGTCTACGATCGATTCGCGCTGCGCATGTATGTCACCGTGCGTACGTACCTGGAGTGCTCCATCTTGGGGAGGTAGAAGAAGGGGCCGAACCCGGCGCCCTGGCCGGCGCGGAAGGCGGCGTGGCTGTGGAAGAAGTAGAGCCCGAAGTCCACCAGGCAGCCGATGGCGGGCTCGCCGTCGATGATCACGTGCGCCTCCGGCAGGTGCCAGCCGCGCGGCCGGACGAAGAGCTTGGCGGTGCGCTCGTCGAGCTTGTACACCCGGCCGCCGCGCGCCGTGTCGCGGAAGCTTATGGTGCCGGCCACGGCGTCCCGCAGGTTCACCTGCCCGCGCATCAGGTTCTCCCACGTCGGCGCCAGCGCGTCCTCGAAGTCAGCCTGCCACGTACACGACACGTTTCACTTGGGCACATGTACTACGTACGTTGGGAGTTGGGACTGCATGTAGGACGTGCGCGCGCGTGCTTACCATGAAGACCTTGGCGCCGGAGTTGAGCGCGTTGATGACCATCTTCCTCGGGTCGGCGGGGCCGGTGATCTCCACGGTCCGGTCCGCGATGGCCGGCGGCACGGGCGCGCACGTCCAGTCGCCCTCGCGGACGTACCTCGTCGCAGGGTCGAACCGCGGCAGCTCGCCAGCGTCGTAGCGCCGCTGCGTCTCCCGCCGGCGCTCCATGGCGTGCCGGACGGCGCCGCGGAACTCGCGCTGCAGGCCGGCCACGAAGGCCAGCGCGTCGCGGGTGAGGATGGCCGCGAACTCCGGGTCGTAGCGGCCGCGGATGTCCACGCCCTCCGGCGTGTCGTAGGACGCCATGGTGGCGGTGGGCATACTAGGCATCCTAGTGAGCTAGATTGATTTCGTGCGAGCTCCGAGCGTGAGCGGGAACGGGAGTGTGCGTGTTCTCTTTGCTGACCATGGAGTGTGCAGATATATACGCACAGGCGGGGGGCTCAGGAGAGTGAAGTGGCTGGCATCAAGCATTGCGGATGCGTGGATCATGGATGGGAGGGATGAATGACGAGGACTTCGAACGAAGTGCGAGTTGGTTACGATAAGGGAAGCTGCTGCGCCGCTCTGTGCTGTAGCCTTGTGCATCAGCGTGCATGGCCACAATAGCGGTAGGCGTAGCTTGTTTCTTTGGCGTACCGAGGAGATTATTTTCACAGCAGTATTGGCCGTTTCTGTTCCAGTTCTTATCCATCTGCTCAGCTGAGGTTCGGGTTGGAGAAGAGAGATTGGAGAGCCGTGCCGTCATGGGCAGACTTGCTGGTTAGCTGGAGGAACAAGCGAGTTTTGTCATTCAGAAGCAGGGACGAACACAACGAGTGTCACAGAACTCGTTCAGGTTACAGAATGGTTGGATCAGCTGTTGCAACTCACACCAGAGTTGAATCACCCACTCCCGCCAACCTCCACTCTGTTAAAAAATGGTGGAGCAAAATTCATGCCTGTGTTCCAAAGATTCAGCGAATTGAAACTATCAAGTTGGCTTCCTATATTACCTGGAACATTTAGAAAGAGCGAGGACAAAGGGTGTTTCAAGGTAAAGAAATGAATGCGGTTTCGCTAGCACAGAAAATCAAAGATGAGATGGCCATGGTAACAGCGGCGTATCTCCTGTAGGTGTTGTGTCACTGTTGATGTGTTGTCTAGACAGTTGAGTGATTCTGCTGGTGTGTTAGGGGATTAATATCCTGTAGATTTGGTTTTCTCCAAGTTGCATGGCATGTACTGTAATGGCATGTACTGTAATGTTTTTTCCCTCTTCTATCAATGAAAAAAAGCAGGGCTCCTGCCGTTCATGGTCAATTTGATGTCTTCTAGGATACTCACGGCCAAGTTATCCTCGTTGCGGTGCTGAATTAGGTTACCAAAATTCTGGGGTTCCATTGTTTCCAAAGGACCGAGCATATCAGAATTACCCATCAATCAAGGCATTACTTTTCCTTCTTAGGTAACGGCTCTCTCACCTTTAACATATATGATACGTGGTTGAAAGGATGGAAGAGGTCGACTAGGGAGGGGAGGGGGGCTAAATATGCAACTATGAATTTAAATTTGGACTCTACTAGAAAGCGCCTGGCTGCCATTTGGCTCATCTCGGGGCGTATGAACCCGAGCAATCTCCAACCGCTTAACCGTTCAACTGTCACCACCACCTCTTCTTCCCAGATTAAATCATCATTTATCTTTTGGAAGATCAACCCACTACAACAAATTGTTAATTGGTAAATTCTCTTTCGACCTTGATAAATTTGCCATTGCACATGTGAAAAAAGATCGATGAGAATGAGAGGGAACTCCTACTCATGGTGTGTTACTCGGCACAAGGACAACGAATCCATAGTCGTTGTCAAAGGGAGAGGACGCATGTTTCTTTTTCCTTCTCTATTTTTTGACTTAAATATTAGTTAATTGAGATAACGGTTATGTTCTTTAGTTACTTTTTATAGCTTTTGGGTATAATGGTGATGTTATATGTATCCTCTCGGTAGATATTTTTTCAGAAAGGGAAAACTTGACTTCTACATCAATTGATGAATAACATCTATTTTATTTTGTTATTAAACTCGGTTTTACGATTAAGAGAAACTTCCCCTCTTAACCAGCACAAAAGAGATGCATTTCCTTTTCATATAGGAATGTAGTTCTTTCAAAATAAGTGACTTGACCTTTTTAGATACACATCCTCGTTGCTGGTAAGTACCCTAACCCCTGGGCCGCCTCTCTGAGGCGACATGGGGGCACCTGCTACCGTCAACCCTAGAGACTCCCCCAACCTCCAGAGGATCCGCAGAGCAAGGCCAGGCTGTGACAGTGGTGGCGGGGATTTCTCCACTTGCCGCGACGCCCTTTTCTGCTGGAGGCGGAGGCGTGGATCTGCGGCGGTCTTGCAGCGGTGAGGTGCCATGATGGCTTGGTGGTGTGAGCGCCTCGACATCAGCTGAAGTGAGGTGTATCCCCTACGGTGGTGGTGCCCCTGCTATGGCGACCAGGACCTCCCAGGCCGCTCGGCCCATCTTGGCCCAGGCGGGTCTGCAGATCCTTGGCAGGTGAGCACGGTCTTGCCTGCGACCAGTTGTTGGGCCATGTGGCGGTATGCTGGATTCCGCAATCTAGTGTCGTCTGAGACCTTGAATAAGGTGACGATCCTAGGGTCCCTCTCGCGCTGACGAAGATCTTTCTGATGCCTGCCATCTTTGATCCAGTCAGAGTGTTGAGTTCCAGAAGGCTCCACTGGCGAACTTCCTTGGGCGACATGCCTAAGATTCTGGACCGAGTGGTATTCGATTATACGCAATCATGTTTTTTGTCTGACAATTTGGTTTAAGAGAGAGAGCATGACGAAGCTCTATTATCTATTGGCATCATGGGACACATCTTATAATCCATGGTAAAGTCATAGGCGGAGAATGACATGGAACCGAGTTTCTGATGACTAGCAATGGTAGTTCAATTCTTTATAACGATGAGGAACTTTCTTGGTAATTCGTGACTCATAACAGGTAAGTGAGGACGACAAGGGAAGTTCAAAGTCCTACCTTATAGGGTAAAAATACAAGGTCAAACCTCAATTTGATTATGCCTATGAATAATTTTATTAAAGGCATTGTTTAACAAGATGATCGCACGAGGACGGCGCCAATATTGAAGAAGTTAGACTTTCATGTAGATCACTGTAATGGTTTGTAAAAAATAGTAGCACTGGTTACCGAATTTGTTTTTCCACATTGGCGGAGGAAATAGCAGATAACACCACTTGTTGGGACATATTTTACGTAGAACCACAACAATGATTTGTTGTTGCACGAAACACCACATTTTGTTGTAATTATTTGCACAAAACACACAACCATCATTAACAGCTTTGATAGCTGATTAGTCAAGTTGGACCCACTCTTAGAAACATATTCATGTGCGTAGTTTGAATGTATATGCTTCGCCGAAGACGACATGATCTAATTGGCTTCGCCAAAGACGACAAGTCCTAATCGGCTTTAACCTGGATAAAAGTGTATTATTTATAAAACTTTAAAAACAAGTATTATTTCTGAAATTAAAGGAAAAATTGTGTTATTAAAAAATTAGCCCGAGCTGGTGGCAACCGACGACACCAACCATCCGTCGTCCGACCTAGGTCGCCGCCATCTGACTCTCAGCCATGGGCGGAACCAGGATTTGAAATTTGGGTGTACAAAGTTAAAAAGATTTTAGTAGAAAAGTTCTCTAAAAATAGGAATACGATGTATTTTCCTAGCTTGTTAGATAAGATGATGAGGTGGTACTGGTATGGGCTGCTTCGGTTGAAAGAAAATGCATTTTCAAAATACTACAGCTGGTATATAACACACGTATATATATATTTACATACTTGCATTAGTTTGGCAAAATAATGGATGTACATTTGTACATCCAAGTACATACCTGTCTCCATGTATGCTCTCAGCAGCCGCTAACAGCACAGATGTGGGTCCGACTTGACTAATCGGTTATTAAAGCAGTTAATGATTGGTTATATGCTTTGTGCAAATAATTACAATAAAATATGGTGTTTTGTACAATAACAAACCATTGTTGTGGTTCTATGCAAAATATGTACCAACAAGTAGTGGTATCTGCTATTCCCTCACATTGGCGCACATTTATTTTCTCTCGATCGAGTTAACTAACACGAATCCCTAAATCGATGATACAAATCGAGGGAAGCAGATTGCAGATCGCCTGAATAAACAACGAAAATCCAGCTCTAAACGAAAATGCCATCTCCCTGTTTCCCTGCCGTGCATCTGTAACCTCGGAATAAACTCGCTCGCAACTAATGTCACTGACACGCTCCTCGCCCGCCGCCGTCGCCGCTTTCTGTAGGTTCTAGCGATCCACCGATGGTGAGGCCGGCGGTGAAGGCGCTGCCGCCGAAACACCTGGCGGCGCTCGCCGTCGTCGCTGTCCTCGGAGTCGTCCTCGTCGCCGACTTCCTCTGGGCCTCCTCCCGCTCCGCCGCCTCCTCCATCTGGTCCTCGAGGCTCGATATCTCCACTAGCCCCACGGCCTCACCGCCGCCCTCACCGACGAAGGTGAGCCCTCAAATCTTAAACCCGACGCTTAGGGATACCGGTCTGATGTCTGGCCTCCACTGCCTTTAATTGTTCTGCGCTCCGGCAGTGTCGAGGTGTGCGAGGTGTGCGATTAGTGAGATCTGCTTGGAAATTATTGCTGGGGCATACATTAGTGTCCTATACTCTCTGGTAGGAGGAGTAGAAATCCATTTCCTGCCCTGCCTCTACTGCTTTCAAGTGCTTGATTCGTAATTTTCCGTCGACCTAATGCAGTTCATCCGAGCAGCCAATGTGCGTTTGGTTGTTAGGCTTAAACTTTGACGATACATTAATGATTGCTTCTTGTGGCTATGTATATACATCGGGTTTCGGGTCACGGAACAATGATCTATAGTTGGTACAACGGGGAGGGGATAATCATGTTGCTCACTTGCTTGGTAACAGTGGACATTATTTTCCTTACTGAATATCTTATACAACGGCTGGTCAAAGGGCAGTGTAGGATCACATCCATTCTTAAGCCGTTGTTGATTTCATGATACTCCCTCCGTCCTCAAATAAGTGGACATCTAGCTCTAAAATTTGTCCACAAAAGAGTGTACTTCTCGCTATGTTGGAACATAACTCCTAGACAGTGAATTAATCAACTTGTTGATTGTAAAGACCTATGTCAGGACTAGTTTTTGCTATGGTCTATGACTTGGATTTTAGTTGTCTATTTATTTAATTATCATCATTATGCTACAATGGTTTCTGTCAGAACTAGTTATGTTATACTTCTCTTGTACAGCAAAGAAAAGACAATACATCTACAGGTTCCATGGACATAAGTGCCACTTTTGCGGATTTAGCAGCACCAGAATTACAATGGGAAGAGATGGCTGAAGCGCCTGTAGCACGTTTGGATGGTGCTGCTATACAGATTAAGAATCTCTTATTTGTGTTTGCTGGATATGGCACCATTAACTATGTGAGGAATCTTGCCTGATCTCTTATTAGTTTTCTATGTTTGCCTTTTTCGCAAGTAATGTCAAGATCTGATGCTTGGTGAAGAACATCATATATCACATGTTAATACTTGGGAAGCAATGATCCAATCATACACGAGTACTTTTCTTATTTGTAAACCATGACAGAGAAGTGTAATTTTGCCTCTGAATGACTCAAATTCGCCACCCGTACTGTATTAACTGAGAATTGATTTCGCAATAATTGCCATGGAGGGGGAAAGATGTATTCTGTATTGTTGTAGTGTTAGTATATGACTGGTTGCACCCATCTTAATCTATACTCCATAGACTTGACAGTTTAAAGTTTAAACTAAATAAATGTATGAGCATTAGGCTAAACTTCAAGTGTGCTCTTGTTGGCGTACTCTGTAATGTTTTTCGTCATTGCTGAACAGCAACTTCTACCTTTTAGTTATTTCCGATGTTCTCCATTTGTAGGTGCATTCTCATGTGGATATTTACAATTTCTCGGATAATACATGGGGAGGAAAGTTTGATATGCCAAAGGAAATGGCACATTCACATCTCGGGATGGTTACAGATGGAAGGTTTATCTATGTTGTAACTGGACAGTACGGCCCCCAGTGTAGGGGACCTACGGCTCAAAATTTTGTGTTGGACGCTGAGACAAAAGAATGGCATGATTTGCCTCCGTTGCCAGTTCCTAGGTACAAGTCTTGTTTCATTTTTCTTGCTTAAACCTAGGCATCATATTATGCATCATTTTTTGATTTGTACATGCATGGTCCTATCAATTTAAATACTACCTTTGGATTTTGAAGATTTGCCATGCTCTTCTTTCAGTTTCTTCTGTAAATATTTTGTTCAGGTACGCTCCAGCCACACAACTTTGGAGAGGGAGGCTTCATGTGATGGGTGGTAGTAAGGAGGACAGACATGAACCTGGACTTGAACATTGGAGCCTTGCAGTGAAGGATGGGAAAGCATTAGAGCAAGAGTGGAGGAGTGAGATACCAGTCCCACGTGGCGGTCCACATAGGTTTGTTGATTTGCCTTCACATGACATCTATTCTTGTCATTTTTCGTTCATAAGGGAAATTGCTAGACGCCTTATATCATTTTGGACTATTGATATTTCTCCGTGAACTTTTTTACTAGGACATTTTGTAAATCAATTGTTTTCTGGTAAGATATCATGCAAATCAATTATTTTAACTAGAATAAGTTCCGGGTTAAAATTTGGTTGCACAGTAGGCAAAGTTCATGATGGTTTACATGACACATAGTCTGAATCCAAGACAATACTGATGTACTGTTTAGCAGCTTAACACCTTGATCATAACTTCTTCTTTTGCATCAGGGCCTGTGTTGTTGCTAATGATAAGCTCCTTATTATTGGTGGTCAAGAAGGAGATTTTATGGCCAAACCTGGATCACCTATATTTAAATGTGTTAGAAGAAGTGAGGTATGTTGATATGTTGATTAATTAGTATGCAACTAGATGTGCTGGTTGCTACATGTGATGGAGGAAGTGTTACATTTTACATATAAACTTAGATCATTTTATTGCATTATTTGCGGATCTTAACCATATGTCAATATGTCATGCATGACGGCGCCTATTAAGTTGACATTGAAACTATGATTCACACTGCAAGTCCGATTTCTTCGACAATCGGCACAGGAACCTAGTGGATTGCATTTTTTGTACAGAGCTCTTTTATTCCATGAGTGATTATAAATAGTTAAAATACTCTATGTCCTTTTCGAGAAAACGCGAAGACTTTGCGTTTCATTTCATTGGATAGAAGGGTTCAAGTTACATGCCTCTGAAGGGGCAGAATACAAAGTTTGAAACAAAAAAATCAGTGCACATCCCAGGTGCTGGGCAAAATGACCATTAGGCCAGTTGCCCCTGCTCTAGCCCACAGTCTTGCTTCTGCTCGGATGTTTTCATTGAGCCGGTGAGTGGAAGGTCTGTCATCGTCAAATATGCAGCCAAAAATTTGGGTAAGATCTGCCGAAGTGGGTAGCCTTAACTGCAATGTGCTAGAGGAAAGTCCGAAGACTGTTCCCATCCCTGTCAGGGGAGATGCCAACCGTCCTATTGCCTATCATAGATCAATACTTACTGAAAATTGTTCTTATGCTTTATCTGTTCCATTTGTCGAATCATGTTTTACCATAATGGGATGGATTACCCAGAAGATGATGATTTATTAGCTAACATGTTAATTAACTTGCTTCTGTGAAATGTTTGATCTTCTAGTTACATTGTTTTCTTACAGGAATTTCCTTATTTTTACTCTTCTGTGATCTTCTTCCTATGCAGATAGTGTACAGCGATGTATACATGCTTGATGATGGAATGAAGTGGAAGGAACTTCCACCTATGCCAAAGCCAGATTCACATATAGAGTTTGCTTGGACGAATGTCAACAATTCTCTAATTATTGCTGGGGGGACCACAGAAAAGCACCCAATAACTAAAAAGATGACATTGGTTGGTGAAGTATTCCGATTCGATTTGGAAACACTGGTACATATCGTGCCTTGCAACTTCTTTTCTTAGAAAATAGTTCATGCAAGGACAGGAAATTGGGAAAATATCGCGTTAGGTATTACGACCTCTGTCCCTAATTATAAGACGTTTTGGGATCTTAGATGAACTCCCAAAACGTCTTATATTCAGGGACGGATGGAGTACATATCAACTTCCTTTTGTTTGCGATGTGGTGCGTTTCTGTTTTATAATGTTGTGCTCTCGCCACATAGGGGACTGAAATACTGCTAAAGCTTTCTACTCACCCAAATTTCTTTTCTACAGTAGAATAATATGCTGCTAAATGTCAAGCTAAGTAATTTGGTCAACGAAAAGAATGACGGCAGAAGAATCTTAATAAAATGCATCCGTAAATCCTTACTGGCATGGGGGCGTGGGTTGTTATTGTGATGCTACTAAAATTCCATCTGCACACAGGAATGGAGCGTGATCGGACGGTTACCTTTCCGAATCAAGACCACTTTGGTAGGATACTGGGATGGCTGGCTGTATTTCACTTCTGGGCAGCGAGACAAAGGCCCAAGCAACCCATCTCCTAAAAAGGTTGTCGGGTGCATGTGGAGAACTAAGTTGCACTTGTGATTTCTAACGGGGAACAGATACGAGTTGGGCATTTTTTGTGTATTGGCACATAACCGTTCCATCCCCCCTTTGGTGGGCGAGTTGTTTATGTCATACTAATTGGCTGGATTGGCGTGCACCATCACATCATGCGACTGGTCTTTTGTTTGCTTTTTTTTTTTGTAGTAGTCATACCATAGAACAGCTCACTTTTACAGGACTTTGTACAGAGGATTGATTACTAACATATACATATATTGTTGTGTTTCTTGATTAACCATCTTACTCTTGTATATCAAATTGCCAGGCCTATATAGAAAATTAGAAATACAAGGTATTGAAGCGTTCTCGCTGTCTTAACTAGTATCTCTTTGTTCTTGCAGAGCAGAAATCATAGTTTTCTCCAAAAACTTCAAAAATAATTTGTATCCAAGGGGCAAAGGGGTATTGACATGTAGGACGACTTCCTAGAAAATTACCCCTCATCCTAACTCCACGTGAGCCGTATTTTCTCTGAAGTTCGCAGTAGCTTCTAAACTGGATGTGAATCCATTGTGCATCCTCTGAAGCATCAGCGTCATCTTGACCTATTCTTACAGTTGACTTCAACTCACACAACATGCTTTCTGTGAATGGCAAATGTGCTGATCTCTGACGCCTGCGGCTTTGTACCCGTGTAATTAGACTCCCATAAAGTGACTGGATGGCTCCTTGTTATTAGATGATCACCAAATGTTTTGACAGGTACACTTAAATATTATCTTCCTTATTTCGCATGTTTCTGGCCGTAAATTGTTACAACTTGTGTTTTTTTAGACATCTACTCCCTCCGCTTTAAAATATAAGACTTTACGAAGCAAGTGCATTTAGACATCTTTTAGTGTGTAAATTCACTTGAATATACACACTAAAGCATATCTAGATATATTTGTTTTATATATTTTAAAACGGAGGGAGTACAACTTGTTCCGTTGATGACCACAGAACCAATTCCCAACCACTCAGCGCCACGATCATAGCAAAAGCAAGCCATATCAGGGAACGGCTAGTGCTGCTCGTGTAGCACTTTCTGGTTTTCTGCAATGAAATCGTATTGGTTATCTTTTGTTCCGACGTGTCTAAACTCTAAAAAGCATTTCAAGATTTTGCTTAAAGAAGACTCCCAGCATCCAGCTTTTCCAAACATGGCTTATCTACGGTCCCAAAACGTATCAAGATTCAAGAAGTGGCAATGACTAACTGCATATATCCTTCTTTGCACTTTCACATGCACACACCAGTTCAGCACATGTTCGTTTTTCTTACATGAAATACACCTCGTGTTCAAAGGTTTTGCTAAAAACCCTCCAATACTACCTAGCTAGCCGAATACGAAGGTAGCTACACAATGCAAACGGCTAATTGCCTAAAAAAACACTCCAGTGCGCATAAAGCAACACCGTCAGAAGACATGTCCCTTGGCCACCATCTAGGATCGGGGTGTGACACCTCCACATTATATCAGAGGCGGAGGTAGAAATGACCGTTGGAGAGCACGCTCCTCCCCTCTCGGGCGCCCGCGAGGCGACCAAGGCAGCGGCCGTCGCCGGCGTCCAAGCTCCGCCCTCACCGCGATCCCCGCTACCCGAGAGTCGGGCCGGCGGTGGATCTAGGTTCTGGGCGCTTGCCGGGGAGAGCTCCGACGAGGAGGAAGCGGATTCCCAAGGTTCGGTGGAGCATCTCGTCACTTCCTCCCCCAGATCTGGGCCGACGTAGGTGACGTTCGGTGACTACCTGTCTCCAGCGTGGACTCGGGTGGTTGCTCGAGCTTCTGCGGCGCGGCGGAAGGGCCGGAGTGGCTAGTTCGCGTCGGGCGGCCGTTGCTCTCGCCTGGTTGGTGCTGCGGCGGCGAGGTTAGGAGACAGATCTGTTTTGGGGGTCCGGCGTCCTTGCCCAGCGGTGGCGGGATCTAATTCTTCGCAGGTGATCCTATCGGCGGGGATTTTGGGTGGGGGTGTGGCGACGGAGGCAACCCCATCGTCGTCCTCGGTTGCGACGTCAGGTTCGGCGGCGGCGGGCGGCGGCCCAGATCCACCGCAGTGGCCAAAGGTTGGGGGTGGGCCCCAACAGTCGGCAACAGCCAACAGCCAGCAGCCAGTGTCCCCACCGCTCCAGTCAGGTCGACACTCTTCCCCTGTGGGCCGGCCTTCTTTGGTTTCTCTCGATCAGGTTGTCTTTGGGCCGGCCCCTCCCAGCCCAGTAGCCCATGTATCCCGCTCCCGTAGTGGAGGGGTACTTAAGTGGCTGTGGGTGCGTGCGGGAACCCTAGCTCCCACTGACACTTTCCCCGCCCCCCTCTCCGACGTTGTGTTGTGGCGGCGCAGATCTAGATCCAGTGTCTCGCCTCGCCTTCTCTCCAACCTCCCTTCGCCGCCGATGGAGCGCAGTCGCGGAGATGCTCGTGTCGGCAACAAGCGGTCCTTCGAGGACTTCGACTCCGACGAAGCCCGCAGGAGCGAGCGGGCGAGGCGTGAAAGGCAAGACCAGGACGATCTCCGTCGCCAGCGGGCACGGGATGCGGACTGGGAGCGCTACCGGTCGCCAGAGTGGCGCCGGAGCGACGGGCGACGCCAGGAGGAGGACAGAAGGTATGAAGCTGGTCCATCGTACGTGCAAGAACAAGTCTCCAGGAAGAAGGTCGGCGTCCGCAAATTCTCGGCCAGATCCCGGGCGGCGACGACGGCGGTCACTCCTACGCCGCCTCCTCCCCCCCCCCCCGCAGGTGGTAGCCCCTCCCTCGTCGGCCGCGCATTCCTCTCATTCTGATCCGCCGCAGCAAGGGCCCAAGAAGGCGGGAATCAAATGCTTCAACTGCAGTAAAGATGGCCATTACCAATCTGGTTGTCACTTCCCGGCGCATTGTGGAGTCTGTGATGTGGATGGTCACACCACTGGGATGTGTCCGCGTGCAGTCAAGCAGCCTTCCCTCCATTGGTACGGCTATGCAGTTGACGGTGTGGGCTTTCACTGTCTGGAGGTCGAGGATGCAATGCTCGTGGCGGATGCGGCGGAGGTCGAGAATGAGGCGATTGTGATTGCGGCGGAGAACCGCCTCACCTGTGATCTCCTGTCTCAAGATCTGAAGGCCCTCGTGGAGGATAACTGGGATTGGCGGGTGCGGCGCATCAGTGACACTGATTTCTCAGTGATTTGTCCGACCAAAGCCAGCCTTTCCTTGTGCAAGAATCTCTGCAGGACGGCAGGAGGGATTGCGCTGCCAGTGAGCAAGGTCTCGGTTCTCTTTGCTGACCCCGCCCCCCATCTCAGAGCCTCTTCGCCGTTAGCTGAGGTCTGGGTCCGGCTCTCGGATGTGCCTTCGTGTCTTCGCAGAGCACATTTGTTGCTGGAGGGAACCAAGATGCTTGGTAGACCAAGGTCGGTTGACGAGGTGTCTCTGACAGTCAAGGATGGCCCGGTGCGGATGCTTTTCCACTCCCAGGCGCCGGACCGTCTTCCAAAAACTATCACGCTGTTTGCAAATCTTTAAGGTTTCCGCATTGGAGTGTCTGTGGAAGTGGCCAAGGGACCGGTATTGCAAGCTGTGCAGCCAGGGTCCAAGAACAAGGAGGACGACGATGATGAATCCACTAGGGAGCAGACCGAAGACCAGAGCCAATCTGACTGCCATTGGAAAAGGGGAAAAGGGAAGGATAAAGACAAGGCCAAAGACACTGGAGCCTCGGGTGCCCAGCTCCCTGGTAGCTCTCAGGTGCTGGAGCAGTCAGCTACGCCCCCTCCAGTGGTATCTGAGCCAACTGCAGAGGTTGGCAGGCAAAACCTAAATGTGTACAAGAAGAAGCTGATCAAGAAGCCTGGGACAAAGTCCTCGGTGGGGAGTAGTAGTGTTCCAGCACCCTCGGCCAAGGACCACTCTGCAACTAAACCTGCCTCTGCCCCTGCCAAATGCAAAGTTCAACCTATCCCCTTCAATCAGTACGGCTCTAACCTGGAAGAGGATTTCTCTCAGATTCCTGTTCTGCAGCCTGAGGCCATCTCCATGACAATCATTCTAGACGAAGACTCACCGCCCCCTTCCTCAGATGCTCCCATTGATCCTACGGTCCTGAAGCGCTCAAATCTTTCTGCTGCTGATCGTGCGGATATAGGGTGGGAAAGCCCTGAAGACTGGGAGTACGATAATGAGACGCTAGCAGCAAAGATAGCGAAGCTAAAGAAGAAGCAAGATGGCGAGGTGGACAACCCCCCATATTCCCCTTGCAAGACAAATCTGGCTGGTGAGGTGGCTGCGGCAGCTCAGGTGGCTAAGGCAAAGCGCTCAGCGGCGGTGGTCTCCCCGATCTCTGGCTCTCGCGCTAGCGCGCGGGGAAAGGGGCTGGAGAGCGAGCCAATCCTTCAGAAGGCGATCAAGAGGGCGGCAGCGAAAGCAGGTACAGGCACTGCCTCCCCCATGAAATCTAAATTTACTGCTTTCTCTTCTACCCCGGACCTTTTCTTCCTGGGCCTAGCAGAGGATTGTGGGCTGTCCTTGGGGGACGCGGCCTCTTCTCCCACAACAGTTCTTTCGGTTATTCGCGCAAGGGAACTTGCCCAAGCTAAACTTGCTGAAGCTGCTGAACGCCAAGCTCTGTTGGATGCGGTTAAGTCCAAGGAATCATCTTTGGAACCCCAACCATCGACCCTGCAGGGGAATACCAGTGTGGTACCCCCTGATCAGGTTCCTCCTAGGGCAGGGTGCCAGGAGGAGAACTCTGGGGATCCTGAAACTATAACTGTGGCTTCTCTAGCTAAGAAAAAGAAGAGGAAGACGTCGACTACTGCGCTCCCTCCTAGAACTAACCTCAGGTCAACTCCTGCTCGCCAAGCACAGGCTGCTTTAGAGATGTCACAATGAGAGCCGCTGGCTGGAATATGAGGGGTTTCGGCCGGAGTGGTCGTAAAACCCAAGTCAAGGAGTTTGTAAAGAAGGAAAATCTGGACATCATCTTCTTGCAGGAAACCATGAAACAAGACTTTACTGATCAAGAACTGAGAAGCTTGGTGAATGGGGAGCTATTCCATTGGCACTGGAGATCTGCAGTGGGCAGATCTGGGGGCATGCTTATGGGGATCAGAGATGATGCTTTTGAAGTAGGTGCGGTTGACCAAGGCCCTTTTTTCCTGAGTGCAACTCTTTACCACAAAGATTCGAAATTTAGGTTTGAATTAATTGGTGTGTATGGTCCTGCTGATCACTCGCGCTCAATTCAGTTCTTGCTGGACCTGGAGACTAAAGTTCAGAGGAGTCCTTTCCCCACAGTGGTGCTGGGGGACTTCAATCTGATCAGGGGTGCCCAGGACAAAAATAATTCCAACATCAACTGGCCGCTGGTGAATGCTTTTAATAAAACCATTGCAAAACTAGCACTAAGAGAGGTGGCTAGATCGGGGGTGCGATTTACATGGTCTAACAAGCAGAGGAATCCAGTTCGCTGTGTGTTGGACAGGGTCTTGGTGTCCCCAGAGTGGGAGCTCCAATTCCCGTTGCTCTCACTGAGTGCGGCTACCAGCCTGGGATCTGACCATGCCCCGCTGGTGCTAGATTCTGGATCGGTGCTGCCCAGGAAGCACCCTAGATTCTTCTTTGAATCAAGCTGGTTTGATATTCCAGGCTTCAAAGAAATGGTGATCAACAGGTGGCTTGATCATGCTCAACAAATCACCAGGTGCCGTGGCTCCGTTGATTGGTGGCACACCCAATCCAGTGATATTAGGCAGTTGCTTAAGGGTTGGGGTGCGAACCTGGGCAAGCAAGCTAGAGCAACCAAGGCCAACTTACTCTCCAAAATCCAAGAGCTGGATGCGTTGGCCGGCGGGAGTGGCCTGGACGAGGATGGTTGGGCGCTTAGGTACCATCTTGAAAAACAAATGATGGAGATCCTCGCTGCAGAGGAAGAATACTGGAGGCAGCATGGTAGACAACAATGGCTGCTGAAAGGAGATGCAAATACCAAGTTTTTTCACGCTTTTGCCAATGGTAGAAAGAGAAAATGTGCAATACGTTCTTTGACGATGGAGCAGGGAGTGATCACTGACCCAGGGGCAATTCAAGAGCTGATTTATGGCTTTTATCGTAGCCTCATGGGTGCGGAAGAACATAAGTTGGTGAGCACGGCGCAGGACTTGTGGTATGCCCACCAGAGGGTCTCTGATCAGGAGAATGAGGAACTGATGCGTTCCTTCACAGAGGCTGAACTAGACTTTGTAATCCAGGATACTAAAACAGACACCGCCCCCGGTCCAGATGGGCTTCGGTGCAGTTTTACAAGCGCTTCTGGCCCCTGGTTAAGAAGGCTGTGCTACAAATTCTGAATGATTTTGCGCTGGGCAGAGTTGACATTGCTAGATTGAACTTTGGTATTTTGTCTCTGATCCCCAAAGTGCCAGGTGCTGATAACATCAAGCAATATAGGCCAATTGCTCTGATTAATGTAATCTTCAAGCTGGTTTCTAAGGCATATGCTGTCAGATTATCCCTAGTGGCGCACCGAGTAATTTCTCAAGCCCAAACAGCTTTTATTAAGGGCAGGTTCATTCAAGATGGCCCTCTTGCTTTGCATGAGATTATTCATGAGCTGAAATCCAAGAAGATGCAAGCTGTGCTTCTAAAGCTGGACTTTGAGAAAGCCTATGACAGAGTTAACTAGGACTTCCTGAAGGAGGTTCTCCTGAGAAAAGGTTTTAACCCAGGGTTTGTGCACCGTATGATGCAGCTGGTGTGTGGCGGCCAAACTGCAATCTCGATCAATGGGGAAGTGGGCCCATATTTTCGTAACAAGAGGGGTGTTAGACAGGGAGATCCTATCTCCCCCTTGTTATTCGATTTCGTGGCTGATGCCCTGGATGCAATCCTTGTCCGAGCTAGAGAAGCGGGCCACATTCGAGGGGTGGTTTCTCACCTGATCCCAGGAGGGGTATCCCACTTGCAGTATGCAGATGACACCATGATCCTAATTCAGAACTCCCCTGAAAGTTCGATCAATCTCAAATTCATACTCCTTTGCTTTGAGTTTCTCTCGGGCATGAAGATCAACTTCCATAAAAGTGAAGACATTGTCATGGCTGTTGATGACGCTGAGCAGGCCAGAGTGGCTAGGCTACTCAATTGTAAAGAGGGGAAATTCCCTTTTATCTACCTGGGCTTCACTATGCATGACCATAAGCTATCCATGGCTGATATGGAACCACTGGTGGCTGCAGTGGGAAAGAGAGCGGCGCCGTGGTAGGGACGCTTCATGTCTTTGGCTGCTCGCTTAACCCTAATTGATGCGTGTCTGTCCAACCTGCCGTTGCACACTATGGGTTTGGTGCTGTTGGCAGATGGGACGCACGCTGGGTTTGATAAGCATAGAAATAGATTCTTCTGGGAGGGTCAGGGGACCAAGAAGAAGTATCATTTGGTTAGCTGGCCAACTATTTGCCAACCTAGATGCCAGGGTGGTTTGGGTGTCATTAACACAAAGATAATGAATATTGTCCTAATGGCTAAGTGGATTTGGCGTATCTACTCTGAACAGAATCCTGAGTTGCTCTGGTTGAGACTGTTGAAAGCTAAGTACAACACCGAGGACATTTTCTCCACAAATCTAGTGGGCTGCTCTCCTTTTTGGCACAGTATTCACAAGGTTAAAGAGCACTTTAAACTGGGAGTCAGGTTCCATCCTGGGAGAAGTTCAAGTGTGAATTTTTGAAAGGATTGGTGGGTTGGAGAGGAACCTCTCTGTGTGAGATTTCCTGCTCTGTTTGAGAAAAGGTCAAATTCTGATTGGAAGATATCCCAGGCTTACTCTGACGAGGGATGGCGCATCCCTCTGACCTACTTGCCTGGGAAGAGCTATGCAATCTGGTTGACAAAATCGATTTGGAAGATTCCCCCACCAGGATCTCATGGCACCTTGAACCAAAGGGCTCGTTCTCGACCAAGTCCCTATACCTGGAGCTATGCAAAGCCCCTGTTGTCCCATTAACTAAACCTATCTGGGATGCCAGGATCCCTTTGAAAAATAGAATTTTCACTTGCCAGCTTGCTAAGGGGCGCTTACCTTCCAATGATCTGATTCTTTCAAGAGGGGGGCCTTCTGATGGCAAGTGTGCCCTGTGTGGAGAGGAAGAGAATGTGGAGCACATCTTCTTCCAGTGTACCTTAGCTAAATTCATGTGGAGTGGGGTTCGGGAGATGTTCAGTGTGCACTGGAACCCTAGCTCGAGGTGGCAATGGTTTACGATTCTTAGCACTCTGGAACCTAAGGCAAAACACTTAGTTTGGGTCTACTTCGCCGCCCAGTGCTGGTCCCTGTGGACTGATACGTCTCCAACGTATCTATAATTTTTGATGCTCCATGCTTGTTTTTACACCATTTGTCTATTGTTTCGTTACACTTCGTGGCACTTTTATGCATTTTCCGGAACTAACCTATTAACAAGTTGCCACAGTGCCAGTTCCCTGTTTTCTGCTGTTTTTGTGTTTCAGAAGTGATACACAGGAAATATTCTCGGAATTGGACGAAACAAGTTCCTGAAGTCTTATTTTACCCTGAAGCTTCCAGAGATCCGAAGAGGAGTATGAGGTGGGCCACCAGGGCCCCACACGCAGGGGTGGCGCGGCCAGGCCCCTGTCCGCGCGGGCCCCGCATGAGGGCGCCTGGCTCCTCCTCTGACATCGCCCCTTCGCCTATAAAGACCCCCCGACGGAAAAAACCTAAGTACCCGATCAGATTTCCAGAACACATCGCGTTCCGCCGCCGCCGTCGACCCGAAGATCGGGAGGGTCCAGAAGCTCTTCCCGGCACCCTGCCGGAGAGGGGAATCGCCATCGGAGGTCTTCTTCATCGCCATGCTTGCCTCCGGAGCGATGAGTGAGTAGTCTACCTTGGACTATGGGTCCATAGCAGTAGCTAAATGGTTGTCTTCTCCACCATGTGCTTCATGTTTAGATCTTATGAGCTGCCCTACATGATTGAGATCACCGTTATGTAATTCTACATGTTTGGTTTGTTGGGATCCAATGAATATTGGTGTTTATGATTAAGTTGTTGTACTGAATATTATCTTTTGTTATCTCTATGTTGTTTATGATCTTGCATGCTCTCCGTTGTTAGTAGCTATCTTGGCCGAGTAGTTGCTAGTGACTCCAAGGGGGGGGGTATTTATGCTCGATAGTGGGTTCATGCCTCTATTTAATCTGGGGGAGTGACAGAAACCTCTAAGGTTGTAGATGTGCTGTTGCTACTAGGGAGAAAACAACATTCATATGCTCAAGGGCATATGCTTTGTTTACATTACACACTTTGCTTAATGCAATTATCTGTTGTTCGCAACTTAATACTTGTGGAGTTCTCGGATTGATTCGCCACAAGTGGATTATTAGTCATAGATGCAGTTGGATGGCGGTCTATGTATTTTGTTGTAATGCCCAGAGTAAATCTCATAGTGATCTTCTTGACATATCACGTTATCTTTATTCTATCAATTGCCCAACTGTAATTTGTTTACCCAGCATGTGTTATTTATCCTATGGAGAGACACCACTAGTGAACTGTGGACCCCGGTCCTATTTCCATCATATTGCTATCACCTGTTTACTTTACTCGTACTGTTTACTTTACTCGCATACTATATTGTTTTCCACACGATACACTCATAACATTTGTTTCAAGCAAACCGGTGAGATTGACAACCTCATCGCAAGTTGGGAACAAAGTACTTGGTTGTGTGTGTGCAGGTTCCGCATCACCTTCAGTCGTTTGTCTCTCCTCTCCTGATCGATATTAAACCTTGGTTTCTTAACTGAGGGAAGACTAGCTGCTATATTCATCATACCTTTCTCTTGGGGTTCCCAACGGGCTGGTTGTCCACCACGCACAAGGATAGTCTGCTTCCACGTCAACTTGGACGCAGCAGCTAATTTTCTGGCGCCGTTGCCGGGGAGGAAGAGAAGACTTCTGCGAGGGGAGTTTTTCGCACACACATACTTTACTTTGTTTTATTGTTTTTCTTTACTTTATTTATTTTACCTGCATTGATTTATATCAAAAACCCAAAAAAAAATTAGAATCCTTTATAGTTATTTTTTTTACTTGTCTTGCTTTATCATGCTTTCTATCAATGGTTGGTTTCTTTGAAACTAAATCTTTTTGGCAAGGTGGGTTCACGGAAGAGCAGCAAAATTATTATGATGAATACCGCTTGTCACAAAAAGGGAAATACTTATGGGAACAAATCAATAGATTGTATATCATTGCTAGAAACGTGTGCTCTACTTATAATGTTACTTATTGCTTTGATAGATCTTGCTGCTGTAGGAGGTATAAACACCTCTCTTTTCAATGTGAGTATAATGATGATGTTACCATATCTTCTTATATTAATGGAAATTATGACTTTTATGATGTGGAACAAATTGAAGAATTTATTGCTTGGAAGGGTGCATTCGAACTTGCTTATTTGCTTGAAAATACTGATGATGCATCTTATAAATATGAGGTTTATGATATACTCACATTTTGCTTTGATAATTACAAGGAAGGAAATGGCTATATTCTTAAATATCTTAATAGATGCTCTCCAACGGAAGAGACTAATGCCTTGAAGGAGCCCATGGAAGAAGAAATTGGAAGTTCATTGGATGAAAAAGAGGAGGAGATTGATGATCAAGAGGAGGAAGAATGGAGTTATCCATGTCTACCTCCCAATAAAAGTAACTCTCTAACTAATACCTTATTTGATCGCCCTCCATGCTTAACAAAAGAGGGTGAGTGTGATATTTATATTGTTGAGTTTGTTCATGATGCTACTGAAAATTATTATGAGAGAGGAAAATATGGTTGTTGGGATTCTCGTGTTACTAAAACACCTCTCTTTTTATTGAAAGTTCTGAAATTGCTCTTGTTTTATCTACCCATACTTGTGGCTATGCGCTTCTTTGATTTATTTTCTTACAAGATTCCTATGCATAGGAAGTGGGTTAGACTTAAATGTGTTTTATATTTGCTCCTTGATGCTCTCTTTTACTTCAATTCATATTTCTTATGTGAGCATCTTCTCAAATTTACTGCGCCTAGCTCAAAGACGTTAAAGAAAAGCACTCTTGGAAGATAACCCAATGTTTTCTTTTCAGTACTTTTTCTTTTATTTGAGTCTTGGAAGTCATTATTACTGTAATGACCGCTCCTTATCTTGTTTATTTCGTTTTTGTGCCAAGAGAAGCCTCTAATTTGAGTGAGGTAAAGATTTGGGGATGTTGCTGTCCTGAAACTGTTTTTGGTGCTGCACCGTAAAAATTCGTGAAAATTCTCTGTTTATCTTTTGGACCTGCGATTTCTTGTGCATATGCCCCAGGTTATATCCAAACTTTTGTTAGTTGAACACTTTTTGATTTGAGCAACAGAAAACCCCTCAAAAATTCGACCTTTGTCAGCTGTTCAGTTTTGACAGATTTCTGCCAATATTTGTGTTTGCCACTTTATCGCTTTCTTTTGAGTTCTTTTGATCACGGAACTTTTAGAGAAGTTGCTACAGTAGTATTTGCTATATATGTGGTGGTTTTGAGTTGAAACCTGAAGCAAAAAGAGGGTTGATTATATGTTATGCTTGCACTAATGTTGCTAATAGAATTGTGTTTAGTTTTGTATGAAGGAAGTTTTCAAGTGTAGGGATTGGAGAATGATGAGATGAGTTGAAGAATGGACAAAAGCTCAAGCTTGGGGATGCCCATGCATCACCCCAAGAAATATCCAAGAAGTACAAGTGTCAAAGCTTGGGGATGCCCCCGAGGCACCCCTTCTTCATCGGCAAAAATCAGGTCACCTTTCAAAACACTATATTTTTATTGCTTCATGCACTATGTGTTTTTCTTGGAGCGTCAGTTGTTTTAGTTTTCTTAGTTTAGTTAGTTTTGTTTGCTGCAATAAATGGTTGTGTGGGGACCCCGGCTTACCACCCGGGATACCCATTATGCATACAATTCACGATCCCAGGAGACCGTCGTGAATCCACATAACAGAGTTGGCATTACAGATACATCATCCATTACATAAATAAGTCGTTAAGTCTTACATAGCCGCTTGGCTGAATACACACGCCTCACAGGGCAAGTTCAACAGACACACTAATATAACAGCAGCGGATACACATAGCGTAGTGGACCAAGTCAGGCCTACTACCCTACAGGCGACTGACCAGGAAACGAATCCTAATTCGCACCGGCGTCGTCATACTCCTCGTCGTCTTCATCGTAGTCATCTCCGAAGTCTGGCCAAGTTAATAGCCAGGGACAAAGCCGTGAGTACATTTGGAATTGTACTCGCAAACCATCTAAGAGAGAGAACAATCACATGCTATATGGCTGTAGCAAGGGTGGCTTAGGTTTAGTGTCTATGTGCTACTAACTTCTCGTGTCGATATAGCATGTCCCACGACACTTCTATATCCTTATTAAAGAAGATTTTTAGAAGTGGTTAGTAAAATCTCTAGGAAAGGGGGAAACTCCTTTTTATGAAAGGATCGGTGGTCAATCGAACATGACCACCTCCAAGCGTCGGTAGTACCCTCCAAGTACTCCGATCCACCTCCGTGCCACGGCAGTACCCTCCAAGTACTCCTTCCGGCACCAATCTCCATTTTTCCAAATATCCATTTATAAAACCAAAACCTGACATAGGTTAAGTATGGCCATTCCAACCGTCCATGACCGAGGACGCGGCTATTCGAATAGATTACACTCTGCAGAGGTTGTACACTTTACCCACACCATTCGATAAATCCGCCGGGATGCCACCACGGACCGTCATACACAAGTATGCGGGGTTCAGATAATCGATCGAAGCCCTCCATCCATCTACCTTAGTACGGGTGCCTACCCTGTGGAGTTTACCTCCCCGGCATGCCCCGGCAGTACCTCCTCCAGAGCGTAACTCCAGCGCCACGGCGGGAGAACCCAAGTGTCTTCCGGCGGCTCGGGATATGCCGTGATATGTGTTGACCTTCGTTTAGCGTCAACCCGGATTCCGGGGTCCTACAGACCCTTATATAATTGTGAGGCTCCCCGCACTAAAGCAAATGAACTTCAAACTAAGCCCGTCCCATACCGGGTAATGTGGTTGCACGGGATTAATTGGTTTGGCGAACACTTCTACACGATGCCACTTTTCAGAAATCCACCAACTCCTTCATCTCCCAAATCCATATCTTACAAAATCATTTCAAAACATCTCAATGGAGTGGTAGCTACTCCAAGGTTTTCGAAACTCTTTTTGAAATATTTTCCCGAGAGAGTATTCCCAATCCTAGAGTTTTTGGCTCCACTACAAGTGTTTCCCAAAGACTTCGATGCTAATCATCGAGCCTCTATAATCAGGGGTAATGATAAGTGGTAAATGAGTTATCCTCATTTGGATGGTGTCAATGTGACCCGTGGAGCTAAGTCACCAACTATTGCTAACTAGAGATAATTAGCAATATAAGAAAAACAATGCATATGTAAGAGTAATAGTAGAGTAATGCATAGTGCTGTGATAGGATTCAGATATGAGTCAAATAGATGGCTTGCCTTGACTTGCTTGTCCCTGGTCACCTTCCTCCTGATACTCAAATACCTCTCCCTCCTCGGCACAGTCTTCGTTCGATTCTATCGCCGGAAATAGAAAAGAACATACAAGCAATAAGCACTCATGCATACAAGTAGTTTCATTCAACCACACCAAACCAACTCAAGCATTTGAGTATCAGAAGCAAACAAGTTTAGATTTCTGAACATATACCTATTTTATAAAAGAAAATTAATCATCAACATGAAAGCAAGCAAATTCTAGCCACATGGTATTATTCAAACACAAGCAAGCACTTGCATGCATCAAGCATATCAAAACATGGTATCAGCACACTTACAGGTAGTTGATAACATTTCAGTAGCAACACATTTTGGAAACACCCTAAAATACTAGAAAAGTGAGTTAATAAGGAATTGTTAATTCTAGGAATCACTAGAGTAGCAAAATAATTCTCTAAAACTTTCTGCAAGTCCTAAAATTCTACCAGAGGTCATTTTGGAAAGCTAAAGACATGCACAACACATCAGAAGTGGAAACATCCTAAAATCAACAATATACTCATCACAATAAAGCAATTACTGCAGAACATTGATATCACCAAATCAATTACTGCAAACAATTCACAATCCCTAAAATAGTGAAACCAGTTTCTATAAATCAACAAAACAGTAGGGTACCAGTGAAAATTGGATTTACCAATTTTCATCACACAGAACAACATATTTGCATAAACTTGTGTAAATCATTAGATCTACTCTAATTAATTGCAGGAAAATAATGAGGGCTCCTAAAATCACACATGCAGTAGGATTATATAACATGCAGTATAGGGTCTTCATAGAAACTTGATTCACAATTTTTGAGTTCACAGAATAATTTCTACACATTTTTGAATCATGCAGGCATTTTGCAAAAAGGGAAAATCGCAGTGCTGAAAAAAACAAGGTGGGCCGAGGTGGCAGACGCCGGCCAGGCCGGCCCAGATCCGCGGCCTGCCCAGGCCACGCGCGGCCGAACCGGTACGCCGCCGTCCGATCCAGATCGGACGGCGCGCGGCCTTCTTCCTCGCGCAGCATCGCATGCAAGCGAGCTCAGCGGGCCTGGCTAGGGTTTCAGCGGGACGGGGCTTACCAGAGAGTGGCTGGCGGTCGGAGGTGGCTAGATCGGAGGCGGAGGGGTCCAGGAGAGGATGCGCAGCCCGGGGACGTGCATGCAGAGGAGATGGCGTTCGTGATGGTGTCGACGATGTCGCGACGGCTCCGGTGATGGACGGTGGGGTCGTCGAGCTAGGCCATGCCTGGATCAAGCAAGAGCAGGGTGAGATCGGGGCAATGGCAGTAAGCTTGCGAGCCCGAGAGAGAGAGCAGCGAGACAGTGAGGTTGACTGCAGCCTCTACCCGCGTCGGCGATGATCTAGCCCGAAGTTCTCGCTCTCCGGCGGTGGTCTCTGCGTCGACTGCTAGATGTGGAGAGCGAGCAGATGAGGGGGAGTGGTGAGGGGGACAATGGGCGATGCAAGCGAGCATGGCGGGGCCAGGGGGGTTTTATATGTCCTGCGGTGAGCTCGGACCACGGTGGGTTTGGGTGGATGCGATTGGTCGTCTTGGGCGGTTTCTCCGGGGCGGCGCCGTGCACTGAGTGCAGGGAGCAAGCAGTGGGTGTCGGTGGCTGGCTGTGTCACGAGAAAACGGGTCGGGTTCAGTGGTGGAGCGAGGAAAACGGTGGGCGGTGGCGTCGACACGGTGCACCAGGGGGCTAGGCAAGGGTGGCGTCGTGGCGGCGCCACCGTGCCGTGCAGACGTGCGAGAAGTGCAGGGCTAGGGGAGGTCACGGCGCACGGGAACGGCGTGCACGCTCTGGTCGCGCTGGGCGGCCAGGTGGCGTCGTACAGGCACGGTTGGCCGGCGGTGCACGGTTGGTCTCTTGGTTTTCTGCTGCAGGGAATTGATCCGTTGGTCCGTGACGGTGCTGGCGGCGAGGTGACGGGCCTGGGAACGGTCGGTGGTGCGCTGTCCAGGCTGGGGTGCCCACGATGGCCATGGTGACGGCCAGGCCGGTGTGGGGTGGCTGGAGCTAGTCTCTGCCAAGCGGGGTCAGTGCTAGGGTGGCAGCAGTGTGGCGAGCATCCACTGGGGGTGGAGGTCGGTGCCTGGTCGAGGAACGGAGGGAGAGGGGAGGATTCTGGCAGAGCTGGCCTCGGGCTCCCTTCCTCCCTCGAGTCCAAGCTGTAGACGACAAAAGGAAGGGGTTTGCAAATCCCTGGACTCCAAAAGAAAATCTCCTGCAGGCCTTCTCCCCCCCTCTGGTCGGTTTGCAAAAGAAAAAATAAGAGAGAGAGGGATAGGGTAGTGGTTTGGGGTGAATTAGTAAACAAATTCAAATTTGAATAAGCTCTAAAAGAGTTTGAAAACCCACCAAGTTGGGTTTCCAAGTTTTCCAGATTCGATCATCAAGCTACAGCCAAAGTTTGAGAATTTTTAGAGTAATTAAACTAGGGTTTTAGAGAAGTGTCTAATTTCAAACAAAGGTGCAAAAGAAAAAAGAAATAAATAAAAAGAATTTATGAACAAGAAAGGAATACCTTGCTAGGTTTCATAGTGAGCATGAGCTGTTCTAGGCTTATTATTTCAAGCATAAAATCATAGCTCAATCTCTACTTCCTATTGCTCAAGCATTGGAAGAAAAATTATAATAATAAAGACATGGAATAAAGCACACCCATGCATACATGAAATCATGCTTAAGCACTCACATGAAATCATGCATCACATGACAACAAGCACATCACTTAGCAAAGTTTTTAATTTACTCCAACCAAAGCACTTGAACAAGGTTTACATTTCTGTTTACCAAAAGTGGGGCGTTACAGACCTTCCCCCCTTAGAAGAATCTCGTCCCGAGATTCCGTAGCTAGGCGTGAAGTAGTCCGGGAAACTCTCATCGAAGATAATCCTCACGTTCCCACGTGGCTTCGTCTTCGGTATGATTACTCCACTGCACCTTATACATCTTGATCTTGCGCCTACGGGTAAGACGGACGTCTTCTTCAAGAATGCGGACGGGTCTCTCCCGATAGGTGAGGTCGTAGTTTAGATCGATGGAATTGTGGTCGATCTCGGTGAAGGTCTCAGGTTTGTTAGGTACTTGAAGGCATTTGCGGAGTTGCGACACGTGGAAGACATCGTGAAACTCAGACAGCTCTGAGGGGAGTGCTAGCTTGTAGGACATTTCTCCACGGCGCTCTAGTATCTTGAATGGGCCGATGTAGCGGGGTGCTAGCTTACCCTTAACATGGAAGCGTTGCATACCCTTGAGCGGTGTCACTCGAAGATAGACAAAGTCTCCCACGTTGAAGGTAACCGACCTTCTCTTAGAGTCGGCATAGCTCTTCTGTCGGGATTGGGTGGCCTTCAGACGATTCCGAATGAGCTGGACTTGCTCTTCGGCCTCCTTAATGATATCGGGCCCAAATATTTGGCTTTCTCCAGTCTCGGACCAGTTAAGAGGGGTATGGCACTTGCGTCCGTAAAGAGCTTCAAAAGGGGCCATTTGCAGGCTAGCTTGGTAGCTATTGTTGTAGGAAAACTCCGCGAATGGAAGACAATCTTCCCACTTGGCTCCATACGACAGAACACAAGCTCGCAACATATCTTCCAGGATTTGGTTTACTCGCTTGGTTTGACCTCCGGTTTGTGGATGGTAAGCTGTACTGAAAGATAGCTTGGTGCCCAAAGCTTCCTGGAGCTTTGCCCAAAATCTCGAGGTAAACTGGGGACCTCGGTCTGAGACGATGGTCTTGGGAACACCGTGAAGGCTGACGATGCGGGAGATATATAGCTCGGCTAGACGGTTTCCATGGTCAGTGGTCTTGACGGGAATAAAGTGGGCGACCTTAGTGAGGCGGTCCACGATGACCCAGATAGAATCATGTCCCCACTGGGAGGTGGGTAATCCAGTAATAAAATCCATACCGACCTCCTCCCACTTCCATAATGGTACCTTTAAGGGTTGCAGTAATCCTGCGGGTCTTTGGTGCTTGGCCTTGACGCGCTGACAGACGTCACACCGGGCAATATAAAGGGCTATCTCTCGCTTCATACCGTGCCACCAAAAACGTTCCTTCAAGTCCTGATACATCTTTGTGCCTCCGGGATGAATAGAGTAAGGGGTATCATGGGCTTCCGTTAAAATGGACTGCTTCAACTCCTCGATATTCGGGACGCACAGGCGACCATTATACCATAGCACACCTTCCTGGTCAATCGAGAACCCAGGTACTTCCTCTCGTCCCATTCTGCGTTTGATGCCTTCAATACTCTCGTGTCCTTTCTGAGCTTCTTTAATGATGTCCGTGAGTGTGGGTCGGACTTCAAGATTCGCCAGAAAACCATGACTTACAAGCTGAAGCCCAAACTTCTCAAACTCCTCACATAAGGTTGGTTGGCTGAATTTTAATATGGTATTCAGGGAGCAAGGTTCTCGGCTGAGGGCATCGGCGACCACATTTGCTTTACCAGGATGGTAATGAATGCCTAGGTCGTAGTCCTTGATAAGTTCAATCCATCTCCTTTGTCTCATGTTTAGCTCTTTCTGGGTGAAGATATACTTTAGGCTCTTGTGGTCGGTATAGATCTCACAACGGTTCCCCATAAGGTAATGTCGCCATGTCTTGAGAGCATGGACGACGGCGGCAAGCTCGAGATCATGGGTGGGGTAATTCATCTCATGGGGGCGCAGTTGACGGGACAGGTAGACAATAACCTTGCCGTCTTGCATAAGGACACTTCCAAGGCCAAGCTTGGATGCATCACAGTAGATGTCAAAGCTTTTGGTAATGTCGGGCATGGTCAAGATAGGAGCTGACACCAGTGTCTTTTTGAGCTCTTGGAAACTCTGCTCGCACTTCTCAGTCCACTCAAACTTCTTGTCCTTCTTGAGTAG
Source organism: Dactylis glomerata (assembly GCA_007115705.1). Classification (NCBI taxonomy): domain Eukaryota; kingdom Viridiplantae; phylum Streptophyta; class Magnoliopsida; order Poales; family Poaceae; genus Dactylis; species Dactylis glomerata. The sequence continues at coordinate 242,123 of QXEO01001975.1, read as the reverse complement.
CTGAGTCAATGGGCGGGCAATACTGGAAAACCCTTCTACAAACTTTCGGTAGTACCCAGCTAAACCAAGGAATGCTCGGACTTCGGTGGGGTTGGTTGGGGCTTTCTTTTCCATGATGGAGGTGATTTTTTAGGGGTCAACGGATACTCCACCAGCTGAGAGCACGTGGCCAAGGAATCCAACCTCTTTTAGCCAAAATTCACATTTGCTGAACTTGGCGTATAATTGGTGTTCACGCAGGGTCCCCAACACTAGCCGCAGATGCTCTGCGTGCTCTTCCTCAGTCTTAGAGTAGACCAAGATGTCATCAATGAAGACCACCACAAATTTGTCGAGGAACTTCATGAATACCTTATTCATGAGATTCATGAAATAGGCGGGGGCATTGGTTAGGCCGAAAGACATGACTGTGTACTCAAATAGGCCATAGCGAGTGGTGAAAGCGGTCTTGGGAATATCAGACTCTCGAACCTTCAGCTGATGATATCCGGTGCGAAGATCAATCTTGGAGAACACTTTGGCTCCATTCAGCTGATCAAACAAGTCTTCAATCTTTGGGAGTGGGTATTTATTCTTGATGGTTACCTCATTGAGTCTACGGTAGTCCACACACAGTCGTATGGTACCGTCTCGCTTGTCCACAAATAGAACAGGCGATCCCCATGGTGAAGCACTGGGACGGATAAGGCCTTTGCTGAGCATGTCAGCAAGTTGCTTCTTTAACTCCTCAAGTTCTTGGGGGTTCATACGATAGGGTCGCTGGGCGATGGGTGCTGTTCCGGGAATCAATTCAATCACGAATTCGATATCCCGGTCAGGGGGCATACCTGGCAGCTCCTCAGGAAAGACGTCGGGGTACTCACACACCACTGGGACTTGATCAAGAGTCGGCCCGGAGACAGACTTCTTGTAGTAGGCTCTGCGGGATGGCATTGTGGCTACGTGCTCAATTTGAACTCCACTAATGCTGGTCACAGTTATGGCCTTTCGTGCGCAATCAATGTGCCCCTGGTACTTGGACATCCAGTCCATTCCAAGTACCACATCCAAACCTTTGGTACCTAGAACAATTAAGTCCGCTTGGAATTTCTCACCGTAGAGCTCGACTGGAACGTCTCTGCAGGACAGCTGGGTCTTGACTGATGACCCCGGGATTTGCACTATCATGAGTCTATCCCTGCGACTAGGTTTCAATCTACCCTTATCCACGAAGTTCTCAGTGACAAACGAGTGTGATGCACCAGAGTCAAATAGAATCTTTGCAGGCACGGAGTTGACAAGAAACGTACCAAGCACAACGTCAGGGGCCTCCTCCGCTTCAGCTGCGTTGACGTGGTTTAGGCGGCCACGAGCAACATTGGCTTGAACCTTTGGATTCCTTCCAGCTGGTCCACGGCCTTGACCCTGATTGGGTCTCGGCGCGCTGAGGCTCGGGGCTGATGGTTTCTTCAGGGGGCATTCCTTAGAGAAATGCCCAGGCTGACCACAAGTATAGCAGCCACTTCCCTGGCTGCGGTTGGTAGGGTTGAAGGTGTTGCGATTCCCTCCAAAAGAATTTCCGCCAGAGGGGCGGTTGCCTGAGTACTGGCGGTTGGGGTTGTTGGGCCTGGGAGCTTGAGAGGCGAACCGCTGAGGGGGTGGCGCAGACCTTGATGGGGGCATGCTGCGGGATCTCTGACTGCTTGATCCACCCTGATTCATCCTCCTCCTCTTTCGGCTTTCACGGGCAGCCTTGTTCTTGTCCTCGACCATGATGGCGGCATCAACCAAGGACTCCATGTCGCGGTAGGGTACGGCGACCAGATAAGGCTGCAGGTCTTCCTGGAGTCCATTCATGAAGCGCTCCCGCTTCTTCTCATCGGTGTCGATGTCGTTAGGGGCATACCTGCCCCAGGTGGTGAACTTGTCGAGGTATTCGGTGACACTCATACCTCCTTGCTTGAGGTTAAGGAATTTGTCACGCATGATCTTGATGAGTCCAGAGGGTACGTGGGCCTTGCGGAACTTGGTCTTGAAAGCTTCCCAAGTCATCACTTGGCCCTCGGGCTGCATGGCACGGATGTTCTCCCACCATGCGCCCGCTGCCCCGGCGAGGAAATGGGTGGCATAAAGCACCTTCTCATTAGCTCCAACTCTGGCATACTCGAGCTTGTTCTCGATGGTGCGGAGCCAGTCGTCGGCATCCAGGGGTTCAGTAGACTTGGTGAATATTGGCGGGTTGGAATTTTGGAAGTTCCTAAGCGTGTTGCGGGGTTCTTCACCATCGTGGCCACCATTGTTGTTGTGGTTGGTGGCCATCTGGGCGAGTTGCTGGAGTGTAGCTAGGTTTGCTTGACGCTCGGTGCGTGCGGCTTCACGCTCCTCCAACAGGAGCCGCAGCACCTGCATCATGTCGGGCTCAGGAGGTGGGGGTGGTTCGTTGCCAGAGTGGGCACCAGTCTCCGGAGCCATTCTGGAGAGGAGTGAATTTGTGAGATTTAAAACAAGGAAACTTATGCAGGTTTCATAAGAAAGAAGGAACTATACTCAGGCATAGCATACATCCATGGCATACATACATAACATGCTCCAACAACCATACATAACAAGTCCATGCATACATAATATATACAAGCAAAAGGGTGCCAAACACGTCCAGGCACACACACATACCACACATAATCTCATACAACATAGCGAATGGTTCTAGATAGACCACACAACACCGATACGTAAAAGGGTCAAACTAAACACTACGCGGCATCCTAAGTGAGAGGTAGAGTGGTGAGACCTACTCGTCGCCGCTAACGTTGGGAACTCGCTCCTCGGGGTCCTCCTCGCTAGGAGTCTCAGGAGCGTAGAAGTCGAGGATAGCGTTGCGGTCATCACCGCTCTCGCTACCACGGTCGTCGTCGTCGGTACTAGCAGGCTCCTCATCGAACGCCTCCTGGTGGTCGTCGTCGCGGCCGAGTACCTCCTCATTCTCCTTGCGGAGCTCGGCGGTCTCCTCCTCCAACTCGGACACATGGCTCTCCAGGGAAGCCAAGTGATCCTCCAGCTCGCGGACGCGCCTCCTCAGAGCCTTGTTCTTCTTCACGATCTTCCTCTTGGCAATGAGGAGACGGTGACGTGAGAAGATAGACTCTTGGAGGTCCTCACGGAGAGCAGCGAGCTCAAGTCCCCTCTCGTCGGCGACCATCCGGACATGGTCCAAATGCTCCTGCGCGTGGTGTAGGTAAGCCTCAGTGTGGCAGAGGTGGCGGCTGAAGGGAGTGGGCACCGCGGCATGGTGGGGAAAGCCATCGGCGTCGACTCTCCCGTAGTGCTCGTAACGAGTCCCAAGCAACTCGTCGAAGTGGAGGTGGACTAGGCGCGAGGTGGCGTGACGCAGAACGCGCATCAGGCCATCGCCCCAGTTGTGCTCGACCACCTCGAAGGTGAACTCCGGTGAGATGGGCGGAACCTCCTTCCCGCGGACCTGGCATACCACTCGGATAGCCAGCTCGCGGGTGCCCTCCTCGAACAGCTGATAACCGCGCACCTCGGGACGCGGTCGTCCAAGGAGCGCAGTCAACTCCACCAGGTCCCTCTCGAAGACCAGCACGTCTCCGTGGGTACCAACCTAACGGTGCGCGGTAAGGGCATCCATCTACACAAATTTTAGAGTAGAATTTATTAATGACTTACCCAAGTGTGCAAAATTTATACATAAGTAAAAACTTGAATTTAAATGCAAGTAATTAAAGATGCTTAAAGAGTAAGGGAAGAGATGAGAGCAATATATATTTACCTTTGATATATATAGCCATCTCTTTTACTTTAAGAAAGTAGTTTTTGGTTTGGTCTAACGCCCATGCTAAACTAGGGTTTCCTAAGGTCAGGATGGCTCTGATACCAACTCTGTGGGGACCCCGGCTTACCACCCGGGATACCCATTATGCATACAATTCATGATCCCAGGAGACCATCGTGAATCCACATAACAGAGTTGGCATTACAGATACATCATCCATTACATAAATAAGTCGTTAAGTCTTACATAGCCGCTTGGCTGAATACACACGCCTCACAGGGCAAGTTCAACAGACACACTAATATAACAGCAGCGGATACACATAGCGTAGTGGACCAAGTCAGGCCTACTACCCTACAGGCGACTGACCAGGAAACGAATCCTAATTCGCATCAGCGTCATCATACTCCTCGTCGTCTTCATCATAGTCATCTCCGAAGTCTGGCCAAGTTAATAGCCAGGGACAAAGCCGTGAGTACATTTGGAATTGTACTCGCAAACCATCTAAGAGAGAGAACAATCACATGCTATATGGTTGTAGCAAGGGTGGCTTAGGTTTAGTGTCTATGTGCTACTAACTTCTCGTGTCGATATAGAATGTCCCACGACACTTCTATATCCTTATTAAAGAAGATTTTTAGAAGTGGTTAGTAAAATCTCTAGGAAAGGGGGAAACTCCTTTTTATGAAAGGATCGGTGGTCAATCGAACATGACCACCTCCAAGCGTCGGTAGTACCCTCCAAGTACTCCGATCCACCTCCGTGCCACGACAGTACCCTCCAAGTACTCCTTCCGGCACCAATCTCCATTTTTCCAAATATCCATTTATAAAACCAAAACCTGACATAGGTTAAGTATGGCCATTCCAACCGTCCATGACCGAGGACGCGGCTATTCGAATAGATTACACTCTGGAGAGGTTGTACACTTTACCCACACCATTCGATAAATCCGCCGGGATGCCACCACGGACCGTCATACACAAGTATGCGGGGTTCAGATAATCGATCGAAGCCCTCCATCCATCTACCTTAGTACGGGTGCCTACCTTGTGGAGTTTACCTCCCCGGCATGCCCCGGCAGTACCTCCTCCAGAGCGTAACTCCGGCGCCACGGCGGGAGAACCCAAGTGTCTTCCGGCGGCTCGGGATATGCCGTGATATGTGTTGACCTTCGTTTAGCGTCAACCCGGATTCCGGGGTCCTACAGACCCTTATATAATTGTGAGGCTCCCCGCACTAAAGCAAATGAACTTCAAACTAAGCCCGTCCCATACCGGGTAATGTGGTTGCACGGGATTAATTGGTTTGGCGAACACTTATACACGATGCCACTTTTCAGAAATCCACCAACTCCTTCATCTCCCAAATCCATATCTTACAAAATCATTTCAAAACATCTCAATGGAGTGGTAGCTACTCCAAGGTTTTCGAAACTCTTTTTGAAATATTTTCCCGAGAGAGTATTCCCAATCCTAGAGTTTTTGGCTCCACTACAAGTGTTTCCCAAAGACTTCGATGCTAATCATCGAGCCTCTATAATCAGGGGTAATGATAGGTGGTAAATGAGTTATCCTCATTTGGATGGTGTCAATGTGACCCGTGGAGCTAAGTCACCAACTATTGCTAACTAGAGATAATTAGCAATATAAGAAAAACAACGCATATGTAAGAGTAATAGTAGAGTAATGCATAGTGCTGTGATAGGATTCAGATATGAGTCAAATAGATGGCTTGCCTTGACTTGCTTGTCCCTAGTCACCTTCCTCCTGATACTCAAATACCTCTCCCTCCTCGGCACAGTCTTCGTTCGATTCTATCGCCGGAAATAGAAAAGAACATACAAGCAATAAGCACTCATGCATACAAGTAGTTTCATTCAACCACACCAAACCAACTCAAGCATTTGAGTATCAGAAGCAAACAAGTTTAGATTTCTGAACATATACCTATTTTATAAAAGAAAATTAATCATCAACATGAAAGCAAGCAAATTCTAGCCACATGGTATTATTCAAACACAAGCAAGCACTTGCATGCATCAAGCATATCAAAACATGGTATCAGCACACTTACAGGTAGTTGATAACATTTCAGTAGCAACACATTTTGGAAACACCCTAAAATACTAGAAAAGTGAGTTAATAAGGAATTGTTAATTCTAGGAATCACTAGAGTAGCAAAATAATTCTCTAAAACTTTCTGCAAGTCCTAAAATTCTACCAGAGATCATTTTGGAAAGCTAAAGACATGCACAACACATCAGAAGTGGAAACATCCTAAAATAAACAATATACTCATCACAATAAAGCAATTACTGCAGAACATTGATATCACCAAATCAATTACTGCAAACAATTCACAATCCCTAAAATAGTGAAACCAGTTTCTATAAATCAACAAAACAGTAGGGTACCAGTGAAAATTGGATTTACCAATTTTCATCACACAGAACAACATATTTGCATAAACTTGTGTAAATCATTAGATCTACTCTAATTAATTGCAGGAAAATAATGAGGGCTCCTAAAATCACACATGCAGTAGGATTATATAACATGCAGTATAGGGTCTTCATAGAAACTTGATTCACAATTTTTGAGTTCACAGAATAATTTCTACACATTTTTGAATCATGCAGGCATTTTGCAAAAAGGGAAAATCGCAGTGCTGAAAAAAACAAGGTGGGCCGAGGTGGCAGACGCCGGCCAGGCCGGCCCAGATCCGCGGCCTGCCCAGGCCATGCGCGGCCGAACCGGTACGCTGCCGTCCGATCCAGATCGGACGGCGCGCGGCCTTCTTCCTCGCGCAGCATCGCATGCAAGCGAGCTCAGCGGGCCTGGCTAGGGTTTCAGCGGGACGGGGCTTACCGGAGAGTGGCTGGCGGTCGGAGGTGGCTAGATCGGAGGCGGAGGGGTCCAGGAGAGGATGCGCAGCCTGGGGACGTGCATGCAGAGGAGATGGCGTTCGTGATGGTGTCGACGATGTCGCGACGGCTCCGGTGATGGACGGTGGGGTCGTCGAGCTAGGCCATGCCTGGATCAAGCAAGAGCAGGGTGAGATCGGGGCAATGGCAGTAAGCTTGCGAGCCCGAGAGAGAGAGCAGCAAGACAGTGAGGTTGACTGCAGCATCTACCCGCGTCGGCGATGATCTAGCCCGAAGTTCTCGCTCTCCGGCGGTGGTCTCTGCGTCGACTGCTAGATGTGGAGAGCGAGCAGATGAGGGGGAGTGGTGAGGGGGACAATGGGTGATGCAAGCGAGCACGGCGGGGCCAGGGGGTTTTATATGTCCTGCGGTGAGCTCGGACCACGGTGGGTTTGGGTGGATGCGATTGGTCGTCTTGGGCGGTTTCTCCGGGGCGGCGCCGTGCACTGAGTGCAGGGAGCAAGCAGTGGGTGTCGGTGGCTGGCTGTGTCGCGAGAAAACGGGTCGGGTTCAGTGGTGGAGCGAGGAAAACGGTGGGCGGTGGCGTCGACATGGTGCACCAGGGGGCTAGGCAAGGGTGGCGTCGTGGCGGCGCCACCGTGCCGTCAGACGTGCGAGAAGTGCAGGGCTAGGGGAGGTCACGGCACACGGGAACGGCGTGCACGCTCTGGTCGCGCTGGGCGGCCAGGTGGCGTCGTACAGGCATGGTTGGCCGGCGGTGCACGGTTGGTCTCTTGGTTTTCTGCTGCAGGGAATTGATCCGTTGGTCCATGACGGTGCTGGCGGCGAGGTGACGGGCCTGGGAACGGTCGGTGGTGCGCTGTCCAGGCTGGGGTGCCCACGACGGCCATGGTGACGGCCAGGCCGGTGTGGGGTGGCTGGAGCTAGTCTCTGCCAAGCGGGGTCAGTGCTAGGGTGGCAGCAGTGTGGCGAGCATCCACTGGGGGTGGAGGTCGGTGCCTGGTCGAGGAACGGAGGGAGAGGGGAGGATTCTGGCAGAGCTGGCCTTGGGCTCCCTTCCTCCCTCGAGTCCAAGCTGTAGACGACAAAAGGAAGGGGTTTGCAAATCCCTGGACTCCAAAAGAAAATCTCCTGCAGGCCTTCTCCCCCCCTCTGGTCGGTTTGCAAAAGAAAAAATAAGAGAGAGAGAGGGATAGGGTAGTGGTTTGGGGTGAATTAGTAAACAAATTCAAATTTGAATAAGCTCTAAAAGAGTTTGAAAACCCACCAAGTTGGGTTTCCAAGTTTTCCAGATTCGATCATCAAGCTACAGCCAAAGTTTGAGAATTTTTAGAGTAATTAAACTAGGGTTTTAGAGAAGTGTCTAATTTCAAACGAAGGTGCAAAAGAAAAAAGAAATAAATGAAAAAGAATTTATGAACAAGAAAGGAATACCTTGCTAGGTTTCATAGTGAGCATGAGCTGTTCTAGGCTTATTATTTCAAGCATAAAATCATAGCTCAATCTCTACTTCCTATTGCTCAAGCATTGGAAGAAAAATTATAATAATAAAGACATGGAATAAAGCACACCCATGCATACATGAAATCATGCTTAAGCACTCACATGAAATCATGCATCACATGACAACAAGCACATCACTTAGCAAAGTTTTTAATTTACTCCAACCAAAGCACTTGAACAAGGTTTACATTTCTGTTTACCAAAAGTGGGGCGTTACAGACTGGACCCCAACAAATTTCTTTTGGAGGAGATGTACTCGTTTTCATTTGCAAAGAACGCTCTAGTTTTCACTCTTATTAAAAATCGAGCGTTCTTCTTTTTCTGCTACTGCTTTTGGTTTTCGTTTTCGCCTTGATTTGCGTTCAGACCTTGTCATATCTTTTCATCAAGGTGTATTTTTGCCTTTGATATTTATTGGTTTTCATCAAAAGAGGTGTTTATAAAAATTTCAAATGGTGTTGGAAAAGAGAAAAAGCTTTGTGCAAAATAGTGGTACAAGAAGGAGCTTGTGTAGACTACGGCTTAGGCTTTTTCATGTCATGATTGATGTCTTTTTGATAGTATGCTTAGTGGTTTTGCTGTAGCATGACTTGTCTCAAATAACTGAGATTGCTTAATGAGCCTTTAAAAAAATCATGCGTTGTTTTTATTGTATGGAAGCATTATTTTGGTTTTCTCCTTGATGCTTTATTTGGGTTGACTTGGCGCATGCTCACACATGTTAGACTCTTACAAAGTCGCCAATAGCCTCTATGATCATTTAGTTTTTGACTTTTGATGCCATCTTATGCTTCTTTTAAAGTCGCTTTGTCGCTTTGCATGATTATGGCCATTATTGCTCTCTTAGTTGGTCGCTCCCAGTCTTTTGCTAGCCCTCGCCTTGTACTGAGTATGAGCTCTACTCGTGCATCCAACTCCTAAAAGCCAAAGTTTTCCAAAGTGTCCACCATACATACCTACTAGCAATTTGCTATTCCAAGTAAATTTGACTTGCTTTTATTTTCTCTTCAAATTAAACTCTTACCAGTGTTATGCGAAATTCGGTCAGTAAAGCTCTCACGAACCGGAAGGAACACTTTACTTTTTTCTGTTCTAAAAAATTTGACATTGTGGTCTTTTATGTTGAGTTGTTATGCTTGCAAGTTGTAAGTTGGATTCTAGCCCAGCCATGCTGTCATGGGGCAAGCTTTCAACATTGCACTTCTTATTTGAGTTGATATCGTGATCTTTTGTTTATGGATGCCCGCGGTGTGAAATGAATTGAGAATCTTGTGGGGATCATGGAGTTTGTATATGTGTTAGGGAAACGCCGGGCCGCCAATCTAAGCCATGCATAATTCATGGTGGAAATTTGCAGCATACCCATGGTGAACATTCGACGACGCATCTCACAATAAAAAGCTAAACAAAAGGCAAATAAAAGAGATGTCGAGGTGTTCATTGTCTGCTTGTCCTGTCATTTTGGTGTGGGCTTGTTCCATGTCATCGGGCACGGAGGTACCCCATTGGCGGTTCTCAATGATATGCATATACTTACAATGACAAGAGCCTTTCTTGGGACTCTAAGTAAAGTAGCATGAGGTTTGGGTACTCGTATTCACGGGACACGAGGTTTTCAACTTATGATTTGTCAAGCATATGCATCATAATTGTTCTCGCATTAACTTTAACCATTCAAGATGCTTATGATGGGGGCAATGAGAGCTCAAAGCCGGTAAGTACCATAATTTTTGAAGGTTATAAAACTTGCAATCACTGCTTCCCTCTGCGAAGGGCCTTTCTTTTACTTTTATGTTGAGTCACCACCTTCTTTCTTTATGCACCATTAAGAGAGCATAGTTGTCATTCTTAGTGTGACATGCATTGTCCCAAAGTTCATTGATTGATTCATATTGTTGGTTTCACTTGTTCTTAAATTATTTGTATCTAGTCGCCCTCTTAAACTTGAAGGTGTCCTATGCATTTATGTTTTGCTCTCTTTGAAGGACAAGCTGAAAACCATTTGTATGTTTTTCCTTATGATTTGAACACACGTTTGACTTTCATTGTTTCATTTTCAAGATCTTTTGTTTGTGTTCATTTGCATGTTTACAACATGTTTGCTAAGTTCTTATTATCATGATTATATCTTCATGCCCATGTTTTAAGTTCTTATGATCCCAGCTCACAAATGCTTACATATATGATCAAGATTGTGTAGGTGCATGTCACCTCAAAAATTATTCTTTGTTATCACTTACCTACTCGAGGACGAGCAGGAGTTAAGCTTGGGGATGCTTGATACGTCTCCAACGTATCTATAATTTTTGATGCTCCATGCTTGTTTTTACACCATTTGTCTATTGTTTCGTTACACTTCGTGGCACTTTTATGCATTTTCCGGAACTAACCTATTAACAAGTTGCCACAGTGTCAGTTCCCTGTTTTCTGCTGTTTTTGTGTTTCAGAAGTGATACACAGGAAATATTCTCGGAATTGGACGAAACAAGTTCCTGAAGTCTTATTTTACCCGAAAGCTTCCAGAGATCCGAAGAGGAGTAAGAGGTGGGCCACCAGGGCCCCACACGCAGGGGTGGCGCGGCCAGGCCCCTGGCCGCGCGGGACCTGCGTGAGGGCGCCTGGCTCCTCCTCTGACATCGCCCCTTCGCCTATAAAGACCCCCCGACGGAAAAAACCTAAGTACCCGATCAGATTTCCAGAACACATCGCGATCCGCCGCCACCGTCGACCCGAAGATCGGGAGGGTCCAGAACCTCTTCCCGGCACCCTGCCGGAGAGGGGAATCGCCACCGGAGGTCTTCTTCATCGCCATGCTTGCCTCCGGAGCAATGAGTGAGTAGTCTACCTTGGACTATGGGTCCATAGCAGTAACTAGATGGTTGTCTTCTCCACCATGTGCTTCATGTTTAGATCTCATGAGGTGCCCTACATGATTGAGATCACCGTTATGTAATTCTACATGTTTGGTTTGTTGGGATCCGATGAATATTGGTGTTTATGATTAAGTTGTTGTACTAAATATTATCTTTTGTTATCTCTATGTTGTTTATGATCTTGCATGCTCTCCGTTGTTAGTAGCTATCTTGGCCGAGTAATTGCTAGTGACTCCAAGATGGGGTATTTATGCTCGATAGTGGGTTCATGCCTCTATTTAATCTGGGGGAGCGACAGAAACCTCTAAGGTTGTAGATGTGCTGTTGCTACTAGGGAGAAAACAACATTCATATGCTCAAGGGCATATGCTTTGTTTACATTACACACTTTGCTTAATGCAATTATCTGTTGTTTGCAACTTAATACTTGTGGAGTTCTCGGATTGATTCGCCACAAGTGGATTATTAGTCATAGATGCAGTTGGATGGCGGTCTATGTATTTTGTTGTAATGCCCAGAGTAAATCTCATAGTGATCTTCTTGACATATCACGTTATCTTTATTCTATCAATTGCCCAACTGTAATTTGTTTACCCAGGATGTGTTATTTATCCTATGGAGAGACTCCACTAGTGAACTGTGGACCCTGGTCCTATTTCCATCATATTGCTATCACCTGTTTACTTTACTCGTACTGTTTACTTTACTCGCATACTATATTGTTTTCCACTTGATACGCTCATAACCTTTGTTTCAAGAAAACCGGTGAGATTGACAACCTCATCGCAAGTTGGGAACAAAGTACTTGGTTGTGTGTGTGCAGGTTCCGCATCACCTTCAGTCGTTTGTCTCTCCTCTCCTGATCGATATTAAACCTTGGTTTCTTAACTGAGGGAAGACTAGCTGCTATATTCATCATACCTTCCTCTTGGGGTTCCCAACGGGCTGGTTGTCCACCACGCACAAGGATAGTCTGCTTCCACGTCAACTTGGACGCAGCATGGACTACTCGTAACAAATTTACCATTGAGGGAAAGTTCCCACGCCAACCTGCTGACTGTGTTTTCAAAACCATTCTGTCTTTGCAGCTGTGGCGCCCGCTTCAAAGTGCTAAGGATAGGACGTTGCTGGACGAACTGATCTCCCTTGCAAGATCCTTCTTCGCCAGCACCTACTCCACTCTGCTACCACCGTCATCTTAAGTTGCTATGCTGTTATTTTCAGTCCCAGCCTGCGTGCTGCGGTTTATTTGTTTATCTGGTGAACTTCGTAGTCCCCTAGTCCTAGCCAGTGTGGCTTTGTTGGCTAGTCCAGTACTTTTATCTCTATCTCTGTCTGCCTCGCAAGACGAGTCGCTTGTAAAACCTTAATGTGTGGGCTTTATTAATTTAAAGTCGGGCACATCGTGCCTTTTATCAAAAAAAAACCATGTAGGATCGGTAGGCCACAAAAATGGTGCCCAGAGCCTCCTTGTGTTGCAACACTGCCTAGGATCATGGCCAAGGGCCAATGCGTAATTGCGTACACCAGAAAAATAATCTGCAAGCTGTACAAATAATTCGAGCCCCCAAAAGTCAGATGATCAACATATATAGAGCGGCGGCCCTACCAACATGATATAAGAGCATCTCCAGCCACCCCCCCAACTCGGCCCCCGGCAGCCGTTTTTTACATCCGGACAACGGTATTCGGCCTAGCCGCGCTCCCGGTTCCTCGTTTTCGCCCGGATTTGGGCTTTCATCCATCCGGCGAGCCCAGGCCATCCCCGGCTTTCCGAGGCGCGCTCGGGGACTCCGAACGAAACGAAAATGCGTGAAACGTCGAGCGGGCCCGCGGTGTCGGCGAGAGAAAGGGTAGTTCCCCACCATTAATTTCGTTTCCCTCCAAAATGCGCAGCATATACCCATTTTCCCCGCCAAAATCCCCCACAGTTGTAGCTCCTCCTCTTCTCTTTCACCACCATGCCACCGAAGAGGATCATCGACAACGGCGCGCCGAAGGCGAGGAAGCCGTGGGCCCCCAAGGAGAGGCCGCCGGGTATGACAAACTCGGCGTGGGCGGCGGACGTGGAGCGCCGGCAGACAGAAACTCGCGGCAGGGCGGAGAGGGAGAAGAAGCTCGCGGCGAAGAGGGCGGCGGCGGTGGACGAGCAGGCGAGGCTGGTGTCCATGGCCATGGGACAGCCGCGCGTCGGCCAATTCCCTGCCGGTTCATGGCCAACCCAAGGTACGATCGGCTCACCTTCCACCTACTCGCCGGTGGCGTCTTCGCCCATGTTTGCCGACGTGACCTACATCCCCGCCATGTCGAGGTTCACCCCGTCGCCACCGGAGTACGACGCCGCGATGCACGAGGGCATCTCGCCTGCCCTGCGCCGAGGGCCGCTCTCCTACGGGATGCCGCCGCCGAATGACGGTGTGATGCACGACATGATCACGTCGGGCTCCATGGCCGCCGTGGCGAACCCGGGTTTCTTCACACAAGAGGAGGCAAGGGCGACGGAAGCCGTCGCGGGTTGGCGTCGATGATCACGGGTTCAGAGACGGCACCCAAGACGTCGACGAAGAAGAACATGCCCAGGTCGATGAGGATGACGATGCGCCTGAGCCGACATCAACGGCGAATGGGATGAAGAAGAGGAAGAAGACCTCGCCGCCGACCGAGCCGCGGGTCAAATGGACGGGCAAAGAAGAGGAGTGCCTCGCCGAAGCTTGGAAGACCGTTTCCATGAACGGCATCACCGGCACGAATCAAAGCTTTGACACATATTGGCAGCGGGTCAAGACGGCGTTCGACGAGCGCAAAATCATCGATCCCTACTTCAACAAGACGGTGATGGTCCGCGGCGAGAAGGCCATGGCCACGCATTGGGGGATCATGCAGGCGGCGTGCAACAAGTGGCACGGCATACAAGAGGAGATCGCCGATCGTCCGGTGAGCGGCGCCGACTTCGAGACCAAGGTATGCTTACTCCCTTTCTCCGTCGACCTTGGATCGCCGAGTTGTGATGACGCCGGCTTCTCTGTGCAGATGCGACGGGCGTTCGACATGTACGGCGACGACTCGGACGGCCAGCAGTTCAAGTACCTCAACGTCTTCGCCCGCATCGAGGGCTGCGAAAAGTGGGCGTAAGTACGCCGGACCCTCTCCAAGAACAAGGACGAGCAGTACAACCCCGACGCTCCCGCCGCTGCCGCGTCGGCGGGCCGCCCCGAGCTCGGCCAGAAGAAGCTGAAAGAACTCAAGAAGTCGGGGCATCCAGCCGACAGATTGCAGCCGTCGTTCGAGAAGTGCTGGGCCGACGCGAGGGCGCACAACGCCGGGAGGGACACCAAGTACGACGCGCGCTGGAAGGAGATGCTCGCCAACCAGGGCACCCGGATCGCCTTGCTCCAGACAACCTCCGCGGCGAAGAAGAGGAACACCGACCTTGCGTTCCTGATCGGCGGCAACGACGCTGCGATGGACGAGGAGACGAGGGCTTGGTACGACGCTCATCGCCAAGCCATCCTCCGCCCTCCGTTGACTGCGTCGTCCTCCCCTTCGACGACGTCCACTCCGGCGGCCGACGAAACTACGCCGCCCGAGGCGCATGAAGGCACCGCCGACGAGCCTGTTGTAGTCTAGTCTAGTTTCTGTTTCGATCGCCGGATTGTGGCTGATCCGATCGCCGAACTTGTGCGATGCTTTTATGTAGCGGGCGGGAAGACGCTATTTTGAAACTATATCCGCGAACGCCGGGGTGACGACTGGAAAAAATATCCCACCCACGCCCGTTTTACATCCAATCCGGGCGAAAATATCGCCGGATTTCGGCCCTGGGGCCTCAAACGGCTGGAGATGCTCTAACAAAACTCTTTAAGCGACTCAAAAAACCAGTCATAAAGGAAATATAGGATATTACTATTGAAAACTGTATGTATACTACATTTTTTAGGTAATATGTATACCACATGTGTGTTGCCCGGAAAGCAAGCAATGAATTAATGAAAGAAAATATGTTGGGCGGCCTCATCAGCATCACATAGTCAGATTTCTCACTCCATGTCCAATTTATTAAAAATATATTATCTCTTGTGACAAACACACAAGAATAAATAAATCATAGACCATAACAGAACGTAGTTTTTCATAGATGACAATGTCAATAGAATTAGATCTTAATTGTAGAGAACTTAATAGATTTTCACACGTAGGAACGAGTTTTAGTTTTAGCTGAACCGTAGATTTCCATACATGTAAACTATCATTAGGAATACAATGATAATCAAGATTTCGGTAGAATTAGTTGGCCAGAATTTTATCCCACAATGCCTCGACGAAAAGAGGTTCTCCCTTTGTTCAAATACTTGACCTTATACATTAGCATGGTCTTCAGTGTGATATGTTGACCATTAGTTTTTTATAAGAACATGTTGCCTTAAATAGAAATAATTACACATTACGAAAGTACTTCCTCCGTTCTAAAATATAAAATATTTTAATCTTTTTTCTAACACACATATATCTAGATGTCTTTTAGTGTGTAGGTTAACTTATTTTGCTTTCAACCTATATACTAAAAGATGTCTATATATTTAGAAATCGGAGAAAATATTCCATAAGAGATCTAAATATCAATATATAGGTATACATTATGAAAGCGGTTATTTGCAATTAATGTACTACAATGATCAACACAGCGTGAAATGTTAAAGCGCCCACCTCATAATTCTCTCTGAATCCAAGGTCGAACATAAAACCGTTTGACAAACACAGATTCTAACAGGACAAAGTATTTCGCATTCAGAAAAAACAAGACAAGTATTTCAAACGGGCATTAGAGCATCTCTAACAGCCGCGCTAAAACGTTCGCGTGGCAAATTAACCGCCGGTTTGCCATGCGGGAGAGCCCGCGCTCTCCTCTAACGGACGCGGGAAAACGCCGCGGCGCCGAAAACCTTTGCCACGCGCACACATTTGCGCCATCCTGTGCGGCAAACTTGTCGCTCCGGCTGCCTGATGGCTGGCGTGTAGTTGATGATGATTATGGCCAGGCAGTTGGGAACCCCAAGCGCAAGGTATGATGAGCACAGCAGCAAGTTTTTCTCTCAGTTAGAAACCAAGGTTTATCGTTCGAAGAAGAAAAAGCCAATACGACTGAAGGTGATGCTTGCAAGCTTCGCGACAGCTCCGGACAATTTATATGGCGCCTCGTCCAAGCTTTGCTTTGCGAGCAGCAACGTGGAACCTGCACACAACACAACCAAGTACTTTGTTTCCAACTTACGATGAGGTTGTCAATCTCACTGGTTTGCTTGAAACAAAGGGTATGAGCGTATCGAGTGGAAAATAATAGAAATATGCGAGTAAAGTAAACAGTGCGAGTAAAGTAAACAGGTGATAGCAATATGATGGAAATAGGACCGGGGTCCACAGTTCACTAGTGGTGTCCCTCCATAAGATAAATAGCACATACTGGGTAAACAAATTACAGTTGGGCAATTGATAGAATAAAGATAACGTGATATGTCAAGAAGATTACTATACGATTTACTCTGGGCATTACAACAAAATACATAGACCGCCATCCAACTGCATCTATGACTAATAATCCACTCTCGGGGATATCATCTGAATACCCCATGAGTATTAAGTTACGAACAACAGATAATTCCATTAAGCAAAGTGTGTAATGTAAACAAAGCATATGCCCTCGAGCATATGAATGTTGTTTTCTCCCTAGTGGCAACAGCACATCTACAACCTTAGAGGTTTCTATCACTGTCGTGGTTTCGTCAACAGATCTGCCATAGAGGTAGGGGTATGGCGGTTTGTGGAAGAGGGTGAACACGGCGGAGCGATCCGGGACGGTGGTAGCACGAGTTTACCCAGCTTCAGATCCCACGACGGTGGCGAGACCCTACGTGCTGATATAATTCACTATATGGTAACAAGTGCTCGGTTACAATGAGGAGGTTGGCTGTTTCGCTATGCGATTGGCCATAACCTAGCTATTAAGTTGTCTCATGGCCTCAAGGGCTCCTCCACGCCGGCTTATAAAGGCGCCTGGCATGGGCATCATGGTGATTCCGGGGCGGATACAATATGGAGTCCTAGACTAAGTCCTATACAATATCTTGTACTACATGGCAAATCTGCCATAAGCATGTCTTGAGGAATCTGCCATAAGCTCCTGCTGTCCGGAAATCCGCCATGGCACAGGTGCGTCTGGGAATCTGCCATGGCATGGCAGCATGGAATCTGCCATGGCATGACAGCCTTCAATCCGCCATACCACCAGCAACTAGGCCGCCCGGTTGGCTATCCGCCATACCACCTCCATGGGCCACCCTGGTTTGCTGGTATGAGACTACGTCACTGGTATACCTGTTTGGTATATCCACAATAGTAGCCCCCGGAGTTCTTTGAGATCTTCTCTTCTGTCTTCATTGCTTGATGGGATTTTTATCTTCGTCTTCATCTTCATCTTCAAGATAGTCACGTGAAAAGATCTCGTAGAGCTCCCAAAGAATAAATTTTATCCGCCTAGAACTTGGCGGACCAGTGACGTCTCATACTTGCAGTGCAATTCTCCAGATACATGCTGGTATGCAACTGTGAACGAATCCAAGGCGGATAACTAGTGTTTCTTCCAAGCTCAAGGAACGTTCCTTCCAGTATAAGATGTTGCCTCGAAGCTTACCAAACAGTGAGCGCAAAATTATCGCACTGATTCTGTTTTTGAACTTCGATGCTTTTACACCATGTGTAGCCCCCGAGCGCCCTGGTGGGTTTCTATCCGGCATAGGGCTCTAAGAGAACTACGTAGTTAAAATGCGATGAGTAGCCCCCGAGCGTTATGGCGGATTTCTATCTGACGCAATGCTCTAAGAGAACTTCACAAAACATAGCATCAGTGTAGACCCCGAGTGTCAAGGTGGAATTTACTTAAAAATCCGGCTTGATGCTCTTAGAGAACTTCACCGGTTATTAGATCAACATACTATGGTTGCAGCCCCCGGGTGGCTGCCGGATCCAAGGTGACCTCAAGGCATCCTGCTCCATGGCGGTCTGCTCCAAGGCGGCCGCTCCATGGCAGATTTGGGCTGTCATCAAAGGTGTTCGCTCCATGGCAGATTTGGGCTGCCATCGACGGTAGCCCCCGGGTATTTGAGCTGAGTGGCTCGAAAACACCTCAGATGGGGCACCAGCAAAGCGTCCAAGCGTCATATGTACCTGTGACATGAAAACAAAACACAATTGTATTAAATCGTTCTTGTGTTCAACGAACAAATGCAAGGCGGGTAAAACACGGCCATTGAACTGATGTTTTAAGGCTGAAACTATGCAGCAGTTGAACAACATAAAACTGTCAAGGCGGAAAAAACTCGACTATCTTGAACAGTTCATGTGCAATTAATATATTTTAAGCAAGTGCTGGTTTATCCGTTCTTCCGGTTTATATGCTTGACTTTTCGTGAGATGGCAAACTTTTGCACGAACAATCCGCCAAGGCGATAGCGCTTAATAGCAGCCGTCCAAAACCTTGGAAACGGATGGCGGCTTTAAAATGCCAAAATGTCACTACTCGGGAATCCACATATAAAACATCAGAAAACGTGTAGGCCAGAAAACTTAAGCTAACGCCGGATGGCGGATTTTTGCATGATACCGGCGCCTTTAGAGGCAAGCGAGTCAAAATTTTACTCACGAGTGCAAGGCAAATTGTGGAAAAGTTATGATCAAAACGAAAGCGGTAAAAGACTCAGAACATGAGTGAACCAAATGCTTTATCTCATGATCATAAAAGAGTATAAAATATTAAATATAGAATATAAATAGGGACTTAGCTGTTTGAGCGTCGGAGTGATCCGCGACGATGCCGAAGCTGACCGTAGTGGAAAGTACATGGCGGCGACGGCAGGACAAAGTCATAGCCGGTCGCGAGATCATCCGCAACGGCCACAAAGTCGACAACTATGGAAGCTTGGAATAGCGGAAATCAGCTACCTGCACGACGTAATTTGGCTGCGACAGGTAAAGTCGTCAGATTGCCAGTATCCTTGGTTTTGCTTGAGTGCGCTTTCCTATTTGGGGGACAGATTTGTCCCAATGGAGGTGGTCTTGGCGGCATTGCCAGCGACAAGTTCCACCTGTTTTGTATCAACTGTAGGCTTGAAGGTAGGCGGGGAGGCGGAAACCTCTTGCTTGGATGCCGGCATCTCCGCGGGGTCCGTGGCGGCATGGATTTCTTTGAACTCCTCGCCGAAGAACACTGCTTCCGCGAAAGCGGCTTCTCCTTCCTCGCACTCCTTTGCCTTTCTGAAGCTGCCATAAACGGTGATTATGCTATCCGGTCCTGGCATCTTCAGCTGATTGTAGATGTAGCATGGCCTCGCATGGAAGCTGTGGAAGGCGGGGCGGCCAAAGATCACGTGGTATGTACTTTTGAACGGGACCACCTCGAAGGTTATAGGCTCTTCTCGGTAGTTTTCTTCACTGCCGAAGGCAATCTTGAGGGTGATGGACCCGAGGGGCTGAGCCTGGCGACCAGGAACCACTCCATAAAAGGTGACAGCACTATGGCGGAGTTGGGTTTTGGTAAGGCCAAGCTTTGTCAGAGTTTCCACGTACATGATATTCAGGCTACCGCCGCCATCCATTAAGCATTTGGAGAACTCGTAGCCATGGATTACAGGGCATACCACCATGGCGTAATATCCATCTGGGATGTGCTCTGGATGATCATCGCGGCTCCAGTGCACCGGTACTTCGGACCATCGGACGTACTAGCGGATTTTTGGCACGGTGGCGTTGAGGGAGCGCATAGCGGCTCTCTGTGCCTTAGCCGTGGGGGGGGTCCAAGGAATGTGTGAAAGGCTCCTTTTTTGTTCTTGATTGGGTTACCCTTGCCAGCATCACCCTCTGCCTTTTCGGCGGGTTTGGGCGCAGGGTCTTCATCCATATCACTGCCATCCTTGGACTCCTTGTCTTTGTCCGCTTTTCCTCTGCCACGAGGCCGTTGTTGCCGGCTGCGCTTGAAGCCAGCTTCTTGATCCGCCTTGAGATCGTTGACAAATTTGTAGTTCCGGTTGGTGTGATTGCACTTTCCTGAAGCATCGCGATGGGCGAAACATGGCATATCGCGGTATTCGTCGTAGGACACGGGGGCGGATGGCGCCGAAGCGGGAGTTGTAGAACTCTACAGCTGGCCACTGCTAATACCGCGTCCCCTGCCACGCTGGCTGCTTTGGCCTTTATCAGCGAAGGTTGTGGCCACCATATCCGGAGCTTGCTGCTCTTCTGGCGGATTCTTCCATTTGTTGCTGCTATTCCGCTTTCCAGTGTTCTGGATGGCGGAAGCCTTTAGAGATTCGCGGGCGTCGTCGGCGGCGGCCGCGTAGTTGCTTGCGATGGTGATCATGGAATTTAGGGTTAGTTTCCCTTCGTTCGTTTCCTGCAACAGACGATGGCGGAGCAGTTGGCCTCTCTCCAAATTGTCGATAAATGCGAGGATGGCGGATTCATCGGTAACCCCCTCACAGGAGTTCTTCATATCAAGCCATCGTGCAAGGAAAGTTCGGGAGGTCTCGTCGTCGGCCCGTCGGCACCGTTGGAGGTCACCAATGTTATGGGGTCTCTTGTAAGTCCCCTCGAAGTTTTTGGTGAACGCAGTTTGCATATCGAACCAGGTTTGGATGGAATTTCTGCCAAGTCATTGATCCACTGCCTCGCAGTGCCAGATAGCATCAGGGGCAAATAGCGGACAACAACGTTGGGTGATCCCGCAGCGAACTGTACAGCATTGAAGTAGTCTTGTAGCCAAGTTAAAGGCCTGTCGACTCTATTGTACTGGCGGATATTCTTCTTGATTTTGAACCCATGTGGGATGGGCTCATCACGAATCCGTTGTCCAAAGCACTTTGGGCCGAGGAAAAAGGCTGTTTGAGACTTGGCAATCTCATTTAGGTGGGTTCGCGCGTCGTAGGGCTTCTGGTCCTGCGGATCTTTGCGAGAGTTGCGTGATTTTGCTGGTCCGCCACCGCCACCGCCGCCGCCATGGGGGCTGCCTGGTGGGGATGGCGAAGGATCACGTCGTCTTTTACTCTCACCGTCCTGCGATTGATCTCTGCAGCTACGACGGCTTCCCTCTTCTCTTCGTGGAGATGGACCGTCGTCATGGCGGCGGGAGCCCTGCCCTTTGTCATCGTGGTGGCGAGAGGAGCGATGCTTATCTTTATCGCCGCCGCGATGCGCGCCGTCGTCATGGCGAGATCGTTCCCTTCGCTTGGATCCGCCGTCTCTGCTGGTTTCCCGTCGTGGCGGATCATCTCTGCGTCCAGCGTCACGACTTCGTCCTCTCTTGCCATCATTGTCGCGTATGACGATTCCTCCCTTTGGGACTTCGAACGTCTTATACTTTGGTGGCGGCATGTTCGTCTTATGGCGGGGAGCAGCATTGTCTTGCTGGTATCCATAGGCGGGGTAGTTCTTGTGAGGTGGTGATGGATTTCTCTGCGGGCCTTTGCCATTTGGTTTGTCATCAGAGGATATTGGGATGGCATCTGCCCTGTTGCGAGCTTCTCTTCTTCGGATTTCTGAGGATCCGGTATGAGATTCATTGTCAGGGCGCGTACCATAATTGCCAGCCCCCCGAGCTTTAGAGGCAGTGCTGGACCTGCATAGTGCGGGATCAGATTCGAGCCGTCGTGATGACGTAGCTTTCTCCTGCTGCACCAATGCTTTGGTCATTAGTTTCACCGCCGTCTCTAGGGCTGCTAGGCTCTTGTTATGCTCCAATAGCTCCTTTGCAGCCACGATGTTTTCAATGGGCGTAGCCCTGACTTCATCGCGGTTCTTGTCCACATATGGCGGATTCTAGATATACATCTTGGCCAGAGTTTCCGCGGTTGGTACGGTGAACTCAAGGTTTCGTACCAGCTGCAGATCGCCTCCCTCATTCATCTGGTTCTGGATGAGAGTAACGTACTTCTCCTCCATATTCCTTGCGCGCTTCAGCGTGTCTTAAGCTTTAGCAATGTCTCCATCAAGCTGCTGGCCCATCTTCTCGACTCGCTTTGCTTCCTTGAGGAGTGCTCGCCTTTTCTTCTCGAGATCGTTCACATCCCTGACATATTTAGGGGTAATTGGATCTGCTAGAGTTCTGTAGATGACCTTATCCAGCGGGGTCGTGAAGTCTTCTGGGTGCTGGTCTTCGGGGATGGCGGGTTGCGGAGGCCTGGGTCCACCGTGGATCTCAGGAAGTTGTTCCGTGGCGGGATCAGCGGCTGGTGGCGGGTTACCCTGCTCTTTGCCGGCATCTCCGTCATGGACTGCCTGAGATGGCGGATCTCCGGTTGTCTGCCCAGCATCATCTCCTTTGTTGGTGACGAACACCTGCTTGGCGGCCGCGTTCTGCTCTTCAAGTGCCTGCTGAGCTAATTCTGCCTCGATCCTTCTCGTGGCGGCGTCATAATGATTAGAATCATAGCCTTTGCTGTCCCAGTCATCCGATTCACCACTTTCGTTAAGTGCCTCTAGGATGGATTCACCTGGGCTATCTTCTCTATTGGAGATAGATCCTGAAGTGATACCTGCAAACGCAACAAGGAAGTACCGTGGTGTCTCTAACGCCAGATTGCTCATGGAGGATTCACGGTGGTCTTCCACCACTTCCTCTACCTCTAGGGCGGGCTGGTTGGGGTTGTTTTTTAGATCCGATCTAGGTAACTTAGGAAGTCCCAGATCAGATGAGTCCTCCTCCGTATCCAGCTCGAAAGCGGTCCGTTTGGGGGTTTCAACCATACCAATCCGCCAGAAATTGGTTTCCGTAGCGGGGGTAGGGTTTGTATCTCCAATGAAGATATGGATATCTCCGATCGGAACGACAGTGAATCGAGGGGCGTCTTCTCTAGCCGGCACCCAGAGGTTATCCGCTGGGATGATGGGGAAGCCGGAATTGTAGAGGACGCACCCGATGGCGACGGTGTCGCCGATGCCTGCGAAGGCGGATCCCGCCTGGATCCGCGCTCGAGATGCGCTAGGCCCCACGGTGGGCGCCAACTGTCGTGGTTTCATCAACAGATCTGCCATAGAGGTAGGTGTATGGCGGTTTGTGGAAGGGGGTGAACACGGCGGAGCGATCCGGGACAGTGGTAGCACGAGTTTACCCAGCTTCAGATCCCGCGACGGTGGCGAGACCCTACGTGCTGCTATAATTCACTATATGGTAACAGGTGCTCGGTTACAATGAGGAGGTTGGCTGTTTCGCTATGCGATTGGCCATAACCTAGCTATTAAGTTGTCTCATGGCCTCAAGGGCTCCTCCACGCCGACTTATAAAGGTGCCTGGCGTGGGCATCACGGTGATTCTGGGGCGGGTACAATATGGAGTCCTAGACTAAGTCCTATACAATATCTTGTACTACATGGCAAATCTGCCATAAGCATGTCTTGAGGAATCTGCCATAAGCTCCTGCTGTCCGGAAATCCGCCATGGCACAGGTGCGTCTGGGAATCTGCCATGGCATGGCAGCATGGAATCTGCATTGGAATGGCAGCCTTCAATCCGCCATACCACCAGCAACTAGGCCGCCCGGTTGGCTATCTGCCATACCACCTCCATAGGCCACCCTGGTTTGCTGGTATGAGACTACGTCACTAGTATACCTGTTTGGTATATCCACAACAGTCACTCCCCCAGATTAAATAGAGGCATGAACCCAACTATCGAGCATAAATACCCCCTCTTGGAGTCACTAGCAACTACTCGGCCAAGATAGCTACTAACAACAGAGAGCATGCAAGATCATAAACAATATAGAGATAACATAAGATATATTTCAGTATAGCAACTCAATCATAACATCAATATTCATCGGATCCCAACAAACCAAACATGTAGAATTACATAACGGTGATCTCAATCATGTAGGGCAGCTCATGGGATCTAAACATGAAGCACATAGTGGAGAGGACAACCATCTAGCTACTGCTATGGACCCATAGTCCAAGGTAGACTACTCACTCATCGCTCCGGAGGCAAGCATGGTGATGAAGAAGACCTCCGGTGGCGATTCCCCTCTCCGGCAGGGTGCCGGGAAGAGCTTCTGGACCCTCCCGATCTCGGGTCGACGACGGCGGCGGATCGCGATGTGTTTCTGGAAAATTGATCGGGTACTTAGGTTTTTCCCATCGGGGGGTCTTTATATGCGAAGGGGCATCGTCAGGAGTAGACCGAGGCTCCCTCACACATAGGGGGTGCGGCCAGGGGCTGGGCCGCGCTGCCCTGGTGTGTGGGGCCCTCGTGGCCCCACTCCATCACCTCTTTGGATCTCTGGAAGCTTCCGGGAAAAATAAAACTTCAGGAACTTGTTTCGTCCAATTCCGAGAATATTTCCTGTGTAGCTTTTCTGAAACATAAAAACAGCAGAAAACAGGGAACTGACACTGTGGCGACTTGTTAGTAGGTTAGTTCCGGAAAAGGCATAAAAGTGCCACGAAGTGTAACGAAACATTAGGCAAATGGTGTAAAAACAAGCATGGAGCATCAAAAATTATAGATACGTTGGAGACGTATCACTGCCGCGCACACTATTTAACACCACGCGCTGCGCGCACCAACTGCCACGGAACCTTCACTCCGCGCCCACGCGTCGCCTGGCGCCTCGGCCGCTCGCGCCGGTCGATGAACTTCGACGACATGACGACGCGCGCGCAGGCGGAGATGCTCGCGTCGCCGCCTCCGGCCGTCACACGCGAGCAGCGCCAGCGCCAGTGGGAGCTCAAGCAGCGCCTCATCATCGCGGAGCGCCACGAGCGCCTGCACCTCCAGTGGCGTGAGCAGTTCCCGGAGGACATCGCCGCGATGGAGGCCTTCTACGCCGAGAAGGCCGAGGAGAAGGCGGCGATCAAGGCAGTGAAGAAGGCCGACCGCGAGGAGCGCCGTGCGAAGAAGGCGGCGAGGAAGAAGGAGATGGAGGAGAAGGCCGCGAGGAAGGCGACAAGGAAGAAGGAGGAGAAGAAAAACGACACCGGCCCGTCGATGATCGTCGTGTCGTCGTCCTCTTCCTTCGACTGGTCCACCTCTCCAGTGTCGTCGACGACCCTGTCCTTGAGCTTCTGGGACTCTCTAGACGAGGAGTAGTGTAGTTTTCAGCGCTGTAGCACTGTATTGGTGTAATTTCTATCTATTTGCAATGTTAACATAAATATGAAATGTGTTTGTGGCGCTGTATAATGGCGCGTCCGGCGAAGAAACGTTTTTAGCGCTCGTGAACTCGCTCCAGTTTAACGCCTCCGGTGGGAGAAAATTCGCGGCAGTGCGCGGTATACATTTACAGCGCGCTAGCAGCGACGTATACCGCGCCGAAATTTGGCGCGGCTGTTGGAGATGGTCTTAGACGCGTCCGCATCGCGGGGATACAGGAGGTTCGCACAGGCCGGGGTTCCTGGAGAAGGACTCGTTTGAGAAGGCCGCGCCGAGCTTGGGCGGGATCTGGCCCTGGAGCTGGTTGTCAAAGAGGTCGAGCGACCTGAGGCGGATGAGCCGCGATAGAGACGCGGGGATCTGGCCGGAGAGGGCATTGTCGTTGAGCTTGAGTGAGTTGAGGTAGACGCAGTTGGCGAGCTCGGCGGGGATCGGCCCGGATATGCGGTTGCCGGAGAGGTCGAGGATGATGACGTAAGGGAGCCAGTCGCTGTGGTGGACAGGCAGTACTGGAGCGAGGAGGGGACGGCGCCCTGGAGGCCGAAGCCGGAGAGGTTGAGGGCGATGATGCGCGACTCCTGCGAGTTCCAGCAGGAGACGCCGGCGAACTCGCAGATGGCGCCGGCGGAGGTGTTGCCGAAGGTCCAGGAGGCGAGGCGTCCATCGGGGTCCTTGAGGCCCTGCTTGACACCGCGGAGGCACCGCACGTCGTCCTCCTCAACTGGGGACGCCGGCGCGGGCGATGGCGTTGGCTGCGCGGTGGCGGGCGTGAGTGGGGTGGCTATTGCCAGTAACAGGAGAAGGAGCAAGGGAGACATGGCGGCCGGACTGCTGGTGGGGAGACTGCGCGCGGCGTCTGGTCTGTGTAGTGTCCAGGTTGGCGCGCGGGGAGAGAGCCGAGGTGGAAAGGTTTTGGGTGATTTAAAGCAAGGGTTTGTCTATGTCTAGTTGACTGAGAAATTGTTATTTTTCAGTCACCTTAGAAAAGTGTAACTATAGTTTAAAAAAAAGTGCAGCTACAACGAATTGTATTTTTCTAATAAAAAAGTGTAATTGTACTTTTTTATGAGAAAAATATAACTAACATATATTTTTAGAGTGATTGAGAAATAAAAATTTCTCAAATGTCTGTTATTTAGCAAATCCGTTAAAGCAAAGACGAACGGACTTGTTTGCAGTGGTGATTGCTTGGGTCGTTCCGGCCGGCTGCGGGTACCGGGTCAGCGACGTACTCTACGTATGGCACGTTTTAATATCCCAAATGGTCAAGGTATTGTAGTTTAGCGACGGTCCAGTCAACCCATCAATGAACCTTGGATATAACGTGTTTGATTCTACCTGTTGTACGATCACTCATGGACACACAAGTGGAGGATGAAATGTTGTGTGGATTGGTCGTATCATCGTGTGGCGCTTAATCACATGGTTTTGCATTTCATTTAGTTTTTGTTACTTGCTTTGAAAAATTTGTATTTTCTCAGTTTTGTTCGTGAAAACAACAATTTCTGATTGATGAATGTATTCAATTGATGTTGTGAGATTCCCGCCATACATTTCTAAGCAGAAAAACAAAACCGAGCAAGAAGCAGATCGCAAGCAGAGTCTCTAAACAAAATTTCTTTCTCTCAGCTAACCTCATTCTATCTTAAGCGAGGTCAGGCTTCCTGGCCGCAGGATTGCGATCTGACGAGGCGCATATTCTTCTATAGAGACTAGTCGCAACACGGTTGCAATATCTCTCAAATACCACTGCACATGAGTAGCATTGCTATTACAAGGTACATAGATGTTTAAATCCTTATCGTCTCGATGAACTATAGTAGTCCTCGACTACCCCCTATTCCTCAAATACCACTGCACATGAGTAGCATAGATATATTGATGCGAGATCTATTGGCAATTACGAGTTGTGGATGGAAAGTATCGATGGCATCAGGTTCAACAAGTAAACATTGGACCTTTCAGTTCATACTGGAAGTAATCTTCAAGTAATTAATGTGGCATCCTTGCAGGACCTGAATTTTTGACGCATCAGACCACGTGTGTGAGTAAAATGCTAGAAAAGACCACATGAGATTTTTTTTGTCAAAAGGACCTCCTGTGAGTGGCGGCACCCCTGGTCAGGCGACACGTGGCACGTGCCGCCTGGGCCAACGACGGCAAGGGGGTGCCGCCGTTGTCATCGCCGACACGTAGCCTGGCTGGTGACGGCGTCGACGGGCGTTAGAGGCAGTGGGCCATGCCGCCTGCGCCACTGCCGGCAGGGTGACGTGGCAGCATGCTGCCACCCCCGTTGCCGGCACCCTGCAGCAGGCACCGAATCCCCACCCTAACGGCGCTGATTCCCACACGGCACTGATTCCCACGCTGACTGGGGTGTTTTTTAGGCGGGAAAGCTGAAGAAATTGCTGTGATGATTGTTTACATGTGATATGCAATCTATGCTGTTTTTATCTGTCTATTCGATACTTTGATACACTGTTTCGTACAGTAAATAGACTCCAATTATCATGGGACAGGATGCGACGTCCGCTGACCAGCTCTCCTTTTAAAGGTTGCAGCATCGCGCATGCAGCAGGCCCTGCTCATTCACTCAGCTCTCTCTCGCTTCATTCACTCATTCACTCAGCTCTCAGCTCTCTCTCTCTCTCACTCATTCAATCAGCAGTCACTCGTAGTCCATCACCAGCTCACTCCTCTCTAATGAGCTGAGTTGTGTTAGTGTTTAGCCTAAGTAGATGGTATTTGGGAGCTAATTGGAAAGGAAGATTC
This sequence comes from Dactylis glomerata, assembly GCA_007115705.1. Taxonomy (NCBI): domain Eukaryota; kingdom Viridiplantae; phylum Streptophyta; class Magnoliopsida; order Poales; family Poaceae; genus Dactylis; species Dactylis glomerata. The sequence goes on along the minus strand of QXEO01001975.1, from coordinate 214,125 downwards.
ACAGATGAAGAAGTAGAGCTGCTAGTCGTATGAAGGTAACATATGCCAAATGATTACTTATATTATTGCATGGTAGTTATAGATTTAGGGATGTATCATATTATTAGTATGGAGAGTGATAATTATGATATTATAGTAGCATGTTTTCCTACTTGGTAATGAAGCATGGATTATTTGTACATGCATTCTAACAAAACCAATGATTTTATGTGGTAGGTGGATTGTAGTATGAATACGATGTCGATGTTAGTACATGCAAATTGTGTGCCGCCTAATTCGAAGTGGAGCAATAGTCATTGAAGAAAAGGTATAAACCTCGTGTCATATATTTTTTTGGTCCTGTAGTAGAAGTGTGATTTGTGAATAATTTGGTTGCATATATATTTCAGGTGATATTTGCTACGAACGTGAGTTAATTAGTGGTTATTGGAAATATTCGGTCGCATAAAAAATTGCGGACCGAATAATTAATTATTGGTTAGTGGAAATATTCGGTCGCGTTCTTGAAGTTGAGGTATAAAATTTATCTCTTAAAAAGTGTTAAGTATTTATTTTGTTGTACTGTATCCCATGTAGTTATGTTGGTAGAACGGAAATGTGAAGTAATTTTATTCTGTTATTGACTGCATGCATGAAAGAATAATGAATTGTATGCAAATTTTTCGGTCGCATACTTGAAGTTTAGGTAGGTCTAAAATTAATCTCTTAAAAAGTGTGAAGTATTTATTTTGTTGTAGTATATCACATATAGTTATGTTGGTAGAACAGTAAAGTGAAGTAAGTTTATTCCGCTAGTGATTGCATGCATGAAAGGATAATAAATTATATGCGAAATATAAATTACGTCAGCTCATTTAGTAGAATATTTATATTTGTACATAAATATAAAATTTAGCTTCCGTGTTACTAATGTCCATTTTAAATTTGTGGGGTAGGTACGATAGAAAATTTATTAGTGTTTTATGGTGATGTGGTACGCGACGGAATTTTTGGGCTAGATGTGTCTCAGTGCGAGTCTATAAATGTTGTAGTGAGAGACATGGAGAACCTAGATTTTGCGGAAGTGAGGAAATGCATCCGGGTGCAGTTTGGTCCTGAGATGCGGGGGAAGAAGATGACCGTTGAGGCCGTCATATGTGTGGGAGGGGATGATGGGACAGCTCCCCGTTGGGGTCTGCGGGAGGTGAAAGAAAATAACTCATGGAGGACATACATGAGATTTGCAACCACGCCTGGCGCCGCTATGTTCCAAAGGCCGATGGTGTATGTACAGTTTGTCTCTCCAAATGATGAGCCTGGATGCAGTAGCGGCGCTCCAGATGCGCAGCTAGCCATCACCGGCGGCCCCAGCAGCGGCCGATCAGAGCCGATGGAACTTGAGCTTGTGCCCGACCCAGGCTATTGGTCTACGGTCGTTGACATAAGTGAACGTATGGAGGGATTACCGGAGGCCCTAGATGATGACGATGACGATCATTCTTCTGGGTCGTCATCGTCAGAGGAGGAAGGTGTTGGTCCATCTCAGAAGGCGGTTGCAGGACCGATGCCCGAAGACTTCTTGCAGACTATGACCATCCGCAACGAATATCACTCTGTTGCGGGCCTCGGTGAGGCTAGTCTGGAGGTTGGGCATAGTTTCCCAGACAAGGACTCCGCTGACCAGGCAATAAAAAGATATGCATTGTCCATATCTCGGCAGCACAGAGTTAAACAGTCTGATAAGACTGAGCTGAAAGTCGTCTGCCTCAAATTGCCCGAGGGTTGCCAGGGTAGAGTGATCGCTCGTCAGAGCCGTGGTGTATGTCAGCCATGGGCGATCAGGAAAATTGTACCCCATAGCTGCGAGCAGGCTGGGACTCTTGTAGATCATTGCAATGTCACTGCGAAGTACGTGTCACATATAATGTCAGCGGTGGTGGAAGAAGATATTAATATGGGTATTAAGAAGTTGCAAAAAGTAGCAGAAGACCTAATTGGCTACAACGTCAGCTACGGCAAGGCTCGGCGTGCGAAGGAGGACATTTTTGAGAGGTTGTATGGCACATATGAGGATGCCTATAACTACACCCCTAGATTGCTTAATCAGATATGTGTAACTAACAAGGGGACTCAAGTGTTCTTGAAATATCGGCCGCACCCTCGGGAGGAGAACAAAAGAATCCTTGACCGTGTATTCTGGGCATTCCCCCAGACTATACAGGCATTCCATCATTGTCGCCCGGTGTTATCAGTTGATGGTACATTTCTGACTGGAAAGTACAAGGGTACACTCATGGTGGCAATTGCAGCAGACGCAAATAACCAGCTTCTTCCTATTGCATATAGTTTGGTGGAGGGTGAGAACAAGGACAGCTGGTTGTGGTTTCTAAGCTGTTTGAAGAATGGAGTCGTGAAGCAGCGTCCCGATGTATGCATCATCTTTGATCGCAACGCGGGTCTGCTAAACGCGCTAAACACAATCAAGCAGGTTACGGACCCTGAATGGGGGTGGCCTGATTTGGAGACACGGTGGTGCATGCGGCACCTAGCAGCAAATTTCTACACAGAGTTCAAGAACAAGGATTGGTTCAAGCTTTTCAAGAGGATGTGCATGCAGAACACCGAGTCAAAGATGAATGCAATTTGGACGGGAATCAATGGAGAAATCGAGCGTGCTGCCTTGCCATCTCGAGAAGGCCGGAGGGGTCGAACACCACCTGTCAATCTGACACAGTGGATAACAGAGAATTGCCCCGACTTATACAAGTGGGCACTCGCTCATGACTCAGGGGCTCGGTACGGCATAATGACCAGCAATATGTCAGAGGTCTATAATGGCGTCCTCAAAGGGGTGCGAGCCCTCCCTCTTACAGCCCTCATTACTGAAACTTGGAACCGTACTCTATCATACTTTGCAGACAGAGTACAGGTTGCCAATGCACTAGTCGGTATGAACAAGCCATGGTGTGAAAAAATGCAGAGGTATCTGGATGAGAAAGTAGAAAAATCCAGGAGTCATGGCTGTAGTCTGGTCGACGCCCTTAGGAATAAATGGTTGATCAATGTTCGAGCGAAGTATGTTCACGGCCACCACAGGGGAGCACGAAAGCATGATGTTACTCTTGGCCCCAACACATGTGAGTGCACCTGCAATAAGCCCAAGCTGCTAGGCTATCCATGTAGTCATGTCCTCAGGGCGGCTGCCGAACAGAAGATCAGCATGGAGCATTACATATCTCCTTATTTCAGCACGTTCAGTTTTCTTAACACCTGGAATGGTGAATTCTGGGCCTGGAACCGATGCTTAGAACCGATAAGGGACACCGACCATCTCGACGGCATAGGAACGACATGGACAATAGCCAATCTGGAGAACCACGTCGATGTCGCATTTATAGGTGCGCTGAACACCCACGCAGGGAATGCCCCTACCGCGGCTAGTCATTTCGAATGTTGTATTTTCCTAGCTTCGATGTAATGTAATAAATTATCATTATGTATCCTGAACTTATTATGTAATGAATTTAGTTTGTAATGAATTATGTACTTGTGTTATGTAATGAGTTTAATTTGTAATTTGTATTTAATGTAGTTTGTAATTTCTAATGATTTAATATTTTGTAATTTGTAATATTTAGTTTGTAATTTCTAATGATTTTTGTGTACTAACTAAATTTCATGTGACTGCAGGATATGGCGCAACTGCCAGCCCTATTACATCAATCGATTGATGATGGGCACCGCTGCCATATTTGGTTGGATCCACGTACACATGTGCACCCGCCTCCAACATTTAGGCTCCAAACCATTAAAAGCCGATGGATTACAAATGCATTATATGACACGTACCTTCAGGCTTACGGACTTCTTCCATACTCGAGGTTAACAGATGTTGCTGAAAAATTCATGTTAGACTCATCTCTGCAATCAGCACTAGTAGATCGCTGGAGACTTGAGACACACACTTTTCACTTACGTTGTGGGGAGCTTACGCCCACACTTAAGGATGTGTCACTGATCACAGGTCTACCAATCAGCGGTAAGCCTTTGGTCCCTACCGCATTTTCTAGTGATTGGCCAGACGATATTCAAGTGCGTCTAGACACGGAAGTGCCCTATTCAGGTGCTCGTGGTGGTAGAAGACCAAGGGTGTCCCAATGAGTTGGTTAACAGAACTTTACCATCACATACCGGATAATGCAACAAATGAGACGTTGCGGAGGCATCTGTTCGCGTATTTGCTGTTTCTTTTTGGTATGATGTTCCCGTCGGCACATGGGGATGTTTGTCTGCCTAGTCTAATTAAGATTGCCGAGGAGATAGTAGATGCTCCATTACCTGCAAGCCCCTCATACAGCTTTAGTTCTGCTTTGCTAGCTCATACTTACAGGGGTTTGTGTGATGCAACCAGGAAGAAAGGTGATGGTGGTCATACACTTGTTGTTCCCTATGAGTTTTTGCAGCTATGGTCATGGGAGTACATACCTGTTGGGCGTCCAGTTATTAAGAATAAAATCCACCCTTATAATAGTGACACACAATATAAATATGGCCCTCTTACAATGGTTAGTCGGTGGGTCCATGTCCAGAAAAAATGGGCCACAAATATTATACGCGGATGCTACCCTGAATATCACAACCAGTTTGAGTATCTGGAGTGGTATAATGTCATATGGGATCCATGGACGCGTACTAATTTTGAGTCCATCTGGGGTGATCAGCAGCCAACAATTGACTGTGTCAGAGACCATGCGTACTGGATGACTCGCTGCAACCTACTATTTATTTGGATGGTTGAGCCATATAACCCCGAGCGTGTAATACGCCAATTTGATCTCCATCAGGATGTGCCCCCACCAGTACCCAGACAGCTCGAACATGCCATACATAAGTAAGATTTCCACTCAATGGTATCGTATAATTAATATTATGTGAACTCTATTTAATTCAATTTTTGGTCATCTAGGCAAGACAATAAAGGAAAGAATTGTTATGACTGGCAGACACATAATAGGCGCTGGATTGAAACGTGGAATGAGAACGCGTTGACTGATTGTGTACAGGATGAAAGGTAATATATTTTTGTATATTTTATTTGAGAGTCTAAATATTACTCTTTTACTATGTCTAATATATTTCTCAATTTTCAGACCATACAATATAAATACAACTGCGATATACAATCAGTGGTACATCTGTAACACACGTACCCTGCTGTCGGGTCCTCCGCCTACAGAGCTTACACAGAATGAGAAAGTGCGTGGACCAGAAATCTTATCATCGGCGTACCATCGTGACAGCACGGTACTGATTGTGTTCTAATTAATCATGTCCTAATTAATCATGTCCTAATTGTGATGCATGCAGCTCGAAGATTTACGGCAAATCGCTTTTGATGCGCAAAGAGCTATGCAACAGCAGAACTTAAATACACAGGAAGGGAAGAACATATTCAGACGTATTTTTGCTACTGCCGCAAGCGGACTTCGGCGTTTAGGCTGCACCCGTCCTGATGATATTATTGCGCATCATCGTGAAATGTCTGAAGCGCCTTCGTCTAGACCGAGTCTTGCGCGACCCAGTGAGCCGCGACTGAGTACCACACCAATGACACATCCCGACAAGACTCATCACTACTACAACATTTACATTCGCGCCTAGGATCTCAAAGACGTGCTGCTAGACAGGTACTATGGAACAACCTCTTTTTTCACATGTCCCATCCCCGATAAGACTCTTGTCTATAAAAACACTAAATTCCATAGACAGTAACAATTTCTTTTTTCAATGATTTTGCTAGGAGGAGCCAATTACTATACCAACTGTTACCCCATCTGGAGGAATGGACTCGTACACGGAACTCGGTTATTCTCAGAGGGATAACACCATACAGGCATGTTAACTCATGTTATGTTATTTCTTGTCTGCACTAGTACATCTTCCGCATTACTTATTATTTCCTGACGTGCGCAGGAAAATATTTGGCCTGCGTGGGATTCAGTGGATTGTGATGTTGGCCATAATATGCCGCAAGCACATGCGATGTGGGATCAAGGCGAGAGTTCACAACGGTTCAATACCACACAAGTATGTGCATATATCTGAACTAATTACACCTTGTCAACCTCATTAACGCGACATGGGTTCTAATATTGTCTATAACCCTTAGGAAACTATTGATCCGACGTGGGATGACATGGGAGCTGGTATTGGATACACCATGGCTCCACCACAGGGATTTCAGCATATGCTGCGACAGGATAACACCGATTTTTTTCATCTGTCCCAGACTTCTTTTCGTACGATCCAGCTATCACATTTGGGAGCTTAATCCCTCCACCCTCAGGATCTCAGCACGTGTTTCATACTCCTCCGCCACCACCTAACACACAACCAGAAGAGGACGAGCGGCAGTACGGCCGAGGCCACCGTGAACCTCATCCCCCCCGTGAACGTCTATCGCCTTCAGGACGTCGGCACAGGCAGCCCAGACCTCGTCGACAAGGCTAACACAATTTGTGTATGCCTATCTATATCTATGTTACTATTTTTAGCTATGTAATAGACATATTTCTATGTTCGTTTCTATGGGACAAATAAATTTGCTTTCAATCACTTATTGCGATAATATGGCCTGCCATACATTTGCTTGCAATAAAAATACAACATAAACTACAAGTAAGATACATATGTCACTAGGCTTCAAATTAAGAAACATTACAATGTTTCACTAATCGAATAAATGCTTGCCCGATGATGCTGCGTTAGATTTGCCTTTCATTGCTTTAAATCTAGCAGCCGACCGAGGCGTGAAGTCATCACAACTATCCTCATCGGAGGCTACCGTAGTCTTGGCCTTGCAACCTAATGTACTCTTGGCCTTCGACATTGACGTCCTCTTGGCCTTCGACGATGCAGCACTCTTACCCTTAGATTCGACAGGCGCAGGCATGAAGTCATCGTCATCATACTCATTATATGCTACCTCTGCTAGAGCGTCAGCATATGTATTCGGGCGGTATAACCCACCCCGCACTGGACCAAATATCTTATTCAGCCAGGCAAAGTGCTTGATTCTTCTATTGACAAACTCTGTGTCATCAGGATAGTGCTGCATATGACAAATAGAAAACCGGATAATGTCAGTAGTACTACAAATAAATCTTAAGGAATATAAAGTGCACAAAATATTAAATGTTACCTGCATGTGCAATGCGTATGTTTTTGGCAGCATCGTGATTTCAGTTGAATCAGTATTGATCCAACTTTGAAAACCAAGACCAGCCTCAATATTTTTTAGCTCAACCACTCTATTCCACCTAGCTTGCTGCCTTAATAGTTCTTGGCATACCTCTTGTATGCTCCTCTGTGGGAGCTGCATCCTCAGTAACCATACACCTATCTCAGCTACGTGGCTATCTTCAATGATTACCTCCTGGAAAGACATACCTCTAATCTCACAAAATATTCCGGTACGACTCAGGATACAATGGGTCATCTCTGGGTGGAAATCACGGTTAGAGGGATCAAAGAAAGGAAGAACATCTGACATGGTTGGAGGCTATACTAATGCAATAAACCCATGGGTGAGAGGGGGGTTTTATAGCCTAGCGAAACCTGCAAATGGCGGGAACATATGGCGGGAAAAAAGAGCGGGAAAAAATGGCGGGAAAAATGAGCGGGAAAAAATGGCGGGAAAAAAGAGCGGGGAATAATGGCGGGAATAATGCGCGGGAATCTTTGTATAAGCTTTAATTAAAATACATCGGTCTTGCAGGCAATAAAACATAACATGATAGTTCATGAATAAAAACAACATTTTAAAGTAAGATACATCTGGATGCAGAAATAAAAATACAACAGAAATTAAGATACAAACTGGTACAATAAACACCAACGCATTTTAGTCCTGAGTTCACCGTGGCCATTTTCCGATGGTATCCCCACGCTTTTCTGCTGCTTCTGCCTGAGCAGCCCTTTCCTTCTTTCTCTCCCTCTCCGACTCACGAATCTGCTTGCGTCGCTCTTCCTCCGCCTCCCTACGGCGTTTACCTTCTGCGATTCTCTGGCGCTTCTCCTTATTGTAAGCTTCTTGCGCCGCTTTCCTCTGGGCAGCCTCCTCCTCTTGTCGCTCCTCCTTTGGAAGCGTTCCCAAGCCCTACGCTGCCTTTCTTCAATCTCACGCAACGCCCAAGCCGGCTGCTCCGTGTCGATCCAATGATACCATTGGCAGAGCGGTGGCGACAACTGCAACAAAAATAATCTTACTAATACATCAAATATAACATGAGCAAATATGTCATCTCATGAAACTTAAATCTTACCGGAGCGCAGTAAAATAGCAGTGAAGACTCCGGAGGATCATGCGCATGATTGGCACACATGAAAAATTTCATGCCCATCCTGTCCGAAAAATTAGTCGACTCCCTAACCTTCGCGATGTCGCCGCACCAGCATCGTGCGGCTTCCATTCCCTCCGGTAAACTTGCGTACTTCATTTTCTTCGGCCTTAGGCCCTGGTCGGAGCAAGGCAAACTCATAGATACTAAATCGAATGACAGAGCAAAGTTAGCAGTGTAGAAGACTGATCGAATGAATAACGAATACCTTGCTTATATAGACATCGAGTGCTGTTGCTAAGCGACATAATTAATCGTCGGTGGTCTAATAACTGTTACCAAACAGCAAACAAATCTCCCACCCAAAAGTGTTGTATTCCCGGGCATCGATTCCAGCTCACTTTCGTTGCATAGAAGTTAGTGCGGTCGGCTGTCGGTGCAGCAAAGGCAAGGGGGGTGCCGGCAACGGGGGTGGCGGCATGCTGCCACGTCACCCTGCCGGCAGTGGCGCAGGCGGCATGGCCCACTGCCTCTAACGCCCGTCGACGCCGTCACCAGCCAGGCTACGTGCCGGCGATGACAACGGCGGCACCCCCTTGCCGTCATTGGCCCAGGCGGCACGTGCCACGTGTCGCCTGGCCAGGGGTGCCGCCACCCACAGGAGGTCCTTTTTGACAAAAAATTTCACAGGTGGTCTTTTTTAGCATTTCACTCGCACAGGTGGTCTGATGCGTCAAAAATTCGCAGGACCTAGCAAAACATGCTAGATCAACACATCACCGTCGCCCTTCTACACATAGTCCTCCTGACGAGGGTTAACTCCGCAAATGTCCTAAATGAAGGACTTAGGATCGGGGAGATAGGGCGTCGGATGAACTCGAATGTGAAATCAGTCAAACAAGGTGTATATCGAAAGTAAACATGGGTGTAAACTTGGCTTGCTTTCAATCCGTCCCTCACCGTCCTCTCCTGGCCCCTATATATAGATGGCCAGGTCTCAAGGATCGGGAGGGATCCGACACAGATTACAATATCGATATACGACACAAACTCATATTTCGACTAGTGTTACAACTGGGCCTAGCTTAACGGGCCTCAAGGGTACTCAACTATCGGGCTCTATTATCTATACCCTTGTCAGTAGTCCCCGAGATTCTACCAGAATTGCAGATTCGGGTTGAAAATCAGATCTTCAAATCTTCGACTTGATTAGTACTTGACTTCTTCATATCTTCAAATCTTCGACTTGGTCTTTCGACTTATCTTTTTATTATAATGTCTCGCAAGGGGTTTTGATGAACAAGCCTGACAACTCTGACGGATCAAGAGGCCAGTTAACTGCCGGAACAGATACTTGTCACCTACTTCAAATTCAATCCCCTTGGATTTGAATTCGGGATACCGGTCAAACCCATCCTTTTACCGCATTTAGGACTTACAAAGAATGAATCCCAGTGGTTCTCAGGGTACCCAGTGCGTCCACCAGGATTTTCTTCGCGTCGTAGACACGGATAAGTTCCAGCAGAGCGCATCCATGTGCGTATACCAGGCCACACATGACGGATCCTGGGGTCTTACCTTCATGATATATTTCAACCACGGCATTCAAGTTTTGTCGCGATGACGCAACTCGAGAATCATATGTCGCAGCCTTGTTTGACTGTTTCAATATACGAAATAATCGAGTTGTCTTTTTTAAATCTCATAAATAGCGCCTGATGGGAGTAATCGATCTTTATTTTGTCGACAATGTAGTCGAAGTTCATTGTTGACGAAATGTAGCCGATTATGCCTAAGTCACTTGTCCACCTGCTGGTTTTTCATCGCAACTTCTCACCCTTCTTTTGTCGACTTCTTTTTATCGGGTGCGTGACAGCGCTCCCGATGGAGTAGCCCCCGAGGCTATAGCCGAATTTTTTCGGGTATAGGCTCAAAATTATATACATACCTGTTCCATATACTGTCTCTTGTGATATTTTTCCAGATGATTCACACTTAATAATTCTTCTATTCTTTTCTTATGACGTAAGCCCCCGAGTCCAAGACGAGGTACGTTGTGCTTCTTGATAGATACTTTCCCTATTTTTTCCCTCTCTTTTTTTTGTATGTATCTCTTTCTCTTGATGCACTGATGCTCCTTTATTGTCTGTGATACATCCATTTGGCATCACTATTTTGTATTATAATTTACTATTATTTATTGATATATTTCATATTTAGAGATGATACTTATGTTATTTCCTCTGTTTTTACATGTTTGATGATCATTGGAGGAATTGCTGCCGGAGTCAGGATTCTGCTGGAAAAAGGACCGTCAAGGCACCATATTTTGAAGATCAGAAAAATTCCAGAAAAATATCAGAAAATTATATTTTATCAGAAGACTGAAAAAGCCAGAAGGAGGAGGTGAGAGGGGCCACAGGGCAGCCTCACCACCAGGGGGCGCGGCCCAGCCCCTGGCCGCGCCCACCTATGGTGAGAGCCCCCTGGCCCACTTCTGCCATCGCCCCTTCGCGTATTTCATCGTCCCCGAAAGCCTAAGTCAGGGGGGCTCAGAGATAGACACCGCCGCCTCTGCGGGGCGGAAAATACCAGAGAGAGAAAAGCTCTCCGGCAGGCAGAAATCTGCCGGGGAAATTCCTTCCTGGAGAAGGGAGATCATTGCCATCGTCATCACCATCGCACCGAACTTCATCGGGATCATCATCATCATCATCTCCATCACCAGCACCTTCATCTCCACCATCACCACGCCATCCCGCTGTAACATCTTGAGTTGAATCTTGTTAAATTCTTAGGGGAAACTTTCCCGGTGTTGATTACTCTTGTGGTTGATGCTATTGAGTGGAACCGTTAAATTAAGGTTTATGTTCAGATTGTTATTTACCATTATTTCACCTCTGATCATGATCCATATGATGTCTTGTGAGTAGTTTGTTTAGTTCTTGAGGACATGGGAGAAGTCAAGTCGTTAGTAGTGGAATTATGTTGAGTAATATTTAATGGTTTGATATTTATTTGTTGTGGTGTTATTTCACTAGTGGTATCATGTGAACGTCGACTACATGATACTTCACCATTTATGGGCCTAGTGAGGTGCATTGTGTATTTGGCTACCAATTGTGGGGTTACTGGAGTGACAGAAACCTAAACCTCCGTTGGGAAACCATTGCACCAGGGAGCGTAGGATCTTAGAGTTTAAGGTTGTGGTTAGATTTATCTTAATTACTTTCTTGTATTTGCGGATGCTTGCAAGGGGTATAATCACAAGTGTGTATTTATCCTAATAAGGGTAGTGCGCTAGCACAGGTTCACCCCCATAACACTTATCAAACCAGTAAAGATTATTTAGCGGTATGAAGTGAAAGCACTTGACAGAAACTCCCGTGTGTCCTCGAGAACGTTTGGTCATCATAAGTTACACAACCGACTTGTCCTTTACTCTAGAAAGGATTGGGCCACTTGCAGCAATTATTGTTATTGTCTTTTATTTACTCGTACTTTATTTACTTGCATTACCAAATACCCCTGAAAACCCATTTGCTAGTATTTACAGTGAATCCTTGATCAAAACCACTTGTCAACACCTTCTGCTCCTCGTTGGGTTCGACACTCTTATTTATCAAAAGTACTATGATACACCCCCTATACTTGTGGGTCATCAGTCTGCTCTGAGTAGAATACAAAAGCCCGTAGATATACTTTGGACCTTTCCTCTCCAGAGACCCACTAGTGTTTAGTTATAAATAAAGCACGTTTGGCGAGGGTAAAAACCCTAATTCATTCATTAGCTTCTTCCTCTGCCGCATCATCTTATTCTTCCTTATCTCATCTAGGGTTTTTCTTTTCCACCGTTTGTCTCCATGGCCGATGCAAGTGGATCGCGCCTGAATATCGGCGCCCCAGTGGAGAAAAGGGGTCGCGACCGCCCCCGCGGTAGTAAAAACAAGGCTACAATCGCCACCGCGGCAGCCTTGTCACCTGCTCCGACGAAACGGTGTCTCGGCCGCCCGGTGGGTAGCAAGAATAAGCCCAAGGTTTCCTCTGTTGCGCCAGGTCTGAGCGCTCCTCCTCATAATGCTCCTCCTCCTCCGCCCAGAGTGTACTCGTTATTCTGCATCGCCAGCGCTCAGTGCCGTGAGATTCAGCGGGTGCCGCTGAAGTTCACCAAGTTCATGGATGGATGAGAACTGCGAGAAGCGGTTCTTCGTGAACACTCTGGGGAGGAACTCCCTATGAAGTGGAGGTCTGGTACGACGGGGCCGGCGAGATGTACTTCAAGGGCGGCTGGTCGTAGTTTGCAGAAGACCATGACCTCCACCAAGGCTTCTTCATGACCTTCGACTTCCATATCGGTACATCGAAGTTCGACGTGAGGATCTACAATGGCACCCAGTGCCAGAAGGAATATGAAGCTGAAGTGCACTTTCACTAGATTCTCCCTTTTATGTAATCTCTTTTTCTAGTTGTCCTTTCTCGTGCTATCTGTAATAAATAGTTGTGTTGGATAATATTTTGTGCCTGCTTTATTAATAGACCATGGGAACGGATCGTTCCGAGGTATGCACGTAATGTATTATCGGGTTCCTTTGAACCGTACGTATTTTGCCGAATTTCGGGTTGCGAACAACCTAATAGTATATCTCAGATAATCACAGATCTCAAATAACGTATTAACCTTATTTCGTACGACTCGAGGGTCTGAGCCCCCGAGTGGAAAGTAAAATACTTATACATATTGTCGAGTTGACCTAAGGAACCCGACCTGTGGCCTCATGTTCTGAGTCCAGAGGGTCATAACTCGAAAGTTCTTTGTTGCCTTATGTCACCTATGCGTAGAACCGCCGTAGCTGCTCTGCATTCCACAGGTTGCTTTCGTATTTCCCCGTTTTCTTGTCTTGTAGTCGATAAGCTCCTCCTGGTATTACTTCTGTCACGATGTAAGGTCCCACCCATAGGGACTCCAATTTTCCATGACCGTCTTGCCTGAGTCGTAAGACTAGATCTCCCACCACGAAAGATCGTGGACGAACTCGATTACTGTGGTAGTTTCGTAGATTTTGCTGATATTGAGTAGCTCTGGCGAGTGCGACATCTCTTGCTTTATCGAGTGCATCGACGTCATCCTGAAGCACTTCTGTGAAAGTTGTCTCATCATACGCCACGATTCTTGGGGCTTCATGGGTGATCTCGACTGGAAGCACGGCTTCTGCGCCATGGACCAGAAAGAAGGGCATTTCTTGAGTAGCTGCGTTAGGTGTAGTTTGGAGACTCCAGAGTACGGAGGGTAGCTCATCTACCCAAGCGTGCTTGGCTTTCTCAAGGGGTGCTAACAGTCTTTTCTTTATCCCGTTGCATATTAAGTCATTGGCTTTCTCGACTTGCCCATTTGTCTTTGGATGCGCCACAGATGCAAATTTCAATTTAATTCCCAAACCTTCACAGTAATTCTTGAACTCCTTTGATGTGAAGTTTGTCCCATTATCTGTGATGATGCTGTGTGGTACTCCGAAGCGAAAGACTATGGACTTGATGAAGTTGATTGCGGCTGTAGAATCTTGGGTTGTCACGGGGGCTGCTTCTACCCACTTGGTAAATTTGTCGACTGCCACCAACATATAAACATGTCCTGCTGACCAAGATTTGTGCAATTTTCCTACCATGTCGAGACCCCATTGCGCGAAGGGCTAGGATAGTGGTATTGGTTGCAATTCTGCTGCTGGTGCGTGTGGTCGAGATGCGAAACGTTGATAAGCCTCGCACTTCTTCACTATATCTTTCGCGTCTTCAATGGTTGTTAGCCAATAAAACCCTGCGCGAGAGGCCTTGGCCGCAATGGCTCTGCTGCTAGCGTGATGTCCGCATACTCCTGCGTGGATGTCTCTTAAGATTTCTTGCCCTTCTTGAGGAGTGACACATCGTTGCAAGACGCTTGTTATACTTTTCTTATACAATTTCCCTTGTAACACGACGAAAGCCTTGGATCGTCATATTATCCTTTTCGCTTCTACTGTGTCTTCGGGTAGTGCTTTGTTTATCATGTATGCCAAATATGGCCGCATCCAGGTTTCTTCGATCATCATGACTTCTTCTGGTTCTGTTGTGCTTGCTTTTCCATCCTCCGAGCCTGTTGCTTGGTGCTGGCCTTGTTCCTCTCTAGTCGAAGTTTTGTTGCTCTTTATTGATCTTTCTATGATTTCTTCCCAGAAGACTCCTTGCGGTACGGGTAGACACTGGGACCCGATGTTTACTAGATTGTCAGCTTCTTCGTTACTGGCTCTGCTGATGTGCGAAACTTTGCATCCATCAAATGTTCCCTCTAGATAATAGTATAAGTTTCTGTATGCTGTCATATTGGCGTCGCACTTGTTCATCACTTGCTGGACGACGAGATTCAAGTCTCCAAATATTTTCAGTTGAGTTGCTCCGCACGCTTTGTCCATTTTCATTCCATGGAGCAGCGCCTTGTATTTGGCTTCATTATTAGAAGCTTGGGGAAAACTCATCCTTAACACATACTTCAACTTATCGCCTTGTGGTGATATCAAGACTACTCCTGCTCCTGCGCCTTAGACTCTTTTTGAACCATCGAAGTACATTATCCATACACTCGATAGATCTGACGGTCCTGTGTCTTGTAACTCCAGCCACTCTGCTGTGAAGTCTAGTAAAACTTGCGATTTGATCGCCTTTCGCTTTTCATACGTGATGTCCAGGGGTGATAACTCAATTCCCCATAAGGAGACACGTCCTGTTGCTGAAGGGTTGTTTAATATATTGGATAGTGGTGCTTCGTTAACCACTATAATTGGGTGCACCGTGAAATATTGCCGTAGTTTTCATGCTGTTGTGAATACACTATATGCGAGCTTTTGATAGTGCGGGTACCTCTATTTTGTTGGAGATAATACTTCGCTGACGAAGTAGACTGTCCTCTGCACACCGTGGGCTTTTCCCTCCTCGCTTCTTTCGACTACCAATACCGTACTCACCTCTTGATGCATTGCGGCGATGTAAAGTAGTAGTGGCTCCTTTTCATTTGGTGCGACCAACACTGGTGGTGTGGAGAGCACTTTTTTCAGCTGCGCGAAACCTACGTCTGCCTCTTCTGTCCATTCAAATTTGTCATCTGACTTTTTCATGAGTGCATAGAAAGGGAGTGCTTTTCTCCCAATCGAGCAACAAATCGACTTAGTGTTGCGACACGTCCTGTGAGCTTCTGTACGTCGTGCTGTTTCATTGGTTTCCCCATTGTTAGGATTGCTTGGATTTTTTCTAGGTTCGCCTCTATTCCTCTTGCTGATACCAAGAATCCCAGGAGTTGTCCTGCTGATACGCCGAAAGAATATTTTGTCAGGTTGAGTTTAAGCTTGTACCTGTTTAGATTGTTGAAAGTTTCTGCCAAGTCACTGATCAGGGACTCTTCTTTTCTTATGGTGATGACCACGTCGTCGATGTAGACTTGAATGTTGCGTCCTATTTGGCTTCCGAGGCAGTTTTGCATCATCCGCTGGTAGGTTGCTCCTGCGTTTTTTAAGCCGAAGGGCATGACTTGACAACAGAACACGCCATATGGTGTGATGAAAGCTGTCTTTTTCTCGTCTTCTCTCTTCAGTTTGATCTGGTTATAACCAGAATATGCATCCAGGAAGGAAAGCCTTGCGCACCCCGCTTTTGAATCTATTATTTGATCAATGCGAGGTAGAGGGAAGGGATCCTTTGGACAGTGCTTGTTGAGAGATGTGTAGTCGACACACACTCTTTGTACATCTGTGTTTTTCTTGGGTACAATGACTGGGTTAGATACCCAGGTTGATGACTTGATTTATCGGATGAATCCGGCGTTTTCTAGCCTGTGTAGCTCGGATGCTATTGCTTTCCTTTTGGGTTTGTCAAATCATCGCAGTGGTTTCTTGACTGGCTTTGCTTTAGGATCCACATTTAGTGCATGCTCGACGAGTTTCCTGGGAACCCCTGGCATGTCTGAAAGACACCAGGCAAAGATTTCCCAGTGCTCACAGAGGAACTCGACGAGCGCGCTTTCCTATGTGGGATCTAAGTTTACCGCTATGGAGGTGGTTTTGTTCGGGTCCGTGGGATGGACCTGTATTTTCTTTGAGTCTTGAGTTGCATCGAATGCCTGATCTGACAGGGATCGTCCGACGTCGGGTAGCACGTTATGGTCGGTTTCGCCTTTCAGCCTTGCATACTCTGTTGTCATGCCGAAAGTTTGTGCTAGCCTATTGAATTCTTTATCAGAGGTGTTGGATACTTCAAAGCTGCCTTGTACCGTTATTGTTCCTTTGGGTCCTGAGATTTTGAGCGTGAGATATGCGTAGTGAGGTACTGCCATAAACTTTGCAAATGTTGGGCGCCCCAGGATTGCATGATACTGTGAAGGCCAGTCCATAACTTCAAACTTCAACTTCTCTCTGCGATAGTTGCTGCTATTGCCGAAGCAAATGTCGAGTTCTATTTTTCCAAGAGGGTAATTTGCGCCTCCTGGTACTATTCCATGGAAAGAACAATCTGTTGGCTTTAGAGTTTCTAATGAGATGCACATTGCCCTCAGAGTTCTTGCGTATATTAGGTTTATGCCACTTCCTGCGTCCATAAATACTCTCCTGATGTCGTATCCCCCTATTTGCGCCTTTAGTACCATCGGTGAGTGCCCCGGCTTGGGCACTTTCTTCGCGTGGTCTGCTCTGCTGAACCTGACTAGTTGATCGGACCACTGCAGGTTTTCTGTAGTGGCTGGTGGTGATGATATAGCTAAGTTTACTTGTCTGGATATGCTCTTGCGCTCTTTCTTGGATTTTGGCACTAGTTGGATCATTGCGGATATATATACTTTCGACTCCAGATGTTTCGCTAGTCACTGTACTTGGTATCCCTGACTCATACTTTTCTTTACTTGCCATATTCCTTGGTTCGAGTCCATGGCACTCTGTAGCCTCAAAAAGGTTCTGCAATCCTTCATCTGGTGGTTAGAAACTCTTTTCCCATCTAGGTATGCGTAGTGGATTCGACAAGGTCCGTAGAGCATGTCCTCCGCCGACGGGCCAGAGTACTTTGGTTTTTCTACTCCATGATTTCCTCTTGCCTGGAACTCCCTATTTTCATAGCCTTGCTCGTCCCTTCTTTCGTATCCTGCTGCTATCTGATTTCGCCTTGCGTGGCTATCTCTATTGCGGTATCTTCGCCTTTGCCTGCTCGCTCTATCAACTTCTGGTGAACATCCCCTTTTGTTATTATACGCGTCTTCTCCATCGGCGAATCTGTTGGTTGCTTCCATTAATTCAGACACTGTCCTTGGCTTTGTTCTCCCTATCTCTTCCACGAGGTCCAAACGACGAAGGCCAGCCGAAAAAGCATCTATTGCTCTCTCGTCGGAGACGCCTTCTGCTGAATTTTTTATTACGCTCCAGCATTGTATATAAGAGCGTAGGGTTTTGTCTTTCTTCTGAACGCACGACTTGATTTCTTTCAAAGACACTGGGCGCTTATATGTTGAGCGAAAATTTCTTACGAATTGGCTCTCTAGTTCTCCCCAACTCCCGATGGAATCGTTGGGTAAAGTGTTCAACCAGGACCGTGCTGCGCCGGTGAGGTGTAACTGCAAACTTTGCATGGCCGTTGCTCTTGTTCCTCCTAGTACTTGCACTGCTTGCAGGTAGTCTGATAACCATAGAGTGGGTTCTTGCGACCCATCATATTTTTGTTGATCGTGCGGTAACTTGAATCCTTTGGGTACCCGCGTTTTGCGAACCCTACGGGTAAAGCATAGCGCGCCCATCTCTTTATCGTCGTCTTCGTAATTTTCTTCTTTCCACGCATAGCGTGAGTTATTTACTCGCGCTTGTGCTATTATGTTCCTTGCGTCCTCCTTCTATTTTTATCGCCTCTCGTCACCTGATGACTCACTGGATTCATTTCGCGAGGATTTGCGCTTGAACTCTTCCTTTCGCCTTTCCTTACGATGTGTCGCCTTTTCCTCTGGAAGTTTTCCCATTAACTTGTCTTCTATCAACCCGAGGCTTCGTATTGCGGCTTGATGCATGTGCTCCCGTGGATCTCCAGGCTCTGGTTGTGTGGTTAGTAGATACGCCTGTGCTGCTACCAATGCTGCTTCTGGTGTTTCTTGCACAAAGTCTTCTTCTTCGTCTGACGGCTGCGCGCTTAAACTTTTCGCATAGCTTTCTTATTTTGTCTGTGCTGTTGTCCTCCTGTTGTGCTTCAGGTCTCTGTGCCTTTCCATGCTGCACTCTGATGCATCGCTATACTCATCCCAATATCCTCCACTTGATGTACTATTTGTCATCTCGGCTTCTCATAAACATGTCTCTTTCCTCCCTTAACTTTTTTCTGCGCTGGTGTAGTGCGTATTGATATCCCATTAGAACTTTTCTTCTTGGATCTGCGGGTACTTCTGTGCCGTGATTGATGGCTGACATGATGATTCTCCACTCTCCGGTTGAGACGTGAATTTTCTCCTTTTCCTTCTTGTTGTTACTCCTTGGATTATCGACTTGCATGTCGACCTCTTTGTTGCCTTCGTGATTATTCTCTTCTGCTGCTTCAGTGATAATGACGCATAGCTGGTGTACGCTTCTGGAGACGCCACTGCTTCCGGTGGCGAAATCCCTTGGGCTATCGTGTGGCTTTGCCCGAGTTTCGTTGAATTCCTCGAGTCCCTTTGGCATATCTTCTGTTGCTGTAAGACTGACCGGCGAGTTAACCTCGCTGGAAGAGCCCACAGATGATCCAAATATTGTGATTATCTCGGTTTTGCTTGCCGACGGACCCGATTTTGCCGGATCCGAAAGGCGAGTTGAACCCGAAGGTCTGACGTAAAAGCTCAAACTTCCGATCGTCAACTTCATCTCTTGATTTTCGTCGACTTCTGGATTGCTATTGGCTAAAAGCGAAAAAGCCGTCGAATTCATGATTCCAACGCCCAGCGTCCCCACGGTCGGCGCCAATTGACGAGGGTTAACTCGATAAATGTTCTAGATGAAGGACTTAAGATCAGGGAGATAGGGCGTCGGATGAACTCGAAGGTGAAATCAGTCAAACAAGGTGTATATCGAAAGTAAACGTGGGTGTAAACTTGGCTTGCTTTCAATCTGTACCTCACCGTCCTCTCCTGGCCCCTATATATAGATGGTCAGGTCTCAAGGATCGGGAGGGATCCGACATAGATTACAATATCGATATACGACACGAACTCGTATTTCGACTAGTGTTACAACTGGGCCTAGCTTAACAGGCCTCAGGGATACTCAACTATCGGGCTCTATTATCTATATCCTTGTCACCTTCCATAGTTAATTGACGTCGAGACAACCACGAAGTTCTAGGACACAACATGTCCATTGATCTACTATACCATGAGCAAGGGAAGAAATAACTTGGATGTTGCTAAACGCAACGACCACCTCTAGTGTTGCCACCACAAATATCAACTTTTTCCGCAGAAAGGCCACAACCAGGAAGAAGACCAATGTTGTTGGAAGTTGGAACAACTTAGAAGTAGCAACAACCACGTAGAGTATCCAATCTCGAGTCAACACAACCCGAACAACCTTTGGCAACACCATATGTTGCAGTTGCCGAACTGCAACGGTTGCCGCCATCACAAGAGCTAAGAATTACCGATATACCACAACGATCCACGTAGGGATGGCACCCGCAGGGTATGGGTGCGGGTGGAACCACCCCATACCCGTACCCATCTCCCTTGATCTTACCCATCACCCGTACCCATACCCGCCAACGGGTACAAAATTTTCCCATACCCGTCACCCGCCAGGGTAAATAGGTACCCGCGGATAAAAATACCCGCATTTACAACACATCAATTTGACCAAAAAAATAGTCATAAACAACAAATAACCATAATTTAATAACAACATATTATAATCGACAACAAATACTTGTGAACAACAAAACATTCTCATAAATAACCATACTTACGCATAATAGCACTGTATTAATTTAGTACGCTGATACTCTGAAGGCCCACATGTCAGACTATTAGATGGGTATCTGGGTATACGAGTATGGGTTTTAGAATCCCATACCCATACCTGCTCTACCCAATGGGTATAAATTTTTCCCATTTGTATATCCATGGGTATTTTTTTGTCCCATACCCATATGCCTAATGGGTATTTACCCGACGGGTACGCGAGTGACGGGTACCCATTGCCATCCCTAGATCCACGAATGCATGCATTCGCAGTCCAATCCATCATCCCGATCAGGCGATCAGTCGTGGAAGGTTATCACCAATGTAGCCACCTCCGCTGACGAAGAACATTTTGTTTGGCGCTGTAAACTGCTACAACTTGTTGCTGACCAAAGAACCAATTAAGCAAGCAAGATACACGGGGCAGCTGGTGCTGCTCGTGGAGCACTTTTTTTCAGATACGTGGAGCACTTTCTGGTTTTCTGCCATTCCGGACCTTGGCAAGATGCATGACATCTTTAATTGCCTCTTGTTTGAAGTCTCTAGTCTAATCATTTCAGGCTTTCGGCAGACAGCTTTTCCTCAAAGTCTGTCAAATTAGAATGCAAACTGTTCCCAAATGACCATGACTTCACCCTCAATTAGCCAAATGAAAGTCGCTTCGGAGAAGCACACGCATCAAACCAAGCGTGGCAGGCTCGCACCATGCGCCTGCCATGCCCGTTCCATTCTGGCATACAAGTGTATGTTCTCTACGGGTGTTTCACTTAGCCTGGTACTCCCTTCAATCCACAACAAGTGTTGGTAAATTTATAATGATTGTTTTGCTATTTCTCAGTAGACTGGGAAATAGCTTATGACTCAGTAGAATTCTAGACCATTAGATTTGCATCGTGATTCGTACAATTGAGTTACAAGTTGAGTTGCAACTGAGATTTTTTCAGTTGCAAGTGATGTTGCAATTAGGAACCATACATCTGAACTGTTGGATTACTTTGTGATTCGTGCTAATAGTGAGTTGCAATATGAGTTACAACTGAGATATAATGACGTCATTCTACTGAGTCATAAGCTATTGCTCAGTAGACTGAACCCTAGACACACCCATAAAGTTATACTAAATCGCCCGATATTTATTATGGATGAAATAGAGTAGTAAAAAGTGCTAAATACCAATGACTAACGGGCTGCACATGCGCGAGTCGAGCTTTGAGGCCTTGACTCGGTCGACGGTCATCGATCTCCTTGCTTGTGGACGTGAAGGGAACAGGAACAGCTATTCCTCAATCACATGAGAGAACTGGGAAAATCACACGTCCGAATATCATTATTTCACGTGTGTCCAACTGCTTCGATGTCGATGGCGACTTGGTGATATCTGCTGGCCCGGCGACGCTCACCCCATATTTCCATAGAGTTCAGACAAACCCAGGGAGGATGCATGACATTTTGGTTGGTTGTATGTGCTTCAGTGCTTGTGTTTGAATTTTCGATATTTGGACCATAGACTAGCTAGCTAGCTCGAGGAATTAGGCGAAGAACCTTCTCCGGCTAACGGTATAGCCGCTATGTCCCTTTCTAGAAAGAAAATCTGCGGAAGAATCTTTGGCTTGAAATAAAAATGCTTTTTTGGAGCAGACGAGCAGTAGTTTGTAGGCTCTAGTAGTTGTCTGATGGTAAAATTTTCCACGTAGAAGGTTCGTCGCAACGCAAGGGGTTCGCCGCGGACTCCTGCGTAGCTCGCTGGTCTAGCTAGATGGAGAAGCAAATATTTGACTTCTAGCTCCACGAAGCCATCATAATGTTCTAGTCCAAAATTTAAGGTGATTCAGAGTCCAAATATGCCAAATAAAGTGATATATCTAGTTGGGCAGTTAGGGCTTGGTCATACAAGGGCGCTAGCCATACGGCAACTTAACGAAAGTGTACTCAATGCGTGTGTGATTTTTTCAGAAGGGGGAATATCGTTCCTGGCCTCTGCTTCAATGGATGCATATTATTATTTCATATTTTAAGAGAGTATATCTCACGGGTTAGAAAGGATCGATACATGAATTAACTATTAAAAAAAAGACACATGAGGCTTCTATGCATCCATATGTAATCCTATTAAGGCCACCAGCTACTAATTGAATAAATCTTGAGCCGCTGTTTCGAAAATTCTACACCTAGTATCCATGACCGGCCTTGGCTCCTCCGGCTAGAGATAAGACTACGGATAATGCGTAGTTAGGGGGATAACCAGCAAAAAGGAGCAATAATTTGATTCGGCACAAATAATATCATTGTGCGTGTTTCATATGGCCCAAAGTAAAGCGCAAGATCCCACGCGTACTTGAACTTTATCTTTCTTACTAACCCCATGCAACCAATTTTCAAAAAAAAAAAAATTGGTGTACTAGTTAGAGGTGACATACTAAAGGTCATATGAACAATATGCCAATCAGCCTGACAACAGGGCAAGCTATAAAATGTTTTGAATTGTTTCATCTTGATTACAAAACAACACTTGTTTTAAATTGTTTCATCTTAATTACAAAAGAAACACTTTCCCTTGCCAGTTTCTCTTTACCAAATTAATATTATAAAACCACATTGTGATGGATGAGCCACATGAAAATCGTAATTTCAACTGGCACTTTCTCTTTCCAAATGTATTTATGTAAGAAGGGAGTGTGCCCAGTCATGTGGCCTAAATATAAAGATTTAATAGTAAACACACCTAAGCTTATTCACTTCCAAACAGAAACATCATTGTGTTCGGATTAATTAATTTCCAGCAAACATTGAACTAGATGCAACCATTTTGTCCATATTTTTCCCATTGACGCCCATCTAAAGGTATATTTCAAGCGGTGTGGGGAATAATATCGGTCACATAAACTTCTTTTGTGTGGACAATAGCATATAAAGATGGATATTGATGAGCTAATGTCGTATCACCAAGCCAAGGGTCTTCCAAGAAACACGTACTTAAGTCATTTCCCATATTAAAGAAACCTCTAATGAAGAAGTCAGCTTTAACCTTCTTTTTTTGAGAGTACACAATTGTGTACCTTAGTTTTATAGAAGTCTTTAATCTTCATTAGACATTTCCAAAAATAGTAGTCTGAAGCTTCTGGCTTAACTTCATACAAAATTTTGAAGCGAAGATATTTATTATGAACCAGCTCCTCTTGTACTCTGTCCTCATGTAATAGTTTAAAGAGCCGCCTGCACAATAAACAATTGTTTTTTATTCTAAAACTTTGACCTCTAGCCTACCAGGCCTCCATATGATTTTTCATTTTGTTAATCTATATTCTTTATGACTGTCACTTTGCCAACAAAATCTAGATCAAAAGAAAGCTAATAACCAATTGCACGGCTTTCATACTCCTCCCATACTGATTTCGAGAACTTCATTGAGACGGTTTCTTCCACTAATCCCACAGTGGATCTCGGATCCAAAGATATTTTTTTGGAAGACCGAGTTGGATTTAATGTGTTATTCCTTACCCCTTTGGGCATTTCAAAAAAGAACAACATTAACATTGATAAGTACCAAATTAATGAGTACTAGTCTATCTCCATTCGATAGTAATGTAGCTAGCCAACTCGCAAGTCTCCTTTTGAAGTAGTCATCGACAGGTTTCCATTCACCATTCTTATGTTTGCGAAAATGAATGGGTATTCTCAAATACTTAAATGGAAACGACTCTTGGGTGCATACGCTCCATTTTAGTTGAATGCATCTTAGACGTATTTTGAAATGTCAAAAAAATTCAAGCAAGTTTTTTGCGCGTACATCTTGACATGCTACACGTGCACAAAGTCGTTCCATGAAAAATCGATTTGTTGTGTGATGCATGTGAAATACATCCATGATCTTTGTAGTTTATATGTCATATTTCTTGATATTCACATGCTATATGATGTTTACCACATGTTTTGCATTGATTTCAGGAACTTTCCACAAAGTCCCCATTTATTTGATATTTATCTCTGAAGAGCAGAAAATTCCGTTTTGTGTATTTAGTTTCAGGAACCTTCCGGGTGTCAAAAGGACCCAATTTTTTTCAGGGATCATTTTGTCGGGAATTCAAGCAGCTGGAGAAGAAGTGGACTAGAAGGCCTCGGAGGCCCAAGATGGGGCCCACCATGCGGGCAACACTCCAGGCCGCATGGTGGGCCCATCTAGAGCTTCGTGGCTCCTTTTGCCTCTTTCTTGATCGCTACGGACTCCTCTTGATCTAAAAACGCCTATATATACCACCTCGGATTTTATTTCACGATGGATGGAGGCAGAGATTGAAACATAGAAATAGAGAGGCTGCAAGCCACCACCAAAGAAAGATTGGAGGGGGAATCGCTGCCGGAATTGCCTCTGGCTGCCTCTCCTCCTTCACCAACATCTCTGCATCGCTCTGCACCATGAGATGGGAGTAGTCCACCCCTGGACTTGGGGTCTGTGGTAATACCTTGTATCAATATCTCTCCATGTACTTGATTAGTAGATCCATATGCGTTTCTATACATGATTATGGACATTGATGTAACTCCATTCACTATTGTGGTATGAGATGAATCTTGTTATGCATTTACCGTTGTGTTGGAACTTCATATCTTGTTATACTTTGGAAGCACATCATGATGTTCATTGATTTGGTTAGATTGTTATGTCTAATATCTTGTTTGCCCACGTCACGAGGTGTTGACAACACTAAGTGTAGGTAGATGAGATAGTTATGTATGCGCACAAAAAGTACATCTTTGCATGTATGCTTTTGTTTGTGTTTTATATAAAAAAGTATGATGTATGTAGATGTGTGTGGTGCTTTTGGATGTATTCGAGTGAGAGAAACGGGGCAGCTAGTGTGACAATAGCGAGACCTATATCTTTTAGTATCTTCACATCTAGGGGTTAGGGGGAACGTGTACTTGAGGCCAAGTGATAACAGTGGCATGCTAGGTGACATAGCACCCTTTAAGGTACATTGTTTTCAACTTCATGTCTTCAGATGTGTTGCCCATATACAAGTTACTATAATAGCATAACAATTATGTGTGCATGTTTATCTATGATTATCGATGTCGAGGGAGAGAGAGAGAGAAGGAAACATGAAGATCAAGCGAACCCATGAACCCGGGATCCTTTGTTACTTTAAGAGCACTACTTTAGTCAAGTCCTCTCTGTTGTTGAGGATTGGGAAGTCTTTGAGTTTACTTTTATTTCTTTGTTCCTTTCAATCATCTCACTAGGTTTCTTTGTTTTCTGCAATGCATACATAACTAGAATTGTGACACTCTAGTTTGAGAGAATATATTGCTTTACCTTCTTGCTCCTGCGTTTTGATTCCATATACTTCCACATTGAGAGGTGTTACATCGATCCCCTGCACTTGGGGGTTATCACCGTGTGGCATATGTAAAAAAATAGTGCTAAAATAAGGCTTTTCATCGAGACATTTTTTTGTGTTTTTAGACATACCACAAAAATATACTCCCTCCGACCCATATTACTCTTCGCTAATACGGATGTACCTACCACAAAAAATGTGTCTAGATACATCCATACTAGCGAAGAGCATTATGGGTCGGAGGGACTATATTTTTTCATGAAACTTTACAAACGCACATAGATTGTGATGCATATGATCAAAAAAATTACAATTTTTTGACCATTTGAAATGTGTGTTTTTGGTGGAGGGGGTATGTGCACCCAGAAACCAAATCAAATTTCCACCAAATAATAGTCAAAGTTATAAACTATTAACCAGCGAAATCAAGCATGCCCTATATTTTAAAACGGAGGCATCCAAAAAGAAAGAAAAGATTCTACTCCCTTTGTCCATAATTTTGGTTGTGGTTTTAGTTCAAATCTAAACTATAATTACGACAAGAATTATGGATTACTGGAAATAAGGTTGTGTTTGCTTTGTGCCCAAGATTGCCGTGCCAATATATTGGCTAGCCAATATTTTGGTTGAACTATTCTTTGCCCATAAGTTGACCAAGATTAATTTAAAAATAGACTAGAGTTGACAGTGGAGCTAAAAAGTTGGCAATTATCCAAACAAAACCAATCTTTTGGTCATGGCCAAGAAACTGGTAAGATATGTTTTGGCATAATTCAAACACACGCTAAGAATTTTAACAAATGATCCGATTTAAATCATTTTGAACACAAAATGATCCGACAGAAAGAGATTTTACCGAGCCCAACGCACAGCATTCACCCGGCGGGGCCGAAGTAATAATCTAGTCAGCCGCTCGTCTCTCCCAAATCTCGGCCGTCTTTCCTCTTCCCCCACCCCGTGTCTGTCCTCTTCCTCCACTTCTCTCCCCATCCACCGGCCCCCCGCTGCGCTGCACAGTCCAACCCCACCAAAACACAAGCACACGCGACAGACGCACCAGCAGTACTGCCCATCCACTCCACCCCCGCACGGAGTCTCCCCACCTGGTCAAACCACCATCTCCCCCACCCCCACCACCACCACGGCCTCCACCAATCCACCATGCCTCCCTCGCCGCTCCTCCTCCTCCTGCTCCTCGCCCTAGCCCTCACCCTCCCGCCCGCCGCCCCGCAGCCGGCGCCGGGGTCCGCGGCGGAGCCCCGGGAGGACGACGTTCGCTGCCTGCGCGGCGTCAAGACGGGCCTCAAGGACCCCGACGGCCGCCTCTCCACCTGGACCTTCTCCAACACCTCCGCGGGCGCCGTCTGCGACTTCACCGGCGTCAACTGCTGGAACCCGCAGGAGTCGCGCGTCATCGCGCTCTCCCTCTCCGGCTTCGGCCTGCAGGGCGCCGTCCCCTCCTCGCTCCAGTACTGCCTCTCCGCCAACACGCTCGACTTCTCCAACAACGCGCTCGACGGCTCCATCCCGCCCGCCCTCTGCGACTGGATCCCCTTCGTCGTCAGCCTCGACCTCTCCGGCAACCGCCTCTCCGGCCCGCTCCCCTCCGAGCTCGCCAACTGCCGCTTCCTCAACTCCCTCAAGCTCAACGACAACGCCTTCTCCGGCCAGATCCCCGCCTCCCTGGCCCGCCTCGACCGCCTCAAGTCGCTCGACCTCTCCGTGAACAGCCTCGACGGCCAGATCCCGTCCCAGCTCGGCTCCGCCTTCTCCAAGGAATCCTTCTCCGGGAACTCCGGCCTCTGCGGCCACCCCGTTTCCTCGCGCTGCGGCGGCGGACTCGGGGGCACCGGCCTCGGCATAGTTATTGCCGCTGGGGTCCTCGGTGCCGCCGCTTCGCTGCTCCTCGCCTTCTTCCTATGGCGATGCACCGGGAAGAAGAGCAAGGCTGGCCGTCGCCGCCGCCAGGGCCGCGGAGTGACCGAATCAGGCATCACCGCTGCCGAGGAAGGGAGCTGGTGGGCGGAGCGGCTGCAGGCTGCACACAACCGCCTAGCTCCCGTCTCTCTCTTCCAGAAGCCGATCGTCAAGGTCAAGCTTGCCGACCTGCTGGCAGCCACGCATGTTTTCAGCACAAGCCACATCGTGGTGGCCGGGAGCTCGCGGGCAGGAACAGCCTACCGTGCCGTCCTCCGTGACGGCTCCGCGCTGACGGTGAAGCGCCTGCACTCGTGCCCGCTCTCCGAGAAGGCCTTCCGATCAGAGATGAGCCGAATCGGGCAGCTGCGGCACCCCAACATCGTGCCGCTGCTGGGGTTCTGCGTTGTCGAGGAGGAGCGGCTGCTGGTGTACAAGCATATGGAGAGCGGGGCTCTTTCCAAAGTGATGAAGGAGCCAGGGGAGACATTGCTGGATTGGGCGACGCGGCTCAGGATTGCTGCCGGTGCGGCGCGTGGGCTTGCGTGGCTGCACCATGGGTTCCAGATTCCACAGGTTCACCAGAACTTGAGCTCGAGTGCGGTGCTTCTCGATGAGGACTACGAGGCTCGGATCACAGATGTTGGGCTTACAAGGCTCGTCCGAATGGCGCCAGGTGAAGGTGGAGACACAAGCCCTTTCCTGAATGGCGACTTCGGGGAGTTCGGGTATGTTGCCCCAGAGTATGCTAGCAATCCAGTTGGTACCATGAAGGGTGATACTTATGCATTTGGGGTCATACTGTTTGAGCTCGTAACCGGGCAGGAGGCAGCCACTGTGACAAGTGATGTAGTGGGTGAAGGGTTCAAGGGAACATTGGTGGATTGGGTATTTCAGCTCAAGAGCTCAGGAAGAATCGCCGATGCTGTGGATAAGTCGTTGTGCGGGAAGGGACATGATGCAGAGATCAGTGAGTTCTTGAAGGTGGCGTTTCAATGTATTGTGGCTCGCCCAAAGGAGAGGATCTCAATGTACCGGGTTTACCACTCTCTCAAGAGTATTGGAACGGGCCGTGATGTCTCGGAGCAGTTTGATGAATTCCCCCTGGCCTATAACAAGGATGACTCGGACACCATGTAACTTATGGTGATCACACCTTGGATTGCAAACCGCTTGGCCAAGCTTAATATGCTACTTGCATAGTCTTGCCACTTGAATTGATTGGGGGCATGCCAAGACAACGACAAGCACACCATAACTATTGCTGGATGCTCGGTTGGATCATGGCACCATCTCATGTTGAGATAATCATGTAAGCTGTAAGATTAGTCTGTATTGTCCTTTAAAATTATTGCTAGTGCTTGTAGTATCTCTGTGGAACTGTAATTCTTGTTGTGTCTAAATCCTGATATGACCTTCCTTCTTGGAACAAATAGCATGCTCTCCAGTCTTTGAAAGAAATTCAGATTGGGATTCAAAATTTTGATCTCATATCAATTTATCCTAATTCTACAGGAATATTTCACTCTGTTATCTTTTTCCTACTCATGTATAGTCAATTTTGTAGCACTCTGTTTGTTCCTGCATGGTTATTTTGTAGCACTCTGTTATTATCTCCTAACCTACATGGTCATTTTGTAGCATGGTATCTCATTTATCATTTTCTCTATGTGAATATGCTCATTGATATTCCAAATCTCGATCGCATATGCTTGCGCGTACTCTAAACGCCCTTTGCCACTGTTGGTAAATACACCAATTTGGGTGCTGAAATCCTTAGCATACATTTTCAAGCTTGTGCTATACTTTTCAATCTTGGACCATGTACTAATGCTCTCTGCTCTGTATTCTAAAGACTAATTGGAAGCATTATTGCGATATTGTCAGCCTCGCTTTTAATCCTAGCCTTTTATTTTCTCGTTACTCACCGGTATCTCCAGTCTTATCTAGTTGTCCCACTTATTTGTATTGTATGATTTCCTCCATTTGAAAGTCAGCTCTTTGTGTCAAATGACAATAATCAATACCTGTTCACATGCCTGTTTTCCTAATTGTCACCATCACAGGCTCACATCACAGTCCTAAATTTGACCTTTCCTAGGGATAGCGAGTGTTGCTCGGTCTCTTGACTAGCCTAAATCGCACTGCTACTATAATACTTGGATGGCTGAAACTGGGAAATCGATTCCTCAATTGTGAAGTAATTGCACAATATTTTCGCCAGTTATTTACCCTGAAGAATTACAGTGAACAGGTAGAGATGTGAACAAACAGATGTACTCGCTCGCCACTGTGTTTGAATCATGTGCTTAGCTGGCGCCTAGTTATTGTAGTACTATACTAGTAGCTGTCGCGCTGTCGAGATTCGCATGTTGCACATAGAGAAGACAAAAGACGCTGATAAACTAAACTGTTTTGGCCAAAGTTTGACGCGGGAATTGAACTGTATGTCCACTAAGCCTAACTTGTTCCGAGTTGGCTGATAAAAAATACCTGGGCTTGCTGCTTGGTAAGTTATTGCCCTCCGGCCATTCCGAGCTGCTCATCGTCAGGCATTCAACCAAGGTCTCCACTCTGAACTGAAGCCTGGAGTTTCTCTCTTCTTCTTATATGATTCTGTATACTGTGTTGTGAGTTTATGAGCTGGAAGGCTGCAGTGCTCGTCAGCTGGCATCCCAGATCGGCTGCAGTGATGACCGTGCCTTGTCTACGGGATAGTCCAGCATTGGGCCTCCCTGCACATGATCGGCGGTGGGGGCCTACGTGATTCAGCTACGTAGGGCATTGAAGAACCATGGTCTGATCGAGTCATGTGTCTTTGACTGGCTCCTTGAAAATAAGGCGCCATGAAGGCTGGGACACCAGAACTGGTTATTGTAGGAGTCGTGCAGAATTCCAGTACTTAAAAACTGCAAGTTCTGCCGAAAATGTACTTGCAGTTTTCAGGTTCATGAAATCGTGCTAAACTTAGTTGCAGTTTTTGTGGTTCATGGAACTATAATAAATCTAGTTGCAGGTTTTGAGGTTCATGGAAAAAAATCACCTGAAGGCTGGAGCTACGCTACGCCCTGCTTTGCTGTAGACACACCTCCATGGCCATGGATCAATGGATGAAGATAAACCTGTCCCTCCGCCTGAAGGGCAGCCACTCTGCGCCACAGCCGCCATGACAGCAGCAGGCCTCGATGCGATCTGTGAAATATTCTTTTGCCAGGTCACGCAAATTCAGAAGAGGATGATGGATCGCAGATTCAGTTGGACACGAGCGCATCGGCCGGCCGTGCGACTAGTCGCTCCGGCGTGTCACCGTCGTTGACCGACTTGCCCGATATTTTTCTTGGCAGCTAAAGTGCAAACGAGTCAGCGTCCAAGGAGAGGATCCGGCCGGTTCTTTGCCGTGCAGTTTCCGCAACTGTAGAAACGTCAAAAGGATACCGTGGCCAGGATTTATTTCACTATCAAAATCAAAGACCTGTAACTAACAGCACGAGATCATAGCCCAACTTTCCAGGTTCACATCATGTGGATAGAAAATTAGCTGATAAAACATACTCCTAGTAGGAAATTCTCTCGAGGGTTCGCCACTTTGCTGTCATTCTCGTCCGAGTAGAGACATACGACCAGGAAACCTATACTACAGACGCACACGCACAATCTATTTTCGGGAATCCCGAAAGGCACGTGCTAACACCATTTCGTCAAATAGAGGAGGCTCGTAAGTTAACTGAATTTCGGAACAGACTGACCATCCCATGTAGTCAAGGGTGATTTAGCAGCACCAAACATAACACATCTACATAAACCTATGTCGAACTGCCAAACAATTACAAACAACAAAGCATTTCGGTTCCTCCTCTAGAGACTAGGATGTTTCCTCTGCTGACCTGAAGGAGGAAGCGTTTTCAGCTGGTAGTGCTCACACATATCTCAAGCTAGCAAAATCGTCTCTACTGAGGCTCATATAACATAGCGGTAGGTCACATATTCTCCAGCAGTCTCACTTTTCCGGGTGATCTTCACGACCTGTCCGCGCTTCATGCCAAAGTATCTTGCTACCGGATCCGTGATTTGAATCTTAGGGAACTGCATCATGAGACAACTCGAAGACATCAGAACATAAGAGTGCCACTATTGTAAAACTTAGGGGAATATATGCATTATGTTCCGATGTTTGCTAGTGGTAAAGAATTATGGGTACAGCTTTTCTAGAGAAAAGAGGTATCAAAACTTGATGGTCGTAAAATGCAGCAAGTTATCCAGCCGCAACCAAATGATCTTCTGATTTCAAAACAACCAAGTGCTTATGTGAACATCAGCAGTATATCAGGACATCTTTAACATTATCCAACAAAACATTTTCTACAGTAGAGAATATGTTGCCTCACCAGTGTCAGTCGATACCCAAAGGCCACAGATCACCACAACATATGGGGAAGACACGCTCATATGTAAGAGACATTAATCATGCATTATTAACTTTTGAAAGCAACACTTTCCAACCGAACCATATAGTATCATCCTTCAAGCTATAACAGAGTTCCATGGGTATCCATTTTATAGCTTATCTTTGTATCAACTGTGGCTCACATTCTCACCCATTTATGCTATCACCATGCTACTCTTTCAGCAAAGTTGTTCACTCTATGATAGATAATGACGCAATAGTTTTCATTCCTGCTGCAAACTTACGAGGGCTACGTGCATGATCTGCACAAGGCAGGCAGGCAGGACATCCATCCAGATATGGATATGGATCTAATTGTTCAGGAAATACGATTATTTACTATTTAGGGGGCTGTGATATAATCCTGGTAGTGATCTTGCCTACATGATATATTAGTATAAAACAACGTTCAAAAGAGGCTAAGTGAGCGGTGAGGCGCCGATCAGAGGAAGTGTAGCTTAAGCGCTCTGGTACGGAACTGCAACGGACACCAACACAGCAACAATAGCAGCCAGCCTCATCAACACATCAGCAACTAGACCTTGTGTAATTTAATTTCTGCCGACAGCCCAACAAGCACTGAGCAGTATACTATTCTCAAACTCGACTCGGTAATGTGCTATGCTATTTCAACACACACGAGCTAGCAGCAAACACGAACAACAGCCTATAAATTTCAACACACATACACAAGAGCTGTGGAGGAAGAATACACCTGAGGTGCGGCGGCTGGTGGTGAGTACGGTCGATCTGGACGGAAAGCCAGGAGAGGGGGCGAGGGGAACAAGCTGATGGAGGAAAGGGAAGCTGTCCAGGCGACCTGGAGGAAGAGGTGGAGATCGGCGTGGGAGAAGCTTAACCGGCGGTGCGGGAGAAGAGCTTCAGATGCACTGCCTCTCTTTGTTCTGGCTTGGATCAAGACTGGACTGGGTGATTGGGGAGGATTCTTAACCCTAATCACCTCAATTTTCCTCTCTTTCCCCCTCAATCTCACTTTTCCCGTCCGCCATCGTCGACGCACAGACACCGTGTATTTCTGCAAAGCTTCGCTTCAGCGCGTGGAAGTGCATGAAGGAGAAAGCTTAGCGCTTTTTATCGCTCAGCGCTCACCCGACCGCTCAACCCCTAATCGAAGTGTTTTGCCAACGATGTGCTTATTTTCCACGGAAGCATGTGCTCAGGAACGCATTTTTGAACTTGGTATAAAACAATGCTAAATATGTCAAGCTAGCAAAATCGTCTGTCTTAACAAGGTTAGGGAAATTGCTCCCACAATGATACCTCAAGGGATTGAGTGAGAGGGAATAAATTAACCTTTTCATATCTGTAAGATGATTCAGAAAAGTAATTTGTAACGTGCACATAGATCTGTTGGAATACATGCTGACGATTTAGTATGATTGTTCACAGATTGTGTAAATGAACCTTCTGATGGGTGGGTTACATAACTTAAACAGGGATGATGTTTTTCATAACGCAGTGCTTGTAACGATTGTAGTATCACGCAAGTGACAGCGAGAAGAGAAGAGGCAAATTTATCTGACCTGAATTTCTTTGGCAGTGTATTTCGCCAGCACCTCCTTCTTCTCCTCGTCTGACAGGAGCTCGTGCTTGGGAACGAGATGGTGCTCCGTAATGTTTACAAGGAGCTCCTTCTCCTGCAGGGCAAAGCACCAAATTAAACTTCAGTCGCTGATTCTTCATACGAGCACGAGGCAGAGAGGCAGGGATGCAGAGGGGCGACCTCGAAGACCTCGAGGCGGCACTTCTTGCTCTGCAGGACCGCGACCCGGGCCGCACTGCTCAGGGCCTTCTGCAGGACGAGGATGCCGCTGGCGACGTTCCCCTGCTTCATCTTGTCGACGCAGGTCTTGACCGCGCCCAGGCCGGACTTGGACTCGTCCAGGAAGAAGACGTAGACCTGCAAGGACAGGAGGCACACCGTCGGCCACTCGAAAGACACCCCTCACCGTCGAAACTGCGGGGAGGCGGCGGAGGAGGGGGGAAGCTATGGGCGGCGGACCTACCTGGTCGTCGGGGTCGTTCGTCCTGGCGAGATTGATGGTGAGGTCGTCGCGCTGGACAGGGTCGCCGTAGCGCTCGAGGAAATCGGCCAAGGACAGCTCGATTTCGGCCTCGTCCACCTTGTATCCGCGGTCTCGCAGCATCTGCATCACCGTGCGCCGCACCCAGAACAGCCGCTTCAGGTCCCCGTCGGACGCCATCGCCCTTCTCCGGCGCGCCTCGGGCGCGGTTCTTTTGGCCTGTCTCTGCCGGCGTAGGGTGGGGAGAAGCGGCGCCGGCGCGGGTAGCTGGAGGAGGGCGTGTGGCGGCGTGTTAGGGTTTTTGGGCTTTTTCTTAGAGGAGGAGCAAGCGGATGAAGGCTTTGGGGTTTATGGTCGTCGCTTCTGCGGTTGGGCCTGGCTAGATGTACTAGAAAATTGCATTTCGGATCAGCTTAGGCTTTTTTTCAATTTGCCGACAAAAGGGCGCGCCAGTGGTTCCTCGACAGAAAAAAAGAGCCACAAGCTCCATAGCTCGCAGATTCATTATGAATTCTCTAAGGGCTCATTTAGCTCCCATCATTTAGGGCTAGATCAAAGAATTTATTTATGATTCTAACAATTACTTGTTTGATCCACACGGAATTGCTTATGAATTTATTTGGAATTTCATAGGTTTTCATCTCATGTCTAACCTTAATACCTATTAGGTATGCTGTCATTTCTGTGGATTTTTCAAAATAAAATAATATCATCATATCATTTCATTTCATTTGGTAGAAATGAGCTGTTTTTGGCAACGTGGCCAGACAATTCAACACAATCCAAATTATGGAGAAGATCAAGGAGTTTAGGCTTTGGGAATTCACAATCATCGGAGGGAGGACAAACATGCTGCGCGAATAGGCTTAGGTGTGTGTAGGTGTTGGCCTTTTTTGTAATTGGTTGTTGCTTCTCTTCCATACTTCAGGCACACTGTTGGCGTGCTCTTCTATAAGATAAGTCACTCTCTCGAACAAAAATATGCCCCATCCACCAAAACAATACAAGTGATGCAAGGCAGCAGTGTACCTGAAGTATGGAGCGAAACGATTTCGGTTCTCAACGCGAAGGTCTGGAACCTGATAGGACTTTGCAAACCTCCTCAAGTTCATCAGCAAGACATAGTGCACTGCTGCGGCCTGCAGACCTGCGGTTCTGCCTGGTCGGTTCATCTCAGATATCCTAGCATACGAACATAAAACTCCCTCCGTCCCACTTTGACAGGAATGCGCATTAACATTCCATAATGGTTGGACGCAGAAACAAACAACTCCAAGAACGTGCACCTCGCACGTTCCTCATGCTACAGGCTTTGCATTGCTCGTCAGACAAATAACGGTTCCACACGGCAAACTCATACCATTTGGTTTAAAAACAGGGGCACACAAGCAACAGATATTCCGAAACAGATAGACAACTTCGGATAGGCAAGAGTTACTTATCAGTGCAAAAACGAACATAGCTACAGAAACCTAAGACTAGTGCTAGTTAGCAGCGGTCATGTCACACTGACAAGCAATTGAAGCGAAAAGGCACCAAGGCATCTCAGACACCACTTCTGTTCAACAAGGTATCTACTGCTGAGAAACTAGCATTGGAGGTAGCGTAGAAACTGGCAGTGCTTGCAGAAAATGACAATCCTTGGGAATGAAGTGACGCTCAGATAACATAGCGATATGTCACGTACTTCCCTGCAGTCTCGCTGGGCCGGGTGATCTTCACAACCTGTCCACGCTTCATGCCATAGTATCTTGCTATCGGATCAATGACTTGAATCCTAGGGAGCTGCATGATAAGATGGCAAAGAATTATCACAACAGAGTACCCACTATAGTATAGAAAAGAGCAAAACATATGTGGATAAGCTTTGTTTGAGAACAGGGCATCTACTTGTTGAATGTCAGGTTTGACCAATTGCATGTCATGCAACAAAAACCAACTGAAAGGGTTACCCAATATTTGACACTTGCCCAACCTGTTCCTACTAACTTGAAAAGATTATGTTTCCTGAACTTAATAGACAATGAAAAGAAACAGACAAGTACAATGTAACTTTGTATTACCTCTCTTTCTTAATGTAAGAAGTTACGACAAAATAAACTAGCTTGCCAAAACGTTCTATATCATGGAACGGAGGTAGTAACAAACAACAAATTGCTCAGATGGGCATAACTAATACACCAAGTAATTATACCTTGATCCTTAACACAATCAACATAGTGTGTAACACAGTAAAAAATATGCACCACAGGTAAGTCAATCACCCACAGGCCGGCTGACCTATGGAAGAAATGATGCTCATATGACTAATTACATATCAACTTCTGAAAGCATCACTCCACAAGCAGATGATATAGTACCAGTCTTCAAGTTCTAACAGAGCTTTTGATGTGTCCATTCAACTAGCTTATACTTCTACCACCTGCTTCTCATGCTTTCACCCTTCATGACATTACCTTTTAGAACCTTGACTGAGGACTCATATATACCATTATGCATGACCAGTATGTCAAAAATCCTGATTCTACACTAAATAATATAGAATCAATCATAATTTCTTAATCAAGATGAATTAAAAGTAAACATTCCAGCATTACTCAACCGGTATGGTTCCTGTTGAAATCACCAGTATTATACGCACGCTATGCTCAAGGCCAGTAGCCAGCCAGGACATCCATCACCATATGTACCCAGGAGCTGAATTGAGTTTCCAGGGGTAGGGATTATTTAGTACTGTTAGGGGATATGATCATGTTGGTTAGGCAAGTAGGATAAGGTAAAATTATGTCCTTAAGAATCCGTTGTTAGGAGATATGATCCTGGTAATGATCCATAGCCTGCAAAACACTAGTATCAACGGGGCAGAAGAATCATCCATCTAATCTGGATGTAGGGGTAGTGGCAGCGATGGTTGTGCGCGATGCAGGAGATGGGGCCGCCGGCCATGCTCCGTGTAGGGGATGGAGGCGGCAGCCTCAGTGCAGGGGATGAGGCGGCGCCATGGGCTTCATACGGCATGCAGGAGCAGACGCAAGAATGGCGGGCGCCACGGTTGGTCCCTGACAACGAGCTGGAGGTTGGGCAGGAGATAGGGGCAGCGCGGGGTGCTCCGCCGCAGCCATTACGTTGAAGAAA
This sequence comes from Dactylis glomerata, assembly GCA_007115705.1. Classification (NCBI taxonomy): domain Eukaryota; kingdom Viridiplantae; phylum Streptophyta; class Magnoliopsida; order Poales; family Poaceae; genus Dactylis; species Dactylis glomerata. The sequence goes on along the minus strand of QXEO01001975.1, from coordinate 176,956 downwards.
GATGGGATTCAGGAGGATAAAGAGGCGTGGGGAGGGAGAGGAGGGTGATGGGGCCCACATGTTGGTGTCATACCAAATAAAATACTGCCTCTGTTCTACACCAAATTTGACCAAAGCTGCAACAATTAATTTGGAACGGAGGGAGTAGAAAATACTCCTAAAGCGGGGAGACGATTTTGCAAGTAGGATTTAGGGAATCTGCTAGAGATGATGAAAACTTGACATCCAAATTCTTCTCTCTTCTCTCGCAAAAGCTGGTTTTGGGGAGTCAGTTTTTCTTCTTCTAGAAATGCTCCTAAATGCTCCGCTAAGGATTACATGATAGGTAATTTTGTTTAGGAAGTTATATCTTGAGGAAGTAAACTGAACTTCTTCTCAAATTAAACCATAAGATGGTTCATGCCAACAGAACGCAACAAATTTCTAATGACATGCAGGTTTGCTGGAATACACAGTTGTGGTTTGGCAATATAATTTTTGCAAACCCTGCATATGAAACTTCTGATGGCTTAGGTAGCTTAAACAAGAACGCATGTATCGATTAAAACATCAGGTCAATGATATAGTGAGCAAAGACAGGCAAATTTTATCTGACCTGAGTGTCTTTCACTTTGTATTTCGCCAGCAGCGTCCTCTTCTGTTCTGGTGTGAGGAGCACATGCTCCGGAACCAGTTCGTGGTTCTTAATGTTGATAAGAAGCTCCCCTTCCTGCAGGACAGAACTTAAATTAATCTCGGTAGCTGGTTGATACAAATGTTAGTGATGCGAGTAGGAGGTAACGAGACAGGGGATGTAGAGCGCGACCTGGAAGACCTCGATGTGGTACTTCTCCGCTTGGAAACCAAGCAGGATGTTGCGGGCGAAGGCGGTGAGCGCCTGCTGCACCACGAGAATGCCGTTGGTGACGTTCTCCTGCTTCATCTTGTCGACGTAGCTCTTGACCGTCTTCACCCCCGGCTTGGCCTCGTTCGGGAAGAAGACGAAGATCTGGAGAGACACGTCACAGTCACCGCAAAATCAATTAGGCCCTGTTTGGAACGCGGGATAGGAAAAACATAGGTATAGGAAAATTGTAGAAATTGAGATGTCTAGCCATTTGGATTGCAGGAACCCTAGTACGGAAATCGCGGGGAGGCGGCTGCCGCGCCGGAGGAGGGGGGGGGGGAGTAGTGAGGGGCGGACCTGGTCGGTGGGGTCGTCCTTCTTGACGCGGCTGAGGACGAGGTCGTCGCGGCGGACGGGGTCGCCGTAGCGCTCGACGAACTCGCCCATGGTGAGGTCGATGTCGGCGTCCACCACCAGGTACCCACGGTCCCGCAGCATCTGCATCACCGTGCGCCGGACGCGGAACAGCCGGCTCGTCTCCCCCTCCGCCGACGCCATCCTTCCTCCGATCGCCCGCGGTGGGTTTCGCCTGCCTGAATTTTGGGCGGAGAAGCGGCCGGCGGCAGGTAGGGTTTGGGGGGGGGGGGGGGGGGGGGGGTTGGGTTGGGGGCAGGCCGGCGGCGAGTAGTGGCGATTGGGGAAGTGTAGGTCGCAGCCGAACCGGCCAAGTTCCAGGTGGTTCGGTTCGGACGTCGGTTGCGCTGGGTCTTGATTTGGGCTTAGATATTATCTGGGCTAGGCTACAGTCGTTTTCAGCGGGCCGATCTAATATACGCGTCTAAGAGCGTGATAAAGGAATTTGGTTCAGCGGAGATATCTACCGCTCGTCTTCTTCTATCAGCTGGCGTCCTCTTTGATCTAGTTGTTATCTCTTCTCCTACTTCATCATAGATTGGTTTTCCCTCCTTCGACCGGTCTTGCCGGTGTTAGGAGAGTGGGAAACCTGATCTATGAATTAAGGTTTTAACAAAAGTAGTATTTTCACAAGATTAGAGTTTCGTAGCCATCTTCTTTTGGCCTCTATATCAATAAAGATAGCATTGTCTACAATAATTGGTCTCCGGCCCTTTGATCGACGATGAGATCTTCCTTCCGGCGTCAATAGTGGTGTTGGAAGATTAAACTTCTTTAGGTATGATCCTTCAGATCTTACTTCACCATATCGATTTTGGATCTTTTTCTCTTGGTCGATGTGAGAAAAATTATCCTCGTAGTATTTATCCCGGCGGCTACATCCCCGATAATGGTGATTCATACCCTCGACTCTCTAGCGATGTCGATCAAGTTTTGCTCTCACATATTGGTGTTATTACTCTTGCCGATGTGGATTAACTATTTCAATGGCTGCCCACATGCACGTAATCTTGACATTGCGGCTCAAACTAAATTATGGGAGAATCTTCATTGGTATTTACAGGTTTATGGTTTGGTATCTATCTTGGGTTGCCTTCAGAAAAGTACAAGATTGTATCATGGAAGAAGAAAGAATTTGAAGACCTTGAAGATTTGCTAGTTTCTTTTAGACTTTATTTTGTAATTGTCAAAGACAGCTTGTGTATCTCTACCATATACTTTTTATTGCTATAAATATATGTGGTATTGATTGTCAAAAAAAGAAGTCAGTACAGCAGTGTGACCTAAACAGACATCATTGTTTGAAGTTGTGTGCGCGCATCTATTTTTGGTCTCGGATTTGGGTTCAAAATGCGTTGGCCCAGCACATTGCCTCATTTTCTCCCTCCTGCTTGATTGAGCCGCCTCTCCAACCCAAACTTCTAGCATGGAGATGGCCGAGCTCCTATAGGCGGTGTAGGCCAACGCCAACGTCGTTTGCTTTGGCCAAACAAGCTGCCCTCCACGCCATGCTGAAAGGTGAGCCGGTGAACCAGTTCACTGTCCACAGCCAGCTCGGTGTCATCAGCTACAACCGCGCGGGCACCATGGCACCCCCTACATCGCCGCATGTGTCTGTGTCGACGCATGAGCCGCCTCCCCACGCTCTATCGCGGCTAGGCGCGTCAAGTTTATCCTCGTCGGAGATCAACTCCATGTCGGCCGATGGCGTGATCGCGCCAGTCATCGACCTCAACCGCACCCTAGTGGGCGGGAACCTCGTTGGAGAACATCAAGGCCCCCCGGGCCAGAGCCGCTGCCAACCCGCCCTATGCAGATGACTTGTTTGGTCAAATGCCAACCTAGGCCACGGCCGAAGAGGTAGGGCCCTAGTTTTCTTCCTCTGCCCGTTACATGGACTCAATTGCCTCCATTGCGCCATTGTCCACAGGACGAAACCCATGACTGTGGCATGACCGACATGAGGACCCATCATGGGCCGATGTGCAACACCAACGACGAGTAGTTGTTCGAGGAGGCGTTGCTAGCCGCAACACAAGCATCCCGACATAGCCACCGTACCGGAGCATACACCGACAAGGAAGACCTCATGCTTTGTGATGGTTGGTTGAATATTGGCATGGATCATATTTCCGGTGCCAAGCAAAAGGGAGGTTGGTTTTGTCGAAGGGTGGTTTTGTATTTCCATAAACATAGGAAATTCAAGCCCGAGAACTGCGAGAGTGATCGCAATGATCTCTCCCTTTCCAAGCGTTGCAGCTTCATGCAATCAGAGTGCAACCATTTTTGTGGCGCCCTCGAGGTCGTGACCAAACACAAGCTAAGTGACCATGGAGTTGGCGAGTTGGTAAGATGTTTTTCTTGTGTGTTCATTCAATTGTGTGAAGTTACACTATGTACTCACCGAATTTGGGTTCTAAACATGTTTTGTACCAGTGTTCGTGCATGTTGCATTCACATTTACTTCATCTCACTTTTGGGGAAGATGGCTTTGGAGGGATGATACGTCTCAAACGTATCTATAATTTTTGATGCTCCATGCTTGTTTATGCACCATTTGCTTTGTGTTTTGTTACACTTCGTGTCGTTTTTATGCATTTTTTGGAACTAACCTATTAACGAGATGCCACAGTGCTAGTTCCCTATATTCTGTTGTTTTTGTGTTTCAGAAAAGCTACACAGGAAATATTCTCAGAATTGGACGAAACAAAAGCCGGAGTTCCTATTTTTCTCGACATGAGACGAGGTCCAAAGCAGAGATGGCGGGGGACCAGGGGCCGGCCACACCATAGGGTGGCGCGGGCCAGCCCCTAGCCGCGCCACCATGTGGTGGGGCCACCTGGCCCACCTCCTGACGCCGCCCTTCCGCCTATATATTCCCCTTGATGGAAAAACCCTAAAAACCCGATTAATTTTCCATGAAACATACTGTAAGCCACCGCCATCGTCGACGCGAGATCGGGAGGGTCCAGAAGCTCTTCTCGACACCCTGATGGAGAGGAGAATCACCACCGAAGGCCTTATTCATCACCATGCCTGCCTCTGGAGTGATATGTGAGTAGTCTACCTTGGACTATGGGTCCATATTAGTAGCTAGATAGTTGTCATCTCCTCCATGTGCTTCATGTTTAGATCTTGTGAGCTGCCTATCATGATCAAGATCATCGTTGTGTAATTCTACATATTGTGTTTGTTGGGATCCAATGAATATTGGTACTTTGTCAAGTCAATTTATTGATTTATCATCTCTATGTTATTTATAATCTTGTATGCCCTCCGTTGCTAGTAGATATCTTGGCCGAGTAGATGCTAGTGACTCCAAGAAGGAGTATTTATGCTCGATAGTAGGTTCATGCCTCTAGTAATTTGGGGGAGTGATAGAAACCTCTAAAGTTGTAGATGTGTTATTGCTACTAGGGAGAAAACAACAATCTTGTGTTCAAGGACATTTGTATTATTTACATTACACACTTTGCTTAAGGCGATAATCTGTTGCTTATAACTTAATACCCAACGGTTGCTCGGACGATATCCGGCGGGTGGATTATTAGTCATAGATGCAGTTGGATTATGTTATATATATTATGTTGTAATGCTCAAGTGAATCTCATAGTGATCCTCATGACATTTGTATGCTTATTTTATTCTATCAATTGCCCAACTGTAATTTATTTACCCAGCATGTTATTTATCTTATAGACAGACACCTTTAGTGAACTGTGGACCCCGGTCCATTCTTTTACATTGTTATTACCGTTTACCATTTACTCACTTTATTTACATTCTCGCAAACTACTATCTTTTACTACTCGATACGCTTAATCATTTATTTACAACAAACCGGTGAGATTGACAACCTCATTGTAAGTTGGGGCAAAGTACTTGGTTGTGTTGTGTGCAAGTTCCACGTTGCTGCTAGTGTAAAGCTATGCCCCAGACGAGGCGCCATATATAAATTGTCTGGAGCTGTCGCGAAGCTAGCGAGCATCAACCTTCGGAAGTTGGTTCTTTATCCTACTGGTTCGATAAACCTTGGTTTCATACTAAGGGAAGACTTCCTGTTGTGCTCATCATACCTTCCTCTTGGGGTTCCCAACTGGGCGGTCATCTACACGCTATCAAGCAATTTTTCTGGCACCGTTGCTGGGGAGAAAGAGGATTTCTGCAAGGGGAGTCTCTCGCTTCCAATCTTTTACTTTGTTTTTGTTTTGCTTTATTTTATTTTTGCTTGCATCTTTTTATCAAAAATACAAAAAAATAGTTCCTTTGATAGTTGGTATTCCGTTACTTTTACTTTTAGTTCATTATGTTATTCCCTAAGTATGCTCTGGAGGACCTTACAATAGGTAGTGGTTCTATAATTGGGAAAGGTAACATTAAGGAGTTCTTTAATCATGTCAGTATGCATAAAGATGTTGAGGATAGATCTTTAGCCAAGCTTGCTCCTAGTTATGAAGTTGCTACTGCTTATTGATACGTCTCAAACGTACCTATAATTTTTTATGCTCCATGCTTATTATACACCATTTGCTTTATGTTTTGTTACACTTCGAGGCGTTTTTATGCATTTTCCAGAACTAACCTATTAACAAGATGCCATAGTGTCAGTTCCCTGTTTTCTGCTGTTTTTGTGTTTCAGAAAAGTTACACCAGAAATATTCTTGGAATTGGACGAAACAAAAGCCGAACCCTCTATTTTTATCGAAGCTTCGCGAAGACAGAAGATGAGACGGAGGAGAGCCAGGGGGCAGCCACACCATAGGGTGGCGCGGCCCAGCCCATAGCCGTGCCACCACATGGTGAGGCCACCTGGCCCACCTCCTGGCGTTGCCCTTTCGCCTATAAATTCCCCTCGACGGGAAAAACCTAAAGAACGGATTGCTTTTCCTCGAAACATACTGCAAGCCGCCGCCGTCGTCGAAGCGAGATCGGAAGGATCTAGGAGCTCTTCCCGGCACCCTATCGGAGAGGGGAATCCCTGCCGGAGGCCTTCTCCACAACCATGATCGCCTCCGGAGTGATGTGTGAGTAGTCTACCTTGGACTACGGGTCTATAGCAGTAGCTAGATGGTTGTCTCCTCCACCATGTGCTTCATGTTTAGATCTTGTGAGATGCCCTACATGATCAAGATCATATTTGTGTAATTCTATATATTGTGTTTGTTGGGATCCGATGAGTATTGGTACTATGTCAAGTTGATGTGCTGAATTATATATCTTTATGTTATCTCTATGTTGTTCATAATCTTGTGTGCTCTCCGTTGCTAGTAGATATCTTGGCCGAGTAGATGCTAGTGACTCCAAGAGGGAGTATTTATGCTCGATAGTTGGGTTCATGCCTCTAGTAATCTGGGGGAGTGACAGAAACCTCTAAGGTTGTAAATGTGTTGTTACCACTAGGGAGAAAACAATATTCTTGTGTCTAAGGACATTTGCTTTGTTTACTTTACGCACTTTGCTTTATGCAATTATCTGTTATTTGCAACTTAATACCCGATGGTTGCTCGAACGGCATCCGGAGGGTGGATTATTAGTCATAGATGCAGTTGGATTACGGTCTATGTATTTTGTTGTAATGCCCAGAGTGAATCTCATAGTGATCCTCATGACATATGTACGTTATCTTTATTCTATCAATTGCCCAACTGTAATTTGTTTACCCAGCATGTTGTTATTTATCTTATGGAGAGACACCACTAGTGAACTATGGACCCCGGTCCAATTTCCTTTACATTGCTATACTGTTTACTTTTACTCGCACTATTTACTTTTACTTGCATACTACTACCCTTTTACCACTCGATACGCTCAATTCTTTATTTACAGCAAACCGGTGAGATTGACAACCTCATCGTAAGTTGGGGCAAAGTTCTTGGTTGTGTTGTGTGCAGGATCCACGTTGCTGCTGGTGCAAAGCAAAGCCCTGGACGAGGTGCCTTATAAATTGTCCAGAGCTGTCGCGAAGCTAGCAAGCATCAACCATCTGAAGTTTGGCGTTCTCCTACTGATTCGATAAACCTTGGTTTCACAATTGAGGGAAGACTTGCTGCTGTGCTCATCATACCTTCCTCTTGGGGTTCCCAACAGGGTGTTACTTACACGCCATCAAGCAATTTTTTTGGCGCCATTGCCGGGGAGAAAGAAGACTTCTGCAAGGGGAGTCTCTCACGCTCAATCTTTTACTTTGTTTTTGTTTTGCTTTATTTTATTTTTGCTTGAATCTTTTTATCAAAAATACAAAAAAAATAGTTCCTTTATAGTTGCTTTTTATGTCTAGTTTAGTTTCTGTTACTATGTCGCCAGAGGAAATGATCTTCACTTTCAAACAAAAGAGTGAGGAGAGTTTCAAAGAAGCTTGGTTTGGAATTTATGATTGACATGCTTTATGTGATCTAGGTGCTAGTATTTCTATTATGCCTAGAAAGATTTATGATATGCTTGGTTTACCACCGCTTGAAAAGTGTTATTTTGATGTTTCTCTTGCTGATGTTGCTAAGAAGAAACCTTTGGGAAGAATTAATGATGTTCTTATTATGGTTAACAATAACCTTGTTCCCATTGATTTTCTTGTTATGAATGTTGAATGCAATGCTTCATGTCCTATTATTTTGGAAAGACCTTTTCTTCGAACTGTAGGTGCCATCATTGATATGAATGAAGGCACCATTAAATATCAACTACCACCTAAGAAAAGTATGGAACACTTCCCTAGAAGGAGGAAGAAATTACTTTTTGACTCTATTCTTAGAGCAAATTATGAACTTGATGCTTCATCGCTTGATATTACTTGATTTGCACTTTTTGCGTCTAGCTCAAAGGCGTTAAAGAAAAGCACTCTTGGAAGATAACCCAATGTTTTCTTTTTAGTACTTTTTCTTTTAGTTGAGTCTTGGAGGTTATTACTACTGTAATGACCTCTCCTTATCATTTTTATTTCGTTGTTGTGCCAAGAAGAACCTATAATTTGAGAGAGGTAAGATTTGGGGAAGTTGTTGTCCTGAAATAGATTTTTGCGCTGCACCGTAAAAATTCGTGAAAAATCTCAGAATATCTTTTTGATCTGAAATTTCTTGTGCATATGCCCCAGATTATATCAAAACTTTCATTAGTTTTGCACTTTTCGATTTGAGCAACAAAAGATCCTCGAAAAAATTGACCTTTGTCAGCTGTTCTGTTTTGACAGATTTCTGCCACTATTTGTGTTTGCCTCTCGATCTCTTTCTTTTTGAGTTCTTTTGATCACGGAACTTTTGAGGAAGTTTCTATAGTAGTATATACTTTATATGTGGTGTTTTTGAGTTTGAAACTGAACCAAAAGGGTTGATTTACTATTATATTTATGCTAACGTTGCTAATAAAATTGTGTGAAGTTTTATATGTCGGAAGTTTTCAAGTGTAGGGAATGGAGAGTGATGCGATGAGATGAAGTATGGAAAAAAGCTCAAGCTTGGGGATGCCCATGTCACCCTAAGAAATATCCAAGAGGTACAAGCGTCAAATCTTGGGGAAGCCCCCGAGGCACTGATACGTCTCCAACGTATCTATAATTTTTGATGTTCCATGCTTGTTTTTACACCATTTGCCTATTGTTTCGTTACACTTTGTGGCACTTTTATGTATTTTCTGGAATAACCTATTAACAAGTTGCCACAGTGCCAGTTCCCTGTTTTTTGCTGTTTTTGTGTTTCAGAAGTGATACACATGAAATATTCTCGGAATTGGACGAAACAAGTTCCTGAAGTCTTATTTTACCCGGAAGCTTCCAGAGATCCAAAGGAGAGAAGGAGAGGGGCCACCAGGGGCCCACACGCCAGGGCGGCGCGGCCAGGCCCCTGGCCCCGCGAGCCTGGCGTGAGGCCGCCTGGTCCCTCCTCTGACATCGCCCCTTCGCCTATAAAGACCCCCCGACGGAAAAAACCTAAGTACCCGATCAATTTTTGAGAACACATCGCGATCCGCCGCCATCGACCCGAAGATCGGGAGGGTCCAGAAGCTCTTCCCGGCACCCTGTTGGAGAGGGAAATCGCCACCGGAGCTCTTCTTCATCGCCATGCTTGCCTCCGGAGCGATGAGTGAGTAGTCTACCTTGGACTATGGGTCCATAGCAGTAGCTAGATGGTTGTCTTCTCTACCATGTGCTTCATGTTTAGATCTCATGAGCTGCCCTACATGATTGAGATCACCATTATGTAATTCTACATGTTTAGTTTGTTGGGATCCGATGAATATTGGTGTTTATGATTAAGTTGCTGTACTGAAATATTATCTTTTGTTATCTCTATGTTGTTTATGATCTTGCATGCTCTCCGTTGTTAGTAGCTATCTTGGCCGAGTAGTTGCTAGTGACTCCAAGTGGGGGTATTTATGCTCGATAGTGGGTTCATGCCTCTATTGTGAACAAACCGGTGAGATTGACAACCTCATCGCAAGTTGGAAACAAAGTACTTGGTTGTTTGTGTGCAGGTTCCGCGTTGCAGCTAGCAAGCAAAGCTTGGACGAGGCACCATATATAAATTGTCCGAAGCTATCGCAAACTAGCAAGCATCACCTTCAGTCATTATTGTCTGCTTTTCTCCTGATCGATAAACCTTGGTTTCTTAACTGAGGGAAAACAAGCTGCTATACTCATCATACCTTCCTCTTGGGGTTCCCAACGGGCTGGTCATTCACCACACACAAGGACCGTTTGCTACACATCAACTTGGCACCAGCAGCCTCTTTTTTGGTCGCCATCAAATGCAGCAGCTTCTTTTCTGGCACCGTTGCCGGGGAAAAGTGGAAGACTTCTGCGAGGGGAGTTTTCGCACACACATCCTTTACTTTGTTTTACTGTTTTGCTTTACTTTATTTATTTTACCTGCATTGCTTTATAGCAAAAACCCAAAAAAAATTAGAATTCTTGGTAGTTGTTATTTCTTTACTTTTAGTTTATCATGTTGATCCCTAAGTACGTTCTGGAGGACCTCTCAGTAGGTAGTGGTTCGATTATTGGCAAAAGTAACATTGAGGAGTTCTTTAATCACATTAGTATGCATAAGAAAGTTGAGGAAAAGTCTTTGGTTGAGCTAGCTCCTAGTTATGAAGTTGCTTCTGCTCATTTAGTTCACATGTTAGAAGCTAGGTTTGCTAGTCTTAATCCTTTTATGCAATACATGTTCCTTAAGCTTCATGAAATTGAGGATCCCAAAAAGATAGCTTTTATCTTGGAAACTTTGCGCATAGAATTTAAAGATGTTGCAAGTGAGGCTAGGAAAGTTTTTAAGAATTTTAATAAGCTTGGCTCGCCTGTTTAAACTATTGGTACACCCAATAAAGAATCTAGATTGCCAATACCTTGCAAGCTGGTAGGAATTCATAATGCCTTGGTAGCTAATACTAGTTGGATTTGTCCTGAAAATATTTTTGATGAAAATAGTGTACCAAAGCGTGATTACAAGGGATACTCAAAACCTCAATTGGATAGTATTCATTTCCGTATTCCTATAGTGGATCCTGATCCCCCTTTTATTATTACTTGATTCGCAATTTTCTGCGCCTAGCTCAAAGGCGTTAAAGAAAAGCACTCTTGGGAGATAACCCAATGTTTTCTTTTCAGTACTTTTTCTTTTATTTGAGTCTTGGAAGTCATTACTACTGTAATGACCGCTCCTTATCTTGATTATTTCATTTTTGTGCCAAGAGAAGCCTCTAATTCGAGTGAGGTAAAGATTTGGGGATGTTGCTGTCCTGAAACTGTTTTTGATGCTGCACCGTAAAAATTCGTATAAATTCTCTGTATATATTTTGGACCTGCGATTTCTTGTGCATATGCCCCAGGTTATATCCAAACTTTTGTTAGTTGAACACATTTTGATTTGAGCAACAGAAAACCCCTAAAAAATTCGACCTTTGTCAGCTGTTCAGTTTTGACAGATTTTGCCAATATTTGTGTTTGCCACTTTATCGCTTTCTTTTGAGTTCTTTTGATCACGGAACTTTTAGAGAAGTTGCTACAGTATTATTTACTATATATGTGGTGGTTTTGAGTTGAAACCTGAAGCAAAAAGAGGATTGATTATATGTTATGCTTGCACTAATGTTGCTAATAGAATTGTGTTTAGTTTTGTATGAAGGAAGTTTTCAAGTGTAGGGATTGGAGAATGATGAGATGAGTTGAATAATGGACAAAAGCTCAAGCTTGGGGATTCCCAGCACCCCAAGAAATATCCAAGAAGTACAAGCGTCAAAGCTTGGGGATGCCCCCGAGGCACCCCTTCTTCATCGGCAAAAATCAGGTCACCTTTCAAGACGCTATATTTTTATTGCTTCATGGACTATGTGTTTTTCTTGGAGCGTCAGTTGTTTTAGTTTTCTTAGTTGGTTTAGTTTGTTTGTTTGCTGCAATAAATGGTTGGACCCCAACAAATTTCTTTTGGAGAAGTTGCCTTGCTTTTCATTTGCCAAGAACGCTCTAGTTTTCACTCTTATTAAAAATCGGGTGTTCTTCTTTTTCTGCTACTGCTTTTAGTTTTCATTTTCACCTTGATTTGCATTTAGACCTTGCCATATCTTTTCATCAAGGTGTATTTTTGCCTCTGATCTTTATTGGTTTTCATCAAAAGAGGTGTCTTTAAAAATTTCAAATGGTGTTGGAAAAGAGAAAAAGCTTTGTGCAAAATAGTGGTACAAGAAGGAGCTTGTGTAGACTGCGGCTTAGGCTTTTTCATGTCATTCTTGATGTCTTTTTGATAGTATGCTTGGTGGTTTTGCTGTAGCATGACTTGTCTCAAATAACTGAGATTGCTTAATGCGCGTTTGAAAAAATCATGCGTTGTTTTTATTGTTTGGAAGCATTATTTTGGTTTTCTCCTTGATGCTTTATTTGGGTTGACTTGGCGCATGCTCACACATGTTAGACTCTTACAAAGTCGCCAATAGCCTTCATGATTATTTAGTTTTTGACTTTTGATGCCATCTTATGCTTCTTTTAATGTCGCTTTGTCGCTTTGCATGATTATGGCCATTATTGCTCTCTTAGTTAGTCGCTCCCAGTCTTTTGCTAGCCCTCACCTTGTACTGAGTATGAGCTCTACTCGTGCATCCAACTCCTAAAAGCCAAAGTTTTCTAAAGTGTCCACCATACATACCTACTAGCAATTTGCTATTCTAAGTAAATTTGACTTGCTTTTATTTTCTCTTCAAATTAAACTCTTACCAGTGTTATGCGAAATTCGGTCAGTAAAGCTCTCACGAACCGAAAGGCACACTTTACTTTTTCCTGTTCTTAAAATTTTGACATTGTGGTCTCTTATGTTAAGTTGTTATGCTTGCAAGTTGTAAGTTGGATTCTAGCCCAGCCATGCTGTCATGGGGCAAGCTTTCAACATTGCAATTATTATTTGAGTTGATATCGTGATCTTTTGTTTATGGATGCCCGTGGTGTGAAATGAATTGGGAATCTTGTGGGGATCATGGAGTTTGTATATGTGTTAGGGAAACGCCGGGCCGCCAATCTAAGCCATGCATAATTCATGGTGGAAATTTGCAGTATACCCATGGTGAACATTTGACGATGCATCTCACATTAAAAAGCTAAACAAAAGGCAAATAAAAGAGATATCGAGGTGTTCATTGTCTGCTTGTCCTGTCATTTTGGTGTGGACTTGTTCCATGTCATCGGGCACGGAGGTACCCCATTGGCGGTTCTCAATGATATGCATATACTTACAATGACAAGAGCCTTGCTTGGGACTCTAAGTAAAGTAGCATGAGGTTTGGGTACTTGTATTCACGGGGCACGAGGTTTTCAACTTATGATTTGTCAAGCATATGCATCATAATTGTTCTTGCATTAACTTTAACCATTCAAGATGCTTATGATGGGGGCAATGAGAGCTCAAAGCCGGTAAGTACCATAATTTTTGAAGGTTATAAAACTTGCAATCACTGCTTCCCTCTGCGAAGGGCCTTTCTTTTACTTTTATATTGAGTCACCACATTCTATCTTTATGCACCATTAAGAAAGCATAGTTGTCATTCTTAGTGTAATATGCATTGTCCCAAAGTTCATTGATTGATTCATATTGTTAGTTTCACTTGTTCTTAAATTATTTGTATCTAGTCGCCCTCTTAAACTTGAAGGTGTCCTATGCATTTATGTTTTGCTCTCTTTGAAGGACAAGCTGAAAACCATTTGTATGTTTTTCCTTATGATTTGAACACACGTTTGACTTTCATTGTTTCATTTTCATGATCTTTTGTTTGTGTTCATTTGCATGTTTACAACAAGGTTGCTAAGTTCTTATTGTCAAGATTATATCTTCATGCCCATGTTTTAAGTTCTTATGATCCCAGCTCACAAATGCTTACATACATGATCAAGATTGTGTAGGTGCATGTCACCTCAAAAATTATTCTTTTGTTATCACTTACCTACTCGAGGACGAGCAGGAGTTAAGCTTGGGGATGCTTGATACGTCTCCAACGTATCTATAATTTTTGATGCTCCATGCTTGTTTTTACACCATTTGCCTATTGTTTCGTTACACTTCGTGGCACTTTTATGCATTTTCCAAAAATAACCTATTAACAAGTTGCCACAGTGCCAGTTCCCTGTTTTCTGCTGTTTTTGTGTTTCAGAAGTGATACACATGAAATATTCTCGGAATTGGATGAAACAAGTTCCTGAAGTCTTATTTTACCCGAAAGCTTTCAGAGATCCGAAGGAGAGAAGGAGAGGGGCCACCAGGGGCCCACACGCCAGGGCGGCGCGGCCAGGCCCCTGGCTGCGCGAGCCTGGCGTGAGGCCGCCTGGTCCCTCCTCTGACATCGCCCCTTCACCTATAAAGACCCCCCGACAGAAAAAAAAACCTAAGTACCCGATCAATTTTCGAGAACACATCGCGATCCGCCGCCGCCGTCGACCCGAAGATCGGGAGGGTCCAGAAGCTCTTCCCGGCACCCTGCCGGAGAGGGGAATCACCACCGGAGGTCTTCTTCATTGCCATGCTTGCCTTCGGAGCAATGAGTGAGTAGTCTATCTTAGACTATGGGTCCATAGCAGTAGCTAGATGGTTGTCTTCTCCACCATGTGCTTCATATTTAGATCTCATGAGCTGCCCTACATGATTGAGATCACCGTTATGTAATTCTACATGTTTGGTTTGTTGGGATCCGATGAATATTGGTGTTTATGATTAAGTTGCTGTACTGAAATATTATCTTTTGTTATCTCTATGTTGTTTATGATCTTGCATGCTCTCCGCTGTTAGTAGCTATCTTGGCCGAGTAGTTGCTAGTGACTCCAAGAGGGGGTATTTATGCTCGATAGTGGGTTCATGCCTCTATTTAACCTGGGGGAGTGACAGAAACCTCTAAGGTTGTAGATGTGCTGTTGCTACTAGGGAGAAAACAACATTCATATGCTCAAGGGCATACGCTTTGTTTACATTACACACTTTGCGTAATGCAATTATCTGTTGTTCGCAACTTAATACTTGTGGAGTTCTCGGATTGATTCACCACAAGTGGATTATTAGTCATAGATGCAGTTGGATGGCGGTCTATGTATTTTGTTGTAATGCCCAGAGTAAATCTCATAGTGATCTTCTTGACATATCATGTTTATCTTTATTCTATCAATTGCCCAACTGTAATTTGTTTACCCAGCATGTGTTATTTATCTTATGGAGAGACACCACTAGTGAACTGTGGACCCCGGTCCTATTTCCATCATATTGCTATTACCTATTTACTTTACTCGCACTGTTTACTTTATTCGCATACTCTACTGTTTTCCACTCGATACGCTCATAACCTTTGTTTCAAGCAAACCGGTGAGATTGACAACCTCATCGCAAGTTGGGAACAAAGTACTTAGTTGTTTGTGTGCAGGTTCCGCGTTGCAGCTAGCAAGCAAAGCTTGGACGAGGCGCCATATATAAATTGTCCGAAGCTATCGCAAACTAGCAAGCATCACCTTCAGTCGTTATTGTCTGCTTTTCTCCTGATCGATAAACCTTGGTTTCTTAACTGAGGGAAAACAAGCTGCTATACTCATCATACCTTCCTCTTGGGGTTCCCAACGGGCTGGTCATTCACCACGCACAAGGACCGTCTGCTACACATCAAGTTGGCACCAGCAGCCTCTTTTCTGGTCGCCATCAAACGCAGCAGGCATCCCTTCTTCATCGGCAAAAATTAGGTCACCTTTCAACACACTATATTTTTATTGCTTCATATTCTATGCTTTTTTCTTGGAGCGTCTTTACTTTTGCTTTCAGTTTTCTTTTGTTTTGTTTGCTGCAATAAATGGTTGGACCCCAACAAATTTCTTTTGGAGGAGATATACTTTGTTTTTCATTGCCAAGAACACTCTAGTTTTCACTCTTATCGTTCAACGAATGTTCTCTTTTTCTAGAACTGTGTTTAGCTTTCTTTTTTGCCTTGATTTTTGTTCAGATCTTGTTATATCTTTACATCAAGGTGTATTTAGACCACTGGTCTATGTTAGTTTTCATCAAAAGATTTGTTTCAAAAAGGTTTGAATGGTGTTGGAAAAGAGAAAAAAAAGTTTCATGCAAAAAAAGTGGTACAAAAAGGAGCATGTTTAGACTGCGGCTTAGACTTTTACATGCCATGCTTGATGTCATTTTGATGGTATGCTTAGTAGTTTTTGCTGTAGCATGACTTATCTCAAATGACTGAGATTGCTTAATGAGCCTTTGAAAAAATTATGCGTTGTTTTTATTATATGGAAGCATTTATTTGGTTTTCTCCTTGATACTTTATTTGGGTTGACTTGGCGCATGCTTACAACATATTTGACTCTTACAAAGTCGCCATAAGCCTCTATGATCCTTTGGTTTTTTACTTGTGATGCTATTTTATGCTTCTTTTAATGATGTTTTGTTGCTATGCATGATTATGGCCGTTATCGCTCTCTTAGTTGGTCGCTCCCAGTCTTTTGCTAGCCCTCATTTTGTACTGAGTATGAGCTCTACTCGTGTATCCAACTCCCAAAAACCAAGTTATTCTAATGTGTCCACCATACATACCTATTAGCAATTTGCTATTCCAACTACATTTGACATGCTTTTATCTATCCTTCAAATTAAACTCTTTTTGGTGTTATGTGAAAATTAGTCAGTAAAGCTCTCACGAACCTGATAGCACACTTTACTTTTCTTGCTTTTAAAATTTTGACATTGCGGCTCTCTTATGTTGATGTTATGCTTGCAATAGTAAGTTGGAAATTAGCCCAGCCATGCCATCATGGGGCAAGCTTTCAATATTGCACTTTCTCTCATTTGAGTTGATATTGTTATCTTTTGTTTATAGATACTAAGTTGGAAATCTTGTGGGATCATGGAGTATTTATATGTGTTAGAGAAATGTCTGGGCCGCTATTCTAAGCCATGCATCATTCATGGTGGAAATTTACAGCATGCCCATAGTGGATATTCGACGACTGACAAGGGTATAGTTAATAGAGCCCGTTAGTTAAGTACCCCTGAGGCCCGTTAAGCTAGGCCCAATTGTAATGATAGTCGAATACGAGTTAATACCGTATGTCGATATTTGTAATCTGTATCGAACCCTACCCGATCCTCCAGACCTGGCCACCTATATATAGGGGCCAGGAGGGGACGGTGAGGGCAGATTGAAAGCAAGCCAGGTTGAACACCCAAGTTTACTTTCGATATACACCTATTTCGACTAACTTTACCTTCGAGTTCATCCGACGCCCTATCTCCCCGATCCTAAGTCCTTCATCTAGGACATTTGTCGAGTTAACCCTCGCCAATTGGCGCCGACCGTGGGGACTCTGGGCGTTGGAATCATGAATTCGACGACTTTTTCGCTCTTAGCCAACAGCAGTCCAGAAGTCGACAGAAGTCAAGAGGTGGAGCTAACAATTGGAAGTTTGAGCATCTTCATCGGGCCGTCAGGTTCCTCTCGCCTTTCGGATTCGACGAAACAAGGTCAAGATCCGTCGGCACAAGAACCAGAAACAAAAGTAGTGGTGGAATATTCTGAAGGCTCTTCCAGCGAGGTAAACTCGCCGGTCAGCCTAGGGAAAGCATTAATCGCAGAAAGTGACGAAATTCAGGAAAAATTTGACTCCGAAGAAAAAGCGTGTCAGACGCACAACAACGCAAGGGACCTCGCCGTAGGAAGCAGCGGCGTTTCCAAAGTACATCAGTTATGCGTTATTATCACTAAAGCAGAAGATGGAAACAACAGCGAAGGAAGCAAGAAGTTCGGCAGGCAAGTCGACAAAATGAAAGATCACAACAAAAGGGAAAAGGAGAAAATACACGTCTCGACAGGTGAATGGAGAATGATTACGTCAGCCATTAATCATGGTACAGAAGTCCCCGAAGGATCGCGAAGAGAAGTTCTAATGGGATATCAATATGCACTATATCAACACAAGAAGAAACTAAGGGAGGAAAGAGACATGATGTTTCAAGACAACAACAGCATATCAAGGGAAGAATACTGGGAAGACTATAGTGAAGACTCAGAATATAGCAGAGAGAGGCGTGGAGATCCAAAACACAAAAGAGGGGCAACAGCACGCGACAGAGAAGAAGGGTACTCGAGGAGCCCCACCCCACAGCTAGAAGAGGAGGAAGAGGACCTGATACAAAAAACGCCAGAGGCGGCATTAGCAGCAGCACAAGCGTATTTACTAGCCACAAGACCAGAGCATGGGAACCCGCGAGAAGATATGCACCGAGCCGCGATACGAAGCCTTGGAATAGTAGAAGGCAAAATCAAGGAGCGAGCCCCAGAGTCGAAGTCGACAAGTTACAAGGGAAGCCGCAAGGAGAAGTTCAGGTACAAGTACTCAAGCGATGACTATAGTGAATCATCAGAAGAGGAAAAACGACAGAAAAGGAAGAAGGATGCAAGAAGTATAATAGCACAAGCTCGAGTAGATAAATCGCGGCATGCTTGGAGGGAAGAAAATTACGAAGACGATGATAAAGATATGGGTGCGTTATGCTTTACCCGTAGGGTTCGCAAAACGCGAGTACCCAAAGGATTTAAATTACCTCATGATCAGAGCAAGTACGACGGGTCGCAGGAACCCACATTGTGGCTATCAGATTATCTACAAACAGTACAGATATTAGGAGGAACAAAAGCGACCGCAATGCAAAGTTTGCAGCTACACCTCACCGGCGCTGCCCGGTCTTGGTTGAACACCCTACCCGACGAATCCATTGGAAGCTGGGGGGAACTCGAAAGTCAATTCGCAAGAAATTTTCGTTCCACCTACAAGCGCCCAGCATCACTGGAAGAAGTTAAAGCATGTGTGCAGAAGAAAGGCGAAACGCTAAGATCTTACATACAACGCTGGAGTATAATTAAGAACTCAGCAGAGGACGTCTCCGATGAACGAGCAATAGACGCCTTTTCAGAAGGACTTCGTCGCTCAGATCTTGTGGAAGAAATAGGAAGAACAAGACCTACGACAGTAACTGAGCTAATGGAACAGGCCAACAAATTCGCTGATGGAGAGGACGCGTATAACAATAAAAGAGGACGGTCGCCAGAAGTCGACAGAATAAGTCGATAAAGAAGACGATACCGCAGCGGGGGCAACCAAGGAAGGCGAAATCAGGTAGCCACAGGCTATATACTAGAAGAAGAAGAAGGATACGAAAGTAGGAGGTTTCCAGCAAAAGGAACAGAAAAATCAAGATACTCTGGTCCTTCGGCTGAAGATATGCTATACGGACCTTGTCGAATCCACTACGCGTATCTCGACGGGAAAAGGGTCTCAAATCACCAGATGAAGGATTGTAGAACATTCCTAAGGTTGCAAGGTGCCATGGGCTCGAGCCAAGAAGGAAGGCAAGGAGAAAAACGTAGAAGTCAAGGATATCAAACTCAAAGGTTATCAAATCATCTAGAGTCAAAAGTATATATATCAGCCATGATTCAACCGGTGCCCAAGTCGAAAAAAGAGCGAAAGAGCATATCCAGGCAAGTGAACCTAGCAATATCGTCACCACCAGCCACCACAGAGTACCTACGATGGTCAGAGCAACCAGTGAAGTTTAGTAGAGCAGATCACCCACGAAAAGTTCCTAGGCCGGGCCATTCACCTATGGTTCTAAAAGCGCAAATAGGAGGGTACGACATCGGAAGAGTGTTCATGGATGCAGGGAGCGGCATAAACTTAATATATGCCAGAACACTGAAAGCTATGTGCATATCACCGACGAGTTTGAAGCCAACAGACTGCTCTTTCCACGGGATAGTACCAGGAGCAGCAAATTACCCCTTGGGAAGAATAGAACTCGATGTCTGCTTCGGTAGCAGCGAAAACTATAGAAGAGAGAAACTGGAGTTCGAAGTTATGGATTGGCCGTCACAATACCATGCAATCCTGGGGCGACCAGCATTTGCAAAATTCATGGCAGTACCACACTACGCGTATCTCACGTTAACAATTCCAGGGCCCAAAGGAACAATAACAGTACAGGGGAGCTTTGAAGTAGCCAACACATGCGACAGAGAATTCAACAAGATGGCGCAAACCTTCGGCATGACAGCAGAATACGAGAGGTTAAAATGAGAAACAGATCATAATGTGCTACCCGACGTTGGACGATCCCTGCCAGATAAGGCCTTCGACACGACGCAGGATTCAAAGAAAATTCAGGTCCACCCTACGGATCCAAACAAGACGACATCAATTACGGTGAACTTGGATCCCGCATAGGAAGGCGCGCTCGTCGAGTTCCTCCGTGAGCGCTGGGAAATCTTCGCCTGGTGTCCATCAGACATGCCAGGGGTTCCCAGGGAACTCGTCGAGCACGCACTAAATGTAGATCCCAAGGCGAAACCAGTCAAGCAACCACTGCGACGATTCGATGAACCCAAGAGGAAGGCAATAGCGTCAGAATTGCACAGATTAGAAAGTGCTGGATTTATCAGAGAAATCAAAACTTCGAGTTGGGTGTCAAACCCAGTAATAGTACCCAAGAAGAACACAGACGTACAAAGAGTATGTGTCGACTACACATCTCTCAATAAGCATTGTCCAAAGGATCCCTTCCCTTTACCCCGCATCGATCAAATAATCGATTCAACAGCGGGCTGTGCAAGGCTTTCCTTTTTGGATGCATATTCTGGCTATAACCAGATCAAGTTGAAGAAAGAGGACGAGGAAAAAACAGCCTTTATCACACCGTACGGGGTGTTTTGCTACCAAGTGATGCCATTCGGCCTAAAAAATGCAGGAGCAACTTATCAAAGGATGATGCAGAGTTGCCTCGGGAGCCAAATAGGGCGCAACATACAAGTCTACATTGATGATGTAGTCATCACCACAAGAGAGGAGAAATCTTTAATCAGCGACTTGGCAGAAACCTTTGACAACCTGAACAAGTTCAAGCTTAAGCTGAACCCGACAAAGTGTTCCTTCGGAGTTTCAGCAGGGCAACTTTTGGGGTTCTTGGTATCCGCACGAGGAATAGAAGCAAATCCAGAGAAGATTCAAGCAATTCTAACAATGGGGAAACCCACAAAACTCCACGACGTACAAAAATTAGCAGGACGAGTCGCGGCATTAAGTCGTTTCGTTGCTCGACTAGGAGAGAAGGCACTCCCTTTTTATGCACTTATGAAGAAGTCAGACGACAAATTTGAGTGGACAGAAGAAGCAGACACAGCATTTGCGCAATTAAAAAAAGTACTTTCCACACCGCCAGTGCTGGTCGCACCTAAAGAAAAAGAGCCACTACTACTGTACATCGCCGCAACCCATCAGGTGGTAAGTACAGTTCTAGTAGTCGAAAGAAGTGAAGAAGGCAAAGCTCATGGCGTCCAAAGACCGGTATATTTCATCAGCGAAGTGCTATCTCCAACCAAACAGAGGTACCCGCATTATCAGAAGTTGGCGTACAGTGTCTTCACTACTGCACGTAAATTACGACAGTATTTTACCGTGCACCCGATTATAGTGGTCAATGAAGCACCACTATCGAACATATTGAACAACCCTTTAGCAACAGGCTGTGTCTCTTTGTGGGGAATCGAGTTATCTCCCATGGACATCACGTACGAAAAAAGGAAGGCGATCAAGTCGCAAATTTTGCCAGACTTTACAGCAGAGTGGCTCGAGTTGCAAAGCACAGGACCACCAGATTTATCGAGTACCTGGACAATGTATTTCGACGGTTCTAAGCGAGTCCAAGGCGCAGGCGCAGGAGTAGTATTGATATCGCCTCATGGCGACAAACTAAAGTATGTCCTAAGGATGAGTTTCCCACAGGCTTCTAACAATGAGGCAGAGTACGAGGCTTTGCTGCACGGAATGAAGATGGCTAAAGCTTGTGGAGCAACTCGCCTAAAGATATTTGGAGACTCTAACCTTGTTGTCCAGCAAGTTATGAACAGGTGTGATACAATCAATGACAACATGATGGCCTACAAGAATTTGTACCATTATCTAGAAGGAACGTTCGACGGATGCGAAGTCTCTCACGTCAGCAGGAACAGCAATGAAGAAGCCGACACTTTAGCAAATATCGGATCACAATGCTTACCTGTGCCATCTGGAGTATTTTGGGAAGAAATAGCGGAAAGGTCAATAAAAAGTGCTAAAAGTTCGACTACCACGACAAGCTCGGGGGCTATGACAGAACCAGAGGAGGTCATGATGATAGAAGAAACATGGATGCAGCCATACATTGCGTACATGATAAATAAGAAGCTACCAGAAGATGCAGTGGAGGCTAAAAGGATAACTCGAAGAGCGAAAGCGTTTGTCGTGATTGAAGGGAAACTATACAAGAGAAGTATTACAGGCGTTTTACAACGTTGTGTCACACCCCAAGAAGGGGAAACAATATTGAAAGACATACACAGCGGAGTATGTGGCCATCACGCCAGCAGCAGAGCAATAGCGGCAAAAGCTTTTCGAGCGGGATTCTATTGGCTAACAGCCATCGAAGACGCGAAAGATATAGTTCGAAAGTGTGAAGCATGTCAAAGGTTTGCATCCAGACCACACGCACCAGCAGCGGAGCTACAAACAATACCATTATCTTGGCCCTTCGCACAATGGGGACTCGACATGGTGGGAAAGTTACACAAATCTTGGCCAGGAGGGCATGTCTATATGCTAGTGGCAGTCGACAAATTCACCAAATGGGTGGAAGCGGCCCCAGTAACAACTCAAGACTCTACAGCAGCAATCAGTTTCATCAAGTCGATAGTTTTTCGCTTTGGTGTACCACATAGCATCATCACAGACAACGGGACAAATTTTACTTCAAAAGAATTCAGAAGTTATTGCGAAGGATTGGGAATCAAGCTTAAATTCGCATCGGTGGCGCACCCGAAGACAAATGGGCAAGTCGAAAAAGCTAATGGCTTGATTAGTAGTGGAATAAAAAAGAGGCTTTTAGCACCTCTCGAGAAAGCCAAGAGCGCTTGGGTAGAAGAATTGCCCTCCGTTCTTTGGAGCCTAAGAACTACGCCCAATGCAGCAACTCAAGAAACTCCTTTCTTCCTGGTCCATGGCGCAGAAGCCGTGCTTCCAGTCGAAGTTACACACGAAGCTCCAAGAGTGACAGCATATGACGAGGCGACATCAACAGAAGCATTACAAGACGACGTCGACGCGCTAGATGAAGCAAGAGACAAAGCATTAGAAAGGGCTACGCAATATCAACAAAATCTACGAAACTACCATAGTAGTCGAGTTCGTCCACGATCCTTCGTGGTGGGAGATCTTGTTTTGCAACTTAGGCAAGACAGCCATGGCAAATTGGAGTCCCCTTGGGTGGGACCTTACATCGTCACGGAAGTAATACCAGGAGGAGCATATCGACTACAAGACAAGAAGACCGGGAAGGACGAAAGCAACCCGTGGAATGCAGAACAGCTACGACGTTTTTACGCGTAGACTAAGTATAGATATCAGTATATTCGAGTTAACTTTCTGGACCCAGAACATGAGGCCACAGGTCGGGTTCTTTGGGTTGAACTCGACAAAATTGTACGATTCTCGTGTTACTTCTCCGCTCGGGGGCTTCAACCCCTGGGTCGTACGAAAAGTCATTATGACAAGATGGAGGGGTTTTTTCTTCACTATAAGGTTGTTTACACAACCCGATAAATACAAAGAAAACTTGGTTCATAAAAGAACCCGATATCATCTTTACATTTATAGGTTCGCAAAGAACCCGACATATGAAAGCGTATCTCAGAACATGACTTGTTCTCATGGTACTAGTAAACGATATCGAAACAAAGTACAAATATTTATTGCAAATATCATTGCAGGAAGGACATTGTCAAACGAAATTACATGGATAACAGATCCTAATAAAAGAGGGCTTCAAGCTTCATACTCCTTCTGGCAAAGAGTGCCATTGTAGATCTTCACGTCAAACTTCGACGTACCGACGTGGAAGTCAAAGGCCATGATGAAGCCCTGATGGATGTCGTGGTCTTCAGCAAATTGCGACCAGCCTCCTCTGAAGTACTGTTCGCCGTTGCCATCATACCACACTTCCACCTCATAGGGGATGCCGCCGCCAGACTGTTCACGAAGAACCGCCTCTCGGAGTTCGCGGCCATCCATAAACTTCGTGAAATCTAGCGGCAAGCGCTGAATCTCACGGCACTGCGCCATGGCAATGCAAAGGAAAGAAAAGATACGGGGAGGTGCAGAAGGAGCAGCTGGAGCAGCAGATGGAGGAGCGGTTGGACCTGGAGTGACGTTAGTCACCTTGGGCTTGTTCTTGCTACCAGGTGGGCGGCCGGGACGGCGCTTCACCGGAGCATCTGAAGAAGTTCCCGCGGCGCTAGTAACCTTGGGTTTATTCTTGCTACCACGAGGGCGACCCCTACCTCGTGGGGCCATCGGGGATCCAAGGTTCAGACGAGAACTTCCAGCGTCAGCCATGAGCACGACAGAAAAATTTCGCAAGAACCCTAGATGGAGGAAGAAGAGGATGCGGCGGAGGAGAAGTTTAATTAGGGTTTTCTACCTTAATCAGCGGGCGCTTTTATTTATAAGCACATACTATTGGGCTTTCGGGCTGCATTAAAGTCCGTGAAACACAATTTACAAAGGGAGTTAAATTCTGCGCACAGCAGACGATAATATCAATGAAGAAAAGGAAAAAAAAAAGAAGGAGGATTATGCGATATGGAAACCGCGACTTAGACTCGGGGGCTCGTCAACAGTAAGATATCCACAGAAGAAAGAAGGAGCTAAACTTTGAGCCTATGCTTGACTACAAGTTGCCAAACATAGACTCGGGGGCTACTCCCATCGGGAGCGCTGAGCGCGCACCCGATAGAGATGAGATGGTGAATATTTTAGATGAAGAAGGATAAAACTTCGACTACGTAGTCGACAAATTGAAGAGAGATTACTCCCATCGGGAGCAAGTTTTATGGTTGTAGAAACCCGAATATTTTCAGTCAAACTTTGACTGCGACATAAGATTCTTGAGTTGTGTTATCGCAACAAAACTCGAATGCCGTGACTTGTCGCGAAGGTAAGACCTCGGGATCCGTCATGTGTGGCCTGGTATACGCACATGGATGCGCTCTGCTGGAATGTATCCGTGTCTACGACGCGAAGAAAATCCTGGTGGACGCACTGGGTACCCCGAGAACCACTGGGATTCATTTTTTGTAAGTCCTAAACGAGGCAAAAGAATGGGTTTGACCGGTATCCCGAATTCAAATCCAAGGGGATTGAATTTGAAGTAGGTGACAAGTATCTGTTCCGGCAGTTAACTGACCTCTTGATCCGTCAGAGTTGTCAGGCTTGTTCATCGAGACCCCTTGCGAACAAATTATCATTAATATAAGTCGAAAGACCAAGTCGAAGATTTGAAGATGAAGTCGAAGAATTGATCAAGTCGAAGATTAGAGATTCAACCCAAATCTGCAATTCTGGTAGAATCTCAGGGGCTACTGACAAGGGTATAGTTAATAGAGCCCGTTAGTTAAGTACCCCTGAGGCCCGTTAAGCTAGGCCCAATTGTAATGATAGTCGAATACGAGTTAATACCGTATGTCGATATTTGTAATCTGTATCGAACCCTACCCGATCCTCCAGACTTGGCCACCTATATATAGGGGCCAGGAGGGGACGGTGAGGGCAGATTGAAAGCAAGCCAGGTTGAACACCCAAGTTTACTTTCGATATACACCTATTTCGACTAACTTTACCTTCGAGTTCATCCGACGCCCTATCTCCCCGATCCTAAGTCCTTCATCTAGGACATTTGTCGAGTTAACCCTCGCCAACGACGCATCTCACAATAAAAAGCTATACCAATGGTAAATAAAAGAGATGCCAAGGTGTTCATTGTCTGTTTGTCCTGTCATTTTGATATGGGCTTGTTCTGTGTCATCGGGCAGGAGGTACCCCGTTGGCGGTTCTCGATGATACGTGTATACTTACAATGACAAGAGCTTGCTTGGGACCTAAAGTCAAGTAGCATGAGGTTTGGGTATTCGTACTTCATGGGACACGAGGTTTTCAACTTATGATTTGTTAAGCATATGCTCATAATTGTACTCGCATTTACTTTAACCATTCAAGATGCCTATGATGGGGGCAATGAGAGCTCAAAGCTAGTAAGTAACATAATTTTTGAAGGTTTATAAAACTTGCAATCCCTGCTTCCCTCTGCGAAGGGCCCTTTCTTTTACTTTTATGTTGAGTCTCCACCTTCTATCTTTATGCACTGTCTAAGAGAGCATAGTTGCCATTCTGAGTTTTGCTTGTTCATGATTATGGTTTTGCTTGTTCTTAAATTATTTGTATCTAGTCGCCCTCTTAAACTTGAAGGTGTCCTATGCATTTATGTTTTGCTATTCCATAAAGGAACAAGCTGAAAACTATTTTGCTATGTTTTTCTATATGGTTGAAACACACACTTGACTTTCAATGCTTCATTACTCATGATCTTTTGTTTGTGTTACTCTTCATGATATAACATGGTTGCTAAGTTTTATTGTCAAGATTATGTCTTTCAAGCCCATGTTTAGAGTACTTTATCTCAGCACTCAATGCTTTACATCGTTTGATCAAGATTGTGATGGTGCATGTCACCTCAAAAATTATTCTTTTGTTATCACTTACCTACTCGGGGACGAGCAGGAGTTAAGCTTGGGGATGCTTGATACGTCTCAAATGTATCTATAATTTTTGATGCTCCATGATTGTTTATACACCATTTGCTTTGTGTTTTGTTACACTTCATGGCGTTTTTATGCATTTTCCGGAACTAACCTATTAACAAGATGCCATAGTGCCAGTTCCCTGTTTTCTGCTGTTTTTGTGTTTCAAAAAAGTTACACAGGAAATATTCTCAGAATTGGACAAAACAAAAGCCGAACCTCCTATTTTTACCAAAGCTTCACGAAGACCGAAGATGAGACGGAGGGGGGCCAGGGGCCAGCCACACCATGGGGTGGCGCGGCCCAGCCCCTGGCCACGCCACCACATGGTGAGGCCACCTGGCCCACCTCCTGACGTTGCCCTTTTGTCTATATATTCCCCTCGACGGAAAAAACCTAAAGGATGGATCGCTTTTCTTCGAAACATACTGCAAGGCGCCGCCATCGTCGAAGCAAGATCAGGAGGATCCAGGAGCTCTTCCCGGCACCCTGCCGGAGAGGGGAATCCCTGCCAGAGGCCTTCTCCACCATCATGGTCACCTCTGAAGTGATGTGTGAGTAGTCTACCTTGGACTACAGGTCCATAGCAGTAGCTAGATGGTTGTCTCCTCCACCATGCGTTTCATGTTTAGATCTTGTGAGCTGCCCTACATGATCAAGATCATCTTTGTGTAATTCTATATGTTGATGAGTATTGGTACTATGTCAAGTTGGTGTGCTGAATTATATATATTTATGTTATCTCTATGTTTTTTATGATCTTGCATGCTCTCCATTGCTAGTAGATATCTTGGCCGAGTAGATGCTAGTGACTCCAAGAGGGAGTATTTATGCTCGATAGTTTCATGCCTCTAGTAATCTGGGGGAGTGACAGAAACCTCTAAGGTTGTAGATGTGCTATTGCCGCTAGGGAGAAAACAACATTCTTGTGTCCAAGGATATTTGCTTTGTTTACTTTACGCACTTTGCTTAATGCAGTTATCCCTTGTTCGCAACTTAATACCCGATGGTTGCTCGGACGACATCCGGAGGGTGGATTATTAGTCATAGATGCAGTTGAATTATGGTCTATGTATTTTATCGTAATGCCCAGAGTGAATCTCATAGTGATCCTCATGACATATGTACGTTATCTTTATTCCATCAATTTCCCAACTATAATTTGTTTACCCAGCATGTTGTTATTTATCTTATGGAGAGACACCACTAGTGAACTATGGACCCCCGGTCCAATTTTCTTTACATTGCTATACCATTTACTTTTACTTGCACTGTTACTTTTACTTGCATAGTATTACCCTTTTACCACTCGATACGCTCAATCCTTTGTTTACAGCAAACCGGTGAGATTGACAACCTCATCGTAAGTTGGGGCAAAGTTCTTGGTTGTGTTGTGTGGAGGTTTGCTACTCGGTGATGGCGCCAGAAAAGAGCTGTGGCGTTTAGTTGGCGTGGGAGCAGTAAGTCCTTGTGCGTGGTGATGACCATCCCGTTGGGAACCCCAAGAGGAAGGTATGATGAGTGTAGCGGCTAGTTTTCCCTCAGTTTAGAAACCAAGGTTTATCGATCAGGAGAGGAGAGACGGTGACGACTGAAGGTGTTTATGGAACCTGCACACACACAAACAAATACTTTGTCCCCAACTTACGATGAGGTTGTCAATCTCACCGGTTTGCTTGAAACAAAGGTTATGAGTGTATCGAGTGGAAAACAGTAATAATATGCGAGTAAAGTAAACAGTGTAGGAAAAGTAAACAGGTGATTGCAATATGATTAAAATAGGACCGGGGTCCACAGTTCACTAGTGGTGTCTCTCCATAGATAAAATAACATGCTGGGTAAACAAATTACAGTTGGGCAATTGATAGAATAAAGATAACGTGATATGTCAAGAAGATCACTATGAGATTTACTCTGGGCATTACAACAAAATACATAGACCGCCATCCAACTGCATCTATGACTAATAATCCACTCCCTGGGATATCAATCCGAACACCCTAGAAGTATTAAGTTGCGAACAACAGATAATTGCATTAAGCAAAGTGTGTAATGTAAACAAAGCATATGCCCTTGAGCATATGAATGTTGTTTTCTCCCTAGTAGCAACAGCACATCTACCACCTTAGAGGTTTCTGTCACTCCCCCAGGTGAAATAGAGACATGAACCCACTATCGAGCATAAATACCCCCTCTTGGAGTCACTAGCAACTACTCGGCCAAGATACCTACTAACAACGGAGAGCATGCAAGATCATAAACAACATAGAGATAACAAAAGATATAATTCAGTACAGCAACTTAATCATAAACACCAATATTCATCGGATCCCAACAAACCAACATCATAGAATTACATAACGGTGATCTCAATCATGTATGGCAGCTCATGAGATCTAAACATGAAGCACATGGTGGAGAAGACAACCATCTAGCTACTGCTATGGACCCATAGTCCAAGGTAGACTACTCACTCATCGCTCCGAAGGCAAGCATGGCGATGAAGAAGACCTCCGGTGGTGATTCCCCTCTCTGGCAGGGTGCCGGGAAGAGCTTCTGGACCCTCCCGATCTTCGGGTCGACGGTGGCGGCGGATCGCGATGTGTTCTGGAAATCTGATCGGGGACTTAGGTTTTTCTCGTCGGGGGGTCTTTATAGGCGAAGGGGCGATGTCAGAGGAGGGGCCAGGCGCCCTCACGTGGGCCCGGCGCGGCCAGGGGGCTGGCCGCGCCACCCACACGTGTGGGGCCCTGGTGGCCCCCCTCCGACACTTCTTCGGATCCCTAGAAGCTTCCGGGTAAAATAAGACTTCGGGAACTTGTTTCGTCCAATTCCGAGAATATTTCCTGTGTATCACTTCTGAAACACAAAAACAGCAGAAAACAGGAAACTGGCACTGTGGCACTTCGTTAATAGGTTAGTTCCGGAAAATGCATAAAAGTGCCACTAAGTGTAATGAAACAATAGGCAAATGGTGTAAAAACAAGCATGGAGCATCAAAAATTATAGATACGTTTGAGACGTATCAAGCATCCCCAAGCTTAACTCCTGCTCGTCCTCGAGTAGGTAAGTGATAACAAAAGAATAATTTTTGAGGTGACATGCACCTACACAATCTTGATCATATATGTAAGCATTGGTGAGCTGGGATCAATAGAACTTAAAACATGGGCATGAAAGATATAATCATGACAATAAGAAACTTAGCAACCATGTTGCAAACATCCAAATGAACACAAACAAAAGATCATGGTAATGAAACAATGAAAGTCAAACGTGTGTTCACATCATAAGGAAAAACATACAATAGGTTTTCAGCTTGTCCTTCAAAGAGAGCAAAACATAAATGCATAGGACACCTTCAAGTTTAAGAGGGCGACTAGATACAAATAACTTAAGAACAAGTGAAACCAATCATCATGAATCAATCAATGAACTTTGGGACAATGCATATCACACTAAGAATGACAACTATGCTCTCTTAATGGTGCATAAAGAAAGAAGGTGGTGACTCAACATAAAAGTAAAAGAAAGGCCCTTCGCAGAGGGAAGCAGTGATTTAAACATGTGCTAGAGCTTTTCATTTGTAAAACAGAGAGATAAAATTGATTTTGAGAGGTGGTTGTCTTTGTCAACGACTGGCAATGGGGTTCTTACTATCTTCCATACAAAAATGAAGCAAGTTTTTGAGAGAGAGATTGGCACTTTTGTGCTCTTTTTATAAAACTTGGCACTCCTCCCCACCTTTTCCTTTCACATACCATGGCTAACCGATTCCATCGGGTGCCCACCAACATTCACATTCTTTGGAGGAGTGCCTTTTTTCTCTTTTTTTCTTTTTTTTCTTTTTGGAATAAGCAATATGGAAGATAGCAAATCCGACCACTACGTCCCCATGAGCTGAAAACAGTGTCACAAAACAAGAAGTATTTTGAAGGTTTTGAAAGGTAGCACATGGAAATTTTACTTTGGAATGGCTTACAAATACCATGTATAGGAATTTATAGTGGACACTTTGAAAAACTTTGGCTTTTAGGAGTTGGATGCACGAGTAGAGCTCATACTCAGTACAAGGCGAGGGCTAGCAAAAGACTGGGAGCGACCAACTAAGTGAGCAATAATGGCCATAATCATGCAAAGCGACAAAGCGACATTAAAAGAAGCCTAAGATGGCATCAAAAGTCAAAAACTAAATGATCATGAAGGCTATTGGCGACTTTGTAAGAGTCTAACATGTGTGAGCATGCGCCAAGTCAACCTAAATAAAGCATCAAGGAGAAAACCAAAATAATGCTTCCATGCAATAAAAACAACGCATGATTTTTTCAAAGGCTCATTAAGCAATCTCAGTTATTTGAGACAAGTCATGCTACAGCAAAACTACTAAGCATACTATCAAAAAGACATCAAGCATGACATGAAAAAGCCTAAGCCGCAGTCTACACAAGCTTCTTCTTGTACCACTATTTTGCACAAAGCTTTTTCTCTTTTCCAACACCATTTGAAATTTTTATAAACACCTCTTTTGATGAAAACCAATGAAGATCAGAGGCAAAAATATACCTTGATGAAAAGATATGACAAGATCTGAATGCAAATCAAGGCGAAAACGAAAACCAAAAGCAGTAGCAGAAAAAGAGGAACGCTCGATTTTTAATAAGAGTGAAAACTAGAGCGTTCTTTGCAAATGAAAACAAGCAACTTCTCCAAAAGAAAATTTGTTGGGGTCCAACCATTTATTGCAGCAAACAAACAAACTAAACAAACTAAGAAAACTAAAACAACTGACGCTCCAAGAAAAACACATAGTGCATGAAGCAATAAAAATATAGTGTTTTGAAAGGTGACCTGATTTTTGCCGATGAAGAAGGGGTGCCTCGGGGGCATCCCCAAGCTTTGATGCTTGTACTTCTTGGATATTTCTTGGGGTGATGCATGGGCATCCCCAAGCTTGAGCTTTTGTCCATTCTTCAACTCATCTCATCATTCTCCAATCCCTACACTTGAAAACTTCCTTCATACAAAACTAAACACAATTCTATTAGCAACATTAGTGCAAGCATAAAATATATTCAACCTCTTTTAGCTTCAGGTTTCAACTCAAAACCACCACATATATAGCAAATACTACTGTAGCAACCTCCCCAAAAGTTCCATGATCAAAAGAACTCAAAAGAAAGCGATAAAGTGGCAAACACAAATATTGGCAGAAATCTGTCAAAACTGAACAGCTGACAAAGGTCGAATTTTTGAGGGATTTTCTGTTGCTCAAATCAAAAAGTGTTCAGCTAAGAAAAGTTTGGATATAACCTGGGTCATATGCACAAGAAATCGCAGGTCCAAAAGATAAACAGAGAATTTATACGAATTTTTACGGTGCAGCACCGAAAACAGTTTCAGGACAGCAACATCCCCAAATCTTTACCTTACTCAAATTAGAGGCTTCTCTTGGGACAAAAACGAAATAAACAAGATAAGGAGCGGTCATTACAGTAGTAATGACTTCCAAGACTCAAATAAAAGAAAAAGTACTGAAAAGAAAACATTGGGTTATCTCCCAAGAGTGCTTTTCTTTAACGCCTTTGAGCTAGGCTCAGTAATTTGAGAAGATGCTCACATAAGAAATATGAATGGAAACCAAAAGGAGCATCAAGGAGCAAATATAAAACACATTTAAGTCTAACCCACTTTCTATGCATAGGAATCTTGTAAGAAAATAAATCAAAGAAGCACATAGTAACAAGTATGGGTAGATAAAACAAGAGCAACTTCGGAGCTTTCAATATAAAGAGAGGTGTTTTAGTAACATGGGAATTCCAACAACCATATTTTCCTCTCTCATAATAATTTTGAGTAGCATCATGAACAAACTCAACAATATAAATATCACACTCACCCTCTTTTGTTAAGCATGGAGGGTGATCAAATAAGGTATTAGTTAGAGAGTTACTCTTATTGGGAGGTAGACATGGGTAACTCCATTCTTCCTCCACTTGGTCATCACTCTCCTCCTCTTTTTCATCCAATGAGCTTCCAGTTTCAGCAATTTCTTCTTCCATAGGCTCCTTCATGACATTAGTCTCTTCCGTTGGAGAGCATCTATTAAGATATTTAAGAATATAGCCATTCCCTTCCTTGTAATTATCAAAGCAAAATGTGAGTATATCATAAACCTCATATTTATAAGGTGCATCATCAGTATTTTCAAGCAAATAAGCAAGTTCGAATGCACCCTTCCAAGCAATAAATTCTTCAATTTGTTCCACATCATAAAAGTCGTAATTTCCATTAATATAAGAAGATATGGTAACATCATCATTATACTCACATTGAAAAGGGAGGTGTTTATACCTCCTATAGCAACAAGATTCATCAAAGCAATAAGTAACATTATAAGTAGAGCACACATTTCTAGCAATGATATATAATCTATTGATTTGTTCCCATAAGTGTTTCCCTTTTTGTGACAAGCGGTGTTCCTCATAATAATTTTGCTGCTCTTCCGTGAACCCACCTTGCCAAAAAAATTTAGTTTCAAAGAAACCAACCATTGATAGAAAGCATGATAAAGCAAGACAAGTAAAAATAACAACTACCAAGGATTCTAATTTTTTTGGGTTTTTGATATAAAACGATGCAGGTAAAATAAATAAAGTAAAGCAAAACAAATAACAAAGTAAAGAATGTGTGTGCGAAGAACTCCCCTCGCAGAAGTCTTCTCTTCCTCCCCGGCAACGGCGCCAGAAAAGAAGCTGCTACTCGGTGATGGCGCCAGAAAAGAGCTGTGGCGTTTAGTTGGCGTGGGAGCAGTAAGTCCTTGTGCGTGGTGATGACCAGCCCGTTGGGAACCCCAAGAGGAAGGTATGATGAGTGTAGCGGCTAGTTTTTCCTCAGTTTAGAAACCAAGGTTTATCGATCAGGAGAGGAGAGACGGTGACGACTGAAGGTGTTTGTGGAACCTGCACACACACAAACAAATACTTTGTCCCCAACTTACGATGAGGTTGTCAATCTCACCGGTTTGCTTGAAACAAAGGTTATGAGTGTATCAAGTGGAAAACAGTAATAATATGCGAGTAAAGTAAACAGTGCGGGAAAAGTAAACAGGTGATTGCAATATGATTAAAATAGGACCGGGGTCCACAGTTCACTAGTGGTGTCTCTCCATAGATAAAATAACATGCTGGGTAAACAAATTACAGTTGGGCAATTGATAGAATAAAGATAACGTGATATGTCAAGAAGATCACTATGAGATTTACTCTGGGCATTACAACAAAATACATAGACCGCCATCCAACTGCATCTATGACTAATAATCCACTCCCTGGGATATCAATCCGAACACCCTAGAAGTATTAAGTTGCGAACAACAGATAATTGCATTAAGCAAAGTGTGTAATGTAAACAAAGCATATGCCCTTGAGCATATGAATGTTGTTTTCTCCCTAGTAGCAACAGCACATCTACCACCTTAGAGGTTTCTGTCACTCCCCTAGGTGAAATAGAGACATGAACCCACTATCGAGCATAAATACCCCCTCTTGGAGTCACTAGCAACTACTCGGCCAAGATAACTACTAACAACGGAGAGCATGCAAGATCATAAACAACATAGAGATAACAAAAGATATAATTCAGTACAACAACTTAATCATAAACACCAATATTCATCGGATCCCAACAAACCAACATCATAGAATTACATAACGGTGATCTCAATCATGTATGGCAGCTCATGAGATCTAAACATGAAGCACATGGTGGAGAAGACAACCATCTAGCTACTGCTATGGACCCATAGTCCAAGGTAGACTACTCACTCATCGCTCCGGAGGCAAGCATGGCGATGAAGAAGACCTCCGGTGGCGATTCCCCTCTCCGGCAGGGTGCCGGGAAGAGCTTCTGGACCCTCCCGATCTTCGGGTCGACGGTGGCGGCGGATCGCGATGTGTTCTGGAAATCTGATCGGGGACTTAGGTTTTTCTCGTCGGGGGGTCTTTATAGGCGAAGGGGCGATGTCAGAGGAGGGGCCAGGCACCCTCACGTGGGCCCGGCGCGGCCAGGGGGCTGGCTGCGCCACCCACGCGTGTGGGGCCCTGGTGGCCCCCCTCCGACACTTCTTCGGATCCCTGGAAGCTTCCGGGTAAAATAAGACTTCGGGAACTTGTTTCGTCCAATTCTGAGAATATTTCCTGTGTATCACTTCTGAAACACAAAAACAGCAGAAAACAGGAAACTGGCACTGTGGCACTTCGTTAATAGGTTAGTTCCGGAAAATGCATAAAAGTGCCACTAAATGTAACGAAACAATAGGCAAATGGTGTAAAAACAAGCATGGAGCATCAAAAATTATAGATACGTTTGAGACGTATCAAGGTTCCACATTGCTGCTGGTGCAAAGGAAAGCCCTGGATGAGGCGCCTTATAAATTATCCGGAGCTGTCGCGAAGCTAGCAAGCATCAACCTTCTGAAGTTTGGCTTTCTCCTACTGGTTCGATAAACCTTGGTTTCACAACTGAGGGAAGACTTGCTACTGTGCTCATCATACCTTCCTCTTGGGGTTCCTAACGGGGTGTTACTTACACGCCATCACTTATTTAGTTCACATATTGGAGGCTAGGTTTGTTAACCTTAATCATTTTATGCAACAAATGTTTCTTAAGCTTCATGATATAGAAGACTCCGAAAAGAAAGATTTTATTTTGGAGACTTTGCGTAGAGAATTTAGAGATGTTGCTATAGAAGCTAGAAAAGTTTTTTAGCGTTTTAATATGCTTGGCTCATGTGTAAATGTTGTTGGTACAAACAAGGAAGAAATCAATGTACCAATATCATGCAAACTTGTAGGATTGCATGAAGCTTTGGAAAAGAATTTCGATTGGATTGTTCCTGAAAACCCTTTTGATGAAAGTAGTGAACCCAAGAGTATTCATTAGGGATATTCAAAAACTCATTTGGATATAATACAATTCATTGTTGAAAAGACTTCTGCAATTGATCTTAATGCTTCATTTGAAAATACTTGATTTCCACTTTCTGCGCCTAGCTCAAAGGCATTAAAGAAAAGCACTCTTGGGAGATAACCCAATATTTTCTTTTTAGTATTTTTTACTTTTGTTGAGTCTTGGAAGTTATTACTACTGTAATGACCTCTCCTTATCATTTTTATTTCATTTTTGTGCCAAGAAGAACCTCTAATTGGAGGAAGGTAAGATTTGGAGAAGTTACTGTCTTGAAACAGATTTCTGCGATGCACCATAAAAATTCGTGAAAATTATTAGAATATCTTTTTGATCTTTGATTTCTTGTGCAGATGCCCTAGGTTATTTCCTAACTTTTATTAGTTTTGCACTTTTCGATTTGAGCAACAGAAGGTCCTCGGAAAAATCGATCTTTGTCAGCTGTTCTGTTTTGACAGATTTCTGCCACTATTTGTGTTTGTCTCTCGATTGCTTACTTTTTGAGTTCTTTTGATCACGGAACTTTTGAGGAATTGCTACAGTGTCTTATGATTTAATGGATGGTATACTTGAGTTTGAAATTGAACCAAAAGGGTAGATTTACTATCATTCTTACACTAATGTTGCTAATAGAATTGTGTGAAGTTTTGTATGAAGGAAGTTTTCAAGTGTAGGAAAAGGAGAGTGATGAGATGAGATGAAGTATGGACAAAGGCTCAAGCTTGGGGATGCCCATGTCACCCCAAGAAATATCCAATAGGTACAAGCGTCAAAGCTTGGGGATGCCCCGAGGCACCCCTTCTTCATCGGCAAAAATAAGGTCACCTTTTAAGACACTATATTTTTATTGCTTTGTATACTATGCGTTTTTCTTGGAGCGTTTTTACTTTCGCTTTCAGTTTTCTTTTGTTTTGTTTGCTGCAATAAATAGTTGGATCCCAACAAATTTCTTTTGGAGAAGACACACTCCATTTTTCATTGCCAAGAACACTCTAGTTTTCACTCTTATCGTTCAACGAGTGTTCTCTTTTTTCTAGTACTGCGTTTAGCTTTCATTTTTCGACTTGATTTTTGTTCAGATCTTGTTATATCTTTATATCAAGGTGTATTTAGACCACTGGTCTATGTTGGTTTTTATCTCAAAGAGTGGTTATAAAAAGGTTGAATGGTGTTGGAAAAGAGAAAAACTTTTCATGCCTATAGTGGTACAAATGGGAGCTTGTTTAGACTGTGGCTTAGACTTTTGCATGTGATGCTTGATGTTATTTTGATAGTATGCTTAGTAGTTTTTTCGGTAGCATGACTTGTCTCAAATGACTGAGATTGCTTAATGTGCCTTTGAAAGAATCATGCGTTGTTTTTATTATATGGGAGCATATTATTGTGGTTTTCTCCTTTGATGCTTTATTTGGGTTGACTTGGCGCATGATTACAACATGTTTGACTTTAACAAGTCATCATAAGCCTCTATGATCATTTGGTTTTTGACTTGTGATACCACTTTATGCTTCGGTTAATGATGTTTTGTCGCTATGCATGATTATGGCCGTTATTGCTCTCTTAGTTGATCGCTCCCAGTCTTTTGCTAGCCTTCATTTTATACTGAGAGGGAATACTTCTCATGCATCCAACTCCCAAAAACCAAGTTTACTCCAAAGAGTCCACTATAAATTCCCATGCATGGTATCTGCAAGCCATTCCAAGTAATTTTTCTTGTGCTACCTTTCAAAAGACCTTCAAAATACTTCTAATTTTGTGACACTGTTTTCAGCTCATGGGGACGTAGTGGTCAGATTTGCTATCTTCCATATTGTTCTATTCTAAAAAGAAAAAAAGGCACTCCTCCATGGTATGTGAAAGTTGGTGCGCACCCGATGGAATCGGTTAGCCATGGTTTGTGAAAGAAAAAGTGGGGAGGAGTGCCAAACTTTATAAAAGAGCACAAAAGTGCCAATCTCTCTCTCAAAAAATTACATAGTATGGAAGATAGTAAGAACCCCATTGCCAGTCGTTGACAAGAACAACCACCTCTCAAAACAAATTTTTTATCTCTCTGTTTTACAAATGAAAAGCTCTAGCACATGTTTAATCACTACTTCCCTCTATGAAGGGCATTTCTTTTACTTTTATGTTGAGTCTCCACCTTCTACCTTTATGCACCGTCTAAGAGAGCATAGTTGTCATTCTGAGTTTAATGTGCATAGTCCCAAAATTTATTATTGA
This sequence comes from Dactylis glomerata, assembly GCA_007115705.1. NCBI lineage: Eukaryota > Viridiplantae > Streptophyta > Magnoliopsida > Poales > Poaceae > Dactylis > Dactylis glomerata. The sequence continues at coordinate 139,371 of QXEO01001975.1, read as the reverse complement.
TTGATTCATGATTATGGTTTTGCCTGTTCTTAAATTATTTGTATCTAGTCGCCCTCTTAAATTTGAAGGTGTCCTATGCATTTATGTTTTGCTATTCCATGAAGGGCAAGCTAAATACCACTTTGCTATGTTTTCCTATATGGTTGAAACACACACTTGACTTTCAATGCATTATTACTCATGATCTTTTGTTTGTGTTACTTTTCATATTATAACATGGTTGCTAAGTTTTATTGTCAAGATTATATCTTTTATGCCCATGTTTAGAGTACTTTGATCTCAGCACTCAATGCTTTACATCATTTGATCAAAATTGTGTTGGTGCATGTCACCTCAAAAATTATTGTTTTTTTATTGATACGTCTCAAACGTATCTATAATTTTTGATGCTCCATGCTTGTTTTAACACCATTTGATTAGTGTTTTGTTACACTTCGTGGCGTTTTTATGCATTTTCCGAAACTAACCTATTAACAAGATGCCACAGTGCTAGTTCCCTGTTTTCTATTGTTTTTGTGTTTCAGAAAAGTTACACAGGAAATATTCTCGGAATTGGACGAAACAAAAGCCGAACATCCAGATATTAAATGAATCTTCCAGAAGACCGAAGAGAAGACGGAGCCGAGCCAGAGGCTGGCCTCACCATAGGGCGGCGCGGCCAGCCCCTAGCCCGCGCCCCTATGGATGAGACCACCCTGGTCCACCTCTGACGCTGCCCCTATGCCTATAAAGAACCCCCGATGGGAAGAACCTAAAGACTCGATCAATTTTTCTAGAAACACATCGCGATCCGCCGCTGTCGTCAACCCAAGATCGGGAGGGTCCAGAAGCTCTTCCCGGCACCCTGCCGGAGAGGGGAATCACCACCGAAGGTCTTCTTCAATGCCATGCTTGCCTCCGGCGCGATGAGTGAGTAGTCTACCTTGGACTATGGGTCCATAGCAGTAGCTAGATGGTTGTCTTCTCCACCTTGTGCTTCATGTTTAGATCTCGTGAGCTTTCTTACATGATCCAGATCACCATTATGTAATTCTACATGTTGTGTTTGTTGGGATCCGATGAATATTGGTGTTATGATTGAGTTGATGTGCTGAATATTATCTTATGTTATCTCTATGTTGTTTATGATCTTGCATGCTCTCCATTGTTAGTAGCTATCTTGGCCAAGTAGATACTAGTGACTCCAAGAGGGGGTATTTATGCTCGATAGTTGGGTTTATGCCTCTATTTAATCTGGGAGAGTGACAAAAACCTCTAAGGTTGTAGATGTGTTGTTGCCACTAGGGAGAAAACAACATTCTTATGTCCAAGGACATATGCTTTGTTTACATTACACACTTTGCTCAATGCAGTTATTTGTTGTTCGCAACTTAATACTCATGGGGTGTTCGGACGATATCCCCGTGAGTGGATTATTAGTCATAGATGCAGTTGGATGGCAGTCTATGTATCTTATTGTATTGCCCAGAGTACATCTCATAGTGATCCTCTTGACATATGCACGTTATCTTTATTCTATCAATTGCCCAACTATAATTTGTTTACCCGGCATATTTTTTTTATGGAGAGACACCACTGATGGCGCAGTGATGATGATGCCAGAAAATTTGATTGCATTTGTTGATGAAGTAAATGACCGGCCAGTTGGAAACCCCAAGAGAAGGTTTGATGAATATAGCAGCAAGTTTTCCCTCAGTTATGAAACCAAGGTTATCAATCCAGTAGGAAAAAGACAATACTCCAGAAGGTGATGCTTGCTAGCCTAGTGACACTCCAACAAGGACGCCATTAACGATTTCTTGTTAGCGCGTCTTCAACTAGTAGCAACATGGAACCTGCACACAACACAACCAAATACTTTGTTTCCAACTTACGATGAGGTTGTCAATCTCACCGGTTTGCTTGAAACAAAGGGTATGAGCGTATCGAGTGGAAAACAATAATAGTATGTGAGTAAAGTAAACAGTGCGAGTAAAGTAAACAGGTGATAGCAATATAATGGAAATAGGACCGGGGTCCACAGTTCACTAGTGGTGTCTCTCCATAAGATAAAATAACACATACTGGGTAAACAAATTACAGTTAGGCAATTGATAGAATAAAGACAACGTGCATATGTCGAGAGGATCACTATGAGATTTACTCTGGGCATTACAACAAAATACATAGACCACCATCCAACTGCATCTATGACTAATAATCCACTTGTGGCGAATCAATCCGAGAACTCCACAAGTATTAAGTTGCGAACAACAGATAACTGCATTAAGCAAAGTGTGTAATATAAACAAAGCATATTCCCTTGAGCATATGAATGTTGTTTTCTCCCTACTGGCAATAGCACATCTACAACCTTAGAGGTTTCTGTCACTCTCCCAGATTAAATAGAGGCATGAACCCAACTATCGAGCATAAATACTCCCTCTTGGAGTCACTAGTATCTACTCGGCCAAGATAGCTACTAACAACGGAGAGCATGCAACATCATAAACAACATAGAGATAACATAAGATAATATTCAGCACATCAACTCAATCATAACACCAATATTCATCGGATCCCAACAAACACAACATGTAGAATTACATAACGGTGATCTCGATCATGTAAAGCAGCTCAAGAGATCTAAACATGAAGCACATGGTGGAGAAGACAACCAACTAGCTACTGCTATGGACCCATAGCCCAAGGTAGACTACTCACTCATCACGCTAGAGGCAAGCATGGCGATGAAGAAGACCTCCGGTGGTGATTCCCCTCTCTGGCAGGGTGACGGGAAGAGCTTCTGGACCCTCCTGATCTTGGGTCGACAACGACGGTGGATCGCGATGTGTTTCTGGAAAAGTGATCGGGTCTTTAGGTTTTTCCCGTTGGGGGGTCTTTATAGGTGAAGGGGCATCGTCAGAAGTGGACCGAGGCGGCCACACACATAGGGGGCATGGGCCACCCCTGGGCTACGCCACCCTGTTGTGTGGGCCCCTCGTGGCCCCACTCTGTCTCCTCTGCGGTTCTCTGGAAGCTTCGGTGAATTTCTGGATGTTTGGCTTTTATTTTGTCCAATTCCGAGAATATTTCCTGTGTAACTTTTCTGAAACACAAAAATAGCAGAAAACAGGGAATTGGCACTGTGGCATCTCGTTAATAGGTTAGTTCCGGAAAATGCATAAAAATGCCACGAAGTGTAACAAAACACTAAGCAAATGGTGTAAAAACAAGCATGGGGTATCAAAAATTATAGATACATTAGAGACATATCAGCATCCCCAAGCTTAACTCCTGCTCGTCCTCGAGTAGGTAAGTAATAACAAAAGAAATAATTTTTGAGGTGACATGCACCCACACAATCTTGATCATCTATGTAAGCGTTGTGCGCTGGGATCAAAAAAACTTAAAACATGGGCATGAAAGATATAATCTTGATAGAAGAAACTTAGCAACCATGTTATAACATGAAAAAGAACACAAATGAAAGATCATGAAAATAAAATAATAAAAGTCAAACGTGTGTTCAAATCATAAGGAAAACATACAGATGGTTTTTAGCTTGTCCTTCATAAGAGAGCAAAACATAAATGCATAGGAAACCTTCAAGTTTAAGAGGGCAACTAGATACAAGTAATTTAAGAACAAGTGAAACCAACCTCATGAATCAATCAATGAAAACTTTGGGACAGTGCACATTATACTCAGAATGACAACTATTCTCTCTTAGACGGTGCATAAAGGTAGAAGGTGGCGACTCAACATAAAAAGTAAAAGAAAGGCCCATCGCGGAGGGAAGCAGTGATTGCAAGTTTTATAAACCTTCAAAAATTATGGTACTTACTAGCTTAGAGCTCTCATTGCCCCCATCATAAGCATCTTGAATGGTTAAAATTAATACGAATACACTTATGATGCATATGCTTGACAAATCATAAGTTGAAAACCTCGTGTCCCGTAAAGTACGAATACCCAAACCTCATGCTACTTTACTTAGAGTCCCAAGCAAGCTCTTGTCATTGTAAGTGTACACGTATTATCAAGAACCGCCAATGGGGTACCTCCATGCCCGATGACATGGAACAAGCCCACATCAAAATGACAGGACAAACAGACAATGAACACCTCGGCATCTCTTTTATTTACCATTAGTATAGCTTTTTATTGTGAGATGTGTTGTCGAATGTTCACTATGGGCATGCTGTAAATTTCCACCATGAATTATGCATGGCTTAGATTAGTGGCCCAGGCATTTCTCTCACACATATACAAACTCCATGATCCCACAAGATTCCCAACTTATTTCACATCGCGAGTATCCATAAACAAAAGATCACGATATCAACTCAAATGAAATATAGTGCAATGTTGAAAGCTTGCCCCATGATGGCATGGTTGGGCTAATTTCTAACTTACAACTTGCAAGCATAACAACTCAACATAAGAGAGCCACAATGTCAAAATTTTAAAACGAGAAAAGTAAAGTGTGCCATCAGGTTCGTGAGAGCTTTACTGACCAATTTTCGCATAACACCAAAAGAGTTTAATTTGAAGGATAAATAAAAGCAAGTCAAATGTACTTTGGAATAGCAAATTGCTGATAGGCATGTATGGTGGACATATTGGAACAACTTGGTTTTTAGGAGTTGGATGCATGAGTAGAGCTCATACTCAGTACAAAATGAGGGCTAGCAAAAGACTGGGAGCGACCAACTAAGAGAGCAATAACGGCCATAATCATGCATAGCGACAAAGCCACATTAAAGGAAGCATAAGATGGCATCAAAAGTCAAAAAATAAATGATCTTAGAGGCTTATGGCGACATTGTATGAGTCTAACATGTGTGATCATGCGCCAAGTCAGCCCAAATAAAGCATCAAAGGAGTAAACCAAAATAATGCTTCCAAATAATTAAAAACAACGCATGATTTTTCAAAGGCTCATTAAGCAATCTCAGTCATTTGAGATAAGTCATGCTACAGCAAAACCACTAAGCATACTATCAAAAAGACATCAAGCACGACTTGCAAAAGCGTAGTCCGCAGTCTACACAAGCTCCTTCTTGTACCACTTTTTTGCATAAAGCTTTTTCTCTTTTCCAACACCATTCAAACCTTTTTTTAAACAACTCTTTTGATGAAAACCAACATGGACCAGAGGTCAAAATATACCTTGATGCAAAGATATAACAAGATCTAAACAAAAATCAAGGCGAAAAATGGAAGCTAAACGCAGTTCTAGAAAAAGAGAACACTCGTTAAAACGATAAGAGTGAAAAACGAAGTGTTCTTGGCAAATGAAAAGCAAGGCAACTTCTCCAAAAGGAAATTGTTTGGGTCCAACCATTTATTACAGCTAACAAAACAAAACAAAACTGAAAACTAAAAACAACTGACGCTCCAAGAAAAATGCATAATGCATGAAGCAATAAAAATATAGTGTGTTGAAAGGTGACTTGATTTTTGCCGATGAAGAAGGGGTGCCTCGAGGGCATCCCCAAGCTTTGATGCTTGTACCTCTTGGAAATTTCTTGGGGTGACATGGGCATCCCCAAGCTTCAGCTTTTGTCCATTCTTCAACTCATCTCATCATTCTCCAATCCCTACACTTAAAAACATCCTTCATACAAAACTAAACACAATTCTATTAGCAACATTAGTGTAAGCATAGCAATGAATCAACCCTTTTTGCTTCAGGTTTCAACTCAAAACCACCACATATAAAGCATATACTACTGTAGCAATTTCCCCAAAAGTTCCGTGATAAAAGAACTAAAAAAAGAAAGCGATAAAGCGGCAAACACAAATATTGGCAGAAATCTATCAAAACAGAACAACCGACAAAGGTCGAATTTTTAGAGGGTTTTCTGTTGCTCAAATCAAAAAATGTATAACTAATTAAAGTTTGGATATAACCTAGGGCATGATACATCTCCAACCTATCTATAATTTTTGATGCTCCATGCTTGTTTTTACACCATTTGCCTACTGTTTTGTTACACTTCGTGGCACCTTTATGCACTTTCCGGAACTAACCTACTAACAAGTCGCCACAGTGCCAGTTCCCTATTTTTTGTTGTTTTTGTATTTCAGAAGTGATACACAAGAAATATTCTTAGAATTGCATGAAACAAGTTCCTAAAGTCTTATTTTTTTCCGGATGCTTTCAGAGATCCGAAGAGAAGTTGGAGGGGGGCCACGAGGGCCCCACACACCAGGGCGGCGCGGCCTGGCCCCTGGCCGCGCCCCCTATGTGTGAGAGCCCCTCGGTCCACCTCTGATGATGCTCCTTCGCCTATAAAGACCCCCCGACGGAAAAAACCTAAGGACCCGATCAATTTTCCAGAACACATCGCGATCCGCCACCGCCGTCGACCCGAAGATCGGGAGGGTCCAGAAGCTCTTCCCGGCACCCGATCTTTTGTTTATGGATGCCCGCAGTGTAAAATGAATTGGGAATCTTGTGGGGATCATGGAGTTTGTATATGTGTTAGGGAAATGTCTGGGCCGCCAATCTAAGCCATGCATAATTCATGGTGGAAATTTGCAGCATACCCATGGTGGACATTCGACGACGCATCTCACAATAAAAAAGCTAAACAAATGGCAAATAAAAGAGATGTCGATGTGTTCATTGTCTGCTTGTCCTGTCATTTTGATGTGGGCTTGTTCCATGTCATCGGGCATGGAAGTACCCCGTTGGTGGTTCTCGATGATACATATATACTTACAATGACAAGAACCTTGCTTGGGACTCTAAGTTGAGTAGAATGAGGTTTGGGTACTCGTATTCATGAGACACGAGGTTTTTGACTTATGATTTGTCAAGCATATGCATCATAATTGTTCTCGCATTAACTCTAACCATTCAAGATGCTTATGATGGGGGCAATGAGAGCTCAAAGCCGGTAAGTACCATAATTTTTGAAGGTCTATAAAACTTGCAATCACTGCTTACCTCCGCGAAGGGCCTTCCTTCTACTTTTATGTTGAGTCACCACCTTCTATCTTTATGCACCATTAAGAGAGCAAAGTTGTCATTCTTAGTATAATATGCATTGTCCCAAAGTTTTCATTAATTGATTCATGACTATGGTTTCACTTGTTCCTAAATTATTTGTATCTAGTCGCCCTCTTAAACTTGAAGGTGTCCTATGCATTTATGTTTTGCTCTCCATGAAGGACAAGCTGAAAACCATTTGTATGTTTTTCCTTATGATTTGAACACACATTTGACTTTCATTATTTCATTTTCATGATCTTTTGTTTGTGTTCATTTGCATGTTTACAACATGGTTGCTAAGTTTCTATTGTCAAGATTATATCTTTCATGCCCATGTTTTAAGTTCTGATGATCCTAGCTCACAAATGCTTACATATATGATCAAGATTGTGTAGGTGCATGTGACCTCAAAAATTATTCTTTGTTATCACTTACCTACTCGAGGACGAGCAGGAGTTAAGCTTGGGGATGCTTGATATGTCTCCAACATATCTATAATTTTTTATGCTCCATGCTTGTTTTTACACCATTTGCCTGCTGTTTCGTTACACTTCGTGGCACTTTTATGCATTTTCCGGAACTAACCTACTAACAAGTCGCCACAGTGCCAGTTCCCTATTTTCTGCTATTTTTGTGTTGCAGAAGTGATACACAGGAAATATTCTCGGAATTGGATGAAACAAGTTCCTGAAGTCTTATTTTTCCCGAAAGCTTCCAGAGATCCGAAGAGAAGTTAGAGGGGGGCCACGAGGGCCCCACACACCAGGGCGGCGCGGCCTGGCCCCTGGCCGCGCCCCCTATGTGTGAGAGCCCCTCGGTCCACCTCTGACGATGCCCCTTCGCCTATAAAGACCCCCTGATAGAAAAAACCTAAGGACCCGATCAATTTTCCAGAACACATCGCGATCCACCGCCGCCGTCGACCCGAAGATCGGGAGGGTCCAGAAGCTCTTCCTGGCACCTTGCCAGAGAGGGGAATCGCCATCGGAGGTCTTCTTCATCGCCATGCTTGCCTCCGGAGCGATGAGTGAGTAGTCTACCTTGGACTATGGGTCCATAGCAGTAGCTAGATGGTTGTCTGCTCCACCATGTGCTTCATGTTTAGATCTCATGAGCTGCCCTACATGATTGAGATCACCGTTATGTAAATCTACATGTTTGGTTTGTTGGGATCCAATGAATATTGGTGTTATGATTGAGTTGCTATACTGAAATAGATCTTTTGTTATCTCTATGTTGTTTATGATCTTGCATGCTCTCCGTTGTTAGTAGCTATCTTGGCCGAGTAGTTGCTAGTGACTCCAAGAGGGGGTATTTATGCTCGATAGTGGGTTCATGCCTCTATTTAACCTGGGAGAGTGACAGAAACCTCTAAGGCTGTAGATGTGTTGTTGCTACTAGGGAGAAAACAACATTCATATGTTCGAGGGCATATGCTTTGTTTACATTACACACTTTGCTTAATGCAATTATCTGTTGTTCGCAACTTAATACTCATGGGGTGTTCGGATGATATCCCCGGGAGTGGATTATTAGTCATAGATGCAGTTGGATGGCGGTCGATGTATTTTGTTGTAATGCCCAGAGTAAATCGCATAGTGATCTTCTTGACATATCACGGTTATCTTTATTCTATCAATTGCCCAACTGTAATTTGTTTACCCAGCATGTGTTATTTATCTTATGGAGAGACACCACTAGTGAACTGTGGACCCCGGTCCTATTTCCATCATATTGCTATCACCTGTTTACTTTACTCGCACTGTTTACTTTACTCGCATACTATTATCACTTTCCACTCGATACGCTCATACCCTTTGTTTCAAGCAAACTGGTGAGATTGACAACCTCATCGCAAGTTGGGAAGAAAGTATTTGGTTGTGTCATGTGCAGGTTCCATGTTGCTACTGGTCGAAGATGAGTCAAGAAGTGTCATAAACGGCGCCCTTGTTGGAGTGCTATTAAGCCAGTCCGCATCACCTTCAGTCGTATTGTCCGCACTTCTCCTGATCGACAAACCCTGGTTTCTTAACTGAGGGAAAATATTGCTGCTATATTCATCACACCTTCCTCTTGGGGTTCCCAACGGGCTGGTCATTTACCACGCATCAGGGCATATGCACAAGATATCGTAGGTCCAAAAGATATTCTGAGAATTTTCACGAATTTTTACGATGCAGCACCAAAAACTATTTCAGGATAGCAACATCTCCAAATGTTACCTCACTCAAATTAGAGGCTTCTCTTGGCACAAAAACAAAATAAAAAGGATAAGGAGAGGTTATTACAGTAGTAATAACTTCCAAGACTCAAATAAAAGAAAAAGAACTGAAAGTAAAAATAATGGGTTATCTCCCAAGAGTGCTTTTCTTTAATGCCTTTGAGCTAGGCGCATGATGTCTATGCATACGTCTGTTCTTGTAGACAGTGTTGGGCCTCCAAGTGCAGAGGTTTGTAGAACAACAGCAAGTTTCCCTTAAGTGGATCACCCAAGGTTTATCAAACTCAGGGAGGAAGAGGTCAAAGCTATCCCTCTCAAGCAACCCTGCAATTACGATACAGAAAGCCTCTTGTGTCCCCAACACACCCAATACACTTGTTAGATGTATAGGTGCACTAGTTCGGCGAAGAGATAGTGAAATACAAGTAATTGTGATGATTATAAGTAGAAAACGCGATCTGAAATAAAAATGGCAGCAAGCAAACATGTAACAAAATAGGAAGTAAACGATGTGCAAATCTTGGAAACAAGGCCTAGGGATCATACTTTCACTAGTGGACACACTCTCAACAAATATAACATAATTGAACCAATAGATACTATCATCTATATGCAACTCGAAACAATTCTCCAATGGAAAACAAACACTAATCATGCGTAGGGCTACGAAGCACTCCTCACAGTCCGTATGTACCCAAACTAGATTATCCCACACTATCACCATGAACGCACTAGATGGTTCCAACAAACACCAACAATTCATAGAGACATTAACCAAAAAGATACACATAATGCACACACTAGTCACCTTTACACCATGATACAAGGTATCTCCGGAGAGTACAATAATAAAGCATAGGAGTAGCATAATATCTGAATAATAACATCTACCAATTCAACTAGATACAAAGCTCACGATCACATACAGATCACATCATGGGAGAGAGAGGTGAACCACATAGCTACTGACAGAGCCCTCAGCCCCGGGGGAGAACTACTCCCTCCTCATCATAGGAGACAACAAGGTTGATGGAGATGGCGGTGAGGTCGATAGAGACGGCAGAGATGGTGATGGAGACTGATGGAGATGGTTCTGGGGGCACTTCCCCATCCCGACAGGGTGCCGGAACAGAGACTTATGTCCCCCAAAATTCGTCGGTGACGGTGGCGGAGCTGCGGAACTCTTTTTGGAAATTTGCTGACTCCTCTAGGGTTTTCCGTACTGAGGCTTTATATAGGCGAAGGGGCATCGTCAGGGGGCTGCCAGGGCGCCCTCACAAAGGGTGGGCGCGGCCAGGGGCTAGGCTGTGCCCCCCTGTTGTGTGGGCGGCCTCTGGCTCCCCTCCGGCTCTCTTTCGGTCTTCGGTACTCTTCCGGGAAAAATAAGACTTCTGGAACTTGTTTCGTCCAATTCTGAGAATATTTTCTATGTAGCTTTTCTGAAACACAAAATAGCAGAAAACAGGGAACTAGCACTGTGGCATCTTGTCAATAGGTTAGTTCTAGAAATCGCATAAAAACGCCACGAAGTGTAACGAAACACAAGGCAAATGGTGTAAAAACAAGCATGGAGCATCAAACATTATAGATACGTTCGAGACATATCAGCATCCCCAAGTTTAACTCCTGCTCGTCCTCGAGTAGGTAAGTGATAACAAAAGAAATAATTTTTGAGGTGACATGCACCATCACAATCTTGATCATATAGGTAAAGCAATGAGTGCTGAGATCAAAGAACTTAAAACATGGACATGAAAGACATAATCTTGATAATAGAAACTTGGCAACCATGTTATAACATGAAAAAGAACACAAACAAAAGATCATGAATAATGAAACAATGAAAGTCAAACGTGTGTTCAAATCATATGAAAAAACATAGTAAATGGTTTTCAGCTTGTCCCTCATGGAATAGCAAAACATAAATACATAGGACACCTTCAAGTTTAAGAGGGCGACCAGATACAAATAATTTAGGAACAAGTGAAACCATAGTCATGAATCAATCAATGATAAACTTTTGGACAATGCACATTATACTCAGAATGACAACTATGCTCTCTTAGACGGTGCATAAAGGTAGAAGGTGGTGACTCAACATAAAGGTAAAAGAAAGGCCCTTCGCGGAGGGAAGCAGTGATTGCAAGTTTTATAAACCTTTAAAAATTATGGTACTTACCGGCTTTGAGCTCTCATTGCCCCCATCATAAGCATCTTGAATGGTTAAAGTTAATGCGAGAACACTATGCTGCACATGCTTGACAAATCATAAGTTGAAAACCTCGTGTCCCGTGAATATGAGTGATACGTCCAATTTGCATCACTATTTTGTATCATAATTTACTATTATTTATTGATATATTTCATATTTAGATAAGATACTTATGTTATTTCCTTTGCTTTCACATGTTTGATGATCATCGAAGGAGTTGCTGCCGGAGTCAGGATTCTGCTGGAAAAAGGACCATCAAGAGACCATATTTTGAAGATCGGGAAAATTCCAGAAAAATACCCAGAAATTATATTTTCCCAGAAGACTCAGGAAGCCAGAAGGGGAGTCGAGAGGAGCCAGGGGGGCCCCACATGCCAGGGTGGCGCGGCCAGCCCCCTGGCCGCGCCAGCCCTGTGTGAGGGATCCCTGGCCCACTTCTGGTCTCGCCCCTCCGCGTACATCATCGTCCCCGAAAACCTAAGTCAGGGGGGCTCAGAGTTAGACACCGCCACCTCTGCGGGGCGGAAAACACCAGAGAGAGAAAAGCTCTCCGGCAGGCAGAAATCTGCCGGGGAAATTCCTTCCTGGAGAGGGGAGATCGTCGCCATCGTCATCACCATTGCACCGGACTTCATCGGGATCATCATCATCATCATCATCTCCATCACCAGCACCTTCATCTCCACCATCACCATGCCATCCCGCTGTAACATCTTGAGTTGGATCTTGTTATATTCATAGGGGAAACTTTCCCGGTGTTGATTACTCTTGTAGTTGATGCTATTGAGTGGAACCGTTGAATTAAGGTTTATGTTCAGATTGTTATTTACCATTATTTCACCTCTGATCATGATCCATATGATGTCTTGTGAGTAGTTCGTTCAGTTCTTGAGGACATGGGAGAAGTCAAGATGTTAGTAGTGAATTATTGTTGAGAAATATTTAGTGGTTTGATATTGTTGTGGTGCTATTTCACTAGTGGTGTCATGTGAACGTCGACTACATGATACTTCACCATTTATGGGCCTAGTGAGATGCATTGTGTATTTGGCAACCGATTGTGAGGTTGCTGGAATGACAGAAACCTAAACCTCCGTTGGGAAACCATTGCACCAGGGAGCGTAGGATCTTAGAGTTTAAGGCTGTTGTTAGATTTATCTTAATTATTTTCTTGTATTTGCGGATGCTTGCAAGGGGTATAATCACAAGTGTGTATTTATCCTAGTAAGGATAGTGCGCTAGCACAGGTTCACCCCCATAACACCTATCAAACCAATAAATACTATTGGCTCTATGAAGCGAAAGCTCTTGACAGAAACTCCCGTGTGTCCTCAAGAACGTTTGGTTATTATAAATACACAACCGGCTTGTCCTTTGCTAAAGAAAGGATTGGGCCACTTGCTGCAATTTTTACTATTGTCTTTTATTTACTCGCACTTTATTTACTCGTATTACCAAATACCCCTGAAAACCTGTTTGCTAGTATTTACAGTGATTCCTTGATCAAAACCGCTCATCAACACCTTCTGCTACTCGTTAGGTTCGACACTCTTATTTATCGAAAGTACTACGATACACCCCCTATACTTGTGGGTCATCAAGACTATTTTCTGGTGCCGTTGCCGGGGAGTGTAGCGCTATTGAAGAGTGGAATTGGTACAGGTAACCGTCGCTGTGAGTATTGTTTTTATTTTGTCTTTTATTTTTATTTTACTCTGCTATGGAGAACTCTCCATTTGGTTTCCTATTTGGAAACACATCTACTACTACTGCTGCACATGCAGAGGAACCACCACCGCCACCGCCTGCTGAAATTGATCCTTTTAAAATACCTATGAAAATTTTTGGGCGTATTATGGATAACTGCTATTCAGGAGATGGAACTGTCCATCCGGGTGATCACTTATTATTTATACATGAATTATGCGAGTTGTTCAGATGTGCAGGTATTTCACCAAGCCAGGTCAAGAAGAAATTATTCTCATTATCATTGAAAGGCAAAACTGAGGAGTGGTATCGACTACTCCAAGATGGTCCATCTATGGCATGGGAGGATATTGTGCCTCTCTTTTATTCCAAGTTTTATCCTCCAAGTGAAATTCATAAAGACCGTAACCGGATATATAATTTTTGGCCTCATGATGGAGAGAGTATTGCTCAAGCGTGGGGGAGATTGAAGTTACTAATGCTCAAATGCCCCATTCATGAGCTCCCCAATAATATTGTTATTGATAATTTTTATGCGCGGCTTACTCTTCCTGATAAGGATTATTTGGATGCTTCTTGCTTTGGATCATTTACACATATGAAAGAAGATGCTAAGTGGAAACTTCTTGACCGTATACAAGAAAATGCTGAAGGATGGGAAAACGACAAAGGTAGGAAGTCAGATATAAACTATGATTATGAATGCATTAAATCTTTTATGGGAACCGATGACTTTCATAGTGTTAGCACTGCTTATGGTCTTGATTCACAAATACTTGCTAATTGTCTTAAGGCCTTTGCCTCTTATATTGATGTTCCAAAGAAAGATTAGAACAAATATCATGCGCCTTATAAAGATTCTATTAGTCATATTCCTGCTGCAGCTACTGAAGTTTGTACTGTTGATAACATTGTGCCTGAACCTTATTTTGAGAAGACACCTTTCCCTGCTAAGGTAAAAAAGTATTCTACTTTGGTAAGTGTGTCTAATAAAAGTACTAAGAAAGCTGCAGAACTTGATGAGCAAATTACTATTAAGTCTCCTGTAGCTATATTGAAGGATCTTGTTACTAAAGATGTAGGGGATGAATATATTCTTTTTTGTGAAGATGCTTCTAACATTCTCTCACATCCTAAAAAGCATAGGAAAACAAGTGTTCCTGTTATTTCTGTCAGGATTGGAGATCATTGCTATTATGGTTTATGTGATATTGGTGCTAGTACAAGTGCTATTCCCTTAGATCTTTACAAAGAAATTATGCACGAGATAGGCGCTTGTGAACTTGAAGATATTGATGTGGTTGTTCAGCATGCTAACAGAGAGACTGTTTGGCCTCTTGGTATTGTTCGAGACGTGGAAGTTCTGTGTGGTAAGACTAAATACCCTACTGATTTTCTAGTACTTGGTAAGGAGGCTAGTAAAACTTGTCCTATTATTTTTGGTAGACCATTTTTGAACACATGTGGCGCCGTGATAGATTGTAAGAAGGAGAATTTTTTTACTAAGTTTAATGGAGAGTCTTATGAGTTTAATTTTTCCAAGTTTGCTAAGACTTCTTATGAAAATGAAATGCCTAATGAAAATTTTCGAGTTGAACAACTTGCTTCTATTGCTCTTGCTCCTAATAATGCCTTGCAGCAATTCATGGAAGATCACGAAAGTGATGTTTTCAGCAAGGAAAGAGAAGAGATTGACGACATTCTTCTTCGTCAACCACCATTACTCAAGCATAATCTACCTGTGGAGGATCTTGGTACCACTTTGCCGCCTAAAGAAGATCCTATGTTTGAATTAAAGCCTTTGCCTGATAATCTCAAATATGTTTATATAGATGATAAAAAAATATATCCTGTTATTATTAGTTCTAAACTTTCAGGAAAGAAAGAAGAAAGATTATTGGAGATATCGAGGAAACACCGAGGAGCTATGGGATATACTCTGGATGATTTAAAAGGGATTTCTCCCACTTTATGTCAGCATGCCATCAATATAGAGAAAGATGCGAAGCCAGTTGTGGAGCATCAACGCCGCCTAATTCCCAAGATGAAGGATGTGGTAAGAAATGAGGTATTAAAACTCCTTGATGCTGGTATCATTTATCCTATTGCTGATAGTAGATGGGTTAGTCCTATTCATTGTGTTCCTAAGAAAGGAGGTATGACTATTGTGCCTAATGAGAATAACGAGCTTATTCCTCAAAGGGTAGTAGTTGGTTATAGAATGTGCATTGATTATAGGAAGGTAAACAAAGTTACTAAGAAAGATCATTACCCTTTACCGTTTATAGATCAAATGCTAGAAAGGTTGTCTAAGAAGACTCATTTTTGTTTCCTTGATGGTTATTCTGGTTTCTCTCAAATTGCTGTTAAGAAGGATGATCAAGAGAAAACCACTTTTACTTGCCCTTATGGAACTTATGCTTATAGACGTATGCCGTTTGGTTTATGCAATGCTCCTGCTACTTTTCAAAGATGCATGTCTGCTATTTTTCATGGCTTTTGTGAAGAAATTGTGGAGGTCTTCATGGACAATTTCTCCCTCTATGGAACTTCTTTTGATAATTGTTTGCACAACCTTGATAAAGTTTTGCAGAGGTGCAAAGAAACTAACCTTATTCTTAATTGGGAGAAATGCCACTTTATGGTGAATGAAGGAATTGTTCTTGGACATAAAATTTCTGAAAGAGGTATTGAAGTTGACAGAGCAAAAGTGGAGGCAATTGAGAAAATGCCCTGTCCTAGAGATGTTAAAGGTATTCGTAGTATTCTTGGTCATGCTGGTTTCTATAGGAGGTTTATTAAAGATTTCTCTAAGATTTCAAAGCCTCTTACCAATCTTCTTCAAAAGGATGTACCATTTGTCTTTGATGATGATTGTAAGGAAGCTTTTGAAACTCTTAAGAAGGCTTTAACTACTGCTCCTATTGTTCAACCACCTGATTGGAATTTACCTTTTAAAATTATGTGCGATGCTAGTGATTTTGCTATTGGTGCTGTTCTTGGACAGCGCATAGATAATAAGTTGAATGTTATTCATTATGCTAGTAAAACTCTTGATGCTGCTCAAAAGAATTATGCTACTACTGAGAAAGAGTTTATTGCTGTTGTTTTTGCATGTGATAAGTTTAGATCTTACATTGTTGATTCTAAAGTTACTATTCATACTGATCACGCCGCTATTAGATATCTTATGACTAAGAAGGATGCAAAGCCTAGGCTTATTATATGGGTGTTGCTTTTACAAGAGTTTGATTTGCATATCGTAGATAGGAAAGGTGCTAAAAATCCAGTGGCTGACAACTTGTCTAGATTGGAAAATATTTCTTTTGATCCTATTCCTGTTAATGATAGTTTTCCAAATGAATAGTTGGCTGCAATTAATGTAACTTCGTGAGACCTTCCATGGTATGCTGATTATGCTAACTTTATTGTTTCCAAGTATTTGCCTCCGACCTTTACAGCTCAGCAAAGAAGAAAATTCTTTTATGATTTGAGGCATTATTTTTGGGATGACCCACATTTATATAAAGAAGGAGTTGATGGTATTATGAGAAGATGTGTACCAGAATATGAGCAACAAGAGATATTAAGAAAATATCATAGCAGCGCCTATGGAGGGCATCATGTGATATGTCTCAAACGTATCTATAATTTTTGATGCTCCATGCTTGTTTTTACACCATTTGCCTATTGTTTTGTTACACTTAGTGGCACTTTTATGCATTTTCCGGAACTAACCTATTAACAAGCGCCACAGTGCCAGTTTCCTGTTTTCTGCTGTTTTTGTGTTTCAGAAGTGATACACAGGAAATATTCTCGAAATTGGACGAAACAAGTTCCTGAAGTCTTATTTTTCCCGGAAGCTTCCAGACATCCGAAGGAGAGACGGAGAGGGGCCACCAGGGCCCCACACATAGGGCCGGCGCGGCCAGGCCCCTGGCCGCGCCACCCCTGTGTGAGGGAGCCTGGCTCCACCTCTGACATCGCCCTTTCGCCTATAAAGACCCCCCGACGGAAAAAACCTAAGTACCCGATCAGATTTCCAGAACACATCGCGATCCGCCACCACCGTCGACCCGAAGATCGGGAGGGTCCAGAAGCTCTTCCCGGCACCCTGCCGGAGAGGGGAATCGCCACCGGAGGTCTTCTTCATCGCCATGCTTGCCTCCAGAGCGATGAGTGAGTAGTCTACCTTGGACTATGGGTCCATAGCAGTAGCTAGATGGTTGTCTTCTCCACCATGTGCTTCATGTTTAGATCTCATGAGCTGCCCTACATGATTGAGATCACCGTTATGTAATTCTATGATGTTGGTTTGTTGGGATCCGATGAATATTGGTGTTTATGATTAAGTTGCTGTACTGAATTATATCTTTTGTTATCTCTATGTTGTTTATGATCTTGCATGCTCTCCGTTGTTAGTAGCTATCTTGGCCGAGTAGTTGCTAGTGACTCCAAGAGGGGGTAGTTATGCTCGATAGTGGGTTCATGTCTCTATTTCACCTGGGGGAGTGACAGAAACCTCTAAGGTGGTAGATATGCTGTTGCTACTAGGGAGAAAACAACATTCATATGCTCAAGGGCATATGCTTTGTTTACATTACACACTTTGCTTAATGCAATTATCTGTTGTTCGCAACTTAATACTTCTAGGGTGTTCGGATTGATATCCCCGGGAGTGGATTATTAGTCATAGATGCAGTTGGATGGCGGTCTATGTATTTTGTTGTAATGCCCAGAGTAAATCTCATAGTGATCTTCTTGACATATCACGTTATCTTTATTCTATCAATTGCCCAACTGTAATTTGTTTACCCAGCATGTTATTTTATCTATGGAGAGACACCACTAGTGAACTGTGGACCCCGGTCCTATTTTAATCATACTGCAATCACATGTTTACTTTTCCCGCACTGTTTACTTTACTCGCATATTATTATTGTTTTCCACTCGATACACTCATAACCTTTGTTTCAAGCAAACCGGTGAGATTGACAACCTCATCGTAAGTTGGGGACAAAGTATTTGTTTGTGTGTGTGCAGGTTCCACAAACACCTTCAGTCGTCACCGTCTCTCCTCTCCTGTTCGATAAACCTTGGTTTCTTAACTGAGGGAAAACTTGCCGCTACACTCATCATACCTTCCTCTTGGGGTTCCCAACGGGCTGGTCATCACCACGCACAAGGACTTACTGCTCCCACGTCAACTACACGCCACAGCTCTTTTCTGGCGCCATCACCGAGTAGCAGCTCTTTTTCTGGCGCCGTTGCCGGGGAGGAAGAGAAGACTTCTGCGAGGGGAGTTCTTCGCACACACATTCTTTACTTTGTTATTTGTTTTGCTTTACTTTATTTATTTTACCTGCATTGCTTTTTATCAAAAAACCCAAAAAAAATAGAATCCTTGGTAGTTGTTTTTACTTGTTTACTTTCGTTTTGCTGAAATGGGTACTCCTGAAAACACCAAGTTGTGTGACTTTGCTAGCACGAACAATAGTGATTTTATCTGCACTCCTATTGCACCACCTGTTCCTGCTACCACCTTTTATGAGATCAAGCCTGCTTTATTGAACCTTGTTATGGACGAGCAATTTTCTGGTGCTAGCAATCAAGATGCTGTAGCTCATCTCAACAGTTTTGTTGAGCTATGTGAGATGCGGAAATATAAGGATGTTGATAGTGATATTATTAAGCTCAAGTTGTTTCCTTTTTCTTTGAGAGGAAAAGCTAAAGATTGGTTGCTGTCTTTGACTAAGAATAGTATTGATTCTTGGGCTAAGTGTAAGGATGCTTTTATTGGTAGATATTATCCTCCCACTAAGATTATAGCTTTGCGCAACAATATTATGAAGTTTACTCAGTTTGATAATGAACATGTTGCTCAAGCTTGGGAAAGAATGAAATCTATGGTAAAGAATTGCCCCACTCATGGACTGACTACTTGGATGATTATCCAAACTTTTTATGCAGGACTGAATTTTTCTTCAAGGAACCTACTTGATTCAGCTGCTGGAGGCACTTTTATGTCCCTTACATTGGGCGCCGCATCAAAGTTACTCGACAACATGATGGTAAATTATTCTGAATGGCACACCGAGAGAGCTCCACAAGGTAAGAAGGTAAATTCTGTTGAGGAAACCTCTTCCTTGAATGATAAGATTGATACCATTATGGCTATGCTTGCTAATGATAGGACTCATGTTGATCCTAATAATGTTCCTTTGGCCTCTCTGGTTGCTCAAGAAGAGCAAGTTGATGTGAATTTTATTAGAAATAACAATTTTAATAACAATGCTTATAGGAACAATTTTGCTAGTAACAATTATAGGCCGTATCCTTCTACCAATGGTAATGGTTATGGTAACTCTTATGGTAATTCCTACAACAACACTAGGGCTGCGCCCTCCGAGCTTGAGGAAATGCTCAAGGACTTCATCGGTAAACAAACTGCTTTTAACAAGTCTGTTGAGGAAAAGTTAGGCAAAATTGATATTCTTGCTTCTAAAGTTGATAGCCTTGCTCATGATGTTGAACTTCTGAAACTAAAAGTGTTTCCTAATGATGTGAATGTGAGCAATGTTGTTGCTGCCGCTAATGCTACCCAAGTTGGAATTGATAAAAATATTAGATTGTTAGCGGAATTGCATGCCAGGTGGGAAAGAGAAGATGAGATGGCTAGAGAGATGAAGGTATGTACTATTACTACCTCTAATGATGTTGCTCCTACTGATAGCAACCCTCTTACTTTGATTGGTGTAGAGAAAACTCCCACTCCTTGTGTTAAAAAGCCTAAAACTGCCAAAACTTTTTCTCAAAAGAGTGCTGAAATTTTTCGGAGTGTGGGAGATGATAGCTCTATTTCCTTTAATGATTTTGATGTTGATGGCTGCAATATATCTGAAGTTATTTTGTTCTTGCAAAAGCTTGCTTTGACTCCCAATGCTAGTTCTTTAAATATTGCTTTTACTAAG
Source organism: Dactylis glomerata (assembly GCA_007115705.1). Lineage (NCBI taxonomy): Eukaryota > Viridiplantae > Streptophyta > Magnoliopsida > Poales > Poaceae > Dactylis > Dactylis glomerata. The sequence goes on along the minus strand of QXEO01001975.1, from coordinate 119,275 downwards.
CATATTACCAATGCTCTTATAAAGATTAGGGATGAAAAGTTGAAGCAAAAAGCCTCTGTTCCCAAGAAGTTAGAAGATGGTTGGGAACCCATCATTGATATGCATGTTAATAGTTATGATTGCCATGCTTTATGTGATCTAGGTGCTAGTATTTCTATCATGCCTAGAAAGATTTATGACATGCTTGATTTACCACCGCTTGAAAAGTGTTATTTTGATGTTCCTATTGCTGATGTTGCTAAGAAGAAACCTTTGGGAAGGATTAATGATGTTCTTATTGTGGTTAACAATAACCTTGTTCCCGTTGATTTTCTTGTTATGGACGTTGAATGCCATGCTTCATGTCCTATTATTTTGGAAAGACCCTTTCTTCGAACTGTAGGTGCTATCATTGATATGAGGGAAGGCACTATCAAGTATCAATTTCCACTAAAGAAAGGTATGGAACACTTCCCTAGGAAAAGAAAGAAATTACTTTTTGACTCTATTCTTAGAGCAAATTATGAGCTTGATGCTTCATCACTTGATATTACTTGATTCGCAATTTTCTGCGCCTAGCTCAAAGGCGTTAAAGAAAAGCACTCTTGGGAGATAACCCAATATTTTATTTTCAGTACTTTTTCTTTTATTTGAGTCTTGGAAGTCATTACTACTGTAATGACCGCTCCTTATCTTGTTTATTTCGTTTTTGTGCCAAGAGAAGCCTCTAATTTGAGTGAGGTAAAGATTTGGGGATGTTGCTGTCCTGAAACTGTTTTCGGTGCTGCACCGTAAAAATTCGTGAAAATTCTCTGTTTATCTTTTGGCCCTGCGATTTCTTGTGCATATGCCCCAGGTTATATACAAACTTTTCTTAGTTGAACACTTTTTGATTTGAGCAACAGAAAATCCCTCAAAAATTCGTCCTTTGTCAGCTGTTCAGTTTTGACAGATTTCTGCCAATATTTGTTTTTGCCACTTTATCGCTTTCTTTTGAGTTCTTTTTTATCATGGAACTCTTGTGGAAGTTGCTACAGTAGTATATACTTTATATGTGGTGGTTTTAGGTTGAAACCTGAAGCTAAAAGAGGTTGAATATATTTTATGCTTACACTAATGTTGCTAATAGAATTGTGTTTAGTTTTGTATGAAGGAAGTTTTCAAGTGTAGGGATTGGAGAATGATGAGATGAGTTGAAGAATGGACAAAAGCTCAAGCTTGGGGATGCCCATGCATCACCCCAAGAAATATCCAAGAAGTACAAGCGTCAAAGCTTGGGGATGCCCCCGAGGCACCCCTTCTTCATCGGCAAAAATCAGGTCACCTTTCAAAACACTATATTTTTATTGCTTCATGCACTATGTGTTTTTCTTGGAGCGTCAGTTGTTTTAGTTTTCTTAGTTGGTTTAGTTTGTTTGTTTGCTGAAATAAATGGTTGGACCCCAACAAATTTCCTTTGGAGGAGATGTACTCGTTTTCATTTGCAAAGAACGCTCTAGTTTTCACTCTTATTAAAAATCGAGCGTTCTACTTTTTCTGCTACTGCTTTTGGTTTTCATTTTTGCCTTGATTCGCATTCAGATCTTGTCATATCTTTTTATCAAGGTGTATTTTTACCTCTGATCTTTATTGGTTTTCATCAAAAGAGGTGTTTATAAAAATTTCAAATGGTGTTGGAAAAGAGAAAAAGCTTTGTGCAAAATAGTGGTACAAGAAGGAGCTTGTGTAGACTGCGGCTTAGGCTTTTTCATGTCATGCTTGATGTGTTTTTGATAGTATGCTTAGTGCTTTTGCTGTAGCATGACTTGTCTCAAATAACTGAGATTGCTTAATGAGCCTTTGAAAAAAATCATGCGTTGTTTTTATTGTATGGAAGCATTATTTTGGTTTTCTCCTTGATGCTTTATTTGGGTTGACTTGGCGCATGCTCACACATGTTAGACTCTTACAAAGTCACCAATAGCCTTCATGATCATTTAGTTTTTGACTTTTGATGCCATCTTATGCTTTTTTTTAATGTCGCTTTGCATGATTATGGCCATTATTGCTCTCTTAGTTGGTCGCTCCCAGTCTTTTGCTAGCCCTCGCCTTGTACTGAGTATGAGCTCTACTCGTGCATCCAACTCCTAAAAGCCAAAGTTTTTCAAAGTGTCCACCATACATACCTACTAGCAATTTGCTATTCCAAGTAAATTTGACTTGCTTTTATATTCTCTTCAAATTAAACTCTTACCAGTGTTATGCGAAATTCGGTCAGTAAAGCTCTCACGAACCGGAAGGCACACTTTACTTTTTCCTGTTCTTAAATTTTTTGACATTGTGGTCTCTTATGTTGAGTTGTTATGCTTGCAAGTTGTAAGTTGGATTCTAGCCCAGCCATGCTGTCATGGGGCAAGCTTTAAACATTGCACTTCTTATTTGAGTTGATATCGTGATCTTTTGTTTATGGATGCCCGCGGTGTGAAATGAATTGGGAATCTTGTGGGGATCATGGAGTTTGTATATGTGTTAGGGAAACGCCGGGCCGCCAATCTAAGCCATGCATAATTCATGGTGGAAATTTGTAGCATACCCATGGTGAACATTCGACGACGCATCTCACAATAAAAAGCTAAACAAATGGCAAATAAAAGAGATGTCGAGGTGTTCATTGTCTGCTTGTCTTGTCATTTTGGTGTGGGCTTGTTCCATGTCATCGGTCACGGATGTACCCCATTGGCGGTTCTCAATGATATGCATATACTTACAATGACAAGAGCCTTGCTTGGGGCTCTAAGTAAAGTAGCATGAGGTTTGGGTACTCGTATTCACGGGGCACGAGGTCTTCAACTTATGATTTGTCAAGCATATGCATCATAATTGTTCTCGCATTAACTTTAACCATTCAAGATGCTTATGATGGGGGCAATGAGAGCTCAAAGCCGGTAAGTACCATAATTTTTGAAGGTTATAAAACTTGCAATCACTGCTTCCCTCTGCGAAGGGCCTTTCTTTTACTTTTATGTTGAGTCACCACCTTCTTTCTTTATGCACCATTAAGAGAGCATAGTTGTCATTCTTAGTGTGATATGCATTGTCCCAAAGTTCATTGATTGATTCATGATGATTGGTTTCACTTGTTCTTAAGTTATTTGTATCTAGTCGCCCTCTTAAACTTGAAGGTGTCCTATGCATTTATGTTTTGCTCTCTTTGAAGGACAAGCTGAAAACCATTTGTATGTTTTTCCTTATGATTTGAACACACGTTTGACTTTCATTGTTTCATTATCATGATCTTTTGTTTGTGTTCATTTGCATGTTTACAACATGGTTGCTAAGTTTCTTATTGTCATAATTATATCTTCATGCCCATGTTTTAAGTTCTATTGATCCCAGCTCACCAATGCTTACATATATGATCAAGATTGTGTAGGTGCATGTCACCTCAAAAATTATTCTTTTGTTATCACTTACCTACTAGAGGACGAGCAGGAGTTAAGCTTGGGGATGCTTGATATGTCTCAAACGTATCTATAATTTTTGATGCTCCATGCTTGTTTTTACACCATTTGCCTATTGTTTCATTACACTTAGTGGCACTTTTATGCAATTTCCGGAACTAACCTATTAACAAGCGCCACAGTGCCAGTTTCCTGTTTTCTGCTATTTTTGTGTTTCAGAAGTGATACACAGGAAATATTCTCGGAATTGGACGAAACATGTTCCTGAAGTCTTATTTTTCCCGGAAGCTTCCAGACATCCGAAGGAGAGACGGAGAGGGGGCACCAGGGCCCCACACACAGGGCCGGCGCGGCCAGGCCCCTGGCCGCGCCACCCCTGTGTGAGGGAGCCTGGCTCCACCTCTGACATCGCCCCTTCGCCTATAAAGACCCCCGACGGAAAAAACCTAAGTACCCGATCAGATTTCCAGAACACATCGCGATCCGCCGCCACCGTCGACCCGAAGATCGGGAGGGTCCAGAAGCTCTTCCCGGCACCCTGCCGGAGAGGGGAATCGCCACCGGAGGTCTTCTTCATCGCCATGCTTGCCTCCGGAGCGATGAGTGAGTAGTCTACCTTGGACTATGGGTCAATAGCAGTAGCTAGATGGTTGTCTTCTCCACCATGTGCTTCATGTTTAGATCTCATGAGCTGCCCTACATGATTGAGATCACCGTTATGTAATTCTATGATGTTGGTTTGTTGGGATCCGATGAATATTGGTGTTTATGATTAAGTTGCTGTACTGAATTATATCTTTTGTTATCTCTATGTTGTTTATGATCTTGCATGCTCTCCGTTGTTAGTAGCTATCTTGGCCGAGTAGTTGCTAGTGACTCCAAGAGGGGGTATTTATGCTCGATAGTGGGTTCATGTCTCTATTTCACCTGGGGGAGTGACAGAAACCTCTAAGGTGGTAGATGTGCTATTGCTACTAGGGAGAAAACAACATTCATATGCTCAAGGGCATATGCTTTGTTTACATTACACAATTGCTTAATGCAATTATCTGTTGTTCGCAACTTAATACTTCTAGGGTGTTCTAATTGATATCCCCGGGAGTGGATTATTAGTCATAGATGCAGTTGGATGGCGGTCTATGTATTTTGTTGTAATGCCCAGAGTAAATCTCATAGTGATCTTCTTGACATATCACGTTATCTTTATTCTATCAATTGCCCAACTGTAATTTGTTTACCCAGCATGTTATTTTATCTATGGAGAGACACCACTAGTGAACTATGGACCCCGGTCCTATTTTAATCATATTGCTATCACCTGTTTACTTTTCCCGCACTGTTTACTTTACTCGCATATTATTACTGTTTTCCACTCGATACACTCATAACCTTTGTTTCAAGCAAACCGGTGAGATTGACAACCTCATCGTAAGTTGGGAGCAAAGTATTTGTTTGTGTGTGTGCAGGTTCCACAACACCTTCAGTCGTCACCGTCTCTCCTCTCCTGTTCGATAAACCTTGGTTTCTTAACTGAGGGAAAACTTGCCGCTACACTCATTATACCTTCCTCTTGGGGTTCCCAACGGGCTGGTCATCACCACGCACAAGGACTTACTGCTCCCACGTCAACTACACGCCACAGCTCTTTTCTGGCGCCATCACCGAGTAGCATCATGCTGGAGACAGAACCGCACAAAAGGTTCTACAGTCAGGTTTTTATTGGCCAACCCTCTTTAAAGATGCCAGAAGGTATGTTTTATCTTGCGATGAATGTCAAAGAGTTGGTAATATTTCTAGACGCAATGAGATGCCTATGAATTACACTCTTGTTATTGAACCGTTTGATTGTTGGGGATTTGACATTATGGGTCCTTTTCCTCCTTCAAAAGGCTATACCCATATACTTGTTGCTGTTGATTATGTTACTAAATGGGTAGAAGCCATACCTACAAAGAGTGCCGATGGTGAGACTTCATTAAAAATGCTTAAGGATGTTATTTTTCCTAGGTTCGGAGTGCCTAGGTATCTTATGACTGACGGAGGTTCTCATTTTATTCACGGTGGTTTTAGAAAAACTCTTGCTAAATATGATGTCAATCATAGAATTGCTTCTGCTTATCATCCCCAAACTAGTGGGCAGGTAGAGCTTTCAAATAGGGAGATCAAGTCTATCTTGCAGAAGACTGTCAATAGATCTAGGAAAAACTGGGCTAGTAAGTTAAACGATGCTTTATGGGCTTATAGAACTGCTTATAAGAATCACATGGGTATGTCTCCTTATAAGATGGTTTACGGAAAAGCGTGTCACTTGCCCTTAGAATTAGAACACAAAGCTTTTTGGGCAGTGAGAGAGCTTAACAGAGATTTTAAACTAGCCGGTAAGAAAAGGTTGTTAGATTTGAGTTCTCTAGATGAGTGGAGAAACGAAGCGTATGAGAATGCCAGACTTTTCAAAGAGAACGTCAAGCAATGGCATGATAAGAGAATTCTTAAGAGAGAGTTTCATGTTGGTGAGAAAGTTTTATTGTATAGGTCTCGTCTCAGATTTTTTGCAGGAAAATTACTTTCGAAATGGGAAGGACCATATGTTATTGTGGAAGTGTACCACTCAGGTGCTATTAAGATTGCTTCATTGAAAGATGATTCTACACAAGTGGTGAATGGGCAAAGACTCAAACATTATATTTCTGGAGATTCTTATAATGAAGATGTTGATGTTATTGATACAGTTTCTCCGGAAGATTACATCCAAGGCAAATTGCAGGTACCTGCAGAGTTCGTTTTCGAATAGGTAACAGTTCTAGTCAGAGAAGTTTCGCGAAAAGTTCTTCCTTTAATATTATTGCTGTTTTTACTAAATATGAAAAATCACGAGATGAAAACGGGCAGGAAAGAGAGTTCGTGTGTGTCTCACACACAGGTGGCGCGGGCCCACCCCTGGCCGCGCCACCTAGGGGTGAGAACACCCCGGAACTTGTTTCCATCCCGGTTTCCTCCTGTGACTTCGTTTCAATGTATAATTTTCGCCTATTTAACCCCCCGGAGTCCCCGAGGTCTGTATATCATTTTCTTGTCGCGTTTTGTTTTGAGCTGTTTCTGCCAGAAGTTGATCTTAAGCTTGAGGGAATCATGGCCTCTTCAAGTGACAACAAGGGCAAAGGGCCCTATGTAGATGATCACCAGCGCCAGAAGTGGAAGGAGGAGCTAGGTTCTAGAAGAGCAAGGCCCAAGAACCCTGCTTTTGAAGGACCGACAAAAGCTAGACATATCTTTTCTCATGATTTGCAGGGACCAACATATCATGTTTTGGATCTTGACTCCATGCCCGTGATAGAACACGGCATGCTGGTCACTTTTGAGTTTTGCACTCAATATCAAGCTTTGAAGAGGGAGGTAGAGATGCTTCAAGAAGAGAATCTCGGGCTTCACAGGATGCAGGAATATTTCATTAATCCAAGGCTGCTTCCAATACCACCAAAGGAGTAATTCATCATCGATATAGGCATCCCCTTGGCTTGTTCCAAGCTTGGGGGAGTGCCGCGGTATCACATCATCACCTTTTGCTCATTTACTTTTCAAAGTAGAGTCATATCATGAATAAAGAAGTTATCTTATAGAATAGTTTGCAGCTTGGAAGTATCCTCCTTAGTTAGTTATCTATGTATCCCTTGGTGTGAGTTGCGGTAATAAAATATTAATGAGAAGTTTTATCGTTTACTTTTCGCACACTTTATGTTAGTTTGCAATCTCTCTTATATGACTAGTCTTGTTGATTGGTATTGGTATCACATTGGGAGCATGAGTAGATTTAGTTGGTTTTGGCAAACCTAGCTTGGTCAGTAGCAACTTTACCTTGAGGTTTGAGTAGAAAAGAATAAAGAAGTGTTTGCAGTTACATCACTTCAGTTTTCCCTTATGTTTGGCTTATAAGCATTGTTATTCTTAAAGTTAAAATCGTTGTACCTTCAAGGGAGTTTGCATGATTGTTCTTATTATATGTGTGTTTGTTTGTTTCATGCAATTCTTATGCTTGCTACCCAGCCTTGCTAGCCAAAAACCTGTACTGAGAGGAAGTACTTCTCGTGCATCCAACTCCCAAAAGCCAAGTCACTTCCAAAGAGTCCACTATAAATTCCTATGCATGGTATTTCAAGCCATTCCAAGTAAATTTTCATGTGCTACCTTTCGAAAACCTTCAAACACTTCTCATTTTGTGCCACTGTTTTTAACTCATGAGGACGTAGTGGATGGGTTTGTTATCTTCCATACTAAATTGAGTACCCTTCGACTAGGCAGCTTCATCTGCTCGTCATTAATTTTGCAAGAGAGCTGGTCAGACCATTATAATCTCAAATGAAAAGAAAGAAAAAAGGCACTCCTCCAATGGAATGTGAAAGTTGGTCGGCGCCCGATGGAATCGGTTAGCCATGGTTTGAGAAAGGAAAAAGGTGGGGAGGAGTGCAAAGCTATAAAAGAGCACCAAAGTGCCAATTAATCAAACAACTCAGAACCGCTCTCACTTGTTTAGTATGGAAGATATCAAGAACTCCGTTGCTAGTCGTTGACAAAAGCAACCACCTCTCAAAATAACTTTTTACCTCTGTTTTACAAATGAAAAGCTCTAGCACATGTTTAATCCCTGCTTCCCTCTGCGAAGGGCCTTTCTTTTACTTTTATATTGAGTTAACCTATTTCCCTCTATCTAAAGCAAGCATTTGAGTTGTTATGTTTCACTCATCCATATGTTGATCCGTTTAATCATGTTTATTATCTTCCTTGTTTTGTATAATGCTTTTATCTGAAGGAATATATCTTTGAAAGCTTTCTATGAATGCAAAAGTTTACTTTGTTGAGCATATAGTCTTTGCTATATTAGTTCTGTTTTAAAAGGCTCCGTTTAAAAGAGAGAATAGTTTGTTCTCCATTCTTTGACCAAGAACTAAGGTTTGTCATTGCCAATTATAGTTTACCTTGTGCATCTTTACATGTGATTCCCTTTTATCTATTGCAAGTCTATATCTTATAAAGGGAAGTTGCTGTTTATTATAATTTGTGCCTTGGTAAATGTGATGCTTTTTGTCCGTATTTTATTATCGACACTTCACTCCATAAACCTGTGGTCATGTTTACCGAGTTTAGTTTTTGCTTAGGGACAAGCGAGGTCTAAGCTTGGGGGGTTGATACGTCCAATTTGCATCACTATTTTGTATCATAATTTACTGTTATTCATTGATATATTTCATATTTAGATAAGATACTTATGTTATTTCCTTTGCTTTCACATGTTTGATGATCATCGAAGGAGTTGCTGCCGGAGTCAGGATTCTGCTGGAAAAAGGACCATCAAGAGACCATATTTTGAAGATCGGGAAAATTCCAGAAAAATACCCAGAAATTATATTTTCCCAGAAGACTCAGGAAGCCAGAAGGGGGAGTCGAGAGGAGCCAGGGGGCCCCACACGCCAGGGTGGTGCGGCCAGCCCCCTGGCCGCGCCAGCCCTGTGTGAGGGAGCCCTGGCTCACTTCTGGTCTCGCCCCTTGCTACTCGTGTGATGATGACGCCAGAAAAGAGCTGGTGGCGTGTAGTTAACGTGGGAGCAGTAAGTCCTTGTGCGTGGTGATGACCAGCCCGTTGGGAACCCCAAGAGGAAGGTATGATGAGTGTAGCGGCAAGTTTTCCCTCAGTTAAGAAACCAAGGTTTATCGAACAGGAGAAGGGAGACGATGACGACTGAAGGTGTCTGTGGAACCTGCACACACACAAACAAATACTTTGTCCCCAACTTGCGATGAGGTTGTCAATCTCACCGGTTTGCTTGAAACAAAGGTTATGAGTGTATCGAGTGGAAAACAGTAGAGTATATGCGAGTAAAGTAAACAGTGCGGGAAAAGTAAACAGGTGATTGCAATATGATTAAAATAGGACCGGGGTCCACAGTTCACTAGTGGTGTCTCTCCATAGATAAAATAACATGCTGGGTAAACAAATTACAGTTGGGCAATTGATAGAATAAAGATAACGTGATATGTCAAGAAGATCACTATGAGATTTACTCTGGGCATTACAACAAAATACATAGACCGCCATCCAACTGCATCTATGACTAATAATCCACCCCCGGGGATATCATCCGAACACCCTAGAAGTATTAAGTTGCAAACAACAGATAATTGCATTAAGCAAAGTGTGTAATGTAAACAAAGCATATGCCCTTGAGCATATGAATGTTGTTTTCTCCCTAGTAGCAACAGCACATCTACCACCTTAGAGGTTTCTGTCACTCCCCCAGGTGAAATAGAGACATGAACCCACTATCGAGCATAAATACCCCCTCTTGGAGTCACTAGCAACTACTCGGCCAAGATAGCTACTAACAACGGAGAGCATGCAAGATCATAAACAACAAAGAGATAACAAAAGATATAATTCAGTACAACAACTTAATCATAAACACCAATATTCATCGGATCCCAACAAACCAACATCATAGAATTACATAACGGTGATCTCAATCATGTTGGGCAGCTCATGAGATCTAAACATGAAGCACATGGTGAACAAGACAACCATCTAGCTACTGCTATGGACCCATAGTCCAAGATAGACTACTCACTCATCGCTCCGGAGGCAAGCATGGCGATGAAGAAGACCTCCGGTGGTGATTCCCCTCTCCTGTAGGGTGCCGGGAAGAGCTTCTGGACCCTCCCGATCTTCGGGTCGACGGCGGCGGCGGATCGCGATGTATTCTGGAAAACTGATCGCGCCCTTAGGTTTTTCTCGTCGGGGGGTACTTATAGGCGAAGGGGCGATGTCAGAGGTGGAGCAAGGGGCTCTCACACAGGGGTGGCGCGGCCAGGGGCCAGGGCACGCCGCCCCCTTGTGTGGGGCCCTGGTGGCCCACCTCCGACACTTCTTCGGATCTTTGGAAGCTTCCGGGTAAAATATGACTTCAGGAACTTGTTTCGTCCAATTCCGAGAATATTTCCTGTGTATCACTTCTGAAACACAAAAACAGCAGAAAACAGGAAACTGGCACTGTGGCACTTCATTAATAGGTTAGTTCCGGAAAATGTATAAAAGTGCCACTAAGTGTAACGAAACAATAGGCAAATGGTGTAAAAACAAGCATGGAGCATCAAAAATTATAGATACGTTTGAGACGTATCAAGCATCCCCAAGCTTAACTCCTGCTCGTCCTCGAGTAGGTAAGTGATAACAAAGAATAATTTTTGAGGTGACATGCACCTATACAATCTTGATCATATATGTAAGCATTGGTGAGCTGGGATCAATAGAACTTAAAACATGGGCTTGAAAGATATAATCATGACAATAAGAACTTAGCAACCATGTTGTAAACATGCAAATGAACACAAACAAAAGATCATGATAATGAAACAATGAAAGTCAAACGTGTGTTCAAATCATAAGGAAAAACATACAAATGGTTTTCAGCTTGTCCTTCAAAGAGAGCAAAACATAAATGCATAGGACACCTTCAAGTTTAAGAGGGCGACTAGATACAAATAATTTAAGAACAAGTGAAACCAACAATATGAGTCAATCAATGAACTTTGGGACAATGCATATCACACTAAGAATGACAACTATGCTCTCTTAATGGTGCATAAAGAAAGAAGGTGGTGACTCAACATAAAAGTAAAAGAAAGGCCCTTCGCAGAGGGAAGCAGTGATTTAAACATGTGCTAGAGCTTTTCATTTGTAAAACAGAGAGATAAAACTTGATTTTGAGAGGTGGTTGTCTTTGTCAACGACTGGCAATGGGGTTCTTACTATCTTCCATACAAAAATAAAGCAAGTTTTTGAGAGAGAGATTGGCACTCTTGTGCTCTTTTTTATAAAACTTGGCACTCCTCCCCACCTTTTCCTTTCACATACCATGGCTAACCGATTCCATCGGGTGCCCACCAACATTCACATTCTTTGGAGGAGTGCCTTTTTTTCTTTCTTTTTTTCTTTTTTTTTTCTTTTTGGAATAAGCAATATGGAAGATAGCAAATCCGACCACTACGTCCCCATGAGCTGAAAACAGTGTCACAAAACGAGAAGTGTTTTGAAGGTTTTTGAAAGGTAGCACACGAAAATTTTACTTTGGAATGGCTTACAAATACCATGCATAGGAATTTATAGTGGACACAATGGCAAACTTGGCTTTTAGGAGTTGGATGCACGAGTAGAGCTCATACTCAGTACAAGGCGAGGGCTAGCAAAAGACTGGGAGCGACCAACTAAGAGAGCAATAATGGCCATAATCATGCAAAGCGACAAAGCGACATTAAAAGAAGCATACGATGGCATCAAAAGTCAAAAACTAAATGATCATGAAGGCTAATGGCGACTTTGTAAGAGTCTAACATGTGTGAGCATGCGCCAAGTCAACCCAAATAAAGCATCAAGGAGAAAACCAAAATAATGCTTCCATACAATAAAAACAACGCATGATTTTTTCAAAGGCTCATTAAGCAATCTCAGTTATTTGAGACAAGTCATGCTACAGCAAAACCACTGAGCATACTATCAAAAAGACATCAAGCATGACATGAAAAAGCCTAAGCCGCAGTCTACACAAGCTCCTTCTTGTACCACTATTTTGCACAAAGCTTTTTCTCTTTTCTAACACCATTTGAAATTTTTATAAACACCTCTTTTGATGAAAACCAATAAAGATCAGAGGAAAAAATACACCTTGATGAAAAGATATGACAAGATCTGAATGCAAATCAAGGCGAAAACGAAAACCAAAAGCAGTAGCAGAATAAGAAGAACGCTCGATAAACGATAAGAGTGAAAAACTGAGCGTTCTTTGCAAATGAAAATGAGTACATCTCCTCCAAAGGAAATTTGTTGGGGTCCAACCATTTATTGCAGCAAACAAACAAACTAAACAAACTAAGAAAACTAAAACAACTGACGCTCCAAGAAAAACACATAGTGCATGAAGCAATAAAAATATAGTGTTTTGAAAGGTGACCTGATTTTTACAGATGAAGAAGGGGTGCCTCGGGGGCATCCCCAAGCTTTGACGCTTGTACTTCTTGGATATTTCTTGGGGTGATGCATGGGCATCCCCAAGCTTGAGCTTTTGTCCATTCTTCAACTCATCTCATCATTCTCCAATCCCTACACTTGAAAACTTCCTTCATACAAAACTAAACACAATTCTATTAGCAACATTAGTGTAAGCATAAAATATATTCAACCTCTTTTAGCTTCAGGTTTCAACCCAAAACCACCAAATATAAAGTATATACTACTGTAGCAACTTCCACAAGAGTTTCATGATAAAAAAGAACTCAAAAGAAAGCGATAAAGTGGCAAAAACAAATATTGGCAGAAATCTGTCAAAACTAGACAGCTGACAAAGGACGAATTTTTGAGGGATTTTCTGTTGCTCAAATCAAAAAGTGTTCAACTAAGAAAAGTTTGGATATAACCTGGGGCATATGCACAAGAAATCGCAGGTCTAAAAGATATACAGAGAATTTTCACAAATTTTTACGGTGCAGCACCGAAAACAGTTTCAGGACAGCAACATCCCCAAATCTTTACCTCACTCAAATTAGAGGCTTCTCTTGGCACAAAAACGAAATAAATAAGATAAGGAGCGGTCATTACAGTAGTAATGACTTCCAAGACTCAAATAAAAGAAAAAGTTCTGAAAAGTAAACAATGGGTTATCTCCCAAGAGTGCTTTTCTTTAACGCCTTTGAGCTAGGCGCAGAAAATTGCGAATCAAGTAATATCAAGTGATGAAGCATCAAGATCTTAATTTGCTCTAAGAATAGAGTCAAAAAGTAATTTCTTTCTTTTCCTAGGGAAGTGTTCCATACCTTTCTTTAATGGGAATTGATACTTGATAGTGCCTTCCCTCATATCAATGATAGCACCTACAGTTCGAAGAAAGGGTCTTTCCAAAATAATAGGACATGAAGCATGGCATTCAACGTCCATAACAAGAAAATCAACGGGAACAAGGTTATTGTTAACCACAATAAGAACATCATTAATCCTTCCCAAAGGTTTCTTCTTAGCAACATCAGCAATAGGAACATCAAAATAACACTTTTCAAGCGGTGGTAAATCAAGCATGTCATAAATCTTTCTAGGCATGATAGAAATACTAGCACCTAGATCACATAAAGCATGGCAATCATAACTATTAACATGCATATCAATGATGGGTTCCCAACCATCTTCTAACTTCTTGGGAACAGAGGCTTTTTGCTTCAACTTTTCATCCCTAATCTTTATAAGAGCATTGGTAATATGCTTAGTAAAAGCAATATTTAAAGAACTAGCATTGGGAGTCAAAGCAAGCTTTTGCAAGAACAAAATAACTTCAGATATATTGCAGCCATCAACATCAAAATCATTAAAGGAAATAGAGCTATCATCTCCCACACTCCGAAAAATTTCAGCACTCTTTTGAGAAAAAGTTTTGGCAGTTTTAGGCTTTTTAACACAAGGAGTGGGAGTTTTCTCTACACCAATCAAAGTAAGAGGGTTGCTATCAGTAGGAGCAACATCATTAGAGGTAGTAATAGTACATACCTTCATCTCTCTAGCCATCTCATCTTCTCTTTCCCACCTGGCATGCAATTCCGCTAACAATCTAATATTTTTATCAATTCCAACTTGGGTAGCATTAGCGGCAGCAACAACATTGCTCACATTCACATCATTAGGAAACACTTTTAGTTTCAGAAGTTCAACATCATGAGCAAGGCTATCAACTTTAGAAGCAAGAATATCAATTTTGCCTAACTTTTCCTCAACAGACTTGTTAAAAGCAGTTTGTTTACCGATGAAGTCCTTGAGCATTTCCTCAAGCTCGGAGGGCGCAGCCCTAGTGTTGTTGTAGGAATTACCATAAGAGTTACCATAACCATTACCATTGGTAGAAGGATACGGCCTATAATTGTTACTAGCAAAATTGTTCCTATAAGCATTGTTATTAAAATTGTTATTTCTAATAAAATTCACATCAACTTGCTCTTCTTGAGCAACCAGAGAGGCCAAAGGAACATTATTAGGATCAACATGAGTCCTATCATTAGCAAGCATAGCCATAATGGTATCAATCTTATCACTTAAGGAAGAGGTTTCCTCAACAGAATTTACCTTCTTACCTTGTGGAGCTCTCTCGGTGTGCCATTCGGAATAATTTACCATCATGTTGTCGAGTAGCTTTGATGCGGCGCCCAAGGTAAGGGACATAAAAGTGCCTCCAGCAGCTGAATCAAGTAGGTTCCTTGAAGAAAAATTCAGTCCTGCATAAAAAGTTTGGATAATCATCCAAGTAGTCAGTCCATGAGTGGGGCAATTCTTTACCATAGATTTCATTCTTTCCCAAGCTTGAGCAACATGTTCATTATCAAACTGAGTAAACTTCATAATATTGCTGCGCAAAGCTATAATCTTAGCAGGAGGATAGTATCTACCAATAAAAGCATCCTTACACTTAGCCCATGAATCAATACTATTCTTAGTCAAAGACAGCAACCAATCTTTAGCCTTTCCTCTCAAAGAAAAAGGAAACAACTTGAGCTTAATAATATCACTATCAACATCCTTATATTTCTGCATCTCACATAGCTCAACAAAACTGTTGAGATGAGCTACAGCATCTTGATTGCTAGCACCAGAAAATTGCTCGTCCATAACAATTTTTAACAAAGCAGGCTTAATCTCATAAAAGTTTGCAGCGGGAGCAGGTGGTGCAATAGGAGTGCAGATAAAATCACTATTGTTCATGCTAGCAAAGTCACACAACTTGGTGTTTTCAGGAGTACCCATTTCAGCAAAACGAAAGTAAACAAGTAAAAACAGCTACCAAGGATTCTAATTTTTTTGGGTTTTTGATATAAAAAACAATGCAGGTAAAATAAAATAAAGTAAAGCAAAACAAATAACAAAGTAAAGAATGTGTGTGCGAAGAACTCCCCTCGCAGAAGTCTTCTCTCTTCCCCGGCAACGGCGCCAGAAAAAGTGCTGCTACTCGTGTGATGATGACGCCAGAAAAGAGCTGGTGGCGTGTAGTTAACGTGGGAGCAGTAAGTCCTTGTGCGTGGTGATGACCAGCCCGTTGGGAACCCCAAGAGGAAGGTATGATGAGTGTAGCGGCAAGTTTTCCCTCAGTTAAGAAACCAAGGTTTATCGAACAGGAGAAGGGAGACGATGACGACTGAAGGTGTTTGTGGAACCTGCACACACACAAACAAATACTTTGTCCCCAACTTGCGATGAGGTTGTCAATCTCACCGGTTTGCTTGAAACAAAGGTTATGAGTGTATCGAGTGGAAAACAGTAGAGTATATGCGAGTAAAGTAAACAGTGCGGGAAAAGTAAACAGGTGATTGCAATATGATTAAAATAGGACCGGGGTCCACAGTTCACTAGTGGTGTCTCTCCATAGATAAAATAACATGCTGGGTAAACAAATTACAGTTGGGCAATTGATAGAATAAAGATAACGTGATATGTCAAGAAGATCACTATGAGATTTACTCTGGGCATCCAACTGCATCTATGACTAATAATCCACTCCCGGGGATATCAATCCGAACACCCTAGAAGTATTAAGTTGCGAACAACATATAATTGCATTAAGCAAAGTGTGTAATGTAAACAAAGCATATGCCCTTGAGCATATGAATGTTGTTTTCTCCCTAGTAGCAACAGCACATCTACCACCTTAGAGGTTTCTGTCACTCCCCCAGGTGAAATAGAGACATGAACCCACTATCGAGCATAAATACCCCCTCTTGGAGTCACTAGCAACTACTCGGCCAAGATAGCTACTAACAACGGAGAGCATGCAAGATCATAAACAACATAGAGATAACAAAAGATATAATTCAGTACAGCAACTTAATCATAAACACCAATATTCATCGGATCCCAACAAACCAACATCATAGAATTACATAACGGTGATCTCAATCATGTAGGGCAGCTCATGAGATCTAAACATGAAGCACATGGTGGAGAAGACAACCATCTAGCTACTGCTATGGACCCATAGTCCAAGGTAGACTACTCACTCATCGCTCCGGAGGCAAGCATGGCGATGAAGAAGACCTCCGGTGGCGATTCCCCTCTCCGGCAGGGTGCCGGGAAGAGCTTCTGGACCCTCCCGATCTTCGGGTCGATGGCGGCGGCGGATCGTGATGTATTCTGGAAAACTGATCGGGCCCTTAGGTTTTCTCGTCGGGGGGTACTTATAGGTGAAGGGGCGATGTCAGAGGTGGAGCCAGGGGCTCTCACACAGGGGTGGCGTGGCCAGGGGCCAGGCCGCGCCGCCCCCTTGTGTGGGGCCCTGGTGGGCCCCCTCCGACACTTCTTCGGATCTCTGGAAGCTTCCGGGTAAAATATGACTTCAGGAACTTGTTTTGTCCAATTCCGAGAATATTTCCTGTGTATCACTTCTAAAACACAAAAATAGCAGAAAACAGGAAACTAGCACTATGGCACTTCGTTAATAGGTTAGTTCCGGAAAATGTATAAAAGTGTCACTAAGTGTAACGAAACAATAGGCAAATGGTGTAAAAACAAGCATGGAGCATCAAAAATTATAGATACGTTTGAGACGTATCACCCCTCCACGTACATCATCGTCCCCGAAAACCTAAGTCGGGGGGGGGGGCTCAGAGTTAGACACCGCCGCCTCTGCGGGGCGAAAAACACCAGAGAGAGAAAAGCTCTCCGGCAGGCAGAAATCTGCTGGGGAAATTCCTTTCCAGAGAGGGGAGATCATCGCCATCGTCATCACCATCGCACCGGACTTCATCGGGAGGATCATCATCATCATCTCCATCACCAGCACCTTCATCTCCACCATCACCACGTCATCCCGCTGTAACATTTTGAGTTGGATCTTGTTATATTCATAGGGGAAACTTTCCCGATGTTGATTACTCTTGTAGTTGATGCTATTGAGTGGAACCATTAAATTAAGGTTTATGTTCAGATTGTTATTTACCATTATTTCACCTCTGACCATGATCCATATGATGTCTTGTGAGTAGTTCGTTTAGTTCTTGAGGACATGGGAGAAGTCAAGATGTTAGTAGTGAATTATTGTTGAGAAATATTTAGTGGTTTGATATTGTTGTGGTGCTATTTCACTAGTGGTGTCATGTGAACGTCGACTACATGATACTTCACCATTTATGGGCCTAGTGAGATGCATTGTGTATTTGGCTACCGATTGTGGGGTTGCTGGAGTGACATAAACCTAAACCTCCGTTGGGAAACCATTGCACCAGGGAGCGTAGGATCTTAGAGTTTAAGGCTGTGGTTAGATTTATCTTAATTACTTTCTTGTATTTGTGGATGCTTGCAAGGGGTATAATCACAAGTGTGTATTTATCCTAGTAAGGGTAGTGCACTAGCACAGGTTCACCCCCATAACACCTATCAAACCAATAAATACTATTGGCTCTATGAAGCGAAAGCTCTTGACATAAACTCCCGTGTGTCCTCGAGAACGTTTGGTTATTATAAGTACACAACCGGCTTGTCCTTTGCTGAATAAAGGATTGGGCCACTTGCTGCAATTGTTACTATTGTCTTTTATTTACTCGCACTTTATTTACTCGTATTACCAAATACCCCTGAAAACCTGTTTGCTAGTATTTACAGTGATTCCTTGATCAAAACCGCTCATCAACACCTTCTGCTCCTCGTTGGGTTCGACACTCTTATTTATCGAAAGTACTACGATACACCCCCTATACTTGTGGGTCATCAACGAGTACCCAAACCTCATGCTACTTTACTTAAAGTCCCAAGCAAGCTCTTGTCATTGTAAGTATACACGTATCATCGAGAACCGCCAACGGGGTACCTCCGTGCCTGATGACATGGAACAAGCCCACATCAAAATGATAGGACAAGCTGATACGTCTCAAACGTATCTATAATTTTTGATGCTCCATGCTTGTTTTTACACCATTTGCCTATTGTTTCGTTACACTTAGTGGTACTTTTATGCATTTTCCGAAACTAACCTATTAACGAAGTGCCACAGTGCCAGTTTCCTGTTTTCTGCTGTTTTTGTGATTCAGAAGTGATACACAGGAAATATTCTCGGAATTGGACGAAACAAGTTCCTGAAGTCTTATTTTTCCCAGAAGCTTCCAGACATCCGAAGGAGAGACGGAGAGGGGCCACCAGGGCCCCACACACAGGGCCGGCGCGGCCTGGACCCTGGCCGCGCCACCCCTGTGTGAGGGAGCCTGGCTCCACCTCTGACGATGCCCCTTTGCCTATAAAGACCCCCCGACGAGAAAAACCTAAGAACCCGATCAGATTTCCAAAAAACATCGCGATCCGCCGCCGCCGTCGACCCGAAGATCGGGAGGGTCCAGAAAATCTTCCCGGCACCCTGCCGGAGAGGGGAATCGCCACCGGAGGTCTTCTTCATCGCCATGCTTGCCTCCGGAGCGATGAGTGAGTAGTCTACCTTGGACTATGGGTCCATAGCAGTAGCTAGATGGTTGTCTTCTCCACCATGTGCTTCATGTTTAGATCTCATGAGCTGCCATACATGATTGAGATCACCGTTATGTAATTCTATGATGTTGGTTTGTTGGGATCCGATGAATATTGGTGTTTATGATTAAGTTGCTGTACTGAATTATATCTTTTGTTATCTCTATGTTGTTTATGATCTTGCATGCTCTCCGTTGTTAGTAGCTATCTTGGCCGAGTAGTTGCTAGTGACTCCAAGAGGGGGTATTTATGCTCGATAGTGGGTTCATGTCTCTATTTCACCTGGGGGAGTGACAGAAACCTCTAAGGTGGTAGATGTGCTGTTGCTACTAGGGAGAAAACAACATTCATATGCTCAAGGGCATATGCTTTGTTTACATTACACACTTTGCTTAATGCAATTATCTGTTGTTCGCAACTTAATACTTCTAGGGTGTTCAGATTGATATCCCCGGGAGTGGATTATTAGTCATAGATGCAGTTGGATGGCGGTCTATGTATTTTGTTGTAATGCCCAGAGTAAATCTCATAGTGATCTTCTTGACATATCACGTTATCTTTATTCTATCAATTGCTCAACTGTAATTTGTTTACCCAGCATGTTATTTTATCTATGGAGAGACACCATTAGTGAACTGTGGACCCCGGTCCTATTTTAATCATATTGCAATCACCTGTTTACTTTTCCCGCACTGTTTACTTTACTCGTATATTATTACTGTTTTCCACTCGATACACTCATAACCTTTGTTTCAAGCAAACCGGTGAGATTGACAACCTCATCACAAGTTGGGGACAAAGTATTTGTTTGTGTGTGTGCAGGTTCCACAAACACCTTCAGTCGTCATTGTCTCTCCTCTCCTGATCGATAAACCTTGGTTTCTAAACTGAGGGAAAACTAGCCGCTACACTCATCATACCTTCCTCTTGGGGTTCCCAACGGGCTGGTCATCACCACGCACAAGGACTTACTGCTCCCACGCCAACTAAACGCCACAGCTCTTTTCTGGCGCCATCACTGAGTAGCAGCTTCTTTTCTGGCGCCGTTGCCGGGGAGGAAGAGAAGACTTCTGCGAGGGGAGTTCTTCGCACACACATTCTTTACTTTGTTATTTGTTTTGCTTTACTTTATTTATTTTACCTGCATCGTTTTATATCAAAAACCTAAAAAATTTAGAATCCTTGGTAGTTGTTATTTTTACTTGTCTTGCTTTATCATGCTTTCTATCAATGGTTGGTTTCTTTGAAACTAATTTTTTTTGGCAAGGTGGGTTCACGGAAGAGCAGCAAAATTATTATGAGGAACACCGCTTGTCACAAAAAGGGAAACACTTATGGGAACAAATCAATAGATTATATATCATTGCTAGAAATGTGTGCTCTACTTATAATGTTACTTATTACTTTGATGAATCTTGTTGCTGTAGGAGGTATAAACACCTCCCTTTTCAATGTGAGTATAATGATGATGTTACCATATCTTCTTATATTAATGGAAATTATGACTTTTATGATGTGGAACAAATTGAAGAATTTATTGCTTGGAAGGGTGCATTCGAACTTGCTTATTTGCTTGAAAATACTGATGATGCACCTTATAAATATGAGGTTTATGATATACTCACATTTTGCTTTGATAATTACAAGGAAGGGAATGGCTATATTCTTAAATATCTTAATAGATGCTCTCCAACGGAAGAGACTAATGTCATGAAGGAGCCTATGGAAGAAGAAATTGCTGAAACTGGAAGCTCATTGGATGAAAAAGAGGAGGAGAGTGATGACCAAGTGGAGGAAGAATGGAGTTACCCATGTCTACCTCCCAATAAGAGTAACTCTCTAACTAATACCTTATTTGATCACCCTCCATGCTTAACAAAAGAGGGTGAGTGTGATATTTATATTGTTGAGTTTGTTCATGATGCTACTCAAAATTATTATGAGAGAGGAAAATATGGTTGTTGGAATTCCCATGTTACTAAAACACCTCTCTTTATATTGAAAGCTCCGAAGTTGCTCTTGTTTTATCTACCCATACTTGTTACTATGTGCTTCTTTGATTTATTTTCTTACAAGATTCCTATGCATAGAAAGTGGGTTAGACTTAAATGTGTTTTATATTTGCTCCTTGATGCTCCTTTTGGTTTCCATTCATATTTCTTATGTGAGCATCTTCTCAAATTACTGAGCCTAGCTCAAAGGCGTTAAAGAAAAGCATTCTTGGGAGATAACCCAATGTTTTCTTTTCAGTACTTTTTCTTTTATTTGAGTCTTGGAAGTCATTACTACTGTAATGACCGCTCCTTATCTTGTTTATTTCGTTTTTGTGCCAAGAGAAGCCTCTAATTTGAGTAAG
This sequence comes from Dactylis glomerata, assembly GCA_007115705.1. Taxonomy (NCBI): domain Eukaryota; kingdom Viridiplantae; phylum Streptophyta; class Magnoliopsida; order Poales; family Poaceae; genus Dactylis; species Dactylis glomerata. The sequence goes on along the minus strand of QXEO01001975.1, from coordinate 97,983 downwards.
GTAAAGATTTGGGGATGTTGCTGTCCTGAAACTGTTTTCGGTGCTGCACCGTAAAAATTCGTATAAATTCTCTGTTTATCTTTTGGACCTGCGATTTCTTGTGCATATGCCCCAGGTTATATCCAAACTTTTCTTAGTTGAAAACTTTTTGATTTGAGCAATAGAAAATCCCTCGAAAATTCGTCCTTTGTCAGCTGTTCAGTTTTGACAGATTTCTGCCAATATTTGTATTTGCCACTTTATCGCTTTCTTTTGAGTTCTTTTGATCATGGAACTTTTGGGGAGGTTGCTACAGTAGTATTTGCTATATATGTGGTGGTTTTGAGTTGAAACCTGAAGCTAAAAGAGGTTGAATATATTTTATGCTTGCACTAATGTTGCTAATAGAATTGTGTTTAGTTTTGTATGAAGGAAGTTTTCAAGTGTAGGGATTGGAGAATGATGAGATGAGTTGAAGAATGGACAAAAGCTCAAGCTTGGGGATGCCCATGCATCACCCCAAGAAATATCCAAGAAGTACAAGCGTCAAAGCTTGGGGATGCCCCCGAGGCACCCCTTCTTCATCGGCAAAAATTAGGTCACCTTTCAAAACACTATATTTTTATTGCTTCATGCACTATGTGTTTTTCTTGGAGCGTCAGTTGTTTTAGTTTTCTTAGTTTGTTTAGTTTGTTTGTTTGCTGCAATAAATGGTTGGACCCCAACAAATTTTCTTTTGGAGAAGTTGCTTGTTTTCATTTGCAAAGAACGCTCTAGTTTTCACTCTTATTAAAAATCGAGCGTTCCTCTTTTTCTGCTACTGCTTTTGGTTTTCGTTTTCGCCTTGATTTGCATTCAGATCTTGTCATATCTTTTCATCAAGGTATATTTTTGCCTTTGATGTTCATTGGTTTTCATCAAAAGAGGTGTTTATAAAAATTTCAAATGGTGTTGGAAAAGAGAAAAAGTTTTGTGCAAAATAGTGGTACAAGAAGAAGCTTGTGTAGACTGCGGCTTAGGATTTTTCATGTCATGCTTGATGTCTTTTTGATAGTATGCTTAGTATTTTTGCTGTAGCATGACTTGTCTCAAATAACTGAGATTGCTTAATGAGCCTTTGAAAAAATCATGCGTTGTTTTTATTGCATGGAAGCATTATTTTGGTTTTCTCCTTGATGCTTTATTTGGGTTGACTTGGCGCATGCTCACACATGTTAGACTCTTACAAAGTCGCCAATAGCCTTCATGATCATTTAGTTTTTGACTTTTGATGCCATCTTATGCTTTTTTTTAATGTCGCTTTGCATGATTATGGCCATTACTGCTCTCTTAGTTGGTCGCTCCCAGTCTTTTGCTAGCCCTCGCCTTGTACTGAGTATGAGCTCTACTCGTGCATCCAACTCCTAAAAGCCAAAGTTTTTCAAAGTGTCCACTATAAATTCCTATACATGGTATTTGTAAGCCATTCCAAAGTAAAATTTTCATGTGCTACCTTTCAAAAACATTCAAAACACTTCTCGTTTTGTGACACTGTTTTCAGCTCATGGGGACGTAGTGGTCGGATTTGCTATCTTCCATATTGCTTATTCCAAAAAGGAAAAAAGAAAAGAAAAAAAGGCACTCCTCCAAAGAATGTGAATGTTGGTGGGCACCCGATGAAATCGGTTAGCCATGGTATGTGAAAGGAAAAGGTGGGGAGGAGTGCCAAGTTTTATAAAAAGAGCACAAAAGTGCCAATCTCTCTCTCAAAAACTTGCTTCATTTTTGTATGGAAGATAGTAAGAACCCCATTGCCAGTCGTTGACAAAGACAACCACCTCTCAAAATCAATTTTATCTCTCTGTTTTACAAATGAAAAGCTCTAGCACATGTTTAAACCACTGCTTCCCTCTGCGCAGGGCCTTTCTTTTACTTTTATGTTGAGTCACCACCTTCTTTCTTTAAGCACCATTAAGAGAGCATAGTTGTCATTCTTAGTGTGATATGCATTGTCCCAAAGTTCATTGATTGATTCATGATGATTGGTTTCACTTGTTCTTAAGTTATTTGTATCTAGTCGCCCTCTTAAACTTTGAGGTGTCCTATGCATTTATGTTTTGCTCTCTTTGAAGGACAAGCTGAAAACCTTTTGTATGTTTTTCCTTATGATCTAAACACACGTTTGACTTTCATTGTTTCATTATCATGATCTTTTGTTTGTGTTCATTTACATGTTTACAACATGGTTGCTAAGTTCTTATTGTCATGATTATATCTTTCATGCCCATGTTTTAAGTTCTATTGATCCCAGCTCACCAATGCTTACATATATGATCAAGATTGTGTAGGTGCATGTCACCTCAAAAATTATTCTTTTGTTATCACTTACCTACTCGAGGACGAGCAGGAGTTAAGCTTGGGGATGCTTGATACGTCTCAAACGTATCTATAATTTTTTATGCTCCATGCTTGTTTTTACACCATTTGCCTATTGTTTCGTTACACTTATTGGTACATTTATGCATTTTCCGGAACTAACCTATTAACGAAGTGCCACAGTGCCAGTTTCCTGTTTTCTGCTGTTTTTGTGTTTCAGAAGTGATACACAGGAAATATTCTCGGAATTGGACGAAACAAGTTTCCTGAAGTCTTATTTTTCCCGGAAGCTTCCAGACATCCGAAGGAGAGACGGAGAGGGGCCACCAGGGCCCCACACACAGGGCCGGCAAAAAATGAAAGCTAAACGCAGTAGCAGAAAAAGAGAACACTCGTTGAAACGGTAAGAGTGAAAAACAGAGTGTTTTTGGCAAATGAAAAATGGAGCATGTCTCTCTCCAAACACATGATGTGATCCAAACATTTATTGCAGCAAACAAAGCAAAAGAAAACTGAAAGCAAAAATAAAGACACTCCAAGAAAAATGCATAGTGCATAAAGCAATAAAAATATAGTGTTTTGAAAGGTGACCTGATTTTTGCCGATGAAGAAGGGGGTGCCTCGGGGGCATCCCCAAGCTTTGACGCTTGTACTTCTTGGATATTTCTTGGGGTGACATGTGCATCCCCAAGCTTGAGATTTTGTCCATTCTTCATCTCATCTCATCATTCTCCAATCCCTACACTTGAAAACTTCCTTCATACAAAACTCAACACAATTCTATTAGCAACGTTAGCATAAACATAATAATGCATCAACCCTTTTCAGTTCAGATTTCAACATAAAACCACCACAAATATAGCATATACTACTGTAGCAACTTCTCCAAAAGTTCCGTGATCAAAAGAACTCAAAAAGAAAGTGATAAAGTGGCAAACACAAATATTGGCAGAAATCTGTCAAAACAGAATAGCTAACAAAGGTCGAATTTTTAGAGGGTTTTCTGTTGCTCAAATCAAAAAGTGTTCATCTAATGAAAGTTTGGATATAACCTGGGGCATATGCACAAGAAATTGCAGGTCCAAAAGATTTACAGAGAATTTTCACAAATTTTTACGGTCCAGCACCGAAAACTATTTCAGGACAGTAACATCCCCAAATCTTACCTCACTCAAATTAGAGACTTCTCTTGGCACTAAAACGAAATAAAAATGATAAGGAGTGGTTATTACAGTAGTAATAACTTCTAACACTCAAATAAAAGAAAAAGTACTGAAAATAAACAATGGGTTATCTCCCAAGAGTGCTTTTCTTTAACGCCTTTGAGCTAGGCGCAGTAATTTGCAAAGATGCTCATGTGGGCGCCATATAAGAGCTTGAGGCAAAGGCACCATATAGGAACTTGAAGCAATAGAGAGCATCAAAAAGCAAGTGTGAAAGATATTTAAATCTGAACAACTTCCTATAAAAAATAATCTTGTAAAGAGACAAGTCATGAAAGCGCAAAGCAAAAAGCATAGGAAGGCAAAATAAGTACAACTTCAAGAATTGCAACAAAAAGAGGGGAAACTCAATATTGTTGAGATCCATCAAACCATGTTTTCCTCTCTCATAATAACTTTCAGTAGTATCATGAATAGAACTAATAATATAACTATCACATAAAGCATCCCTATCATGAACCACATGCATAAAATAATTAATACTCCCCACATGAACAATCGTAGTAGGAGCAGATTCAACAGAATAATTATTCTCATCACCATAATCATAAAAACAGGAGGCATATTGTAATTGTAACTAGTTTTCTCCTCAAAAGTAGGTGAACAGAAAATATTATACCCATCATCATAACCATCATAAACTAGAGGTTTAGTATCATCACAAGCTAGAGAATAGCTATTTCGCAAAGCATATTCATCAAACATATCATCATAAGAAGGAACATGAATAGTACTAATGGTACAATAGTTATTAATCTTAGAATTTGTACCAAAAAGATTCTCAATATCAAAAGTAGAGTGCTTTTTCCAATCATGATCACTAACATAGGTAACAGGCATAGGAACATCACATAGGAAAGATAAAATATCATCAGAGAAAACTTTCTCCACTAAAGCTGGGGAAACTAAAAATATCATGCTTAACAAAACCAACTTCTCCAAGCTTAGACTTTTCTATAGCATTAGCAACAATGGTATTCAAAGCATTCATACTAACAACACTATTAGCATGCAAATAAAGCTCCAAAGGTTTTTCAATTTTCTCTTCAAATCTAAACTCAGGAAAAAGACTAAAGAACTCTTTATTTTCCATTAAGCCTAACTAGTGAAAATAAAAACAAGAAACAAAAAGATATAATTGCAGAATCTAAAGGAAATAACTTTGAGCACTCACTAGCAACTAAAAGACTTAGTAGCCAAAGGATGTGAGTATCTTTTACCTTACCTCCCCGGCAACGGCGCCAGAAAAGAGCTTGATGTCTACGCATGCGTCTGTTCTTGTAGACAGTGTTGGGCCTCCAAGTGCAGAGGTTTGTAGAACAGCAGCAAGTTTCCCTTAAGTGGATCACCCAAGGTTTATTAAACTTAGGGAGGAAGAGGTCAAAGCTATCCCTCTCAAGCAACCCTGCAATTACGATACAGAAAGTCTCTTGTGTCTCCAACACACCCAATACACTTGTCAGATGTATAGGTGCACTAGTTCGGTGAAGAGATAGTGAAATACAAGTAGTTATGATGATTATAAGTAGCAAATGTGATCTAAAATAAAAATGGTAGCAAGCAAATATGTAACAAAACAGGAAGTAAATAGTGTGCAAAGCTTGGAAACAAGGCCTAGGGATCATACTTTCACTAGTGGACACACTCTCAACAAATATAACATAATTGAACCAATAGATACTATCATCCATATGCAACTCAAAACAATTCTTCAATGGAAAATGAACACTAATCATGCGTAGGGCTATGAAGCACTCCTCAAAGTCCGTATGTACCCAAACTAAATTGTCCCACACTATCACCATGAACGCACTAGATGATTCCAACAAACACCAACAATCCATAGAGACATTAACCAAAAAGATACACATGATGCACACACTAGTCACCTTTACACCATGATACGAGGTATCTCCGAAGAGTATAATAATAAAGCATAGGAGTAGCATAATATCTGAATAATAACATCTACCAATTCAACTAGATACAAAGCTCATGATCATATAAAGATCATATCATGGGAGAGAGAGGTGAACCACATAGCTACCGGCAGAGCCCTCAGCCCTGGGGGAGAACTACTCCCTCCTCATCATAGGAGATAGCAAGGTTGATAGAGATGACGGTGAGGTCGATGGAGACCGATGGAGATGGTTCTGGGGCACTTCCCCGTCCCGGCAGGGTGCCGGAACAGAGACTTCTGTCCCCTGAAATTCGTCGGCGGCGGCGGCGGAGCTGCGGAACTCTTTTTGGAAATTTGCCGACTCCTCTAGGGTTTTCCGTCCCAAGGCTTTATATAGGCGAAGGGGCGTCGTCAGGGGGCTGCCAGGGCGCCCTCACAATGGGTGGGTGCGGCCAGGGGCTGGGCCGCGCCCCCTGTTGTGTGGGCGGCCTCTGGCTCCCCTCCGGCTCTCTTTCGGTCTTCGATACTCTTCCGGGAAAAATAAGACTTCTGGAACTTGTTTCGTCCAATTTCGAGAATATTTCCTGTGTAGCTTTTCTGAAACACAAAAACAACAGAAAACAGGGAACTGGCACTGTGGCATCTTGTCAATAGGTTAGTTCCGGAAATCGCATAAAAATGCCACGAAGTGTAACGAAACACAAGGCAAATGGTGTAAAAACAAGCATGGAGCATCAAAAATTATAGATACGTTCGAGACGTATCAGCGCAGAAAGTGCGAATCAAGTAATATCAAGTGATGAAGCATCAAGCCCATAATTTGCTCTAAGAATAGAGTCAAAAAGAAATTTCTTTCTCTTCTTAGGGAAGTGTTCCATACCTTTCTTGAGTGGGAATTGGTATTTGATGGTGCCTTCCCTCATATCAATGGTGGCACCTACAGTTCGAAGAAAGGGTCTTCCCAAAATAAGAGGACATGAAGCATTGCATTCAACATCCATGACAAGAAAATCAACGGGAACAAGGTTATTGTTAACCATAATAAGAACATCATTAATCCTTCACAAAGGTTTCTTCTTAGCAACATCAGCAATAGGAACATCATAATAACACTTTTCAAGTGGTGGTAAATCAAGCATGTCATAAATTTTTCTAGGCATAATAGAAATACTAGCACCTAGATCACATAAAGCATGACAATCAAAACCATTAACATGCATATCAATTGAAAGGACACGGATGTCGCCTAGAGGGGGGTGAATAGGCAATTTAAAACTTTTACGAGCGGCTTAACAAATGCGGAATAAAACTAACGTTTAATTTGCCAAGCATACAAAACCTAAATAAACTAGGTTCACCTATGTGCACCAACAACTTATGCTAAACAAGATAAGCAACTATGTGATAGCAAGATATATATAACTTCAAGCACAAAGGCTATCACAAAGTAAATTGCATAAGTAAAGGAGCTCGGGTCCACGCGGAGACAACGATGTATCCCGAAGTTCACACCCTTGCGGGTGCTAATCTCCGTTGGAGCGGTGTGGAGGCACAAGACTCCCCAAACGCCACGGAGGCTCACCATAATCTCCTCGAGCCCTCCCACCAAGATGGAAGACCCGATCCACTATGGGACCCTTGAGGGCGGTCACCGAACCCGTATAAAGCTTGGGGCTACTCCACAACTTAATTGGAGGCTCCCAAATCCACAAAGCCACTGAGATTGGGGCACACTCCACAACTCAATTGGAGGCTCCCAATAATCGCCATGGAGGCACCACAAAGCTTGGGAAGATCTCCACAACTTAATTGGAGGTCCCCAAGAAATCCACTGAGCCGTCTAGGGTTCCAAGAACCCAAGAGGAAATAAGCTTCTTGCTTTCACCACCGAATCTCCGAGGAGAACTCAAACCGATGCACCAAATGCAATGGCAAGAACACACGAAGTGCTCAAATCCTTCTCTCCCAAATCCTACCAAAGCAACAAATACTATGGAGGATATGAGAGGAAGAACAAGGAGGAAATCCACAAAGAACTTCAAGATCTAGATCCAATAGGTTCCCCTCACTTAGAGGAGAAAGTGATTGGTGCAAAAGTAGATCTAGATCTCCTCTCTCTTTTCCCTTAAAAAGATGCAAGAACCATGGAGGGAAGTGAGGAGGGAGGGCAAGCTTTGAAGGTCAACAATGGAGGAGAGAGAAGCCCCAAAACGTTAATGGTTCAAGGAGGAAGAAGGGTATTTATAGGTGGGGAAAAATATGGCCGTTGGAAGCAGCCCACCGGCCAGTTCGGCCGTAAGTCCGGCGGCGCCGGCCTCTGGGCCGGACGGTCCGGCGGAAAGTCCGGCGGGACCGGTCTGTTCGCCGGGTGTCCGGCGGCCCGCCGGGCGGATTCGGTGACCCACCAAAAGGCGGTTCAGAATAGCAGTCCGGCTGCTCCGTCGGACTGGCCCGGTCTGCCGCCGGAAGGTCCGGCCTAGAGCCTGGCCTGGCCGGACGAGGGGCCGAACTGGACAGCCCAAAAACCAAATAACTTTTGCAAGGAAACTCCGAATGAGATGAAACCAATTTTATTGGAAAATATTAAGAACCAGCAAGGGAGAATTTACTATGAATTTAGAGGTAATAAGTGTCTCTATATGAGGAATCGGTAAATTCTCCAAACACCAAAAACGCAATAAGAGATCCATACGAAATCCGTTTTTGATGAGCTAGAGCTTGCCATGGAAATAACCACAAGCTCTAGAATCTCACATGGATAAAATCCAAATAAGAACCAAGAAAGATAATGCCATGTATGCAAAGGTTTGAGCTCTCTCCGAACGATATGAATAAGTTACTCACTCGAGAGCCCCTCTTAATAGTACGGCTATCGATCCTAAACCCGGTCTCCCACACTATGAGACCGGTAAGAAAGAAACCCTATCAAGAACATACCTTTACCTTGTGCATTCCACTTGAGCTAGATGGTGACGATCTTAATCTTCTCAAGTTGGACTACCTTTCTTGATTGCGCTTGCTCGGTGAAGTCTTGCGGATTGCTCCCCCATACTGCACTATGGGAGAGACACTAGAGAAATATCTTCACATGTCCATTACCACCAAATGGACACCGAGCTTCAAGCAAATGATATCTTCTAGAAGCCTATCTTGATCTTGCGCTTCGACTTGATCAACATTGCACTTCATCTTCTTCTTTCACAATGATGATGTCTTAAGAATGCACATGAGAGTTCACTCCATCTTATTCCTCAAGACACACTCTATATAGGCTCAACTCCCTTATGACCAATCTTCGGATCAATCCTTGAATAACACCTTGATCATCACATAATGTTCTTTAAATTCAACTTCTTACAACCTTGAACCCAACAAATGGCTCAAGCGTTGTCTACGGACAAGTCCTACAAATATAACTCAATGCAAACATTAGTCCATAGGGATTGTCATTAATTACCAAAACCACACATGGGGGCATATGCTCTTTCATCAATGATGGGTTCCCAACCATCTTCTAACTTCTTGGGAATAGAAGCTTTTTACTTCAACTTTTCATTCCTAATTTTCATGAAAGCACTGGTAATATGCTTAGTAAAAGCAACATTTAAAGAACTAGCATTGGGAGTCAAAGCAAGCTTTTGTAAGAACAAAATAACTTCAGATATATTGCAGCCATCAACATCAAAATCATTAAAGGAAATAGAGCTATCATCTCCTATACTCCAAAAAAATTTAGCACTCTTTTGAGAAAAAGTTTTTGCTATTTTGGGCTTTTTAACACCAGGAGTATGAGTTTTCTCTACACCAATCAAAGTAAGAGGATTGCTAGCATTAGGAACAACATCATTAAAGGTAGTAATGGTTGTTGCTTGTTGCGTGGTGAATGACCAGCCCGTTGGGAACCCCAAGAGGAAGGTGTGATGAATATAGCAGCAAGTTTTTCCCTCAGTTAAGAAACCAAGGTTTATCGTTCAGGAGAAGAGCAGACAATATGACTGTAGGTGATGCTTGCTAGTTTGCGACAGCTTCGGACAATTTATATATGGCGCCTTGTCCAAGCTTTGCTTGCTAGCTGCAACGCGGAACCTGCACATAACACAACCAAATACTTTGTTCCCAACTTGCGATGAGGTTGTCAATCTCACCGGTTTGCTTGAAACAAAGGTATGAGCGTATCGAGTGGAAAGCAGTGAAAGTATGCGAGTAAAGTAAATAGTGCAAGTAAGTAAACATGTGATAGCAATATGATGGAAATAGGACCGGGGTCCACAGTTCACTAGTGGTGTCTCTCCATAAGATAAATAACACATGCTGGGTAAACAAATTACAGTTGGGCAATTGATAGAATAAAGATAAACGTGATATGTCAAGAAGATCACTGTGCGATTTACTCTGGGCATTACAACAAAATACATAGACCGCCATCCAACTGCATCTATAACTAATAATCCACTTGTGGCGAATCAATCCGAGAACTCCACAAGTATTAAGTTGCGAACAACAGATAATTGCATTAAGCAAAGTGTGTAATGTAAAGAAAGCATATGCCCTTGAGCATATGAATGTTATTTTCTCCCTGGTAGCAACAACACATCTACAACCTTAGAGTTTCTGTCACTCCCCCAGATTAAATAGAGGCATGAACCCACTATCGAGCATAAATACCCCCTCTTGGAGTCACTAGCAACTACTCGGCCAAGATAGCTACTAACAACGGAGAGCATGCAAGATCATAAACAACATAGAGATAACAAAAGATATATTTCAGTATAGCAACTCAATCATAACACCAATATTCATTGGATCCCAACAAACCAAACATGTAGAATTATATAACGGTGATCTCAATCATGTAGGGCAGCTCATGAGATCTAAACATGAAGCACATGGTGGAGAAGACAACCATCTAGATACTGCTATGGACCCATAGTCCAAGGTAGACTACTCACTCATCGCTTCGGAGGCAAGCATGGCGATGAAGAAGACCTCCGGTGGCGATTCCCCTCTCCGGCAGGGTGTCGGGAAGAGCTTCTGGACCCTCCCGATCTTCGGGTCGATGGTGGCAGCGGATCATGATGTGTTCTGGAAAATTGATCGGGTCCTTAGGTTTTTTCCGTCGGGGGGTCTTTATAGGCGAAGGGGCATCGTCAGAGGTGGCCCGAGGGGCTCTCACACATAGGGGGCGCGGCCAGGCCCCTGGCCACGCCACCCTGATGTGTGGGGCCCTCGTGGCCCCCCTCCAACTCCTCTTCGGATCTCTGGAAGCTTCTGGGAAAAATAAGACTTCAGGAACTTGTTTCGTCCAATTCCGAGAATATTTCCTGTGTATCACTTCTGAAACACAAAAACAGCAGAAAACAGAAAACTGGCAATGTGGCAACTTGTTAATAGGTTAGTTTCAGAAAATGCATAAAAGTGCCACGAAGTGTAATGAAACAGTAGGCAAATGGTGTAAAAACAAGCATGGAGCATCAAAAATTATAGATACGTTGGAGACGCATCAAGCATCCCCAAGCTTAACTCCTGCTCGTCCTCGAGTAGGTAAGTGATAACAAAAGAATAATTTTTGAGGTGACATGCACCTACACAATCTTGATCATATATGTAAGCATTTGTGAGCTGGGATCAAAAGAACTTAAAACATGGGCATGAAGATATAATCTTGACAATAAGAAACTTAGCAACCATGTTGTAAACATGCAAATGAACACAAACAAAAGATCATGAAAATGAAACAATAAAAGTCAAATGTGTGTTCAAATCATAAGAAAAAACATACAAATGGTTTTCAGCTTGTCCTTCATAGAGAGCAAAACATAAATGCATAGGACACCTTCAAGTTTAAGAGGGCGACTAGATACAAATAATTTGAGAACAAGTGAAACCAACAATATGAATCAATCAATGAAAACTTTGGGACAATGCACATTATATTAAGAATGACAACTTTGCTCTCTTATGGTGCATAAATAAAGAAGGTGGTGACTCAACATAAAAGTAAAAGAAAGACCCTTCGCGGAGGGAAGCAGTGGTTGCAAATTTTATAGACCTTCAAAAATTATGTTACTTACCGGCTTTGAGCTCTCATTGCCCCCATCATAAGCATCTTGAGTGGTTAGAGTTAATGCGAGAACAATTATGATACATATGCTTGACAAATCATAAGTTGAAAACCTCGTGTCCCGTGAATACGAGTACCCAAACCTCATGCTACTCAACTTAGAGTCCCAAGTAAGGCTCTTGTCATTGTAAGTATATATGTATCATCGAAAACCGCCAACGGGGTACCTCCGTGCCCGATGACATGGAACAAGCCCACATCAAACTGATAGGACAAGCAGACAATGAACACCTCGATATCTCTTTTATTTGCCATTTGTTTAGCTTTTAATTGTGAGATGCGTCGTCGAATGTCCATCATGGGTATGCTGCAAATTTCCACTATGAATTATGCATGGCTTAGATTGGCGGCCCAGGCGTTTCCCTAACACATATATAAACTCCATGATCCCCACAAGATTCCCAATTCATTTCATACCGCGGGCATCCATAAACAAAAGATCAAGATATCAACTCAAATAAGAAGTGCAATGTTGAAAGCTTGCCCCATGACAGCATGGTTGGGCTAGAATCCAACTTACAACTTGCAAGCATAACAACTCAATATAAGAGACCACAATGTTAAATTTTTAAGAACAGGAAAAAGTAAAGTGTGCCTTCCGGTTCGTGAGAGCTTTACTGACTAATTTTCGCATAACACTGGTAGGAGTTTAATTTGAAGAGAAGATAAAAGCAAGTCAAATTTACTTGGAATAGGAAATTGCTAGTAGGTATGTATGGTGGACCCTTTGGCAAACTTGGTTTTTAGGAGTTAGATGCACGAGTAGAGCTCATACTCAGTACAAGGCGAGGGCTAGCAAAAGACTGGGAGCGACCAACTAAGAGAGCAATAATGGCCATAATCATGCAAAGCGACAAAGCGACATTAAAAGAAGCATAAGATGGCATCAAAAGTCAAAAACTAAATGATCATAGAGGCTATTGGCGACTTTGTAAGAGTCTAACATATGTGAGCATGCGCCAAGTCAACCCAAATAAAGCATCACGGAGAAAACCAAAATAATGCTTCCAAACAATAAAAACAACGCATGATTTTTTCAAAGGCTCATTAAGCAATCTCAGTTATTTGAGACAAGTCATGCTACAGTAAAAATACTAAGCATACTATCAAAAAGACATCAAGCACGACATGAAAAAGCCTAAGCCGCAGTCTACACAAGCTCCTTCTTGTACCACTTTTTTGCACAAAGCTTTTTCTCTTTTCCAACACCATTTCAAAAAATTTAAGACACCTCTTTTGATGAAAACCAATAAAGATCATAGGCAAAAATACACCTTGATGAAGAGATATGACAAGGTCTGAATGCATATCAAGGCGAAAACCAAAACCAAAAGCAGTAGCAGAAAAAGAAGAACACTCGATAAAATTGTAAGAATGAAAAACAGAGTGTTCTTGGCAAATGAAAAGCAGGGCAACTTCTCCAAAAGAAATTTGTTAGGGTCCAACCATTTATTACAGCAAACAAAACTAAACTAACTAAGAAAACTAAAACAACTGACACTCCAAGAAAAACACATAATGTATGAAGCAATAAAAATATAGTGTCTTGAAAGGTGACCTGATTTTTGCCGATGAAGAAGGGGTGCCTCGGGGGCATCCCCAAGCTTTGACGCTTGTACTTCTTGGATATTTCTTTGGGGTGATGCATGGGCATCTCCAAGCTTGAGCTTTTGTCTATTCTTCAACTCATATCATCATTCTCCAATCCCTACACTTGAAAACTTCCTTCATACAAAACTAAACATAATTCTATTAGCAACATTAGTGTAGTATAACATATAATCAACCTCTTTTTGCTTCAGGTTTCACCCCAAAACCACCACATATATAGCATATACTACTGTAGCAACTTCCCCAAAAGTTCCGTGATCAAAAGAACTCAAAAGAAAGCGATAAAGCGGAAAACACAAATATTGGCAGAAATCTATCAAAACAGAACAGCTGACAAAGGTCGAATTTTTGAGGGGTTTTCTGTTGCTCAAATCAAAAAGTGTTCAACTAACGAAAGTTTGGATATAACCTGGGGCATATGCACAAGAAATAGAAGGTCCAAAAGATATATAGAGAATTTATACGAATTTTTATGGTGTAGCACCGAAAACAGTTTCAGGACAGCAACATTCCCAAATCTTATCTCACTCGAATTAGAGGCTTCTCTTGGCACAACAATAAAATAAAAATGATAAGGAGAGGTCATTACAGTAGTAATGACTTCCATGACTCAAATAAAAGAAAAAGTACTGAAAAGAAAATATTGGGTTATCTCCTAAGAGTGCTTTTCTTTAACACCTTTGAGCTAGGCTCAGTAATTTGAGAAAATGCTCACATAAAAAAATATGAATGGAAGCCCAAAAAGAGCATCAAGGAGCAAATATAAAACACATTTAAGTCTAACCCACTTCCTATGCATAGGAATCTTGTAAGAAAATAAATCAAAGAAGCACATAGTAATAAGTGTGGGTAGATAAAACACGAGCAACTTCGGAACTTTCAATATAAAGAGAGGTGTTTTAGTAACATGAGAATTCCAACAACCATATTTTCCTCTCTCATAATAATTTCCAGTAGCATCATGAACAAACTTAACAATATAAGTATCACACTCACCCTCCTTTGTTAAGCATAGAGGGCGATCAAATAAGGTATTAGTTAAAGAGTTACTCTTATTGGGAGGTAGACATGGGTAGCTCCATTCTTCCTCCTCTTGATCATCACTCTCCTCCTCTTTTTCATCCAATGAGCTTCCAGTTTCAGCAATTTCTTCTTTCATAGGCTCCTTCAAGGCATTAGTCTCTTTCGTTGGAGGGCATCTATTAAGATATTTAAGGATATAGCCATTTTCTTCCTTGTAATTATCAAAGCAAAATGTAAGTATATCATAAACCTCATATTTATAAGGTGCATCATCAGTATTTTCAAGCAAATAAGCAAGTTCGAATGCACCCTTCCAAGCAATAAATTCTTCAATTTGTTCCACATATAAAAGTCATAATTTCTATTAATATAAGAAGATGTGGTAACATCATCATTATACTCACATTGAAAAGGGAGGTGTTTATACCTCCTACAACAACAAGATCTATCAAAGCTATAAGTAACATTATAAGTAGAGCACACATTTCTAGCAATGATATATAATCTATTGATTTGTTCCCATAAGTGTTTCCCTTTTTGTGACAAGCGGTGTTCCTCATAATAATTTTGCTGCTCTTCCGTGAACCCATCTTGCCAAAAAGATTTAGTTTCAAAGAAACCAACCATTGATAGAAAGCATGATAAAGCAAGACAATAATAGACCAACAAAAATAACAACTATAGTAGAAACTATTTTTTTTGTATTTTTGATAAAAGCGATGCAAGTGATAAAATAAAGTAAAGCAAAACTTAAAACAAAGTAAAGGATGTGTGTGCGAAAAACTCCCCTTGCAGAGGTCTTCCACTCTTCCCGGCAACGGCACCAGAAAAAGCTGTTGCTTGTTGCGTGGTGAATGACCAGCCCGTTGGGAACCCCAAGAGGAAGGTGTGATGAATATAGCAGCAAGTTTTTCCCTCAGTTAAGAAACCAAGGTTTATCGTTCAGGAGAAGAGCAGAAAATACGACTGTAGGTGATGCTTGCTAGTTTGCGATAGCTTCAGACAATTTATATATGGTGCCTCGTCCAAGCTTTGCTTGCTAGCTGCAACGTGGAACCTACACACAACACAACCAAATACTTTGTTCCCAACTTGCGATGAGGTTGTCAATCTCACCAGTTTGCTTGAAACAAAGGGTATGAGCGTATCGAGTGGAAAGCAGTGAAAGTATGTGAGTAAAGTAAACAGTGCGAGTAAGTAAACAAGTGATAGCAATATGATGGAAATAGGACCGGGGTCCACAGTTCACTAGTGGTGTCTCTCCATAAGATAAATAACACATGCTGGGTAAATAAATTACAGTTGGGCAATTGATAGAATAAAGATAAACGTGATATATCAAGAAGATCACTATGCGATTTACTCTGGGCATTACAATAAAATACATAGACCGCCATCCAACTGCATCTATGACTAATAATCCACTTGTGGCGAATCAATCCGAGAACTCCACAAGTATTAAGTTGCGAACAACAGATAATTGTATTAAGCAAAGTGTGTAATGTAAACAAAGCATATGCCCTTGAGCATATAAATGTTGTTTTCTCCCTAGTGGCAACAACACATCTACAATCTTAGAGGTTTCTGTCACTCCCCCAGATTAAATAGAGGTATGAACCCACTATCGAGCATAAATACCCCCTCTTGGAGTCACTAGCAACTACTCGGCCAAGATAGCTACTAACAACGGAGAGCATGCAAGATCATAAACAACATAGAGATAACAAAAGATATATTTCAGTATAGCAACTCAATCATAACACCAATATTCATCGGATCCCAACAAACCAAACATGTAGAATTACATAACGGTGATCTCAATCATGTAGGGCAGCTCATGAGATCTAAACATGAAGCACATGGTGGAGAAGACAACCATCTAGCTACTGCTATGGACCCATAGTCCAAGGTAGACTACTCACTCATCGCTCCGGAGGCAAGCATGGCGATGAAGAAGACCTCCGATGGCGATTCCCCTCTCCGGCAGGGTGCCGGGAAGAGCTTCTGGACCCTCCCGATCTTCGGGTCAACGGCGGCGGCGGATCGCGATGTGTTTTGGAAAATTAATTGGGTCCTTAGGTTTTTTCCGTTGGGGGGGTCTTTATAGGCGAAGGGGCATCGTCAGAGGTGGCCCGAGGGGCTCTCACACATAGAGGGCGCGGCCAGGCCCCTGGCCATGCCGCCCTGGTGTGTGGGGCCCTTGTGGCCCCCCTCCAACTCTTCTTCGGATCTCTGGAAGCTTCCGGGAAAAATAAGACTTTAGGAACTTGTTTCATCCAATTCTGAGAATATTTCCTGTGTATCACTTCTGAAACACAAAAATAGCATAAAACAGGGAACTAGCACTGTGGTGACTTGTTAATAGGTTAGTTCCGGAAAATGCATAAAAGTGCCGCGGAGTGTAATGAAACAGTAGGCAAATGGTGTAAAAACAAGCATGGAGCATAAAAAAATATAGATACGTTGGAGACGTATCAATGGTACATACCTTCACCTTTCTAGCCATCTCATCTTCTCTTTCCCACCTGGCATGCAATTCTGCTAGCATCCTAACATTTTCATCAATTCTAACTTGGATAGCATTAGCAGTGGCAAAAGGATTATTCTGCTTAACATTATTAGGCAACACTTTTAATTTTAGAAGTTTAACATCATGAGCAAGGATATCAACTTTAAAAGCAAGAATATCAATTTTGCCTAATTTTTCCTCAACAGACTTGTTAAAAGTATTTTGCTTACCGATGAAGTCCTTGAGCATTACCTCAAGCTCGGAGGGCACGGCCCTAGTGTTGTTGGAGGAATTGCCATAAGAGTTGCCATAACCATTACCATTGGTAGAAGGATACGACCAATAACTGTTACTAGTAAAATTGTTCCTATAAGCATTGTTGTTAAAATTATTATTTCTAATGAAGTTTACATCAACATGCTCTTATTGAGCAACCAAAGAGGCTAAAAAAACATTATTAGGATCAACATGAGTCCTATCATTAGAAAGCATAAGCATAATAGCATCAATCTTATCACTCAAGGAAGAGGTTTCCTCAACAGAATTTACCTTCTTACCTTGTGGAGCTCTCTCGGTGTGCCATTCAGAGTAATTTACCATCATATTATCGAGAAGCTTCATTGCGGCGCCCAAGGTAAGGGACATAAAAGTGCCTCCAGCAGCTGAATCCAATAAGTTCCTTGAAGAAAAATTCAGTCCTATATAAAAAGTTTGGACAATCATCCAAGTAGTCAGTCCATGAGTGGGCAATTCTTTATCATAGATTTCATTCTTTCCTAAGCTTGAGCAACATGTTCATTATCAAACTGGCTAAACTTCATAATATTGCTACGCAAAGTTATAATCTTAGCAAGAGGATAGTATCTACCAATAAAAGCATCCTTACACTTAGCCCATGAATCAATACTATTTTTAGGCAAAGACAGCAACCAATCCTTAGCTTTTCCTCTCAAAGAAAAAGGAAATAGCTTAAGCTTAATAATATCACTCTCAACATCCTTATATTTTCGCATCTCACATAGCTCAATAAAATTGTTGAGATAAGATGCAACATCATCAGTACTAGCATCAGAAAATTGCTCTTTCATAACAAGGTTCAATAAAGCATGTTTAATCTCATAAAAAATCAGCAGGAGGAGCAGGTGGCGCAATAGGAGTATAGATAAAATCACTATTATTAGTGCTAGTAAAATCACACAACTTGGTGTTCTCATGAGTACCCATTCTAGCAAAGCTAAAAGCATACAAGTAAAAACAACTATAAAGGAAACTAATTTTTTTGTATTTTTGATAAAACGATGCAAGTAAAAATAAAGTAAAGCAAAACTTAAAACAAAGTAAAGGATGTGTGTGCGAAACTCCCCTTGCAGAAGTCTTCTTTTTCCCTGACAACGGTGCCAGAAAACTTGTTGATGGCGCAGTGATGATGATGCCAGAAAACTTAATTGCGTTTGTTGATGAAGTAAATGACCGGCCAGTTGGAAACCCCAAGAGAAGGTTTGATAAATATAGCAGCAAGTTTTTTCCCAGTTATGAAACTAAGGTTATCAATCCAGTAGAAAAAAGATAATACTCCAGAAGGTGATGCTTGCTAGCCTAGTGACACTCCAACAAGGGCGCTGTTAACGATTTCTTGTTAGCGCGTCTTCAACTAGTAGCAACGTGGAACCTGCACACAACACAACCAAATACTTTGTTCCCAACTTACGATGAGGTTGTCAATCTCACCGGTTTGCTTGAAATAAAGGGTATGAGCGTATCGAGTGGAAAGCAATAATAGTATGCGAGTAAAATAAATAGTGTGAGTAAAGTAAACAGGTGATAGCAATATAATGGAAATAGGACCGGGGTCCACAGTTCACTAGTGGTGTCTCTCCATAAGATAAAATAACACATGCTGGGTAAACAAATTACAGTTGGGAAATTGATAGAATAAAGACAACGTGCATATGTCGAGAGGATCACTATGAGATTTACTCTGGGCATTATAACAAAATACATAGACCGCCATCCAACTGCATCTATGACTAATAATCTACTTGTGGCGAATCAATCCGAGAACTCCACAAGTATTAAGTTGCGAACAACAGATAACTGCATTAAGCAAAGTGTGTAATGTAAACAAAGCATATGCCCTTGAGCATATGAATGTTGTTTTTTCCCTAGTGGCAACAGCACATCTACAATCTTAGAGGTTTCTGTTACTCCCCCAGATTAAATAGAGGCATGAACCCAACTATCGAGCATAAATACTCCCTCTTGGAGTCACTAGTATCTACTCGGCCAAGATAGCTACTAACAACGGAGAGCATGCAAGATCATAAACAACATAGAGATAACACAAGATAATATTCAACACATCAACTCAATCATAACACCAATATTCATCGGATCCCAACAAACACAATATGTAGAATTACATAATGGTGATCTCGATCATGTAAAGCAGCTCACGAGATCTAAACATGAAGCACATGGTGGAGAAGACAACCAACTAGCTACTGCTATGGACCCATAGTCCAAGGTAGACTACTCACTCATCGCGCCGGAGGCAAGCACGGCGATGAAGAAGACCTTCGGTGGTGATTCCCCTCTCCGGCAGGGTGTCGGGAAGAGCTTTTGGACCCTCCCGATCTCGGGTCGACAACAGTGGCAGATCGCGATGTGTTTCTGGAAAAGTGATCGGGTCTTTAGGTTTTTCCAGTCGGGAGATCTTTATAGGCGAAGGGGCATCGTCAGAAGTGGACCAAGGCGGCCACACACATAGGGGGCGCGGGCCACCCCTGGGCCGCGCTGCCCTATTGTGTGGGCCCCTCGTGGCCCCACTCCGTCTCCTCTTCGGTTCTCTGGAAGCTTCGGTAAATTTCTGGATGTTTGGCTTTTATTTCGTCCAATTCCAAGAATATTTTCTGTGTAACTTTTCTAAAACACAAAAGTAGCAGAAAACAGGAAACTGGCACTGTGACATCTCATTAATAGGTTAGTTCCGGAAAATGCATAAAAATGCCACGAAGTGTAACAAAACACTAAGCATATGGTGTAAAAACAAGCATGGAGCATCAAAAATTATAGATACGTTAGAGACGTATCAACCACTAGTGAACTGTGGACCCCGGTCCAATTTCCTTTATATTGCTATCACCTATTAACTTTACTCGCACTGTTTACTTTACTCGCATATTACTATTGCTTTCCACTCCATACGCTCATACCTTTGTTTATAGCAAACCGGTGTGATTGACAGCCTCATCGTAAGTTGGGAGCAAAGTTATTGGTCGTGTTGTGTGCAGGTTCCGCGTTTCTACTAGTTGAAGATGCGCTAACAAGTGTCGTAAACGGCGCCATTGTTAGAGTGTCACGCAACTAGCAGGCATCACCTTCTTGAGTTTGACTTTTTCCTACTGGATTGACATACCTTGGTTGCATAACTAAGGGAAAACTTGCTGCTATATTCATCACACCTTCTCTTGGGGTTCCCAACTGGCCGGTCATTTACATCATCAACACCGTGCCACCAGTTATCACTTACCTATTCGAGGACGAGCAGGAGTTAAGCTTGGGGATGCTTGATATGTCTCAAACGTATCTATAATTTTTGATGCTCCATGCTTATTTATGCACCATTTGCTTTGTCTTTTGTTACACTTCGTGACGTTTTTATACATATTTCAGAACTAACCTATTAACGAGATGCCATAGTGACAGTCTCTGTTTTCTGATATTTTTGTGTTTCAGAAAAGCTACACAGAAAATATTCTCGAAATTGGACGAAATAAAAGCCAAAGTTCCTATTTCTCCCGACACGAGACGGAGTCCAAAACAGAGATGGAGGGGGACCAGGGACCGGCCACACCATAGGGTGGCGCGGGCTAGCCCCTGGCCACGCCACTAGGTGGTGGGGCCACCTGGCCCACCTCCTGACGCCGCCCTTCCGCCTATATATTCCCCTCGATGGAAAAATCCTAAAAACTCGATCAATTTTCCACGAAACATACTGTAAGTTACCGCCGTCATCGACGCGAGATCGGGAGGGTCTAGAAGCTCTTCCCCGCACCCTGCCGAAGAGGGGAATCACCACCAGAGGCCTTCTTCATCACCATGCCTACCTCCGGAGTGATGTGTGAGTAGTCTACCTTGGACTACGGGTCCATAGCAGTAGCTAGATGGTTGTCATCTCCTCTATGTGCTTCATGTTTAGATCTTGTGAGCTGCCTATCATGATCAAGATCATCGTTGTGTAATTCTACATGTTATGTTTGTTGGAATCCGATGAATATTGGTACTTTGTCAAGTTGATTTATTGATTTATCATCTCTATGCTTTTTATGATCTTACATGCTCTCTGTTGCTAGTAAATATCTTGGCCGAGTAGATGCTAATGACTCTAAAAGGGAGTATTTATGCTCGATAGTGGGTTCATGCCTCTAGTAATCTGGGGGAGTGACAGAAACCTCTAAGATTGTAGATGTGCTGTTGCTACTTGGGTAAAAACAATAATCTTGTGTTCAAGGACATTTGTATTATTTACATTACACACTTTGTTTAAGGCGATAATCTGTTGCTTGCAACTTAATACCCAACGGTTGCTCGGACGATATCCGGCGAGTGGATTATTAGTCATAGATGCAGTTGGATTATGGTCTATGTATTATGTTATAATGCCCAAGTGAATCTCATAGTGATCCTCATGACATTTGTATGCTTGCTTTATTTTATCTATTATCCAACTGTAATTTGTTTACCCAGCATGTTATTCATTTTATAGAGAGACACCTCTAGTGAATTGTGAACCCCAATCCATTCTTTTACATTGTTATTACCGTTTACCATTTACTCACTTTATTTATATTCTCACAAACTACTAACTTTTACCACTCGATACGCTTAATCCTTTGTTTACAGCAAACCGGTGAGATTGACAATATCACTGTAAGTTGGGGCAAAGTACTTGGTTGTGTTATGTGCAGGTTCCACGTTGCTGCTGGTGCAAAGCTACGCCCTAGACGAGGCGCCATATATAAACTGTCTGGAGCTGTCGCAAAGCTAGCGAGCATCAATCTTCAGAAGTTGGTTCTTTCTCCTACTGGTTCGATAAACCTTGGTTTCATACTGAGGGAAGACTTACAGCTGTGCTCATCATACCTTTCTCTTGGGGTTCTCAACTGGGAGGTCATCTACACGTCATCAAGGGAGCATGTCCTTTTCTCCTTTGTTTTTAGGTCCTCTCTATTCTTCCTATGTTGATGCTTGTCCTGCTTCTTCTTTGCATCGGAGAAAGGCCATCTTTATCCGAGGCGTTCTTGGGAGTATCGGCCCGACGTTGGGGCCTACGTGAGTTGCAGGATCTTTCTTGACATCCAAATCAACACCGTGCTTTTTTCTGTTTCCATTTCAAACGCCGAATCATGAGTTCCTCACATGATTGGCTTTAGTGTTCTTCTCATCCCAATATGGAGGAACCAAATTCGTTTCCTTGCAGTGCCCTGGCAACCACAACACGGGGGATCGGTGGCAACGAGGTTTCGTGGTGAACCCAGGCTAGATGGTGTGTGTCGCTGTGTCAGCAGGAGATGTGCTGTTCAACACGTGGAGGCCGACATTATGTGTTGGCTGAGGGCCAATTTGTAATTCCAATTTTACAAGAGGTCTCTTTTGAAACTCATGATGTACCACGTGGGGCACTCGATCTCCACTAGATTATACTACTAACTTAGTTTCAAAAGAAGTATTTTTAAAAAGCTAAATTAATTAGCTTTCTAAAGCATACTATATTTTCGAGTAATAGAAAGTGTAGGGGTTTGTTGTGGAAAAAGAAAGCGTGCAACAGGAACTCCCTCCCAGCCTGGACCCATGACACCACCGGCGTTCGCTGTCCCACCTGTCATGCACCTGCAAAACCACAACCAGGTGGGGCCCACGGATCTCCTCGAGTCCATCCATCCAGAAAGGGAAAGCCTCTGAAACCGTAACAACGCGAAGCGGCGCCTACCCCGCTCGCTTCCGTCCCCGACTCCCGTATTCTCCTCGCCTTCTTTCCGTCGCGGACGCCGCCGCCGCCGCCGCCGCCACCGCCTTGGCACGCAGCCGGCAGGTGGCGACGCGCGCACAAGTCCGCTCGATTCGAGGTCAGATCCAAACCCAGGTTGCAACCCCGCCGCAACTTTTTTCTAGGTTTTGGTACGGATCTAGGGTTTGCCGTGGAATTTCGGGGGGCGCCGTCCGCTCGGATTCCTCTGTGGCTCTGATTTCGTGCTTATGGCCGCTGGGCGTCACGGAGGCTACAGGGACTACGAGTCGAGGGAGCGGGAGCTGGACGCGGAGGCTTCCAGGAGGACCACAGAGCAGAACCAGCAGCACCCGGGCGGCCGCCAACGAGGCGACGCCGACCGCCGCCGTGACGGCGGGAGCGACAGAGGCGGCAGGGAGTTCTCCAACGGATATGGCCACCGCCGCTCGCACCCGCCCAAGAGCCGCCTTTCGGGGAGGCTGGGGGACCGGGAGCCTGGTGAGGTGCTCAGCGGGAGCGCGTCGGATGACTCTGGCGGGAGGCTGCACAGAGCGGGTGAGAATCTTGTGTCCAGTTCTAGCAGGGAGGGTGTGGTGGCAGTTGCGGGGGCAGCAGCCCAATTGCCCAGCAAAAAGAGGAAATTCTCGCCCATAATTTGGGACAGGGATAGTCCCAAGCCTCCGTTACATTCTGACACATCAAGTGGCAAGGAATCCGTGTCCGCTGATACAGCAAATGGCAAGAAGGTCGTGGAGTCTGCTCAACTTCCTCCGCCTCCCCCAATGATTCCACATGGGCACATCCCAGAGAGGTTGGTGGTGGATAAGTCACCAATGGATGTGGACCTTGCTGTTAATTCTGAGAGCACCGAGCAGCTGCATGAACCGGAGGAGAGTAAAGTGCCTGAGCCGGAGGAGACTAAAGTGCTCGAGGCAGAGGAGAGTAAAGTGCTTGAGGAAGTGGAGTACCCAACAATGAGGAACATATCAACTTCACGGTGGGCGGCTGCTAATGATGATGAGCAAGAAGGGGCAGCAGTAGCGCTCAGGAAGAAGAAGAGCATAACTCCTGCAGATTTCGCCGACTCGGGGCGCGGTAAGAAGACTCCTAGTCCAGAACTTGGAGAGGTTATGACCAGTGATATCTCTGGAGGGAGGACCATGTCAAGGTCGACTGATTCAGGGAGAATGGGCAACGATGAGAAGGAAGATTTAGAAGTAGATAAAGATGACTATATGGATGTTGATAGGGAGGAGGCTAGTGATGATGATTCAGTAAACCGTCTATCTTCTGGTTCGGAGAACCAACTACGCAGGTCTGAAACACCTGAACCAGTGAAGCCGGCTCATCGATGTATCAATATGCTTCAAGGTTGCAGAAGTGTTGATGTGTTTGAGAGGCTCAACAAGATTAACGAAGGCACTTATGGTGTTGTATATAGAGCAAAGGATAAGAAGACTGCTGAGGTTGTTGCACTGAAGAAGGTCAAGATGGAAAAGGAGAGAGAAGGTTTCCCATTGACCTCTCTGAGGGAGATCAATATCCTTCTATCTTTTCATCACCCATCAATTGTTGATGTTAAGGAAGTAGTAGTTGGCAGTAGTCTAGACAGTATTTTTATGGTGATGGAGTACATGGAGCATGATCTAAAGGGTGTCATGGAGAATATGAAGCAACCATATACCCAAAGTGAGGTCAAATGTCTAGTGCTTCAACTATTAGAGGGTGTAAAATATCTTCATGACAATTGGGTACTTCATAGGTAATAATTGGCTTCCCTTTCATTTTTCAACTTGAGATAGTATCTAATCTTTCCTGATGTTGACGATGTACTGATATGCGTTTCTTTTTTTTCAGGGATTTGAAGACCTCAAATCTATTGCTGAATAACCGTGGTGAGTTGAAAATTTGTGATTTTGGACTGTCTCGTCAATATGGGAGCCCATTAAAACCTTATACTCAATTGGTTGTGACTTTGTGGTACAGGTATGTCACCGGACAACATCAGATTCCACAGCAGTATTTTGACTACCTAAGTTTTCACTGTAAGTTCTTTTGTCCACAAGACTAACCTGTTTTGCTTCTTCTGGCTGCAGGGCACCAGAACTGTTGCTAGGAGCAAAGGAATACTCTACTGCTATTGATATGTGGTCCGTGGGATGCATAATGGCAGAGCTTCTGGCCAAGGAACCACTGTTCAATGGAAAAACTGAGTTCGAGCAGCTAGATAAGGTATTCTATTTGTCTTCTGTGTGCTGTCCACTGCATTAGCTTCTGTTCTGTAGATAGCTTTAATTGGCAATAGTTTTTATTAGAGGATATGTCATGGTGAAGCTACTTTTCTTGTAGATATTTAGAACACTTGGCACACCTAATGAGAAGATATGGCCTGGTTATGCCAAATTACCAGGTGTCAAAGTAAATTTTGTCAAACAACCGTAAGTTAGTTTATACCCACATCCCTTTTTTTCTCTGCCGAGTGTATATATTTGTATGACGGTTTTCCCATTTTTGATTCTTTTGTCAGGTACAACAGATTAAGGGAAAAGTTCCCAGCTGCGTCTTTCTCTGGCACGCGTCCAAACCTATCTGAAGCTGGTTTTGATCTGTTGAATAAACTGTTAACTTATGATCCTGAGAAGGTAAGATGAATGCTCACTATGCGATTCCAGCTTTGTCATTTATATTACTGTCTAAGCAAACTTGATTCTCTTGTACAGCGTATATCTGCTGATGCCGCCTTGCAGCATCAATGGTTCCATGAAGTTCCTCTGCCTAAGTCAAAGGACTTCATGCCAACGTTTCCTGCTCTAAATGAACTGGATCGGTAATTTTCCAATCACTAATTGCAAGATGTCTAAAGCATAAGTATTTTTGTTCAGTAATGAATTTATTTCTCATGTTATAAAAAACACAGGCGAACCCGACGTTATTTGAAGAGTCCTGATCCTCTAGAGGAGCAACGGTTGAAAGAACTGCAATCAAAAGGCAACCGCGGCCTTTTCGGCTGAGCTTATACCAGTTGCTTCGATTTTGTTGGTACTTACTGTTATGCTTCAACCACAATCAGTGAGGTCAGATTCCTTCTGAGGTGAGATGTGCCATGGACATGAAGCATCACATCTTCTTGGTGTCTACAGGCAACTGACAGCGTTCTTTAGCAGGCTTTGTGCTTAAGTGGCCCGTGTCCTATCATAGAAATGTTTTCACAGGATTAACACTCCGACCAGATTGAGCATGAAAGCAAATCTAATCTGCCTTCATCAAGGTTTGGCCTGTTAGCATTGGTTACCAGTTTCACCTTTGGACCTTCTGTATGTAAAATATTTCAGATTGGTACGTTGTAAACAATGGTCATTGTGTTGGATTTACAATAAGAAAAAATCTATCATTTTTCTCTATGTTCCTAGTTCCTTTTTCTTTTGATCTTTACATTTTGTTTGCAAGAAACGAAAGTGGCGAAGGGGAGGATGCCTTTAGCTTTTCTCCAGGAAATCATGGACAGTAATACAACTTGAAAGGTAAATATATTCAGAAGTCATTTACCTGACGTGATGCATTGCTGATTAAAAATTGATCAATGCACACTCTGGAAGATTATTTATACTTGGAAGGCTCTGTTTTATGGTTTAAAAGAAATGCTGTTTAGGATCATCATGATGTAGTAGTGTTGAGAAACTCCAAATTCGTAAAAATAAATACAAAAATATAGAATGATAAAAAGAAAGAACAAAATCGCAAAACAAGACAGAAATTGCAAGAGACCACCTGGATGGGTGTAATCTGTTTTCACCTCAATGTTGTATACAAATCTGTGTTGTTAACTAATAAGTATCGAAAAGATATTACATTATTCACCACTGAAAAATTCCTGTATCTGCACTATTATTTCACTCCCGTGGTCATATGTCAACGAAATTAGGCCACAGGTGTCTAAAAAATATTACATTATTCAACACTGAAAAATCTCTGTATCTGCACAAAATTTCACTCCTGCGGTCATATGTCAACGAAATTGGGCCACGAGTAAAAAATGCTATGTTTACATAGAGTTAGTGTTCTGTAGTAAGCATGCCAATTTGACATGCACACAGCGCCTGTATTTGTCAAGAAAATTGACAACATCAAGGGATCTCTTGGATTTAGTTACTCTTCGGTAGTCACCCTCCATTCTCATGTTCTGTGATGCTGATTTCTTGTTCACGACAAGAGCAAAAAACGAGGGATCTGCTCTCATGAAATAGTGCGGTTTCACTTGCTACTTGGTGTAAATAGTAGTCTTCTTAATTTATGCCCCATGTGTTTGTGTGGAAATTTGCTGTTGTGTCCATTGTATGGGTGGCTGAAGATGTGCTCCATCGCTATGTTTTTTGCATTTGGTAATAACTACTTGTATGTTCTAGAGAGTTGGTTGAACTTACTATCTGTGACACGTCTGCAGCTTAAGCTGTGGCTGCTTCAAGATAGGAAGCTTGATGGCCGCCAGCTTGTTGTACCTAAGTGCCTAAATTTTGTGGAAGGTCTTCAAGTGTGTTCACCTGTTACTTCAGTGAACCATAGTGGTCACTGGTCAGTCTACTATCCTTCCTTGTTTATTATTGCACCTCATTCATGTAATTGATTTGGGGACCAATCATCTGTTATTTGGTTTGCAAGGTTATGATTTTCCTTGAACTGACGTATATGTTCTTGTCACCTTATGCAAAACACACCTTATGCAAAACACTTCCTTCCTTATTCTAAATGTGCCCCTTCGACATTGTAAATAGTGTACGCTCATGAACTTTGGGTTTAAGAGGCTGTGAAGCATGTCAAAATTAATCTGGAAGACTAGCATTGTGTGCTCTCTGTCCCAATTTGATTATGATCTAGTCTGATTAATTTGATGAGCCACTGGTATCTGCTTATGGTTGTGGTGCTTGTTCATTTTCTTACCATGGGTTTACCCAGATGATCTGTAGTTTCTTTCCACACGTTGTGTAGTTGCTATTTGACATTTCTTTCTAAGTGACCTTGGAGGTGTTCTCTAAGCAAATGAGTTCATCGAGTCTATTTTGGTACATTTTGCCCTTTGTTTTGCCTGATTTGTTGTGGTCTGAAGCAAAATTTTGCTTAGCTTGGTTTATAATTAGCTTATGGGGCTCAGGCAAGCATGCTATATTAGTAATAATAAAATAATTTTAGTGCAGTATAAACATTCATGTAATGGTGGTGCAGAGAAGAGAAAGATGAAATAATATGCTCCTTTACCTGAAGTAAAACACACCTCATCAAGTGTACTCCCGTTGTCTACCATTGAACTATGTTGTTACCCGAGCAGCCTTAGCACCTTGACAGTTTGATGCTCTACTTAGTGAACTGCCATTCCGGGTCGTTGTTGCTTTTTGGCCTAAGACCATGGCACCGGATCGCACTAAGTTCAGTAGTTGTATTTCCGCACTCGCTTCTGCCCATTATTGTGGCCATGTGTAGACCTCATGATTTGCAGGTCGATACGCTGGGCAGGGAGATCACGGTCTGGGCGAGCACGGAGCAAGCGCAACCCAAAACTGGTGACGCAATGAGGGTTGCTCGGCAGAGCATGTACCGTCTAGTTCAATGATGCCACTGAAACAAGGCAATGCTCTCCCCTATAGAGCAACAACTCGATGCGATTACATGTAATCTAAAGCACATTAGTTATTACGTAATATTTTGATTTTTGCATCGATGTTGAAGCAAATAATCCCGTTCATCGGTGCATGTATATTTTTCCTGGAAAATAATGATACGGCAAAGACCATATAATCTGTTCACGACCTTCGTATAGTAAGCTTAGCCGACAGGACTCACCGCTGCCGATAGAGTGGATGTGGTGCTCACGTGTGCCGTGCACGTGGTAACCACCCAATGGGCCTCGCTGGAAGAGAGAGGGTAGTAAACAAACCCTCGATCCGGTACAGGAGTTTATGGCCCATCTGGTGTGGCTGGCTGGTGGCCCCGGACAAGGCACCGATCAACATCTGAGCTTAAATGTTTTTTTAACCCTGTCGGTTCTCTTCTCGTCGGGCCCTCTGGTTCTCTCTCGTATCTCCTGCCAGCCTCGGGTTTCCCATCGCTCATCTGAAGTTCATGCTCATCCGCCAAGGTAAAATTACAGCTGAGGGCTTCACGGTCCTGCCGACCGGCGACCAAGGACAGTTCAAATGCATCTGTACCTTCACGTCCCTTGTGAGTTGTGACGAAGCCATCGTCCGAATATGGGACGAGTTTCGATATGCTGCCATCGAAAATACACGATGATAATACCAACTTACCAAGGCCCTACGTGCATCGCAGATTTCATAGGTTCATATAACAGTTTTTTTTTGTTGCTAAATCTAACCCTTCTGACCGAACATAAAGTTATTTGGAAATTTGAGACCCTCGGTTCTTTGCGCTGTCCTTTCAGGGCGTCGTGTTTTGTTGGCACTGACCTACACAACTTCGGCTCCATCCCATTAGCGCTGAACTCAATGATTAAATTTTGAAATAGTTTTGTTGCAGGCCAGATGAGCTATTAGTTTCGCCAAAAGATTAGATTTGATAAAAAAAACTATAGTAGTAATAGAAAAAACAAAGTGCTTTGGCAAGAATAAAAATATATGTGAAACAATTAACTTATGAAATACATAGAACCGAACGATTAGATAGGCAATTTTAAAAAAACCTCGATTCACCAAAAGATGACCACTAGGAAGACCTTGCCGTAGCGGCCTCGTGAACCTCACACAACCTTCACGCATATGATCCTTCCGCAGACTGGCAACTCCAATTTTGATAACAACTTCCGAAGAGGAGATGTGCAAGACATGCTCCAACAAAGATCTTCACAACTAGGACACCCCTTGCCAGGTCATCGTCACCGCTCGATAAATAGCCACTCCAACTTCATTGTAGAAGAATCTCAACAGAAGACTAGTCGAGCACACGGGAACAGAAGCCGTCTGTGACATGGCCGGCTTCTAGTGGTCGTCTCTTCGGTGAATTTGATTTTATTGGCTCGTGGAGGAGTGATGACGATGATACTAGTGAGCATCTAGGCTACGACCCTTGCCTTCAACTGTGTGTACGGTTTGCGTTTTGTAGCTAGAGTGGCTGTGTGTGATCTCGCGATGGTCGTGTTTCATGATGATCAACGAGGATGTCTGTATCGGCTTTGGCCAATTTCTCGTTAATTAACTAGTCGACTCTCTTCTTCTTAATTATAATAAAACTAGCAAGTATTTTCCTTAAATAAGTATTGGTAAGACAAAAGTATTGTCGACCGCAAAAGAGACAACGTGCTATCTTTCTTGTAAAGTAAAAGAAGTAACTTGAAATAATTTGAGAGGATCTCAACTTGAAAGACTAAGAAGTTATGCAAAAACAAAAAGAAAGGAAAATCTTTTCCCAATATTTGTACTCCTTCTATTAATTATTATAATATAATCCATCATACTAATATGGGGAACTTAGAGGTAGTGGATTTATGTGCTTTTCAATCTGTGAGCCTAGAACAGACAAGCACGTGTTTTGGCATTTGTTCGATAGCAAAGATGCCTGACTTATACACAATTTCTTGTCGTGCGGCAGTCCAACAATTCTTCAACATAACAGTAAGACACGGTACAAAGATTTTGGAGTATATATCATCTAGTCCTTTTATTAGGAAGTAATGTACACAAACTTTGCATCGTAACAAGTTAAAAAAAAATCGCAAAAAAAAAACAAGTTAAAAAAAAAAAAAAACTTTGCATCGTAACCAGGCTTTGTCTCGGAAATTGTAATCCACAGATATCGGATAAATAAATCGTGTCCCCATTGATTTTCCTGTTTGCAAAAACCGCACATAAGGAAATTGTCACAACGGCTAAAATGCCCTCTCTGCCTTTATTTTTTTACCG
Organism: Dactylis glomerata; assembly: GCA_007115705.1. Classification (NCBI taxonomy): domain Eukaryota; kingdom Viridiplantae; phylum Streptophyta; class Magnoliopsida; order Poales; family Poaceae; genus Dactylis; species Dactylis glomerata. The sequence continues at coordinate 67,351 of QXEO01001975.1, read as the reverse complement.
TTTCCAAGCCGATTCAAAATCCATGCAATTCCATTAAAACCACCCCGTTCCGTATCCCGATAAAACAGCAAGTGATAAACGCAAATTCAAAACTACCATAAAAATCGCACGCACAAACGGCAACCTCCGAAATCGAAAACAAAACCTCCCAACGTCTCGCACGCAGGGAGGGGCTCTCCGGTCTTTTCTCCCGCAGGCAGCCGTTTCCCCTCGGGTCTTCTTCTACTCGGGACCCCTGCCGCCGACTCCTGCGCAGTCCTCCTTCCCCTCGAAGCCACTCCCCCCCTCCTTCCATCTCCGCTCTCCTTTCCGACTCCAATTCCAACTCCCAAGAACCGCTCACACACCGGATTGCTCGCCTACACAGTCCGCCGCCGCGAGCGAGACCGGGGCGAGCACTTGCATTGGGGATGTTCTACTCCAAGACGATGCTGTCCAAGAAGGGCCCGCTGGGGACGCTGTGGGTGGCGGGCGTCTGCGGCGTGGCGGCGCTCTCCAGGGACCAGGTCCTGCGCACCAACGTCGCCGCCTCCGTCGGTAAGCCACGCCTGCACACCCGCCGCCTCTGTCAATTCGTCCCCTGCAATGCGAGAAAAACTCTGTTTTTTTGTTCCTGGGGGTTTCGAGGGGTTCTTGGTTCTGGTTAGGGGCCGAACCGAGGAGAGAATCTCTCTGATTTGTGGGGGCGAGTTGGGGAAAAGCTCTACTTTTTGTGGGGTTCTTGCTTTTTTTGATAGGTTCTTTGGTTTAGTTACGGGCTGACGTAGAAGGGAGTGTTCTAATTTCGGGGTGAGTGGCATGGAATAGGGGATCCCATGTAACAGTAGATTGGCGGAGGAGAAGGGTTTATGTGGGGGTTTATATGGTACAGTGAAACATGGGAGGGGAATCTCTAGTTCTTCGTCAGCCGAAAAAATAATGAGAGAACCGTTCTTTTCTTCTCTCTCGTGGCTTCGGTTCACCTTCTAATATACCGTTGTGATTTTATTTTTCATCTCCATTTTAGGTATTGATGTGTCCATCCTTTTTTTTCTATGTTCGGGTGGATAATCTGCATCACTGCTCACAATCTTAGTTACAAAATTTTTTTTCAAAAAAAAAAATCTTAGTTACAAATTTCCTTGTGGGGAAGAAAATAGCAATACCGAAATTACAGGTTCTCAAAACAAGACGATTTTGGAATGATGGGCTGTGGATTAAAAAGTTGTTCCTGACTATGGGGTTTTTGGTCCACAGGAGGGTCCTGTGGATGGTGAGGATTTCTAGATATATTGATTCATTAACGTTACCCAAGTGTAAACCTGAATCTCACGGTACCATCTGGATATACCATGTGAAATAACCTCCTTTCAACAAATTTCTGTAAGAAAATGTTTGATTTTTGTTTTCTATTTGTAGACATTGCCCTTATTATTTTTCCTGATAGTATTATTGTAACCACGTTTCCTATCATTTGCAGACAAGATTTTGCCTGATGTTGAATCGACATACCGGATATTAGGCCTGCTTCTGCTTGGAGTTGTTAGGATTTACTCCAAGAAGGTGGAATACCTCTACCATGAGTGCGATCAACTCCTTGAATCAAGTACAAGAGGAAAGAAAAGAGTTCCAAAGCGAGTGAAGAAAGGTGTTTGTGCAAGAAGATTAGTGTTAGATCAGGAAGACCCTGTGGTAGCAAAAAGACCACCTCGTTCTGGAAGAACCACAAGGGCAGAAAATGGAGTTACGTCACAAACATTAGTTGAAGTCCCAGAAGTTCATGAACTACTTGATCTTCCACCAATCTTCACGATACCCCAAAGATTTGAGCTCGACTCATTTGATCTGCAAATCCCTGAAAATAGGTAACTAGCAAGCATTGACCCTGTACTAGTTCCATTTATTTGTTGCTTAAAATGTGGTTTCTCAGGTATTCCTTCTATATTCCTTTGTAGAGAGGATGAAGATGACGATCATCATCAGTTGCCACGTCAAGGTAACGAATGCTGGAATTGATGTCACCGCCATTGCTAAGAAATTATTAGATTTATGACCTTCATATTCTTCTGTGCAGAGACTTTGCTGGAAGATGAACAACATCGTACGTCCTATATGCATGAGGTACGCAGCTCCCTTCCCTACCATCTACGCATATAATCATCACACATATGCACATACAGTGAAATGCTTCTCACGACATCTGAAACGAAGAAATTGGGGAGCTTACGAAAATATTTTCTTAAGTCTAGGTAATTTACACTTGGCACCTACTACACTCCCTGAAATTGGCATGAAAGTTCTCATTCAGGCTACCACCTAATGTTGATCCGTAAGTGTGATGGTTCCAGAGACTAAATTACAGATAAGTGCCGTATTTTGTCCATGCACTTTCTGCCGATTGATCTTGTTCTACCACAGATGGGGACCACAGTAGGTTCTACAGTGTTACCTTCCCAAGTTGCCATGGTTCTTTGGTAGTTGTTTCTTCAAAATTTTAAGTGTGTCAGTCTCCATATTATCTGTCTGGTTTATAAATAATTTCACACACGAGAATGCACCTTAGAAACATCTATTCCTTTGCCTCTGCAATATTGTCAGCTCTTGTTTTCATGCCTTATTTGTTTGAGAAACTAAAGCTTAAATCTACCTCATGGAATAGTCTTATCAGAGGATGCCACATGCTGATCTGGACTCTGCTTGTTTTATGCCAGCATGCACGTAAGTGTTAATTTTTTTAACCTAATGTTGTTACAAGAATACTTGGTGGATTTCTGAGCTGAACTTTTCATGCAGCACTCTTCATGCCAGCATTGATGAAGTCACTGATGTTCTATTATCGAAAGTGGGTCAGCTTGAAAATGACAACCAGAATGCTGATCCTGCTTGCTTTACACCAGTGAAGGAGTAAGTATATGAAGCATCACTTCCTCTCCTGAGTCACTGCATAACAACAGACCTTTTCAGATATCTGTTTGCTAACATGAAACTATGAAACAGTGTTCTTCCACCTGAAGTGATGAATATGATGGCTGAAGTAAGTGGCCTTCCAGAGAGCAGAAGGGCGAAGAAACCTAGAAAGGAAGTGGATAGTGAAGAGACTGGCGATGCGACGTGTGCAGATCTTCATGCAAACCGTCCTGTACTTGAAGAACCAGAAAATGGGTTACTGCTAGGAAAAGCGAACACAGCAGAATCTGTAGAAATTCCTGACATTGAGGAACAAGAGTCCCTGGAACCTTCAGTCATACTGTCACCTTCCACTCCAGAGCCATTGCGAGAGGGAGCCTCAGGTTAATTTTGTGAGAAGTTCCTGTTCTACTTATGGTAATTATCTTGCTCATCTTTGTGACATTTATTTCATTCACTTTTATCCAGGGTTGCTAGACAAATTTATGGTTGCAACACCAGCTAAAAATGAGAAGCGCCAAGTTGCGAGAAAAAGAAGAAGGGGATTATACAGTAAGGATTATATTTGTAACCCAATAGATAGAAAAGACAGGCAGCAGGTTAAGAGAAGAGGCGCACCGGTTTTGTGTGATGAGATCATTGTCCTAAGCAATGAGTAAGTGCAAGCTCTTTTATCTGTTGCTTGTCATTCCTGTGTGCTTGTACGCATCCTAGCAGCCAGTTTTAACTTCTCTATGATGAGGAAACTGCCCTACCTGATTAGCATTACCTATTACTGCTTGATTGTATGCATCCTAGTAGGCTCCTACAATCCAGTTTGGACTTTCCTTATCAGCTTAAGCAAACTTGCTTAGGGTTAAAAGTAGTGTGGATTCAGTAACCTTATATCTCATTTAAAGCTTATAAGTTTCATTCACCAGATAGCTTTGTGGGCTTACTATTATTAGTTGGCTCAGTTATTCCATACCCAATGAGCTTTAGTGATGTTGCCCAAAAATAGTTTCTTGACCATAATTTAGTAAATCCCTCTATTTTTTATTGGCTATACAAACCCAATAAAGTGGTATACACAAGGCCTGTAAGTTCTTTGCAATCGAGATTGGTTGGAGAGTTGGGAGGGCACCTATAATACGTGGCCATTTCAAATTGTAATATTAATACTGTTTTGGAACTGACTACAGTATGCTGAGACAAGGATTAGAGGATCCAGAGGATCTGGTGTGCAAAAGAAGGAAGGCTCCTCACACTTATCTTGATGCTTGGAAGGTGGCAAAAATTGGTTCTCTGCAGCATACTTTCATGGATCCGTTGATAAAAATTGGTTCTCTGCAGCATACTTTCATGGATCCGTTGATAAAACGTAAGTCACTCATTTAGCACCATGCTTATTGATGAAAACCTAAATCGTCAGCTCAACTGATCACCGTATTTTCACAGATTCAACTTCAGTGCACCTTAGTAGCTCTTCTACAGTGGATGCACCTGAAATTCCATGCGCGGAATCCGTTAAAGCAAAGAAGTGTCTTTCATATGAACCTGCTGAATCCAACAATTCCCGCAAGGAAGCTCCAAATGCAGAAGCAGATGGGCTGACAACTAGTATCCAGACTCCTGTTGGGGGCTATGCTCAAAGTGAGCATATTCAAGATGGTTTTGAATGCAATGATTATACACCCTATGAATCCCACACACAAGTTGATGGAGTCGAATCAGGGCTGGCAGAAGAGAGACTATATCAATCAAAAAATCGTAGTCCATTGCGCAATGATCCCTTGATGGCTGATATAGATAACATAGATGTGGTAAGCAAATGTCTGCATCTGAACTCCTTGGAGAAGATTGTATTTCTGATTTTATAATTCAATTGATTTCTGCTTGCAGGATATTCCTATGGATGAAGGGCATGCCAGAGATGAAGGTAATGTTTTACGACCTTTATTAGTTTTCGACCTTTATTAGTTTTTACTTCTGCTGTATAGTAGATGTTTGTGCTTTATCATCCTCATAATACCACTGTTACTTTTGCAGATTCCCCCCTTTCAACAAGGACTAGGTGAAAACAACGATACTGTCGCTTCCCTTTCTTTTATTCCTGCTGTTATCTGTCTGTGACACTTTGTAATATTACTAATTCAGGGTAGTAGCAAGGTGCCTCCATAAGTTATTCTTGGACCAGAAGTGCCAGCAGCAGGAGACTGTCCCAGTCACACTTGGTCAAGCCCTGGAAGGCAGCGAGAGGAAAACCACAGCAAGATTTTTCTATGAAACTCTGGTAAGCTGCTGTTAGCTTTTGTCCTTCTCTTGAAGGATTGTACTTTTGAAATAAAATGCACATTATTTAAATAAGTATTTAGATGGCATGCATTGCTACTTAGGATCATTCAATGTCCATATCCGTATCACTGGGAAATCTTGATCATCTGTCTTATGCATATCCATCTCATTCTTACTCTTACCTGCAATGAAATTGTTTGCTGTGGCATGCTTTGAAAATACGGAAACAACACATTTGTTCCATTCTTATTCTTACAAACAGTAATTTGCATCTTGCAAATTTACAGTTTTGATTACCATATTGTGAACTCTAATATCCTTGTACTATGTTCGTCCTTGCGTACTTTTACCGATGAGAGATTAGTAATAATAATAATCTACCTTTCTTGTTCAGATCCTCAAGAGCCGTGGACTGATAGATGTCACTCAAGAGAACCCCTACGAGAACATCGTAATTACAGAAACTCCACAACTCGAGGCGGTGTTAGAAGCAGTGGCGGGTTAAGCTAAAGATGTCCATTCGTTTAGAGTAGTTTTAGGAAAAGATCTGAAGTTCTTCAGTTTCAGCTATGCTATATCCTGTAGCATCAGCGAGCTGTGTGTATATATGACTTGCGTGTGGCGGATCGGCCACATGTGGGGGTTAGAATTTAAAGCTTTAGGATCTCGCTCAGGTAGCTGCAGTTTCTTGCTGGTTGCTGAATGTTAACAAGTTAGTTCAGATTGCAGTTTCTTCCTGAATGTTGGCCGCATCTGCCAATCAGTGGGTTCTCCATTACGTGCAATTTAGTTTTTTTTTTGTCTCATGTGTGCTGCGTAGCAGGGGAAACTTTCGCCTGATTCTGATTTCTGGGGCGAGCCAGCCCAGCATTGTGGCCTTAATGCTGACGTGATGTGCACTAGGTCATATCCTGTTGACTGCTGTTAACGAGGCTGAGACTGAACTTGCCGGAGACCACCTTGCTGCAAACAAGAGCGGTTGAGGCGCATGCCTGTATCCCAGATTCACAGTTGTTTAGATTGGTGTTAACAAGATGTCCAATCTGCAAAGTTAAATGCAAGCAAGCTGAAGTTTATTAGTGGTATGGGTGCGCCGCGTGAGGAAACTCTATGCTCTCTTCTCCAAGAGCTGTGGAAATGTGAGGAAGAAATTCAGCTCAAAGCTGTAACCCCTATTTTTGAATGATGGAATGCTCGGGTGTATGTATCTTCATGTGGAGCTTGGGATAAATTCGGATGGCGCTTTCAGTATGTGGAGGTTTTTTTTTATCTGAGAGAGCGGGTTAACGCGCAGGAGCAGCATTTTAGGAGGATGATCCAGTTCATAAACCACCTACGGGCTCGATCACAAAACTCAAACTCCCAAATTTCCAATGCCGGCCACCCTCCGCGCCCTCCTGGCTTCCCCGATCCCTCTCCCGGAGCGCGCGATTCCGGCAGCCCAAGCCCTCCTCCTCACCTCCGGCCTCACCGACGACGCCACCGTCCTCGCGCATTTCGCCAGGCACCTCGTCTCCGGAGCACGCGCGCCCGCGGACGCCCTCCACGCGCTGCTCCGCCTCCGCCCACACCCGCGCTGCGCGCACCCGTTCAACGCTCTCATCTCCCACCTCACCCTCTCCGGCGACCCCTCGGCCGCGTTCCGCGCCTTCGCGATCCTCGCCGCGGGCGGAGACGCCGGGCGGCCCGACGCGTACACGCTCCCCGCGGCGCTCAAGGCGTGCGCGCGGCTCGGCCGCGGCCTCGGCCTACGCGAGGGCCGGCAGGCGCACGCGGTCGCGGAGAAGGGCGGGTTCCTGGGCCGCCTGCCGGTCCGGAACGCGCTGGTCACGCTCTACGGGGCGTGCGGGGAGTGCGGCGACGCGAGGAAGGTGTTCGACGAAATCGCGATGCCAGACGTCGTCTCCTGGACCGCGCTTGTGTCTGCACTCGTCAGGGGAGGAAGGTTCGGCGAGGCTCTCAGATTATTTGGCGAGATGGACGTTGCGCCAAACGAGGGGACATTGGCTAGCGTGCTCGTCGCGTGCGGGAGGCTGGGGGTTCTACGGGCTGGGAAGGCCGTCCACGGGTGGTACCTCAAGCGCGAAATGGAGATGAAAGCCATTGTTGGAAATGCAGTGTTAGATATGTATGTCAAGTGCGAGAAGTTGGATCTTGCAAGGCAGGTGTTTGATAGGCTTTTGGTGAGGGACATTGTCTCTTGGACGGTCATGATAAGTGGTTTGGTGAACTGCAGACTTCCAAGTGAGGCGTTGGAGCTGTTCAATGAGATGCAAACATCGGGTGTGAAGCCTGACAAAGTTGTTCTCTCTACTGTCCTCTCGGCTTGTGCGAGCTTAGGCGCGCTGGAGTCTGGGAGGTGGGTGCATGAATATATCGAGCGTAAAGGCATCGAGTGGGATGTGCATGTGGGCACGTCGTTAATTGATATGTATGCGAAGTGTGGGTGCTTGGAAACTTCTCTTTTCGCCTTCCATAAGATGCCCGTCAAGAACGTATCCTCTTGGAATGCGTTGATAAATGGGTTCGCATTGCATGGTCATGCTAGGGAAGCTCTTGAGTATTTTGACAGGATGGTGGCTTCAGGCTTGTCCCCCAACGAAGTGACCTTTATAATTGTCCTTGGTGCATGCTGCCACACTGGTTTGGTGCAAGAATGCCTCCTGTTGTTTGAGTCGATGAAAAATTCGTACAATCTCTCTCCGTGGGAAGAGCACTATGGTTGCCTGGTTGATCTTCTTGGCAAAGCTGGGCTCATCCAGGAAGCATATGGTCTAATCAAGGTCATGCCTATGCCGCCTGATGTTTTCACCTGGGGAGCCTTGCTGAGTGCATGCCAAGCTCATGGGCGAGTTGATTTTTCACAGCAGATTCTTAGGCATGTTCATGAGTTGGAGTCCTCTGGGAGTGGTGTTTATGTACTCCTCTCAAATGCATATGCTATAAATAATAGATGGACTGACGTAAAGAGAGTGAGAGGGCTGCTAAGGGAAAAAGGCTTGCAGAAGGACCCAGGATCCAGTGTGATTGAGGTGAATGGTAAGACCAGTGAATTCGTAGTTGGACAGAAGAACCATCAAGATATGCATGAGATATGTGCAATGCTTTCCATACTAATGAAGCAAATACATTTGGATGGGCTGTAGTTCTAAAGGCAGATTTTCAGTTTCCATTGGAGATTTATCTTATGCTTTCAGAATATATTTACTTGGTCAGTTGGTCCTAGGGACTGGGACATGAACAATGGTGATCAAGTCTAACCTTGGCATGGTTACTACATATTTATGTTTCATTGGTTGTTCTTCATGTGCATATGGATCGGTTTTCTGACATTTAATCTGAATAGCCAGGTGGAGTACAATTTTTTCCAGACATGATTAATGGTCAGTATCAGCCATTAGTAGGTTCCTTTTGTAGTATCCAGACCCTCTTCAGTTCTTGAACATGATGGACAGCGAATCTCAGCATCATAATTGGTGAACGGAGTAATAGACTCTGACCCTTACAAGGCAGTGGCATAAATCCAGGCTTAGTTGTAAAGCAATCATTTTATGCTAGGTGAGGTGAAAAGTTGCCAAACTTTCTAGATCAGAGTTAAAACTGCTACTATGCACATAACTGCATCAAGAGCTATGCACAGCTAAATATACCATCCTTCTAAACAGACTGCTGGGGATTAGTCTGACGTTCTCTTGAGGCCTAGGAGGCCTGAAAAATTATGAAGGGATATGAAATATCGTTAGTTGCTGTGTCCTGCTATCATGCGCTCAACTTGTTAACTGATGAAGGGTATCTGCTTTTGAGCATGACGGGGACAGTTGTTGGATATGTCATACCTTTATATATTCCACACTAAAGAAGATGAGAAAGTGTTGTTCAACATAAGATTGTAAGTTAAACTCACTCCAAAATCACACTGTTTAGTACTTGCATGACCAAGTTAAATTCATTCTGGAAGCACCCTATTTGTTGCATACATGCCAGAGTAAACTTTTAAGTAAGATACATTGAAAAGGTCCAGCATTTACTATGCTTTGCGATGTGGACCTTCTTTTTAACTGATTGCGATGTAACCTTGTTTATCTTCCACACTTTAGTTAAACTTCCTGCCTGTAGAGGATGGACATTAATACTTCCATATTTATCTAATGAACCGCCTGCCTCCACATCCATTCTCCCTCTGGCAATTGAAGAACACTGCCGCCACAGGAGGTCCAAGAGAATAAAGTGCTGAGAAATCTCTTGTATTGAAGTTCGGTCTCCATCCTGGTGCATATATAGTTTGCTGGACAGATTGACGGAAGAGTACAAAAGCAAAGCGATGTATTCCTGCAGTTGGTTTTGGGCTTTCATAACTGACAACTTCATTTCCTGTAACAAAATGTGCACTAAAATGTTAATGTGAGATCATTCTAGTATGTAAATTCGAAGAAAGTTCTGCCATGAATTGGTGTGAAAGACATGACAATGTTCTGCTTAATCCAGGTATGCTATTTATGTGCCTTTTCTTTTAACTTTGTAGTTTGAGCACTTACTGGAGTTGTCATCTTCAGTTTTTCTTTCCTAAGTTATCACAAATGATATATTTTTGTTTTTAATCAAAACAAGCTACTCCCTCCATTCACTAATACAAGACATTTTTATTTTTTTTGTAGATTCACTCATTTTAATCCGTATCTCGACTACTTTTAGCATGCAAACTCATTTTGATCCATATCTAATCTACTTTGAAACATCTAAAATGTCTTATATTAGTGAACGGAGGGAGTACATGTGAATTTCATCCGGAATTCGAAACCAGTTCAACATACATTTTATTTTAGAATCTTAGGTAACTTTTCAACTCATAAAAAGAATCAAATTAGGAAAGGAAAGAGAATTTGAAGAACCCACCGTAACTGGCATTTCTTGATTCTGGGATGTCTGTCACCAACCTGTGACATGCAACATAAGTATCACTGTTAACTCTGAAGTTGTTACACTGTAACAATAAAAAAGTAATAAAGTTGAGTAACTTCTACTAGTTACGATATGTTCCAGGTCTTACCAATGAAGGTATTCTCTTTTTGTTGGGTTGCTTGGACTTGGTGAGTCTGGATCCACCATCACCTAATAGCAAGTTAGGTTGTTATTTTAGGGAAAATAGATATTCTTTGACTAAGACTGTAGTAGTTGACATGGAAGCAAAAGCTGATATTTCTGCACATATCCAGATATACACTTCCTGAAATGTACTTTTGCCTTGTATTAAGAAGCAGTACCCACCAAGGTGCTGCATACTAGTCGTGAGGCAAACCAGTGCCTAGCGCATAATCACCGATGAGGCGAGCCTAGGCGGTATGTTTTGACTAGGCAGGCTAGGTGGAGCGAAGCCTAGTGCCTGGGTGGGCTAGACGGTCGCCTTTAAGAACAGCATTAAGAAAATATAGGTTTTCCATTAACTTGGTGCTTTTCATAAAACCTTAAAACACATTCTCAAAAGAAAATTAAGTTAAATAACGTTCATGTTTGTCACTTTGCCAGTTTCAATGGTAGCACCGCTATTAGAGCACCTTCGTGACGCAAGCAAAATGCGTAGATTCATATTGTAATCATTTATTGCCGCATCTAGTCATGATGACTAATATTCTTGTACTTCATGGGTGACGTGCATAATTTTGATTTCCAGTCAGCATATAATGAAAAGATGCTGGTATATGTGCAGACTGTATTAAAAAATAAGTAGAATAGTATCTCTATAGGATTCACTTCAAATAAAGAAGCAGTAGTGCAAAGGTCTTTTTCAATCCATACAGATGAGGTTGTATAAATTACGAAACCTTGAGATTCTTTGCTTTCAGTGTTATATACGTACTGATGACAACTGAAGGTCATGGACTGCAAAAGCTCACGTTATGGATGAGAGATTGCGTACTACTTTTAGCAAGGCAAATAGCAAAGTCAAGTTTGACTTGTGAGTTGGAGCTTCTGTAATTTAAGCACAAGCTTATTTTGCTAGAACCCAAATATTTCTCCTCAAACTTAATATTGCTCAATGTAGTAATGATATAGTTATGGACTTACCAGAGTGTAAAGGTTCCTCATGTCGCGCCCAGCGATTTCAATCCTTGGTTCATTCGCTACTTGTGACGGCTTGAGCTCAGACCCATTGGTTAGTACCTTGCTGTTGTATATAACCTTAAGTGATGCTGCTTTGACAAATGGGTCCAAAATATCCCCAACAACATGTCCTATGGCAAGTGCCTCTGACATGGTTTAGTGAAGATTGACAAACTTCAGGAATTGTGCAAGAATAGGTTGTGGTCTGGACTGGCTAACTTAGTTTGAAATGTGAACTTGGGTGAACTAATGAGTGCAGTTGCATGTCCTATATATACTAACAATCGAAGTGCTGAAGGCATTCATGATATCAGGAGTTATGAGCTCCAGACGCCTTGGAATCTACCTTTAAGATATAGGGTATTATATTGGTCACTATCACCGGAAATATTTAGGCTGGTCTACTCTCTAAGCCTACACAAATGGAAGGAGTGTCCAATGCAATTCCACATCGATGGAATAAAATCTGATGGCCGTGCTCACTTATTCCCTATATCTGGAACCATAGGCATGATACATTCCTAGTGAAAAGTTGATTGCCTTTTGACTTGTCTTTCAGATTGACAACTTATGTTCTTCATTCTCAACAGGAACTTTCCCTCCCTCTTCCTCAACAATAGTAGTAGGCAAATGGGATGAGTAAGCATCAACAAGTCAGTACTTTCCAACGTTATGTTTCTCTGCAGTATACAAGTTAGAGAGAATACTAGAAATGATTTTATGTTAATGGTACTGCAGCCAGGATCAACTAAGTAATATGAATGGCAACAGATGTTTTTTATGATTGGTTGGGAATATTATGATACCACAACGATATAAAGTGGTTACTGGATTTCTATTGACACCTGTTCATTTGTCGTCTCCCAATATAATTGTCTTGATAGTGCTGCAATTGGGTAGAGGCTTTTGAAGCAAATTAGTGGTACAGGTGTATGGCTTATTTCGATGCATCCCAACATCTAGAATACAGAATCAGCCCTAGTTCATCCTTAAAAAAATTAAGTGGTAGTTTAGATGATGAGGTGGCAGATTTACTTTTCAATAGACATATTCTCCGTTATGATTGTTCATCACTATTTCAAGTGAGATCTAGCTCAGGACACTAAATGCTCAAAGAAGCATAATGTGACTAAGTTCCCACGGTTGAGTTTGGAATGACTCTTTCTGCGCATCGACTTTTGTGTTCGAAGAGTTAACATACTTACTTTGGACAGGTACAGTCTGTTCTAGACTTACAGTTTCATAAACAACTAAATTTTATTTGCATATCTGTCTAGGGATTTCTATTTTCGTGCCCCTGGTTCGTTAGTTGTACTCAGTTTTCCCCAGCCGCTTAACTTTTCCTCAGTTTTCCCCTCGCTCTAGTTTGAAACCCGTCGCAGACGCTCGGACGGGAGGGTTGCGGTCTGGTCAGAGGCCTTAGACCGTTACCGGTGACGGCTAGGGAGCCGCGGTGGTTGTGAGTGGACCGTTGCTTTTGAATTGTGTTGACTGTTGACCCAATGAGACACGTCGGACTGGCGGTCTGTCACTCACCCAAAGCTTTCCCCTCCGCCCGAGACTGGAAGAGCTCACACACCGCCCCTCCGCCGCCACGCCGTCCTGCCCTCCTACCTTATGGCGTCGTCCGCCATCGAGCCGGCCCCGCCCCCACCACCTCCCCCGGGAGGCGGAGAGGGCTCCGCCTCCACTAGATCTAGATCTACCCCTATGGAGGTAGAGTTTGTACATCCGTCTAATGTGCCGATTATGCCCCTCAACAGCGGAGAAGATTGGGAATCGGAGGGATCTAACGCATGGATTTCATCTGGGTAAGCATCGTCTGCCTATGTGAATTAAGAGTACGCAGTTTTTGAGCGCGAATCGTTGTTGCTCAACTAACTGCGTTGCTTTTCAAATAGGATTGATCCAGCGCTGGCTTTTCGGCTGGTGGTTAGGCTGGATACTAGCTTTTTGCGTGATTCTGAACGCAATGTGACCGGATTTTACATCCCAGCGGTGGTTGCAACTACCATCTCGTTGAGGGATTTAAAAGATAACATCTGCGCTCTGTACCCCTGGGGCGCTGGCGATTCAGTTGATTTCCAATATTTCAACAGCACGGAGGGAAGATTTGTTCCACTAATTTCCGACGACGATCTGGGAATTCTTTTTGCTTTAAATGATTCTTGCCGTGTCGGTAAAATTCGAATCCATGTGGACAGGTTTCAGGCATCATCTGGTGTTGGGGCATCATCAGGTGGTCAGGCATCATGTCTCTCTAGTGTTGCTGCCTCTGCTAATCGTGTGCGCCGCCCCGCTCCTTGTAGGTCCACAGCAGCACCATCTGTCCCCAGTGCTAGTGGTAGCCAGATTGTTCCTGCGGTCGATGTGGAGGACGATGCAGAGATTGAGGATCCGTCTCCTCAAGATGATGAGGATGAGTTGATGTTTCCTGAATTGGTAGATCGATGCAGTAAGCAGGCAATGGAGGATCAATACATGGAAGATATTGCACAAGGTGCCAGATTTGATGACACTGATGATGAAGAGAAGGATGAGAACAATGACAGCCTTGTTTTAGCCGATTACGAAGACGATGACTTGCCAACAATTGAGTGGAACAGGGAGGATCCTCAGCTTGCAGAAGGCACCGTATTTCAAACGATGATGGACTGCCGTAATGCACTTACTACATATTGCATTCTCACCAAGAATGATTATGAGGTTATTAAAAGTGAGCCAGGTAGGTTCACAGTTAAGTGCCCATACAAGAGGTGTAGGTGGAGGCTGCATGCATCCACAATGCTCAGAAGCACCGTGGTTCAGGTACTACGCCAACCAGTTGTGTATTTTAGATCACGGTGTAAAATTTGTTAACTGTTACTGACATCCCTTATAATTATGTTTCAGATAAAGAAGAACTCGATCGGCCATACTTGTCCACCTCGAGCGGGAGCGCCAGAGGAGAAATCAAAGCTAGCGAAGACTAGGTGGTTGGCAGATGCAATCATAGATTGGCTGAGAGAAACTCCAACACTTGGTCCAACAGCACTCATAAAATTGATATCTGATAAGTTTACTATAAACATACCTTACATGAGGATGTTCTATGCAAAGAAAATGGCTCTTGACAGGATAAATGGTCCATGGAATGAAAGCTTTCAGTTGCTTTACACTTTCAAAGCTGAAGTGGAGATGGCTAGTCCAGGCAGTGTTGTAGCGATAGACAAGCATACAGTTCCCTACAAATTGAAAAGCGGAAGGATGATGCAGAAGGAATGTTTTAGAAGGGCTTTTGTTTGTTTCAAAGCTTGCTGGAAAGGCTTTCTGGACGGTTGCAGGCCTTATTTGGCCGTGGATGCAACAGCTCTTCATGGCAGGTTTAAAGGACAGCTAGTTGCTGCTACTGCAATTGATGGACACAGTTGGATGTTCCCTGTTGCTTATGGAGTTTTGGAGGTTGAGTCAGAGGAAAGTTGGACTTGGTTTCTGCAGAATTTGCGCGACCTTATAGGTCATCCACCAGGACTTACTATCCACACAGACGCTTGCAAAGGTTTGGAGAGTGCAGTAGAAGCAGTATTCCCTGGAGTGGAGCATAGGGAATGTATGCGACACTTGGTACAGAATTTTACAAAGAAATTCAAGGGTAAAGTTTATACTGACAACCTATGGCCAGCTGCATACACATGCAGCATTAGGAAGCATCTGTTTCATTTAGAAGTGTTGTATAAACAAAAAACTGGGGTGAAGGAGTACTTGGATGAACATCATGGTAGGTTGTGGTCAAGAAGCCAATTCAATGAAATTTGCAAGGTAGACTATGTAACAAGTAACCTTGCGGAGAGTTTCAATGCAAAGGTCAAGTCATTGAAAGGGCTTATGCTGTGGCAAATATTTGATAAGATTAGGCAGATAATCATGATAAAAATCGATCTGCGTCAAAGAATTGCAGCCACAAAATATGTTGGCCATCTCATGCTCCCATCTTTGATTAAGTCTTTGCATGCCATGGCAAAACAATTGAAGATGAAATGCATCAGAAAAGGAATGGAGGCTGAGGTAACCTACACCGATAGTAAAAACAGGCAGTGGAGGTATCCAGTGAGTTTGGTTGATAGGACATGCCATTGTAGGCGATGGCAGATCCGTGGGATACCCTGCATACACGCATTGTTTTTCATGAGTGTTATAGCGGGTGCAAAAGGTGAAGTTGATCAGTATGTGTCAGAGTATTTCTCTGTTGCCAAATTTAGGGCTGCATATGCTATGAATGTTCCTACCTTGTTGGGAAAAGACCAATGGATGAAAGTCGATCCAGGCTTCAAACTGTACTCTCCAGTTTTGACTAGACCGGCAGGTAGGCCGAGGAAGAATAGGATCAGAGCTAGTGCAGAGGGTGGTCCACCGATTCGACGACGTAAGTGCAAACGTTGTGGAATCCCTGGACACATTGCTAGGCTTTGTAAAAATCCAGTTGACCCAGCTTTTGGAATGGAAGATCAGGCGGGAGCAGCAAATGCAGAGGAGAATGAAGAAGCAATTCAACATGAGGAGATTGAAGCAATGGATCATGAGGAGATTGAAGCAATGGATCATGAGCTGCTTGAACCGATGGATCTAGAGCAGATTGAACCGATGGATCAAGAGCTGCTTGAACCGATGGATCGAGAGCAGAGGGAACAGATGGATCGAGAGCTGCTTGAACCGATGGATCGAGAGCAGAGGGAACAAATGGATCGAGAGGCCTTTGAAGCAATGGATCGACAGCTGCTTGAAGCATTTGAAGAAAATGTATTAGAAGAAAGAGCACAAGCTTCGTATGATATGGTTGTCTCGGTCTTGGCACAACCCGAAGAGAAGAAGAAGAAGAACAAGAAAGATGGCAAAAGGAAGGTAGACACCGGTAATATCCCTGGTAGGGTTACCCGGAGTAAGGTGGTAGACCCAGCGAGTCACACCAGGAGCAAGAGAAAGATTTTATTTTGAATAATTAATTTGAATTTGTATGAACAATTTGTATTGGGGATCCCTTTGTATTGAATTCGAACTAGCGTGACGTTCCCAAGTTTGTATGTTGAATAATCACAATAATGTAGGGAATATATGTGTTATTTGCTTGAATAAGTTTCTAGTCCATGAGCTACTAGCTATAGTTCATCGCTTGAGGTTTCCTCACTTTTCCCCCTCTTAGTGACTAAACTCAAAAAATATAGTTTTGGGTTTATTTTAATTCATAATAATTCAAAACATGGTGGAACCTTCCCATGGAGTCTTGTTATATTACCTACAACCTAGAGAAATAATAATGGAAAAGGATATATAGAGATATGAAGTTTCCCTTTCCCAAAACCACTTCCTAGTCCATGAGCTACTAGCTATGAAGATGTAGGGCTTTCTACTCAACACACCTCCCAAATGCCCACAATGCTTACAAACTTTGTCCAAATGAGTCCAAATTCGTCACACTTGTGTATCTTTGAATTGCAAACAATATCACGTTGGCCAAAATGTACTATATTGTTCAAATAACACAATCTAACAATTTTTATGCCAAAAGCTTCAATTTCCCTTACTCCCTTTATTATTTGGGTGCCCCTGTTTTACTTTGTTTTACTCAGTTTTCCCCCTCCGGGTCCACTTGTTTTATTCAGTCCTACTCAGTTTTGCCCTTCCGATAAATATTTCCTCACTTTCCCCCCTCTTAGTTCTACTCAGTTTTCCTCCCTTGTACTCACTGGCTGATCTCTGATTGGTCGAGATGTATTTCACACGAATCTTGGTTGGTTGATAGCTCAACGCACGCTTGCACCGTTGGATCATTTATGATCGGACGGCCTGTCAACCCTGGCGATCGCGGCGGCGTGGATCTGCAGAGCACATACCTACCAACCGTGGTGAAAGGGCATTTCCCTAATAAATGTATTTTGGTGTTTGTTAACAACATTTGGTGAATTAACCATTCTATTTAAGTTCTGCAGATTTTCTAGGTTAATTCAGAATCTCGCGGAGGTTCACCCAAAAAGGGAAGAAAAGATCGAAGCCCGTAGTCCAGTAGTGGAGTTAGGGCTTAGTGGTCTTATAGGGTGCTTCGCGAAGGTGGAATTGGTGGAGAGGGGATCCTCGAAGTACTGCTGTTGCTACTTCTAGGGCGGAGACTCCGGCCCTGGTGGCCGGAGACTCCGGCCTAGGAGTATCGCCCTAGCAATCCTCCCAGTTGGTCTAAGCAGAGACCTGTCCGGAGTTGGGCCGGAGACTTTTGTCTCTGGCCGGAGACTCCGGGTGGGGCGGAGACTCCGGTCCCAGTGGCCGGAGGCCGGAGACTCCGGTCTCTCTGGCTGGGTTAGGGTTTGCTAGGGAGTTGGTCTATGCAGTGACCAGGCCGGAGTTGGGCCGGAGACTTTTGTCTCTGGCCGGAGACTCCGGCCCTGGAGTCACTTAGGGCAGAGACTCCGGCCCTCCTGGCCGGAGACTCCGGCCCTAGTCGACCAGCAACGGCTACATTTCGAGGAGGAGTATATAAAGCCTTCTTCTTCCCCAAGTGAAGGCTGCGGCTTCTACTCTCTCTCCTCCATTGTTCCAAAGCTTCAAAGCTCAAGTTCTCTCTCCCTAGCCAATAGAACTCAAAGCCCTTTTGGGATTTGAGGGAGAAGACCTAGATCTACACTTCCACCAAGGCGATTTGATTTCCCCCCTCTCTTTGTTGAGGGGCTTGTTACTTGTGTGATTCATCGGATTTCTAGCCGGAAGAAGCCGTCCCCCAAGCTTGACTTTGTGTGTAAGAGCTTGGTGGGCCTATTGGGAGCCTCCAATTGAGTTGTGGAGCTTGCCCCAATACTTTGTGTAAAGGTGTCGTGCCGCCTTCAAGGGCATCGCTTAGTGGAGTGTGAACTCGCCTTTGTGGCTTGTTCACCGGAGTATAGGGTGAGCCTTTGTGGCGTTGGTGGCCTTTGTGGCACCACACCTCTCCAACGTAGACGTACTTCCCGTAACAAGGAAGGAACTACGGGAATACATCCTCGTGTCTTCGTGTCTCCATTGCGGTGACCTCTATCCTTTACTTGTGCCTTTACTTATATTGTTATTGCTAGCTTGCTTGTCACGCTAGGTAAATTCACTTAGTATCACATCTAGAGAATTTACCTTCTTGTCTAGCCCTAACTTGAAAAGAATTAAAATTATTGGGTAGCTCCTATTCACCCCCCCTCTAGTCGCTCATACGATCCTTTCAATTGGTATCAGAGCATGGTCTCTTATTCGGGCTTAACCGCCTAAGAGTTTGAGCAACTATGGATGGGGATAAGGGTAATGAAACTCCTCCCGAAGATACTCCTCCATCTACCTCTTCCTCTTCAATCTCTCGTGAGGAGCATTTGGCGTCCTTGGACACAATGCAAACCACTATGAGATTGGAGATGAAGGCTATGTTTGAGGAATATTTTGGAAGAAAACCTTCCGGGCCCACCGACCCAAACACCACTCCTAGTGTGGAACTCTCCTTGGCTAAGGTGAAGCCACCTAACAATGGCTCCACCTCCGCCGAGAATAAAGGTGACCTTCCTAAGGAAGATGATGGTCCGGCAAAGGGTGCTAACATTCCACCCCCTAACACTTACTCACCTCCGCCGGTCCATTATCCTATGCCACACATTAACAACATGGGTTCCCCTCCTAAGCTTGATTCTCGCAATTTTATTAAATGGCAAGGACTAATGAAATCTCATATTTCTAGCTCTTCTACTCATTTGTGGAGGGTCATACAAAATGGATTTGCACCTCATGATCCTCTCAACTTGACCGGAAGGGAAGAAGTTGACGAGCAACTCAATGCCACCGCCAAGCATCTCCTTCAACAAGCCGTACCGGATACTCATGCGGTACACATCAACAACTTGAACACCGCCAAGGAAGTATGGGACTATCTCACTATGCTCTTCATTGGGAATGAAAGTATTCGGTCCTCCAAGTTTGATGAGCTCAAAAGTGAAGAAAGGGATTTCATTATGCGTGATAATGAGACTCCCGATGAGATGTATCAAAGGATCTTGGCTCTTGCAACGGCCTTGACCGGGTTTGGGTGCAAAGACAATGGTGATGACTATATCAAGCGTATGTTCATCACCTCCATCAACCCAAGAGAACCCATGCGATCCGAGATAATCCGTTCAAGACCGGATTTTGGGAGTATGACCTCAAATGAAGTTCTTTGTGAGTTCACCGCCTTGTCTATCTTGAAGAAGAACGCGGAAGAAACTAGAGCCCGTGTTCTTGCCGGACAAGGAGTTCACAATCTTGCTCTCAAGGCCAAGGTGGTGTCCAAGCAAGGAGAAGGAGAAGAGGAAATATATGAAGAAGAGTGTTGGTCTCCGGAAGATCTCAAGTTTGCACTCCATGAACACTTGGCTCTCAATGCAAATGCCTTTTGGGATGCCAACAAGCACAAGACGAAGGGATCCAAGTTCAAATCCTTTCCAAGAAAAGGTGGTGACTCTAAAGTGAGGCATTGCTATAATTGTGGAGGAATCAAGCACTTCATCGCCGAATGTCCTTATGAGAACAAGGAGGACAATGAGGGCCGGTTCGTCCCCAAGCGCCGGTCATCAAAGTTCTACCCATCCAAGAAGCATGGGAACAAGGACAATAAGAAGAAAGGAGAAAGGGTATTGGTGGTTCATGAGGAGTATGACTCCGAGTCCGATGATGATGACTCCGTTGATGAAGAGAATGGAGAAGTGGCCGCCATTGCCATTGTCTCCACACCACCTACATCCCTCTTCAACTCACAAAATGAGAACGCCATCATCACCACTCACAAGTGTCTTATGGCTAAGGCCTCGGAGGTAACCTCATCACCTACTCCTTCATCATCACATTCCAATACTACCTCTTTGGATGATGTGAGTAGTCTTAAGATTAAGAAAGAACTAGTTTCTTGTGATGATTTTCTTGCTAACATGAAGGGGCCAACCAAGATATATGTTGAGACACTAATGTGTGAACTTGGTGATGCCCATGACACCATCAAGGAGAAGGAGGAGTTGGAAAGATTAGCCGCCGATGATATTGGCTCTCTATCAATTGAGCTCGAAGAAGAGCAAAACTTGAGAGTCTCTTTAGAGGAGAAATTGTTGGGACTAGAAGAGTCTCATAATCTAATCTTGTCAAAACTCACTAAAGAACGTGACCATGCTCTCGCTATGGTCAAGTTGCTTAAAAAGGAGAGAGTTGAATTTGACGTTGGTCATAATGATCTTCGTGAGAAGTTTGAGAAGCTTGAAGAAGCTCACAAGGCTTTGGAGGGCAAATTCTCTCATCTCACCAAGATTCGTGAACAACTTCAAATTCAACTAACTATTGAACAATCTAAAGTCCCCCCAATGCAAGTTATTGAAGTTCCTTGTTCTTCTAACTCTATTTGTGATCATAGTGATATCATTGAGGAGAACAATAGGTTGAAGGCCGATCTTGCTAAGGGCCTTGCCACTTGCATTCAAGGAGAGAAGAATCTCAATGATCTCTTGAACAATCAAAGATTGTACAAGGGAAAGGAGGGCCTCGGTTTTGTTGCCGAGTCCTCAAAGAAAGGGGATCTTTGTTTGGTGGCCGAGTCCTCAAAGAAGAAGAAGAACAAGAAGAACAAGAAGAAGACAAAGCCTACTGCTGCTCCTACTCCTCATGTTCCCTTTGATATTTGTTACACCGAGGAGGAATGGGAGGAGCTAAATGGAAAGAAGAAAATCGAGGAGACCGGAGTCTCCGGGTCAAAGGCTCCGGAGTCTCCGGTTAGTTCATCTACCCCGGAGTCTCCGCCCCCAAAGACCGGAGTCTCCGGCCCTTCTCATAATAATTTTGCAGGAAAATATAATCCTCATTATGTTCTTCTTAGGGACTATTATGGTGATGTCTATGCTAAATATGTTGGTCCCTATAATGGTTTCATTGAATATGCTATTTGGGTACCTAAGATTCTTGTGACTAACAAAAGAGGACCCATTCAAAGATGGGGACCTAAAACCAAGAATTAATCTCTTGTAGGACATTGCTTCCGGAGGAGTAAAATGGATTATTGATAGTGGTGCCACAAGCCACATGACCGGAAGCAAAAATATTGTGGAAGATCTAAAGCCCAATACTTCAAATGTCACGGTCTCATATGGTGATAATTCATCCTCTAAGGTACTTGGTTTCGGTAAGGTGGTGATCACTCCGGACGTGTCCCTAGTGAATGTCATGCTTGTCGAAACCATTGGTTATAATCTACTTTCCGTTCATCAACTTGCTACTATGGGCTATGCCACATATTTTGATGTTGATATTGTGGTCGTCATGTGGAGTAAGTCTCTCAAGGTTGCCTTTGTTGGGTATGTCGAAAATGGCTTGTATGTGGTGGACTTCTCGGAGAAACCCACTACGGCCGCGATATGCCTAATTGCTAAGGCCGACGTGGGATGGCTTTGGCATCGCCGGTTAGCCCACGTCAATATGAGAGCTTTGCAAAATCTCTACACCAACGGCCACATACTCGGACTAAAGGATGTTTCTTTTGCCAAAGATCGTGTTTGTAGGGCATGTATTGAAGGAAAGATGCATGAAACAAGTCATCCGAGCAAGACTATTATCTCTTCCAAGAGGTGCTTGGAGCTCCTTCACATGGATCTCTTTGGACCTCCCACGTATGCAAGTCTTGGTGGCAAGAAATATTGCTTGGTAATTGTCGATGACTATTCAAGATACACTTGGGTTTATTTCTTTGAATTCAAGAGTGAGACCCAACAAACCGTCAAAGACTTTGCCACCGAAGTTGAGCGTCAATTCAATACCACCATATTGACTATAAGAAGTGACAATGGCACCGAGTTCAAGAACTACTCCCTAAATGAGTTTCTTAGTGATGCGGGTATCAAACATCAATATTCCGCTGCATATACCCCGCAACAAAATGGAGTTGCCGAGAGGAAGAACCGTACTCTCATGGATGCGGCAAGAACTATGTTGGCGGAGTTCAAGTCTCCATACAACTTTTGGGCCGAAGCTATCAATACCGCATGCCATGCCACCAACCGGCTTTATCTCCGCAAGAACTTGAACAAGACTCCATATGAAATTCTTACCGGGCAAAAGCCCAACATCATGTACTTCCGGGTATTTGGTTGTAAGTGTTTCTATCTCAAGAAAGGTGTTCGTTTGTCAAAATTTGATTCTAAAGCATTAGAGGGTATCTTTGTTGGTTACTCCACGGACTCACATTCCTATAGGATCTATAGCAAGTCCACCGGGCATGTTATAGAGACTTGTAATGTGAGGTTCGATGAGGATAATGGTTCCTTTGTAGGACAAAGTTGTGTTCGTGATGTAGGTGACGAAATTCCTCCCCAAGCCATAAGAAGAATGGGTGTCGGATTCTTCCGGCCCATTGAGGGACACCTTTTGGCCGAAGGAGAAGGACAATGCTCTACACATGTGGAGCCTTCACCTGCTGAACACACACAGGACATTGACCAAAGACAAGCTGCACACCCCCAACCTCAAGATCATCCCACCGAGCAATCTTGCCCGGAGTCTCCGGCCCCTGTGGTCCGGACTCTCCGGCCTATACTGGAGTCTCCGGGTATGGATACCGGAGTCTCCGGGGGTGATCAAGCCTTTGATGAAGATCCTTCGGAATTCTGTGGCTATGGGCCACTTGATGATCAAGGCAATCCACTTGATGGTCAAGGCGAGGACCAGAATAGTGATCATGAAGATGATCAAATAGTCTCTCAAGAATCTCCTCTTGAGGCTCGCACTCGCCGTGAGAAGAAGCTTGAGTCCATTCTACGACGAAGAAGCATATCCTTGGAAAATGTGGTTGGGAGTGTTCGTAAAGGTGTCTCCACTAGGAGGCAACTTTCTAACTTTTGCTCTCATCATGCTTTTGTCTCTTGTGTAGAACCCAAGAAAGTTTATGAGGCGCTTGAGGATCCGGATTGGCTTGATGCTATGCATGATGAACTCAACAACTTCGAGCGCAACAGTGTGTGGACTCTAGTAGAAAGGCCTAAAGATTGCCGTAATGTCATTGGGACCAAGTGGATCTTCAAGAACAAGCAAGATGCAAATGGCATAGTCATTCGTAACAAGGCCAGATTGGTGGCTCAAGGTTTCTCCCAAGTTGAGGGTATTGACTTTGGTGAAACTTTTGCTCCCGTTGCCCGTCTTGAATCCATTCGCATCTTACTTGCATATGCATCACATCATAACTTTAAACTTCAACAAATGGATGTTAAAAGTGCATTTCTCAACGGTCCCTTAAATGAATTGGTTTTTGTGAAGCAACCCCCGGGCTTCGAAAACCCTAAGTTTCCTAACCACGTTTACAAACTTGATAAGGCACTCTATGGCCTCAAACAAGCCCCACGTGCGTGGTATGAGCACCTTAAAGAGTTGTTGGTTGATCGTGGTTTTGAAATTGGGGTGATCGATCCCACTCTTTTTACTAAGAAGGTCAATGGGGAGCTTTTCATTTGCCAAATATATGTTGATGATATTATATTTGGTTCTACTAACAAAGCTTTCAATAATGAGTTTGCCAAGCTCATGACCGACAAGTTTGAGATGTCTATGATGGGGGAGTTGGAGTTCTTCCTTGGATTTGAAGTTGAACAATTGAAGGGAGGGACTTTTGTGAACCAAGCCAAATATACCCAAGACATGCTCAAGAGGTTCGAGATGATAGGAGTCAAAGGTGCAAAGACTCCCATGCCAACAAAGGTTAATCTTGTTCTCGATCCTAATGGTAAAGAAGTGGATCAAAAACTCTATAGATCTATGATTGGTTCCTTGCTTTACCTTTGTGCATCTAGACCGGACATTATGTTAAGTGTGGGAGTTTGTGCATGTTTTCAAGCCGCACCAAAGGAAAGCCACTTAGTGGCGGTCAAGAGAATCTTTCGATATTTGGTGAATACCCCTAACTTTGGTCTTTGGTATCCAAAAGGAGCAAGTTTTGATCTTATAGGTTACTCGGATTCGGATTGGGCGGGAGACAAAGTGGAACGGAAATCAACCTCCGGGGCTTGCCAATTTCTTGGTAGGTCTTTGGTGTGTTGGTCATCTAAGAAACAAAATTGTGTGTCTCTCTCTACCACCGAAGCCGAATATGTAGCCGCGGCTAGTTGTTGTGCACAACTCTTATGGATGAGGCAAACTTTGAAGGATTACGGTGTCATTTTTGACAAAGTGCCTCTTTTGTGTGATAATGAAAGTGCAATCAAGATCGCTCACAACCCGGTGCAACACAATAAGACGAAGCATATTGAGATTCGTCATCATTTCATTCGGGATCATGTCAACCGAGGAGAAATTGATCTATCTTATGTTGGCACTCATGAGCAACTTGCCGATATATTCACAAAGCCTCTTGATGAAGCAAGATTCCGGGAATTGAGACATGAACTAAATATCATTGATTCAAGCAATGTGGCTTGAGCTAGGTGCATTTACTCCCATACTTTAACGTGTGTGTTGTTCTAGATGTGGGCATGGATATAGGGGGAGTGCGGTCCTAATTGATTGGGCTATCCCTCCCCCCATAATGCCGATAGTAAGCGTATTGTTCTATCTTGTCAGTGGTGACACTTTTGAGCTTAATCGATGAGTCTAGGTTTTGGGCCCAAGATATATCTTCGCGGTGCCATACCTTTGTACTCATACATGGTGGCCCTTTGGTCACCAACCTCCCTAGTGGAGGAGTTTCCCATTTGACTTTATTGCCTTATTTTTATGGGAAAATGCTCATGTTTGGTCTTATTTGATTTTGTTTGCTTGTTTGCAAGCATGAGCATGTTGTACCACACAGTGACAATGTGTCCATCCCAAGCCCATCTCATCCTAAAACAAATCTAATCTCTAAATGACATGTCCTTCACACCATAAATATTGATCTGGTCGAGGGGGGCCGGAGACTCCGGGGCTTACAGCCCGGAGACTCCGGTGGGCCGGAGACTCCGGTGGGCCGGAGACTCCGGGGTAAGTACCGGAGACTCCGGCCCGGGCAGTTTCAAAAATCACTTAGGGCACGGGGTGGGGAAGAACCGTTCATTCTTCCCCACTCGCCCCCGTGCCCTACTCTCGCCCCCTGCCGCCCCCTCTTCGAAGATCGCTGCCCGGAGCTCTCCCAAGCCCCGGGATCCGCCGTGCCACCGGCCAATCTTTCCCTTGAGGTTGTGGGAACCTCCCCACCGACCGATTCGCGCCAATGGACTCCGGTAAATGTGCTCTTCATCTTCTCCATCTAGTTCCATCTAGATCTATGAGATGTGCATGTTTCCCATAGTTTGAATTGGTGTACTACATTCTAGTGGCTATCAATCATCTTATTAGCAACTTTATTGTGGTTATTGCACTCGATTTGTTCTAAGTGGTCTCCTAGGCTCGGGCTCCTGCATCCGGCCGGAGACTCCGGCCCCTGTGGCCGGAGACTCCGGCATGGACGCAAAGTCTCCGGTTTTGGCCGGAGACTCCGGCCCGAGTCCCCGGAGACTCCGGCTAGATCAGACCAAAGTGCACTCTTTCACAGCATAGTTGCTTATATTTGGATTCTAGGACATGTCACCTCAACCTTGCTATCTTCCTCACTCATTCACAGGTGCAGGTGGTTCTCGGAAGCCGGCAGCACATAGCAAGGACAAATTGGTTGTGAATCCCACCACAGGGGAGCTTGCTCAGAGGTCAGTCATGGCTCAGCAAGCTAGAGATGCTAAGAGGCTCAAGACAAGGATGGCCGAAGAGGAACGAGCTGAGGCTGCTAAGAAAGTCAAGTTTGATAGTCTTGTGACTCTGGTGAAGGGTTTCGTAGCATAGTAAACAAAATTTCCTACGCAACGAACAAGAAAGCCAAGATCTAATCTAGGAGATGTAATCAACGAGAGAGGTAGATGAGATCTTCATACCCTTGAAGATTCGCACAGCGGAAACGTTCAAGAGAACGTGGTTGACGTAGTCGTACTCGTCGTCTCCTCCTCGCGATCCGATCCGATCCTACGCCGCAAGTGGCGGCGCCTCCGAGAGTTGCACACGTACAGCGCACCAACGACTCCGCCTTCCCGGTCCAGCGAGATATGGTGGAGTGGTAGTTGGGATCGACAACACGACGGCGTGGTGTCTATGGTGGAGAGTATACGCCGACAGGGCTTCGCCCGTTTGCGTGGTGGAGAAAGAACGGAAAAAGGAGGCTACAAAAAAAAAACGGGCAGCAGCTTTGCAGAGAACTAGTTCTATCTGCAAACCGGCTGCGCGCTCGCGTCCTTTTATTAGCGTGCACCTGCGCGTTGATCGCATCGTATACGTCCCGGAACCGAATCAGATTCGTGATCGCCGTGTACGTGTCGATCCCGGCCAAAGTGCAGCCGGCCAGCGCGCGCGTGCACGCACGAGGCAAAGCCT
Source organism: Dactylis glomerata (assembly GCA_007115705.1). Lineage (NCBI taxonomy): Eukaryota > Viridiplantae > Streptophyta > Magnoliopsida > Poales > Poaceae > Dactylis > Dactylis glomerata. The sequence goes on along the minus strand of QXEO01001975.1, from coordinate 40,687 downwards.
CGTTATTGCATGCAGCCGTGGTCGAGCCAAGCTCGTGCAGCGCGCGAGCCAGCCAGCCAGCCAGCCTGCCTGCGCTGCGCTGAGCTGTGCTGCGCTGCGCTGCTTCTCCTTTTTTTTTTCTTTTTTTTTAAAATAAATAGTACCAATATTTATTAATTCATATAATTAATAAATACCAATATTTTCCACCCGGAACAATTCCGAAACTTTCTGAAACAATTTCACATACATCCCTGAGACTATCCTAGCGTTGATTTGCGTTAAGTGTGTGACCCTACGGGTTCGAGAATGCGCGGACATGATCTCCATCAATAATCAACAGCGGGATCTGGAAATCCATATTGACTCCCACGCACTCATCGATGATCATATCGGATGAACCACGATGTCAGGATTCAAGCAATCCCGTATTTGTATTCCCTTCGTCACACGATATTTTACTCGCCCGAGATTCGATCGTCGGTATCGGCATACCTAGTTCAATCTCGTTCACAGCAAGTACTTTACTCGTTCCGTAATCCGATATCACTTCGTGATTAACTCCTTAACCACATGCTTGCAAGCGGTGTTGATATCGATTACCGAGTGGGCCCGAAGTATATCTCTCCGACTTGGGAGGGACAAATTCCATCTCGATACATACAACTCAACAAGTACTTTCCAATTACCTGAGAGACACCTTTATTATCACCCTCACATAGGATGACGTTTGATGACTTCAAAGCTTTCTTCCGATACTAGGGAGTTGTATTATCTCATGGTCTAAGGAATACAATACATGACATAGGAAAAGCTTCGCAAAGATGAACACAATGACACGATCTAATTGCTCTGCCTTTATTTGGGTCTGTCCATCATATCATTCTCCTAATGATATGATCTCATTATTAATTGACAACACATGTCTATGGTTAGGAAACCTTAACCATCATTAATCAATGAGCTAGTCCATAGAGGCGTACTAGGGACACGGTGTTGTTCATAAACCACACAAGTATTAAAGTTTCCGCTTAATACAATTCTAGCATGGAATATAAACATTATCATGAACAAGAATTATAATAATAACATCTTTATTATTGCCTCTAGGGCATAATTCCAACAGTCTCCCACTTGCACTAGAGTCAATAATCTAGTTTACATCTGGCAACAATCTAACACCCATGGCATTAAGGTGCTGATCATGTTTTGCTCGTGGAAGAGGTTTAGTCAACGGATCTGCGACATTCAGATCCGTATGTACTTTGCTAATCTTCAGATCTCCATCTGATATATAATCTCGAATTATATGGAAACGGCGGTTGATGTGCTTGGTCTTTGGATGATATCTTGGTTCCTTAGCCAGTGCTATGGCGCCAGTGTTGTCGCACAATATCTCCAGTGGGTCCAAGGCATTTAGAACCACACCAAGCTCTGTGATGAAGTTTCTGATCCAAACTCCTTCACTTGATGCTTCCGAAGCAGCCATGTATTCCGCTTCTGTTGTAGATCCCGCGATCACGCTTTGCTTGCAGCTTCTCCAGCTCACAGCTCCACCATTCAAAATATAAACGTATCCTGTCTGAGATTTAGAATCATCCGGGTCGGTGTCAAAGCTAGCATCAACGTAACCTTTTACGACGAGCTCCTCATCACCTCCATAGACCAAGAACATTTCTTTAGTCCTATTTAAATACTTTAGGATGTTCTTTACGGCTGTCCAGTGTTCCACTCCTGGATCACTTTGGTATCTGCTCGTCAAACTAAGAGCATTGGACACATCCGGTCTAGTACACAGCATGGCATACATGATAGAACCTATGGCCGAGGCATATGGCACTTTGCTCATAGTTTCTCTATCTTTTACCGTAGCTGGACACTGAGCCTTGCTCAATATCTTACCTGACAACATGGGCAATGAACCTTTCTTTGCTTTATCCATTCTGAACCTCTTCAGAACTTTGTCTAGATATGTACTTTGGCTTAAAGCTATTAGGCGTCTTTGTCTATCTCTATAGATTTTGATGCCTAATATATAAGCAGCTTCCCCTAGGTCTTTCATTAAAAAACATTTATTCAAATAACTCTTCACATCGTTAAGCATATCAATGTCATTTCCAATAATCAATATGTCATCCACATATAGTACTAAAAATGTCACCGAGCTCCCACTCACTTTCTTGTAGATACAAGCTTCGTAGCAATTTGGAACAAATCCAAAACTCTTGATCACTTGATCAAAACGAAGGTTCCAACTCCGAGATGCTTGCTTCAGTCCATAAATGGAACGCTGAAGTTTGCACACTTTATTAGCATCCTTAGGATGGACAAAACCTTCGGGCTGCATCATATACAACTCTTCATCAATGTTGCCATTGAGGAACGCAGTCTTGACATCCATCTGCCATATTTCATAATCATGAAACGCAGCAATTGCTAATAAAATCCGAATGGACTTAAACATCGCTACGGGAGAGAAAGTCTCATCGTAGTCAACACCTTGAACTTGCCGAAAACCTTTTGCGACAAGCCGAGCTTTATAGACAGTAACATTACCATCCGCGTCCGTTTTCTTCTTGAAAATCCATTTGCACTCAACGGCCTTACGGTCGCTAGGAGGATCCACCAAAGTCCACACTTGGTTTTCGCTCATGGATCCCAATTCGGATTTCATGGCCTCTAGCCATTTCTCAGAGTCTGGGCTCATCATTGCTTCCTCATAGTTCGCAGGTTCGCTGTTGTCTAACAACAAGACGGTTAAGATAGGGTTGCCGTACCATTCAGGAGTGGCACGTGACCTTGTCGACCTGCGAAGTTCAGTAGTAGCATCGTTCGAAGTTTCATGATCTTTATCATTAGCTTCCTCTCTTGTTGATGCAGGCGGCGCCGGAACAATTTCTGGTGCTGCGCTACTCTCCAACTCGAGAGAAGGTTCAATAACCTCGTCTAGCTCTACCTTCCTCCCACTCACTTCTTTCGAGAGAAACTCCTTCTCAAGAAATGATCCGTTCTTAGCAACAAACACTTTGCCTTCGGATCTGTGGTAGAAGGTATACCCAATCGTTTCCTTAGGGTATCCTATGAAGACGCATTTCTCCGCTTTGGGTTCGAGCTTGTCCGGCATCAACTTCTTGACGTAAGCTTCGCATCCCCAAACTTTAAGAAACGACAACTTAGGTTTAGCACCAAACCATAGTTCATACGGTGTCGTCTCAACGGATTTAGATGGTGCCCTATTTAAAGTGAATGCAGCGGTTTCTAATGCATAACCCCAAAATGATAATGGCAAATCTGTAAGAGACATCATTGATCGCACCATATCTAATAGAGTTCGATTCCGGCGTTCAGACACACCATTGCGCTGTGGTGTTCCGGGTGGCGTGAGTTGCGAAACAATTCCGCTTGCTTTAAGATGCGTGAGAAAATCATAACTCAAATACTCACCTCCACGATCGGATCGCAGAAATTTAATTTTTCTGTTACGATGGTTTTCCACTTCGTTCTGAAATTCTTTGAACTTTTCAAATGTTTCAGATTTATGTTTCATTAAATAGATATACCCATATCTACTTAAGTCATCAGTAAAAGTGAGAAAATAGCGATATCCACCGCGCGTCGAAATACTCATTGGTCCGCACACATCGGTATGTATGATTTCCAATAAGTCCGTTGCTCGCTCCATTATACCGGAGAACGGGGTTTTGATCATCTTGCCCATGAGGCATGGTTCGCACGTGTCAAATGATTCAAAATCAAGAGACTCTAAAAGTCCATCAGAATGGAGTTTCTTCATGCGTTTTACACCAATATGACCTAGACGGCAGTGCCACAAATAAGTTGGATTATCACTATCTACTTTGCATCTTTTAGCCTCAATGTTATGGATGTGTGTTTCATTGCTTTCGAGATTCAGAAGAAATAAACCATTCACAACAGGTGCATGACCATAAAAGATATTATTCATATAAATGGAACAACCATTATTCTCAGATTTAAATGAATAACCGTCTTGCAATAAACACGATCCAGATATAATGTTCATGCTCAACGCAGGCACATAATAACACTTATTAAGGTTTAAAACTAATCCCGAAGGTAAAACTAAGGAGAGCGTGCCGACGGCCATCACATCAACTTTTGATCCATTGCCAACGCGCATCATCACCTCATCCCTTGCTAGCCGCCGTCTATTCCGTAGCTCCTGTTTCGAGTTACAAATATTAGCAACTGAACCAGTATCATATACCCAGGCACTACAACGAGCGCTAGTAAGGTAGACATCAATAACATGTATATCAAATATACCTTTGATGGTGCCAGCCTTCTTGTCCGCTAAGTACTTCGGACAGTTGCGCTTCCAGTGACCCTTGACCTTGCAATAGAAGCACTCAGTGTCCGGCTTAGGTCCAGACTTGAGCTTCTTCTCAGCAGGGGCAACGTGCTTGCCTTTGCCTTTCTTGAAAGATCCCTTTGCACCCTTAGCTTTCTTAAAGCTAGTGGTCTTGTTGACCATCAACACATGATTGTCTTTCTTGATATCCACCTCCGCAGCTTTTAGCTTAGCGAAGAGCTCAGTGATCGTATCAGTGGAACCAATTTGATTATGAGTAACTACAAAACCTTTGTAGCTAGGAGGGAGTGATTGCAGAACTCTGTCAATCTTAAGCTCCTCTGGAATCTTGCAGTCCAGTTGCTCAAGGCGTTGAGTGTAGCCCGACATCTTAATGGCGTGCTCACTAACGGAACTCCCTTCCTCCATCTTGCAGTTAAAGAACTTCTCAGAGATCTCATATCTCTCAGAACGGGCCTGAGTCTGAAACATGGTTTTCAGTTCCTCAAGTATCTCATAAGGCCCGCGGTACTTCTCAAAACGATTTTGAAGTTCCGGTTCCATAGAAAACAGCATGGTACTCATAATCACATCACAATCATCTCTACGAGCATTGAAGTCAGCAAGTTCTTCAGTTTTCGCAGTTGCAGCAGGGGTGTCACCTAGCGCTTTGTCAAGTACGTAGGCTTTTTGTCCGCCAGCGAGAATGATTCTCAGATTGCGGAACCAGTTGGTGAATTTAGACCCATTGTTCTTAAGCTTTTCTTTCTCAGCAAACACGTTGAAGTTGAAGTTGGACTTAGCCATTTGATCTACAACATTGCAAGTACAATTTAGACTATGTTCATGATAACTAGTTCAACTTAATCAAATTACTAGATGAACTCCCACTAAATTCAACATCCCTCAAGTTGTTTAGTGAACACGATCCAAATTCACCACACCTAATCCGATCTTCACGAGAAGAGATATGGTTTCAATGGTGGACAACTCAGTGTCGATCATATCATTTATATGACTCATGTTTAACCTTTCGGTTCGTGTGTTCCGAGGCCATGTCTGTACATGCTAGGCTCGTCAAGTCAAACCCAAGTATTTTCCGCGTGTGCAAAACTGGCTTGCACCCGTTGTATGTGAACGTAGAGTTTATAGCACCCGATCATCACGAGGTGCTTGAAAACGACGAACTTTCGCAACGGCGCATACGAGGGGAGAACACAATTTTATCTTGATCTTTAAGTGAGGAATCATCTTATAATGCTACCATCGCGATCTAAGCAAAATAAGATACATAAAAGGATAAACATCACATGCATATAATTTTATGTGACATGGTATAGCCAATCTCCGCGCCATGATCTCCATCTTGTGCGCGCCGGCATGATCTCCATCACTCCACCATGATTGCCTCCACCACGAATAGCAACTACAACTATTGCTAACTATTTAGCGATAAAGTAAAGCTATTACATGGCGTATAAGAAGTTGACACGCAGGTCATACACAATTATAAAGACAACCATATGGCTCCAGCCGGTTGTGAACTCATCGACATGCAAGTCGTGAAAGATTACAAACATGATCATTGCATACAACTCAATTCATACACATCATGTCTTGGGCCATACCATATCACAAAAACACTCCCTGCAAAAACAAGTTAGACGCATCTACTTTGTTGTTGCAAGTTTTACGTGGCTTATGGGAGTAGCAAGCTAAGAACGATTCTTACCTACGAAAAGCCACAACGGTGATATTATGGTTGCTAACATCCGATGTAAATCCCATGACTACTATAGTGAGAGAAACTGGCATCCACCAGCCGCATGTATGGAACAAGCCACACGTCAAGTGCGGAGCCGGTCTCGCGAACGCGGTCGCGTAAAGTTGGCCTGGACCGCTTCGATCTCACTATACCGCGCCATAAGAAATACACAACAAGAGGTTTGCAACAGAAAACATCAACGCCCGCAACAAGCATGTTGCGTTCTACTCGTGAAACACATCTACGCATAGATCTGGCTCTGATACCACTGAAGGGTTTCGTAGCATAGTAAACAAAATTTCCTACGCAACGAACAAGAAAGCCAAGATCTAATCTAGGAGATGTAATCAACGAGAGAGGTAGATGAGATCTTCATACCCTTGAAGATTCGCACAGCGAAACGTTCAAGAGAACGTGGTTGACGTAGTCGTACTCGTCGTCTCCTCCTCGTGATCCGATCCGATCCTACGCCGCAAGTGGCGGCGCCTCCGAGAGTGCACACGTACAGCGCACCAACGACTCCGCCTTCCCGGTCCAGCGAGATATGGTGGAGTGGTAGTTGGGATCGACAACACGACGGCGTGGTGTCTATGGTGGAGAGTATACACCGACAGGGCTTCGCCCCGTTTGCGTGGTGGAGAAAGAACGGAAAAAGGAGGCTACAAAAAAAAATGGGCAGCAGCTTTGCAGAGAACTAGTTCTATCTGCAAACCGGCTGCACGCTCGCGTCCTTTTATTAGCGTGCACCTGCGCGTTGATCGCATCGTATACGTCCCGGAAACCGAATCAGATTCGTGATCGCCGTGTACGTGTCGATCCCGGCCAAAGTGCAGCCGGCCAGCGCGCGCGCGCACGCACGAGGCAAAGCCTCGTTATTGCATGCAGCCGTGGTCGAGCCAAGCTCGTGCAGCGCGCGAGCCAGCCAGCCAGCCTGCCTGCCTGCGCTGCGCTGAGCTGTGCTGCGCTGCGCTGCTTCTCCTTTTTTTTTTCTTTTTTTTTAAATAAATAGTACCAATATTTATTAATTCATATAATTAATAAATACCAATATTTTCCACCCGGAACAATTCCGAAACTTTCTGAAACAATTTCACATACATCCCTGAGACTATCCTAGCGTTGATTTGCGTTAAGTGTGTGACCCTACGGGTCGAGAATGCGCGGACATGATCTCCATCAATAATCAACAGCGGGATCTGGAAATCCATATTGACTCCCACGCACTCATCGATGATCATATCGGATGAACCACGATGTCAGGATTCAAGCAATCCCGTATTGTATTCCCTTCGTCACACGATATTTACTCGCCCGAGATTCGATCGTCGGTATCGGCATACCTAGTTCAATCTCGTTCACAGCAAGTACTTTACTCGTTCCGTAATCCGATATCACTTCGTGATTAACTCCTTAACCACATGCTTGCAAGCGGTGTTGATATCGATTACCGAGTGGGCCCGAAGTATATCTCTCCGACTTGGGAGGGACAAATTCCATCTCGATACATACAACTCAACAAGTACTTTCCAATTACCTGAGAGACACCTTTATTATCACCCTCACATAGGATGACGTTTGATGACTTCAAAGCTTTCTTCCGATACTAGGGAGTTGTATTATCTCATGGTCTAAGGAATACAATACATGACATAGGAAAAGCTTCGCAAAGATGAACACAATGACACGATCTAATTGCTCTGCCTTTATTTGGGTCTGTCCATCATATCATTCTCCTAATGATATGATCTCATTATTAATTGACAACACATGTCTATGGTTAGGAAACCTTAACCATCATTAATCAATGAGCTAGTCCATAGAGGCGTACTAGGGACACGGTGTTGTTCATAAACCACACAAGTATTAAAGTTTCCGCTTAATACAATTCTAGCATGGAATATAAACATTATCATGAACAAGAATTATAATAATAACATCTTTATTATTGCCTCTAGGGCATAATTCCAACATCTTTTCTTGGACAATTGGTACTATATCATGTGGGATATGTATATTGATCATCTTCATATTGGCTATTGCTTTTAATTGCCTTATCTCTAGCCAAAAATGTATTTGTTTTAGCTCCCATTGTCTTCCATGACTTTTGTTATTCCATTTGATTTTGTTGAACTTATCTTGTATTATTTTTATAGGTAGATGTGATGATCCCACTTGTGTGCATTTTGTATTCAAATGCAAAATCATAAATAATGCACTAATCTTGGGGGAGCTCTCATATATTTATTATAACACACTCTTTGTGCTTATTTCATTTGGTATTGGTTTTTGTTGGAAGACAAATCTTTTCTTTTGGTACTTAGTGTGCCATCATAAAAAGTGTGGAGAGTTTGGTTTGTTTGTTTGAACCTTGCTCTCTTGGGAGTTGGTGATCTCATTCCTTATTATTATTTCTTACTCTTAAAATGAGATATGTCTTTGAGCATGTGTGTTTTAGTTATGCTTTATGCTCATTGGCTTTTGCTTGGTTCACTAGTTGAACTTTGGAGTCAATCTTGTGTTGATTTGATTCTTTGATATAATTTGGACAACCTTTTGTAGCTTCACAATTTTGTGTGCTCGCTTGTCCTTCTTGGTGTTTTGTCCAAATTGTATCTCCTTTGGCTCTTGAAAGTCTTGTGCATGCATATTTACTAAATGTATATTGTATGGCATGCTTTTGCTTTCTTTGATCAAATATATAGGAGAAGCTCCATCAAATCCTAAATCGGCTAAGATGTGCATGAAATTCAATTTCATATATATATGCACATATTTATGTGGAGTTTGTCCTATATGTTGTAGTTTCTAACTACTTTGGACCCAATGAGTTTGGGGACCATCTTGTACTTGAACTTTGTTTTTAGGTACATGGAGATATATTGGTGCTTGTCTCAATAATAAGGATGAAGTTGTGACTAAATGATAATTTGAGGCAAGCTAGGATTATTGAAGAACTCCTATCTACTACATCCTACCTTTAATATCTCGGTAACAAGTATCTTTTTTATGCATACTTTTCTAGCGTCCAACCTTGTGTAGGTTGTTTTTGGCATGGATATCTTTATTTGAAAATCATGTGGTTCTTGCAAGGATTCTAATAAAACCTCTTTATTGCAAATGTGAGCAAGTTGAGATGAGGACATATTATTGGGAACATATAAAAATCATGCTCATGATTCTCCTATCCCATATATGTCAACTTAGCAATCTTTTTGCATATCAATTCCTCAATAAGCTCACATGTGCAATATTGATGAAATTGCAAATTTATTTCTTCCGTTTGGTATCCCTCGTTATGATACTTGTTGTTTTTATCAAAGCATCCCAACTATCTTCTTTCCCTTGTTGATATTTGTGATGTCTTTGACATGTTGGTGGTTGAAGTTTGTCAATATACAATAAGATAAATTGAGCCTTTGGCCATGCTTTAAAAGCAAAATCTCATTGGTATATTGCATGACTTCATTTGGATATCATGTTCTATTCTTAGTATCTATTTTGTGTACATGTTTCTTTGTGATAATTATCTTTGTGATATTGTCTACTTAGAAACTTATACACATGAGAGATGATATCTCATTATTTGATATCTTATTTGAACCTTATGTGTTGGGATGGAATGCTAAGCAATATCATTCATTGAAGACTATGTGGATGCTCTATGCTTATCCTTGTGTTAGTCTTATAATATCTTTGTCATTCCTATCACACATTCCTTTGGTTGAGCCTTTTAATATATTGTCCCTTGCTTGTTGCTCAACCATTGTTTGATGCAAGTGTAAGCTTAATTTCTTCTCTGTGATCTCTTGCAAATGGTTGCGTTTTAAATGTTATTGAGGGAGTGAGGACTCCATGTTGTGCAAGTATTCAAATACAAACATTCCAATTTTTGCACGTACCTTGGGGAGCTTCCTCATTTCATTTAAAGCACCATTTTGTGGTTAGCATAGTATTTAATTTCACTTGGTATCATTTTGTTTTGAATAATATTGAGGGAGTGATGATTCCATGTGTGTGCACCTTATACTTCAACTCAAATATAATATTTTGTGCACACACCTTGGGGAGCTTCCTCATATTATTTAGAGCACCTTTTCGATCTTATCATAATATCCTTATTCAATTTGTTCTTTGGATTGTTTGATTGCGCTCTTCATTTGTTGAAGTTTATCCATCGTGTTATCTTATTTATTTTATTTTTTTGCAATCTTTGATCCTCAATATAGTTTATTTTCCTTCAAAAATTTGCCTTTGTATATGTGCATGTGTTTTCACTCATTTATTTTGGATATGCACACCGTTTTGGAGGAACTCTCACTATATTGGCCTTCTAAGCTTTTTTCGCCCATTTTGGCAATGGATGCCAATGGGGGAAGAAGTTTCGAGGGTTTAAAGGGATTGGCTTTTATGCTTTGGTTTGTTCTTAAGCATTTGCCTTGCATGCTTTGCATGGTTGAGTATATAGTGGAAACTCCACCAACAACCTTGGTTGGCAATATATGCAATGAAATCAAGATCATCACACGTGCATAGATTGTGGGGGAGTTTGCTTTCTATATATGGTGGTTTTACTAACATCACATACTTTTGTAGTATTTGATGTTAGTATAACCATTTTAGTTCTTGAATTCATTATATAAACCTCTCAAAGAGATTGTCATCAATTACCAAAATGGGGGAGATTGAAAGATCATATCGAGCCCCATGTGTGGTTTTGGTAATTAATGACAATCCCTATGGACTAATGGTTGCATTGAGTTATATGTGTAGGACTTGTCCATAGACAATGCTTGAACCATTTGTTGAATTCAAGGTTGTAAGAAGAAGATTATGTGTTGACCAAGGTGTTATTCAAGAAGTGATCCAAAGATTGGTCTTAAGGGAGTTGAGCTTATGTCAAGTGTGTCTTGAAGAATAAGATTGAGTGAGCTCTCATGTGTATCCTCAAGACACCATCATTATGGAGAAAGAAGAATTGGCTCGAGGATTGATCAAGTCAAAGCGCAAGTTCAAGATGAGCAACTAGAAGAGAACATATGCTTGAAGCTTGCCATCTATATTGTGATCATGGATATGTGAATATATGCTTAAAGAGAGTCTCTTCCATAGTGGAGTATGGAGGAGCAATCCGCAAGACTTCACCAAGCAAGCTCAATCAAGAAAGGTGGTCCAACTTGAGAAGATCAAGATCATCATTATCCACTCAAGTGGAATGCTCAAGGCAAAGGTATCATATTGATAGGGTTTCTTTCTTACCGGTCTCATGGTGTTAGTTGTGAGACTGGGTTATAGGATCGGTAGCCGTACTATCAAAAGGGGCTCTCGAGTGAGTAACTTAATCGTATCGTTCGGAGAGAGCTCAAACCTTTGCATACTTGGCATCATATTTCTTGGTTCTTATTTGGATTTTATCCATGTGAGGTTCTAGAGCTTGTGGTTATTTTCCATGACAATCTCTAGCTCATCAAAAACGGATTCCGCATGAAACTCTTCTTGCGTTTTTGGTGTTTGGAGGTTTTACCGGTTTATCTTCGAAGAGAGGTCAAACCTTTCATCATTTGGTTTTATCCTCCTTGGTTGGACTATGATGTTTTCTCTGCATAAAGTTGTAGAGCTTGTTGTTGTGATTCCAACGAGCCAAGATCATCGAAAACGGAGTCCGGATGCTCAAGTTATTGCCGTTTTCGTTTTGGTATTTCTGCTGTTTCAGGGGGGCCGGAAATAGCCGGCCCGGGGCCGGAAATAGCCGGTCAGACCGGTTTTAGCCGGTCTGAGGGCCAGCTTTAGCCGGACTGCCTAGAATTTGGGGGTGAAAACCCCTCTGTCGCAAACCGGCTATTTGTCCGGCTATTTCTGGCCAGGGCCAGACTTTTCAGGCCGGCTATAGCCGGTGTTAAGTCCGGCTTTAGCCGGTGTAAGTGGCTGTAACGGTCAGATTTCGGAGGGGGTATAAATAACCCCTTCTTCCTCATTGGAACAGCTACGAAATGGGCTTCTCTCTCTCCTCCATTGTTGACTTTGCAAGCTTGCCCTCCCTCCTCCATTCCTCCCATGATTCTTGCATATTTTTGAGGGAAAAGAGAGAGGAGATCTAGATCTATATTTCCACCAATCACTGTCTCCTCTTTGTGAGGGGAACCCATTGAATCTAGATCTGGAGTTCTTTTGTGGAGTTCCTTTGTTCTTCCTCTCATATCTCTCCATAGCATTAGTTGCTTTGGTAGGATTGAGTGAGAAGGATTTGAGCACTTTGTGTGTGCTCTTGCCATTGCATAGGTTTCATCGGTTTGAGTTCTCCCCGGAGATTTGAGTAAGTGAAAGTTTGTGAGCTTATTACTCTTGGGTTTCTTGGAACCCTAGACGGCTTTGTGGCTTTGTGGTGCCTTGGTGGCTATTCTTGGGAGCCTCCAATTAAGTTGTGGATGCATGCCCTAAGCTTTGTGTAAAGGCCCGGTTTCCACCTCGAGGAACCCCTTAGTGGAAGAGTGAGCTAGGCCTTTGTGGCGCAAGCTCACACCGGAGAATAGGGTGAGGCCTTTGTTGCGTTGGTTAGGCCTTTGTGGCGATACCACACCCCTCCAACAAGATGTACTCCCTTTCAAGGGAGGAACTCGGGAATACATCATCGTCTCCGAGTGCCTCGGTTATTCCTCTATACCCGAGCTCTTTACTTATGCACTTTACATTGTGATAGCCTTCGTGCTTGAAGTCATATATCGTGCTATCACCTTGTTACTTGTATTGCTTAGCATAAGTTGTTGGTGCACATAGGTGAACCTAGTTTTTTAGGTCTTGTGTGCTTGACAAAATAAACGCTAGTTTAATTCCGCTTTTGTTCAAGCCATTCGTAAAATTTGATATCGCCTATTCACCCCCCCTCTAGGCGACATCTGTGTCCTTTCAAACTAGAGCGCGAGGACGGGGACGACAGGAGCTACAACGCAAGGAAGGAAGGAAGACAGGAACTCAAGCGCAAGGCCGGTGGCGCCAGGGCGTCGAGGTCGGTGGTGCAAGGGCGCAATCTCGAGGACGGGAGTTCGGAAAGAGCTCGAGGGCGGGTGCTACTCGTGTGATGATGTGGGAGCAGTGAGTCCTTGTGCGTGGTGATGACCAGCCCGTTGGGAACCCCAAGAGGAAGGTATGATGAGTGTAGCGGCTAGTCTTCCCTCAGTTAAGAAACCAGGTATATCGATCAGGAGAAGGGAGACAGTGACGACTGAAGGTGATGCGGACTGGCTTAGTGACAACTCCAACAAGGGCGCCATTAACGATACTTGTTGACTCGTCTTCGGCCAGCAGCAACGCGGAACCTGCACACACACAGACAAATACTTTGTTCCCAACTTGCGATGAGGTTGTCAATCTCACCGGTTTGCTTGAAACAAAGGTTATGAGTGTATCGAGTGGAAAACAGTAGTAAAATGCTAGCAAAGTAAACAGTGCGGGAAAAGTAACAGGTGATTGCAATATGATTCAAATAGGAACCGGGGGTCCACAGTTCACTAGTGGTGTCTCTCCAAAGATAAATAACATGCTGGGTAAACAAATTACAGTTGGGCAATTGATAGAATAAGATAACGTGATATGTCAAGAAGATCACTATGAGATTCACTCTGGGCATTACAACAAAATACATAGACCGCCATCCAACTGCATCTATGACTATAATCCACCCCCAGGGATATCATCCGAACACCCCGAAAGTATTAAGTTGCGAACAACAGATAATTGCATTAAGCAAAGTGTGTAATGTAACAAAGCATATGCCCTTGAGCATATGAATGTTGTTTTCTCCCTAGTAGCAACAACACATCTACCACCTTAGAGGTTTCTGTCACTCCCCCAGGTGAAATAGAGGCATGAACCCACTATCGAGCATAAATACCCCCTCTTGGAGTCACTAGCAACTACTCGGCCAAGATAGCTACTAACAACGGAGAGCATGCAAGATCATAAACAACATAGAGATAACAAAAGATATAATTCAGTACAGCAACTTAATCATAAACACCAATATTCATCGGATCCCAACAAACCAACATCATAGTATTACATAACGGTGATCTCAATCATGTAGGGCAGCTCATGATATATAAACATGAAGCACATGGTGGAGAAGGACAACCATCTAGCTACTGCTATGGACCCATAGTCCAAGGTAGACTACTCACTCATCGCTCCGGAGGCAAGCATGGCCGATGAAGAAGACCTCCGGTGGCGATTCCCCCTCTCCGGCAGGGTGCCGGGAAGAGCTTCTGGACCCTCCCGATCTTCGGGTCGACGGCGGCGGATCGTGATGTAATTCTGGAAAACTGATCGGCCCTTAGGTTTTTTCTACGTCAGGGGGGTATATGTAGGCGAAGGGGGACTGTCAGAGGAGGTCCCACGCTCCCTCACACGGGCCCGGCGCGGCCAGGGGCCTGGCCGCGCCACCCCTGTGTGTGGGGGCCACGTGGCCCCCCTCCGTCAGGTCTTCTGATCTTTGGGAGCTCCCCGGTGAAATATGACTTCAGGAACTTGTTTCGTCCAATTCCGAGAATATTTCCTGTGTATCACTTCTGAAACACAAAAACAGCAGAAAACAGGAAACTGGCACTGTGGCACTTCGTTAATAGGTTAGTTCCGGAAAATGTATAAATTGCCACTAATGTAACGAAACAATAGGCAAATGGTGTAAAACAAAGCATGGAGCATCAAAAATTATAGATACGTTTGAGACGTATCAGCATCCCCAAGCTTAACTCCTGCTCGTCCTCGAGTAGGTAAGTGATAACAAAATAATAATTTTTGAGGTGACATGCACCTACACAATCTTGATCATATATGTAAGCATTGATGAGCTGGGATCAATAGAACTTAAAACATGGGCATGAAAGATAATAATCATGACAATAAGAACTTAGCAACCATGTTGTAAACATGCAAATGAACACAAACAAAAGATCATGATAATGAAACAATGAAAGTCAAATGTGTGTTCAAATCATAAGGAAAACATACAAATGGTTTTCAGCTTGTCCTTCACAGAGAGCAAAACATAAATGCATAGGACACCTCAAAGTTTAAGAGGGCGACTAGATACAAATAATTTAAGAACAAGTGAAACCAATCAATATGAGTCAATCAATGAACCTTGGGACAATGCATGTCACACTAAGAATGAACAACTATGCTCTCTTATGGTGCATAAAGAAAGAAGGTGGTGACTCAACATAAAAGTAAAAGAAAGGCCCTTCGCAGAGGGAAGCAGTGATTTAAACATGTGCTAGAGCTTTTTCATTTGTAAAAACAGAGATAAAACTTGATTTTGAGAGGTGGTTGTCTTTGTCAACGACTGGCAATGGGGTTCTTACTATCTTCCATACAAAAATAAAGCAAGTTTTTGAGAGAGAGATTGGCACTTTGGTGCTCTTTTTATAAAACTTGGCACTCCTCCCCACCTTTTCCTTTCACATACCATGGCTAACCGATTCCATCGGGTGCCCACCAACATTCACATTCATTGGAGGAGTGCCTTTTTTTTTCTTTCTTTTTTTTCTTTTTTTTTTTCTTTTTTGGAATAAACAATATGGAAGATAGCAAATCCGACCACTACGTCCCATGAGCTGAAAACAGTGTCACACAAACGAGAAGTATTTTGAAGGTTTTTGAAAGGTAGCACACGGAATTTTTACTTTGGAATGGCTTACAAATACCATGCATAGGAATTTATAGTGGACACAATGGAAAACTTGGCTTTTAGGAGTTGGATGCACGAGTAGAGCTCATACTCAGTACAAGGCGAGGGCTAGCAAAAGACTGGAGCGACCAACTAAGAGAGCAATAATGGCCATAATCATGCCAAGCGACAAAGCGACATTAAAGAAGCATACGATGGCATCAAAAGTCAAAAACTAAATGATCATGAAGGCTAATGGCGACTTGGAAGAGTCTAACATGTGTGAGCATGCGCCAAGTCAACCCAAATAAAGCATCAAGGAGAAAACCAAAATAATGCTTCCATACAATAAAAACAACGCATGATTTTTCAAAGGCTCATTAAGCAATCTCAGTTATTTGAGACAAGTCATGCTACAGCAAAACCACTAAGCATACTATCAAAGAGACATCAAGCAGACATGAAAAAGCCTAAGCCGCAGTCTACACAACTCCTTCTTGTAACCACTATTTTGCATAAAGCTTTTTCCTCTTTTCCAACACCATTGAAATTTTTATAAACACCACTCTTTGATGAAAACCAATAAAGTTCAGAGGCAAAAATGCACCTTGATAAAAAAGATATGACAAGATCTGAACGCAAATCAAGGCGAAAACGAAAACCAAAAGCAGTAGCAGAAAAACTAGAATGCTCGATTTATAAGAGTGAAAACTAGAGCATTCCTTGCAAAATGAAAACGAGTACATCTCCTCCAAAGGAATTTGTTGGGGTCCAACCATTTATTGCAGCAAACAAACAAACTAACACACTAAGAAAACTAAAACAACTGACGCTCCAAGAAAAACACATAGTGCATGAAGCAATAAAATATAGTGTTTTTGAAAGGTGACCTGATTTTTGCCGATGAAGAAGGGTGCCCTCGGGGGCATCCCCAAGCTTGACGCTTGTACTTTTTGATATTCTGGGGTGATGCATGGGCATCCCCAAGCTTGAGCTTTGTCCATTCTTCAACTCATCTCATCATTCTCCAATCCCTACACTTGAAACTTCCTTCAATACAAAACTAAACACATTCTATTAGCGAACATTAGTGCAGCATAAGCATAAAATTTATTCAACCTCTTTTAGCTTCAGGTTTACAAACCCAAAACTACCACATATAAAGTATATACTACTGTAGCAAACTCCACAAGAGTTCCATGATCAAAAGAACTCAAAAGAAAGGCGATAAAGTGGCAAAAACAAATATTGGCAGAAATCTGTCCAAAACTGGACAGCTGATAATGGACGAATTTTTGAGGGATTTTCTGTTGCTCAATCAAAAAGTGTTCAACTAAGAAAAGTTTGTATATAACCTGGGGCATAAGCACAAGAAATCGCAGGTCCAAAAGATAAACAGAGAATTTTTTCACGAATTTTTACGGTGCAGCACCGAAAACAGTTTCAGGACAGCAATAACCCCAAATCTTTACCTCAGTCAAATTAGAGGCTTCTCTTGGCTACAAAAACGAATAAACAAGATAAGGAGCGGTCATTACAGTAGTAATGACTTCCAAGACTCAAGAAAAAGAAAAAGTACCGAAAAGTAAACAATGGGTTATCTCCCAAGAGTGCTTTTCTTTAACTTACGCCTTTGAGCTAGCGCAGAAAATTGCGAATCAAGTAATATCAAAAAGATGAAGCATCAAGCTCATATTTGCTCTAAGAATAGAGTAAAAAAGTAATTTCTTTCTTTTCCTAGGAAGTGTTCCATACCTTTCTTTAATGGAAATTGATACTTGATAGTGCCTTCCTCATATCAATAATGGCACCTACAGTTCGAAGAAAGGGTCTTCCCAAAATAATAGGACATGAAGCATGGCATTCAACGTCCATAACAAGAAATCAACGGGAACAAGGTTATTGTTAACCAATAAGAAACATCATTAATCCTTCCCAAAGGTTTCTTCTTAGCACATCAGCAATAGGAACATCAAATAACATTTTTCTAGTGGTGGTAAATCAAGCATGTCATAAATCTTTCTAGGCATGATAGAAATACTAGCACCTAGATCAAATAAAGCATGGCAATCATACCATTAACATGCATATCAATGATGGGTTCCCAACCATCTTTACTTCTTGGGATAGAAGCTTTTTGCTTCACTTTGCATCCCTAATCTTTATAAGAGCATTGGTAATATGCTTGGTAAAAGCAATATTTAAAGTACTAGCATTAGGAGTCAAGCAAGCTTTTGGCAAGAACAAAATAACTTCAGATATATTGCAGCCATCAACATCAAAATCATTAAAAGAATAGAGCTATCATCTCCCACACTCCGAAAAATTTCAGCACTCTTTTGAGAAAAAGTTTTGGCAGTTTTAGGCTTTTTAACACAGGAGTGGGAGTTTTCTCTTCACCAATCAAAGTAAAAGGATTGCTAACAGTAGGAGCAACATCATTAGAGGTAGTAATAGTACAAAACCTTCATCTCTCTAGCCATCTCATCTTCTCTTTCCCCACTAGCATGCATTCCGCTAACAATCTAATAATTTCTATCAATTCCAACTTGGGTAGCATTAGCGGCAGCAACAATATTACTCACATTCACATCATTAGGAAACACTTTTAGTTTCAGAAGTTCAACATCATGAGCAAGGCTATCAACTTTAGAAGCAAGAATATCAATTTTGCCTAACTTTTCCTCAACAGACTTATTAAAAGCAGTTTGTTTACCGATGAAGTCCTTGAGCATTACCTCAAGCTCGGAGGGCGCGGCCCTAGTGTTGTTGTAGGAATTACCATAAGAGTTACCATAACCATTACCATTGGTAGAAGGATACGGCCTATAATTGTTACTAGCAAAATTGTTCCTATAAGCATTGTTATTAAAATTGTTATTTCTAATGAAATTCACATCAACTTGCTCTTCTTCGAGCAACAAGAGAGGCCAAAGGAACATTATTAGGATCAACATGAGTCCTATCATTAGCAAGCATAGCCATAATGGTATCAATCTTATCATTCAAGGAAGAGGTTTCCTCAACAGAATTTACCTTCTTACCTTGTGGAGCTCTCTCGGTATGCCATTCAGAATAATTTACCATCATGTTGTCGAGTAGCTTTGATGCGGCGCCCAAGGTAAGGGACATAAAAGTGCCTCCAGCAGCTGAATCAAGTAGGTTCCTTGAAGAAAAATTCAGTCCTGCGTAAAAAGTTTGGATGATCATCCAAGTAGTCAGTCCATGAGTGGGGCAATTTTTAATCATAGATTTCATTCTTTCCCAAGCTTGAGCAACATGTTCATTATCTAACTGAGTAAACTTCATAATATTGCTACGCAACGATATAATCTTAGCAGGAGGATAATATCTACCAATAAAAGCATCCTTACACTTAGCCCATGAATCAATACTATTCTTAGTCAAAGACAGCAACCAATCTTTAGCTTTTCCTCTCAAAGAAAAAGGAAACAACTTGAGTTTAATAATATCACTATCAACATCCTTATATTTCTGCATCTCACATAGCTCAACAAAATTGTTGAGATGAGCTGCAGCATCTTCAGTACTAGCACCGGAAAATTGCTCTTTCATAACAAGGTTCAATAAAGCAGGCTTGATCTCATAAAAAGTAGTAGCAGGAACAGTTGGTGCAATAGGAGTGCAGATAAAATCACTATTGTTCGTACTAGCAAAGTCACACAACTTGGTGTTTTCAGGAGTACCCATTTCAGCAAAACAAAAGTAAACAAGTAAAAACAGCTACCAAGGATTCTAATTTTTTTGGGTTTTTGATATAAAACAATGCAGGTAAAATAAAATAAAGTAAAGCAAAACAAATAACAAAGTAAAGAATGTGTGTGCGAAGAACTCCCCTCGCAGAAGTCTTCTCTTCCTTCCCCGGCAACGGCGCCAGAAAATTAGCTGCTACTCGTGTGATGATGTGGGAGCAGTGAGTCCTTGTGCGTGGTGATGACCAGCCCGTTGGGAACCCCAAGAGGAAGGTATGATGAGTGTAGCGGCTAGTCTTCCCTCAGTTAAGAAACCAAGGTATATCGATCAGGAGAAGGGAGACAGTGACGACTGAAGGTGATGCGGACTGGCTTAGTGACACTCCAACAAGGGCGCCGTTAACGATACTTGTTGACTCGTCTTCGGCCAGCAGCAACGCGGAACCTGCACACACACAGACAAATACTTTGTTCCCAACTTGCGATGAGGTTGTCAATCTCACCGGTTTGCTTGAAACAAAGGTTATGAGTGTATCGAGTGGAAAACAGTAGTAAAATGCTAGCAAAGTAAACAGTGCGGGAAAAGTAAACAGGTGATTGCAATATGATTAAAATAGGACCGGGGTCCACAGTTCACTAGTGGTGTCTCTCCAAAGATAAATAACATGCTGGGTAAACAAATTACAGTTGGGCAATTGATAGAATAAAGATAACGTGATATGTCAAGAAGATCACTATGAGATTCACTCTGGGCATTACAACAAAATACATAGACCGCCATCCAACTGCATCTATGACTAATAATCCACCCCCAGGGATATCATCCGAACACCCCGAAAGTATTAAGTTGCGAACAACAGATAATTGCATTAAGCAAAGTGTGTAATGTAAACAAAGCATATGCCCTTGAGCATATGAATGTTGTTTCCTCCCTAGTAGCAACAGCACATCTACCACCTTAGAGGTTTCTGTCACTCCCCCAGGTGAAATAGAGGCATGAACCCACTATCGAGCATAAATACCCCCTCTTGGAGTCACTAGCAACTACTCGGCCAAGATAGCTACTAACAACGGAGAGCATGCAAGATCATAAACAACATAGAGATAACAAAAGATATAATTCAGTATAGCAACTTAATCATAAACACCAATATTCATCGGATCCCAACAAACCAACATCATAGTATTACATAACGGTGATCTCAATCATGTAGGGCAGCTCATGAGATCTAAACATGAAGCACATGGTGGAGAAGACAACCATCTAGCTACTGCTATGGACCCATAGTCCAAGGTAGACTACTCACTCATCGCTCCGGAGGCAAGCATGGCGATGAAGAAGACCTCCGGTGGCGATTCCCCTCTCCGGCAGGGTGCCGGGAAGAGCTTCTGGACCCTCCCGATCTTCGGGTCGACGGCGGCGGCGGATCGCGATGTATTCTGGAAAACTGATCGGGCCCTTAGGTTTTTCTCGTCAGGGGGTATATGTAGGCGAAGGGGGACTGTCAGAGGAGGTCCCACGCTCCCTCACACGGGCCCGGCGTGGCCAGGGGCCTGGCCGCGCCACCCCTGTGTGTGGGGGCCACGTGGCCCCCCTCCGTCAGGTCTTCTGATCTTTGGGAGCTCCCCGGTGAAATATGACTTCAGGAACTTGTTTCGTCCAATTCCGAGAATATTTCCTGTGTATCACTTCTGAAACACAAAAACAGCAGAAAAGAGGAAACTGGCACTGTGGCACTTCGTTAATAGGTTAGTTCCGGAAAATGTATAAAAATGCCACTAAGTGTAACGAAACAATAGGCAAATGGTGTAAAACAAAGCATGGAGCATCAAAAATTATAGATACGTTTGAGACGTATCAGCGGGAGGCTGGCAAGGCGCAAGATTGGTGGTGGAGGGCGCAAGCTCGAGGGCGGGAGACCAGAAGGAGCTCGAGGGCGGGAGGCCGGCAGTAGCTCGAGAGGGAGGCCGGCATGGGGACAGGGGCGTGAGGGCGGCCGGGGAGGGCCGGCGGGAGCTCGAGCTCGAGCACGGCCGGTCTCCCTCTCGATGGAGAAGAATTCAGT
This sequence comes from Dactylis glomerata, assembly GCA_007115705.1. Lineage (NCBI taxonomy): Eukaryota > Viridiplantae > Streptophyta > Magnoliopsida > Poales > Poaceae > Dactylis > Dactylis glomerata. The sequence goes on along the minus strand of QXEO01001975.1, from coordinate 19,176 downwards.
TTTGATTTTCACGATTCAGGGACCTAAAACATGAAGAATCAAAATGTGGAGGGGGTTTTTGCAAAAAGACATTTGATCTGACCGGGCGTCATCTAATTCGTGCCGGAGGGAGTACTATATTTTAGCAATTTCAAATCTAGGGCACCTTCTTATCCACCGGACGTCGCGTTCAGCCCACGCGAGTGGCTGGCGTCGCGCCAGCCAGGCATGACAATTGACAAGGCCTTGTCGAGGAAGGCGGGCGCGACAGGTTTTTTTTTGCTACACACACCCCACTGGTCTGTTTTAGGCAACGTGCATGCGACGACTCGATTTTTTGTTATTTTCGAGTGTTTTTTGTCGTGGCACATATTTATGTTTGTTTTTCTTTAGAGTAATATCCTCGATACATTTATGAAGTAATATTTTGATTAATATAAAAATTGTGTAATACATGATATTACATACCACAAACTAAAATAAAGGTAGATGATTCGGAACAACTAGAATTAAGATACAATTATAGTAGGGATAACTAAGGCTTAGCGACTCTCTTGCCCTTAGCTGAAACAGCTTTGTTGGCCTTCCTGGTAGGCATGAAGTCATCGTTGTCGTCGTCAATCTTTGACGTTGCAGGTCCCTTGCCCTTGCAAGCACCGTCCTTGGGCTTCCACGAGGCAACTTCTTTGCCCTTCGATGATGCAGTTGTCTTGCCCTTGATGCTCGGCATGAACATATCTTCATCTTTGTGGATGCCGTTTATCCAGAGCACGGGGTGTTTAATCCACCAGCTCATGTCTTCGCCTTTCTCGATCAAATCTATCCAATGCCCGTTGATCTTGAGAAGTTCTTCCTGGACCTCTTTCTAGGTGCGATATGGTCCTATCGTCTTTCCCCGATTGTAATCAGAAGTGACCCGAAGGAGGAGGCTAGGAGTGTTGATAATTTCCTGAAATGGAACCAGCTCATTGTTCCTTCTGAATTTGCAGGCTGTCTAGAAAAGTTGGAGGGATATAAGTGTTTTCCAACTACGATCAGGAGGTGCCATCTTTGGCAAGATACAATGAGATAGAACTGAAGTTTAGGTGACCTTATATAGGACATGATGAATAGAAATGGCGGGAAAGAACAGGCGAGAAGGAGTAGGCGGGAAAGAACGAGCGGGAAGGAGTTGGCGGGAAATAACGAGGGGGAAATAATAGGCAGGAAAGAACAAGCTGAAAAGAACGAGTGAGAAAGAATTGGCGGGAAATAATTGGTGACATTGGAGGAGTAGTTTGTTCGCACAAACATGCTTATATATATGTGTGTCTCATACATCATCGGGTAGTAGTGCAATGAGTCTCATACATCATTGGGTAGTAGTACAATGAGTCTCATACATTATCGGCTAGTAGTACAATGAGTCTCGCAAACATGCTTACAAATATATATATGTGTTCATACAAATTATTAAGATACAAAGGTCACATAGATCAGCGACGCCGTGGAGCACGTGTTGGTCCTCCTGGCGGAGGTGTCGTCCACATTATATGTGGGGTAGCGCTCGATAGTATTGAGTGCTTTCGACCTACTACTGGCCAATCTGTGATTGTTGTGTGGGGTTGGGTGGAGGAGTAGTAAGCAAGGCCATATAACTACCAATATCGTCCCGATTGATCTCGTTGTCACCACTCATCCACGTGGATCCCTGCATAGGCGACGTCTGTCCCTGGGCTGTGGCGTGCAATGCAACATAATTTATTAGGAAATTACGACTATATATTTGATAAGAAATCAAACAATTGAGGATTGCACATACCTTCTGGCATGCCCATCTGTGGAGGATAACCAAAAATCTGCTACTCTAAACCTCCATACTGGTGCTGGCTCACGAAGTCGTACTCCGGCGGCTGCACATAGCCTGAACCTCTGGCTTGGTGAGGATCAGGTTGCTGTTGTGGCGCAGCTGAACCTCCAGCCTGGTAAGGCTGCTGCTGTGGCGTGATACGTTTCCAACGTATCCATAATTTTTTATGCTCCATGCTTATTTTTACACCATTTGTTTAGTGTTTCGTTACACTTCATGGCATTTTTATGCATTTTCCGGAACTAACCTATTAACGAGATGCCACAGTGCCAGTTCCCTGTTTTCTGCTGTTTTTATGTTTCAGAAAAGTTACACAGGAAATATTCTCAGAATTGGACGAAACCAAAGCCACTCGTCCAGATATTTCACGGAGCTTCCAGAACACCGAAGAAGAGACGGAACCGGACCAGAGGGTGGCCACACCACCAGGGGGCGCGGCCCACCCCTGGCCCGTGCCGGCCTGTGGTGTGGGCCCCCTGGTCCACTTCTGATGCCGCCCCTTTGCCTATAAAGACCCCCCGACGGGAAAAACCTAAACCCCCGATCACTTTTCCAGAACACATCATGATCCGCCGCCGCCATCGACCCAAAGATCGGGAGGGTCCAGAAGCTCTTCCCGGCACCCTGCCGGAGAGGGGAATCGCCACCGGAGGTCTTATTCATCACCATGCTTGCCTCCGGCGCAATGAGTGAGTAGTCTACCTGGACTATGGGTCCATAGCAGTAGCTAGATGGTTGTCTTCTCCACCATGCGCTTCATGTTTAGATCTCGTGAGCTGCCTTACATGATCGAGATCACCGTTATGTAATTCTACATGTTGTGTTTGTTGGGATCCAATGAATATTGGTATTATGATTGAGTTGAAGTACTGAATTTTATCTTATGTTATCTCTATGTTGTTTATGATGATCTTGCATGCTCTCCGTTGTTAGTAGCTATCTTGGTCAAGTAGTTGCTAGTGACTCCAAGAGGGGGTATTTATGCTCGATAGTGGGTTCATGCCTCTATTTAATCTGGGGGAGTGACAGAAACCTCTAAGGTTGTAGATGTGTTGTTGCTACTAGGGGGAAAACAACATTCATATGCTCGAGGGCATATGCTTTGTTTACATTACACACTTTGCTTAATGCAATTATCTGTTGTTCGCAACTTAATACTTGTGGAGTTCTCGGATTGATTCGCCACAAGTGGATTATTAGTCATAGATGCAGTTGGATGGCGGTCTATGTATCTTGTTGTAATGCCCAGAGTAAATCTCATAGTGATCCTCTCGACATATGCACGTTGTCTTTATTCTATCAATTGCCCAACTGTAATTGTTTACCCAACATGTGTTATTTTATCTTATGGAGAGACACCAGTGAACTGTGGACCCTGGTCCTATTTCCATTATATTGCTATCATCACTGTTACTTTACTCACATTGTTTACTTTACTCGCATGTTACTATCACTTTCCACTCGATACGCTCATACCCTTTGTTTCAAGCAAACCGGTGACATTGACAACCTCATCGTAAGTTGGGAACAAAGTATTTGGTTGTGTTGTGTGCAGGTTCCACGTTGCTACTGGTTGAAGACGCGCTAACAAGTTATCGTTAACGGCGCCCTTGTTAGAGCATCACGCAGCTAGTGGGCATCACCTTCAGTCGTTTGGCTTTCTCCTACTGGATTGACTACCTTGGTTTCATAACTGAGGGAAAAACTTGCTGCTATATTCATCAAACCTTGCTCTTGGGGTTTTCCAACTGGCCGATCATTTACTACACACAATCAAGTTTTCTGGCATCATCATCACCGCGCCATCAACAAGTTTTTTCTGGCGCCGTTGCCGGGGAGGAAAAGAAGACTTCTGCAAGGGGAGTTTCGCACCCACATCCTTTACTTTGTTTTAAGTTTTGCTTTACTTTATTTTTACTTGCATCATTTTTATCAAAAACACAAAAAAAATTAGTTTCCTATTAGTTGTTATTTTTACTTGTCTTGCTTTATCATGCTCTCTATCAATGGTTGGTTTCTTTGAAACTAAATCTTTTTGGCAAGGTGGGTTCGCGGAAGAGCAGCAAAATTATTATGAGGAACACCTCTTGTCACAAAAAGGGAAACACTTATGGGAACAAATCAATAAATTGTATATCATTGCTAGAAACGTGTGCTCTACTTATAATGTTACTTATTGCTTTGATAGATCTTGTTGCTTTAGGAGGTATAAACACCTCCCTTTTCAATGTGAGTATAATGATGATGTTACCATATCTTCTTTTATTAATGGAAATTATGACTTTTATGATGTGGAACAAATTGAAGAATTTATTGCTTGGAAGGGTGCATTCGAACTTGCTTATTTGCTTGAAAATACCGATGATGCACCTTATAAATATGAGGTTTATGATATACTCACATTTTGCTTTGATAATTACAAGGAAGAAAATGGCTATATTCTTAAATATCTTAATAGATGCTCTCCAACGGAAGAGACTAATGCCTTGAAGGAGCCTATGGAAGAAGAAATTGCTGAAACTGGAAGCTCATTTGTTGACCAAGAGGAGGAAGAATGGAGCTACCCATGTGTACCTCCCAATAAGAGTAACTCTCTAACTAATACCTTATTTGATCGCCCTCCATGCTTAACAAAAGAGGGTGAGTGGGATATTTATTATTGTTGAATTTGTTCATGATACTACTGAAAATTATTATGAGAGAGGAAAATATGGTTGTTGGAATTCTCATGTTACTAAAACACCTCTCTTTATATTGAAAGTTCTGAAGTTGCTCTTGTTTTATCTACCCATACTTGTTAATATGTGCTTCTTTGATTTATTTTCTTACAAGATTCCTATGCATAGGAAGTGGGTTAGACTTAAATGTGTTTTATATTTGCTCCTTGATGCTTGGCTTCTATTCATATTTCTTATGTGAGCATCTTCTCAAATTACTGAGCCTAGCTCAAAGGCGTTAAAGAAAAGCACTCTTGGGAGATAACCCAATGTTTTTACTTTCAGTACTTTTTCTTTATTTGAGTCTTGGAAGTTATTACTACTGTAATAACCTCTCCTTATCCTTTTTATTTCGTTTTTGTGCCAAGAGAAGCCTCTAATTTGAGTGAGGTAAGATTTGGGGATGTTGCTGTCTTGAAACAGTTTTCGGTGCTGCACCGTAAAAATTCATGAAAATTCTCTGTATATCTTTTGGACCTGAGATTTCTTGTGCATATGCCCCAGGTTATATCCAAACTTTAATTAGTTGAACACTTTTTGATTTGAGCAACAGAAAACCCTCTAAAAATTCGACATTTGTCAGCTGTTCTGTTTTGACAGATTTCTGCCAATATTTGTGTTTGCCGCTTTATCGCTTTCTTTTTGAGTTCTTTTGATCACAGAACTTTTGGGGAATTTGCTACAGTAGTGTATGCTTTATATGTGGTGTTTTGATTTGAAACCTTAAGCAAAAAGGGTTGATTCTATGCTATGCTTACACTAATGTTGCTAATAGATTTGTGTTTAATTTTGTATGAAGAAAGTTTTCAAGTGTAGGGATTGGAGAATGATGAGATGAGTTGAAGAATGGACAAAAGCTCATGCTTGGGGATGCCCAGAACCCCAAGAAATATCCAAGAAGTACAAGCGTCAAAGCTTGGGGATGCCCCCGAGGCACCCCTTCTTCATCGGCAAAAATCAGGTCACCTTTCAAGACACTATATTTTTATTGCTTCATGCATTATGCATTTTTCTTGGAGCGTCAGTTGTTTTTAGTCTTCAGTTTTGTTTAGTTTTGTTTGCTGCAATAAATGTTTGGACCCCAACAAATTTCTTTTGGAGAATTTGCCTTGCTTTTCATTTGCCAAGAACACTCCGTTTTTCATTCTTATAATTTCAACGAGTGTTCTCCTTTTCTAGAACTATGTTTAGCTTTTGATTTTCGCCTTGATATGTGTTCAGATCTTGTTATATCTTTTCATAAAGGTTTGTTTTGACCTTTGGTCCATGTTGGTTTTCATCAAAAGAGTTGGTTATAAAAAGTTTGAATGGTGTTGGAAAAGAGAAAAAGCTTTATGCAAAAAAGTGGTACAAGAAGGAGCTTGTGTAGACTGCGGCCTAGGCTTTTGCATGTCGTGCTTGATGTCTTTTTGATAGTATGCTTAGTGGTTTTGCTGTAGCATGACTTGTCTCAAATGACTGAGATTGCTTAATGAGCCTTTGAAAAAATCATGCGTTGTTTTAATTATTTGGAAGCATTATTTTGGTTTTCTCCTTTGATGCTTTATTTGGGTTGACTTGGCGCATGCTCACACATGTTAGACTCATACAAAGTCGCCATTGCCTCTATGATCACTTATTTTTTGACTTTTGATACCATCTTATGCTTCTTTTAATGTCGCTCTGCATGATTATGGCCATTATTGCTCTCTTAGTTGGTCGCTCCCAGTCTTTTGCTAGCCTTCATTTTGTACTGAGTATGAGCTCTACTCGTGCATCCAACTCCTAAAAACCAAGTTATTCATTGTGTCCACCATACATACCTATTAGCAATTTGCTATTCCAAAGTACATTTGACTTGCTTTTATCTATCCTTCAAATTAAACTCTATTTGGTGTTATGCGAAAATTGGTCAGTAAAGCTCTCACGAACCGGATGGCACACTTTACTTTTCTCGTTTTAAAATTTTGACATTGTGGTCTCTTATGTTGAGTTGTTATGCTTGCAAGTTGTAAGTTGGGAATTAGCCCAGCCATGCCGTCATTGGGCAAGCGTTCAACATTGCACTATCTTTCATTTGAGTTGATATCGTGATCTTTTGTTTATGGATACTCGCGGTGTGAAATGAATTGGGAATCTTGCGGGATCATGGAGTTTGTATATGTGTTAGAGAAACGCCTGGGCCGCTAATCTAAGCCATGCATAATTCATGGTGGAAATTTACAGCATGCCCATAGTGAACATTCGACGACGCATTGATGACCCACAAGTATAGGGGGTGTATCGTAGTACTTTCGATAAATAAGAGTGTCAAACCCAACGGGGAGCAGAAGGTGTTGACAAGTAGTTTTGATCAAGGTTTCACTGTAAATACTAGCAAGTGGGTTTTCAGGGGTATTTGGTAGTGGAAATAAATAAAGTATGAGTAAATAAAAGACAGTAGTAATAATTGCAGCAAGTGGCCCAATCCTTTCTTTAGCAAAGGACAAGCCGGTGGTGTAACTTATGATGACCAAACGTTCTCGAGGACACACGGGAGTTTCTGTCAAGTGCTTTCGCTTCATTCTGCTAAATAATCTTTACTGGTTTGATAAGTGTTATGGGGGTGAACCTGTGCTAGCGCACTACCCTTACTAGGATAAATACACACTTGTGATTATACCCCTTGCAAGCATCCGCAAATACAAGAAAGTAATTAAGATAAATCTAACCACAGCCTTAAACTCTAAGATCCTACGCTCCCTGGTACAATGGTTTCCCAATGGAGGTTTAGGTTTCTGTCACTCCAGCAACCCCACAATTGGTAGCCAAATACACAATGCATCTCACTAGGCCCATAAATGGTGAAGTAAGTAGTCGATGTTCACATGACACCACTAGTGAAATAGCACCACAACAAATAAATATCAAACCATTAAATATTACTCAACATAATTCCACTACTAACGACTTGACTTCTCCCATGTCCTCAAGAACTAAACGAACTACTCACAAGACATCATATGGATCATGATCAGAGGTGAAATAATGGTAAATAACAATCTAAACATAAACCTTAATTCAATGGTTCCACTCAATAGCATCAACCACAAGAGTAATCAACACCGGGAAAGTTTCCCCTAAGAATTTGACAAGATTCAACTCAAGATGTTACAGCGGGATGGTGAGGTGATGGTGGAGATGAAGGTGCTGGTGATGGAGATGATGATGATCCCGATGAAGTCCGGTGCAATGGCGATGACAATGGCGACGATCTCCCCTCTCCGGGAAGGAATTTCCCTGGTAGATTTCTCCCTGTCGGAGAGTTTTTCTCTCTCTGGTGTTTTCTGCCCCGCAGAGGCGGCGATGTCTATCTCTGAGCCCCCCTTGACTTAGGTTTTTGGGGACGATGAAGTACGCGAAGGGGCGAGACCTGGAGTGGGCCAGGGTGGCCTCACACAGGGCCGGCGTGGCCAGAGGCCAGGCCGCACCCCCTATGTGTGAGCCTGCCCTCTGGCTCCTCTCGACTCCTCCTTCTGGCTTCCGGAGTCTTTTGGTAAAATATAATTTTCTGGTATTTTTCTAGAATTTTCCTGATCTTCCGAAATATGGTGTCTTGATGGTCCTTTTCCAGCAGAATCCTGACTCCTACAGCAAATCCTCCAATGATCATCAAACATGTAAAAACAGAGGAAACAACATAAGTATCATCTATAAATATGAAATATTGATACATCTCCAACGTATCTATAATTTTTGATGCTCCATGCATGTTTTTACACCATTTGCCTAATGTTTCGTTACACTTCGTGGCACTTTTATGCATTTTTCGGAACTAACCTATTAACAAGTCGCCACAGTGCCAGTTCCCTGTTTTATGCTGTTTTTGTGTTTCAGAAAAGTTACACAGGAAATATTCTCGGAATTGGACGAAACAAAAGCCAAACATCCAGAATTTCACTGAAGCTTCCAGGGAACTGAAGAGGAGACGGAGTGGGGCCACTAGGTGGCCACACACCAGGGCGGCGCAGCCCAGGCCCTGGCCGCGCCCCCTATGTGTGAGACCGCCTCGGTCCACTTCTGATGACGCCCCTTCGCCTATAAAGACCCCCCGACGGGAAAAACCTAAGTACCCGATCAATTTTCCAGAAACACATCGCGATCCGCCGCCGCCGTCGACCCGAGATCGGGAGGGTACAGAAGCTCTTCCCGGCACCCTGCCAAAGAGGAGAATCGCCACCGGAGGTCTTCTTCAGCGCCATGCTTGCCTTTGGAGCGATGAGTGAGTAGTCTACCTTGGACTATGGGTCCATAGCAGTAGCTAGATGGTTGTCTTCTCCACCATGTGCTTCATGTTTAGATCTCATGAGCTACCCTACATGATTGAGATCACCGTTATGTAATTCTACATGTTGTGTTTGTTGGGATCCGATGAATATTGGTGTTATGATTGAGTTGCTATACTGAAATATATCTTATGTTATCTCTATGTTGTTTATAATCTTGCATGCTCTCCGTTGTTAGTAGCTATCTTGGCCGAGTAGTTGCTAGTAACTCCAAGAGGGGGTATTTATGCTTGATAGTTGGGTTCATGCCTCTATTTAATCTGGGGAAGTGACAGAAACCTCTAAGGTTGTAGATGTGCTGTTGCCACTAGGGAGAAAAGAACATTCATATGCTCGAGGGCATATGCTTTGTTTACATTACACACTTTGCTTAATGCAATTATCTGTTGTTCGCAACTTAATACTCATGGGGTGTTCAGATGATATCCCCGTGAGTGGATTATTAGTCATAGATGCAGTTGGATGGCGGTCTATGTATTTTGTTGTAATGCCCAGAGTAAATCGCATAGTGATCTTCTTGACATATCACATTATCTTTATTCTATCAATTGCCCAACTGTAATTTGTTTACCCAGCATGTGTTATTATCTTATGGAGAGACACCACTAGTGAACTGTGGATCCCGGTCCTATTTCCATCATATTGCTATCACCTGTTTACTTTACTCGCACTGTTTACTTTACTCACATACTTCTACTGTTTTTCCACTCGATACGCTCATACCCTTTGTTTCAAGCAAACCGGTGAGATTGACAACCTCACGTAAGTTGGGAACAAAGTACTTGGTTGTGTTGTGTGCAGGTTCCACGTTGCTGCTCGCAAAGCAAAGCTTGGATGAGGCGCCATAAATTGTCCGGAGCTGTCGCAAAGCTTGCAAGCATCACCTTCAGTCATATTGGTTTTTTTCTTTTTGATCGATAAACCTTGGTTTCTAACTGAGGGAAAAACTTGCTGCTGTGCCCATCACACCTTCCGCTTGGGGTTCCCAACTGACTGGTTATAATCATCATCATCAACTACACGCCAGCCATCAAGCCCTTTTCTGGCGCCGTTGCCAGGGAAGAAAAAGAAGACTTCTGCAAGGGGAGTTTTTCGCACGCTTATCCTTTACTTTGTTTTATTGTTTTGCTTTACTTTATTTTTACTTGCATCGTTTTATCAAAAACCCAAAAAAATTAGAATCCTTGATAGTTGTTTTTACTTGTCTAGTTTTAGTTTTGCTGAAATGGCTAATCCTGAAAACACCAAGTTGTGTGACTTTACTAGCACGAACAATAGTGATTTTATCTGCACTCCTATTGCGCCACCTGCTCCTGCTGCAAACTTTTATGATATTAAGCCTGCTTTATTGAACCTTGTTATGAAAGAGCAATTTTTTGGTGCCAGTACTGAAGATGCTGCAGCTCATCTCAACAATTTTGTTGAGCTATGTGAGATGCAGAAATATAAGGATGTAGAAAGTGATATTATTAAGCTCAAGTTGTTTCCTTTTTCTTTGAGAGGAAAAGCTAAAGATTGGTTGCTATCTTTGACTAAGAATAGTATTGATTCATGGACTAAGTGTAAGGATGCTTTCATTGGTAGATATTATCCTCCTGCTAAAATTATATCTTTGCATAGCAATATTATGAAGTTTAGTCAATTTGATAATGAACATGTTGCTCAAGCCTGGGAAAGATGAAATCTATGATAAAGAATTGCCCCACTCATGGACTGACTACTTGGATGATTGTCCAAACTTTTTATGCAGGACTGAATTTTTCTTCGAGGAACCTATTGGATTCAGCTGCTAGAGGCACTTTTATGTCCCTTACCTTGGGCGCCGCAACAAAGCTACTTGACGACAACATGATGGTAAATTATTTCGAATGGCACACCGAGAGAGCTCCACAAGGTAAGAAGGTAAATTCTATTGAGGAAACCTCTTCCTTGAGTGATAAGATTGATACCATTATGGCTATGCTTGCTGATGGCTGGCGTGTAGTTCATGATGATTATGGCCAGGCAATTGGGAAACTCCAAGCGGAAAGTATGATGAGCACAGCGGCAAGTCTTTTCCCTCAGTAAGAAACCAAGGTTTATCGGTCAGGAGAAGAGCAGACAAACAACTGAAGGTGATGCTGCTAGCTTGCGATAGCTTCGGACAATTTATAGGGCGCCTCGTCCAAGCTTTGCTTTGCTAGCTGCAACGCGGAAACTGCACACACACAACCAAGTACTTTGTTCCCAACTTGCGATGAGGTTGTCAATCTCACCGGTTTGCTTGAAACAAAGGGTATGAGCGTATCGAGTGGAAAGTGATAATAGTAGCGAGTAAAGTAAACAGGTGATAGCAATATGATGGAAATAGGACCGGGGTCCACAGTTCACTAGTGGTGTCTCTCCATAAGATAAATAACACATGCTGGGTAAACAAATTACAGTTGGGCAATTGATAGAATAAAGATAAACGTGATATGTCAAGAAGATCACTATGCGATTTACTCTGGGCATTACAACAAAATACATAGACCGCCATCCAACTGCATCTATGACTAATAATCCACTCACGGGGATATCATCCGAACACCCCATGAGTATTAAGTTGTGAACAATAGATAATTGCATTAAGCAAAGTGTGTAATGTAAACAAAGCATATGCCCTCGAGCATATGAATGTTGTTTTCTCCCTAGTAGCAACAGCACATCTACAACCTTAGAGGTTTCTGTCACTCCCCCAGATTAAATAGAGGCATGAACCCACTATCGAGCATAAATACCCCCTCTTGGAGTCACTAGCAACTACTCGGCCAAGATAGCTACTAACAACGGAGAGCATGCAAGATCATAAACAACATAGAGATAACATAAGATATATTTCAGTATAGCAACTCAATCATAACACCAATATTCATCGGATCCCAACAAACCAAACATGTAGAATTACATAACGGTGATCTCAATCATGTAGGGCAGCTCATGAGATCTAAACATGAAGCACATGGTGGAGGAGACAACCATCTAGCTACTGCTATGGACCCATAGTCCAAAGTAGACTACTCACTCATCGCTCCGGAGGCAAGCATGGCGATGAAGAAGACCTCCGATGGCGATTCCCCTCTCCGGCAGGGTGCCGCGAAGAGCTTCTGGACCCTCCCGATCTTCGGGTCGACGGCGGCGGCGGATTGCGATGTGTTCTGGAAAATTGATCAGGTGCTTAGGTTTTTTCCGTCGGGGGTCTTTATAGGCGAAGGGGCATCGTCAGAGGTCGACCGAGGCGTCCTCACACATAGGGGGCGCGGCCAGGGGCTGGGCCGCGCCGCCCTGGTGTGAGGGGCCCTCATGGCCCCCCTCCGACTCCTCTTCGGTTCTCTGGAAGCTTCCGGGAAAAATAAGACTTCAGGAACTTGTTTCGTCCAATTCCGAGAATATTTCCTGTGTAGCTTTCTGAAACACAAAAAGCAGAAAACAGGGAACTGGCACTGTGGCGACTTGTTAATAGGTTAGTTCTGGAAAATGCATAAAAGTGCCACGAAGTGTAACGAAACATTAGGCAAATGGTGTAAAACAAGCATGGAGCATCAAAAATTATAGATACGTTGGAGACGTATCAGCATCCCCAAGCTTAACTCCTGCTTGTCCTCGAGTAGGTAAGTGATAACAAAAGAAATAATTTTTGAGGTGACATGCACCTACACAATCTTGATCATGTATGTAAGCATTTGTGAGCTGGGATCATAAGAACTTAAAACATGGGCATGAAAGAAAATCTTGACAATAAAAACTTAGCAACCATGTTATAACATGAAAATGAACACAAACAAAAGATCATGAAAATGAAACAATGAAAGTCAAACGTGTGTTCAAATCATAAGGAAAAACATACAAATGGTTTTCAGCTTGTCCTTCATAGAGAGCAAAACATAAATGCATAGGACACCTTCAAATTTAAGAGGGCGACTAGATACAAATAATTTAAGAACAAGTGAAACCAACAATATGAATCAATCAATGAAAACTTTGGGACAATGCACATTATACTAAGAATGACAACTATGCTCTCTTAATGGTGCATAAAGATAGAAGGTGGTGACTCAACATAAAAGTACAAGAAAGGCCCTTCACGGAGGGAAGCAGTGATTGGAAGTTTTATAGACCTTCAAAAATTATGGTACTTACCGGCTTTGAGCTCTCATTGCCCCCATCATAAGCATCTGAATGGTTAAAGTTAATGCGAGAACAATTATGATGCATATGCTTGACAAATCATAAGTCGAAAACCTCGTGCCCCGTGAATACGAGTACGCAAACCTCATGCTACTTTACTTAGAGTCCCAAGCAAGACTCTTGTCATTGTAAGTATATAGTATCATCGAGAACCGCCAACGGGGTACCTCCGTGCCCGATGACATGGAACAAGCCCACATCGAAATGATAGGACAAGCAAACAATGAACACCTCGACATCTCTTTTATTTGCCATTTGTTTAGCTTTTTATTTTGAGATGCGTCGTCGAATGTCCACTATGGGTATGCTGCAAATTTCCACCATGAATTATGCATGGCTTAGATTGGCGGCCCAGGCATTTCCCTAACACATATACAAACTCCATGATCCCCGCAAGATTCCCAATTCATTTCACACCGCGGGCATCCATAAACAAAAGATCACGATATCAACTCAAATAAGAAGTGCAATGTTGAAAGCTTGCCCCATGACAGCATGGTTGGGCTAGTCTCCAACTTACAACTTGCAAGCATAACAACTCAACATAAGAGACCACAATGTCAAATTTTTAAGAACAAGAAAAAGTAAAGTGTGCCTTCCGGTTCGTGAGAGCTTTACTGACCAATTTTCACATAACACTAGTAAGAGTTTAATTTGAAGAGAAAATAAAAGCAAGTCAAATTTACTTGGAATAGCAAATTGCTAGTAGGTATGTATGGTGGACACTTTGGAAAACTTGGTTTTTAGGAGTTGGATGCACGAGTAGAACTCATACTCAGTACAAGGCGAGGGCTAGCAAAAGACTGGGAGCGACCAACTAAGAGAGCAATAATGGCCATAATCATGCAAAGCAACAAAGCAACATTAAAAGAAGCATAAGATGGCCTCAAAAGTCAAAAACTAAATGATCATAGAGGCTATTGGCGACTTTGTAAGAGTCTAACATGTGAGCATGCGCCAAGTCAACCCAAATAAAGCATCAAGGAGAAAACCAAAATAATGCTTCCAAATAATTAAAACAACGCATGATTTTTTCAAAGGCTCATTAAGCAATATCATTTATTTGAGACAAGTCATGCTACAGCAAAACCACTAAGCATACTATCAAAAATACATCAAGCATGACATGAAAAAGCCTAAGCCGCAGTCTACACAAGCTCCTTCTTGTACACTTTTTTGCATAAAGCTTTTTCCTCTTTTCCAACACCATTTGAAGTTTTTATGAACACCTCTTTTGATGAAACCAATAAAGATCAGAGGCAAGGTCTGAATGCAAATCAAGGTGAAAACGAAAACTAAATGCAGTAGCAGAAAAAGAAGAACACTCGGTTTTTGATAAGAATGAAAACTAGAGCGCTCTTGGCAAATGAAAAGCAAGGCAACTTCTCCAAAGAAATTTGTTGGGGTCCAACCATTTATTGCAGAAAACAAAACTAAACTAATAAAGAAAACTAAAACAACTGATGCTCCAAGAAAACACATAGTGCATGAAGCAATAAAAATATAGTGTCTTGAAAGGTGCCCTGATTTTTGCCGATGAAGAAGGGGTGCCTCGGGGGCATCCCCAAGCTTTGACGCTTGTACCTCTTGGATATTTCTTGGGGTGATGCATGGGCATCCCCAAGCTTGAGCTTTTGCCCATTCTTCAACTCATCTCATCATTCTCCAATCCCTACACTTGAAAACTTCCTTCATACAAAACTAAACACAAATCTATTAGCAACATTAGTGTAAGCATAACATATAATCAACCTCTTTTGCTTCAGGTTTCAACCCAAAACCACCACATATAAAGTATATACTACTGTAGCAACTTCCCCAAAAGTTCCGTGATCAAAAGAACTAAAAAAGAAAGCGATAAAGCGACAAAAATGAATAGTGGCAGAAATCTGTCAAAACAGAACAGCTGACAAAGGTCGAATTTTTGAGGGGTTTTCTGTTGCTCAAATCAAAAAGTGTTCAACTAACAAAAGTTTGGATATAACCTGGGGCATATGCACAAGAAATTTCAGGTCCAAAAGATATACAGAGAATTTTCACGGTGCGCACACGAAAACAGTTTCAGGATAGCAACATCCCCAAATCTTTACCTCACTCGAATTAGAGGCTTCTCTTGGCACAACAATAAAATAAAAATGATAAGGTGAGGTCATTACAGTAGTAATGACTTCCAATACTCAAATAAAAGAAAAAGTACTAGAAATAAAACATTGGGTTATCTCCCAAGAGTGCTTTTCTTTAACGCCTTTGAGCTAGGAACAGAAATTGCGAATCAAGTAATAATGAAAGAGGCATCAGGATCCACTATAGGAATCTTTTCAACAATGAAGGAAATTGTGTCCAAATGAGTTTTTGAAGATCCTTTATGATCACTTTTTGGTACACTACTTTCATCAAAAAAGTTTTCAGGACAAATCCAACTAAAATTTTTATCCAAAGCATCGTGGATTCCTACAAGTTTATAAGGTATTGGCACTCTAAAATCTTCATTGGGTGTGCCAACAACCGTTACAGGCGATCCAAGCTTATTAAACTTCTTAAAACTTTCCTAGCCTCAATGGCAACATCTCTAAATTCTATGCGCAAAGTTTCCAAGATAAAAGCTTTCTTTTTGGGATCCTCAATTTCATGAAGCTTAAGGAACATGTATTGCATAAAGGATTAAGGCTAGCAAACCTAGCTTCTAACATGTGAACTAAATAAGCAGAAGCAATTTCATAACTAGGAGCTAGCTCAACCAAGGACTTTCCTCAACTTTTTTTTTGAAGCTTTATGACAGTAGGGGAGGGGCCCTACTGCCTTGATATATTAAAAACCAGGGGGGAGGGTTTAATTACATGATGAATACAAAGGCCTTTGAGGGAGAGGCCTAGAAAAGCAAGGGGAACAAGAAAACTAAACTAAACTAGAGTACAAAAGTTATCACAAAAGGGAAGAAGACTAAATTACAAGCTGTCAACCAGCTGGTTAATAACAGGGTGGGAGGAACTTTTTGTTCTGTGAAGGAGAAGAAGAAGATCAGCCTTTAGCCTTGCTTTCCAGGATGACACAGTAGGGCTTACACTATTAAAAAACATGCTGTTTCTCCTCCTTCCAAATGTTCCAGGCCCAAGCATGAAGATCTCCATAAACAGCTTTTTGTTCCAAGTTATTCTCCCTTGCTTAATTATCTCCAGTCGATCTCCTTGATTTGTCCAAAACATGTTAATTGTGGACCAGCAAGACATACTAAAGGGACAAAAGAAGAGCATATGCTCCAGTGTCTCCTCAGGTGGATGAGTACACATGAGGCACTGATAACCAGATCTCAGAATTAAATTTCTCCTCCTGAGCATATTCCTTGTATTCAGTCTATCAGAAAGAACAAGCCAAGTAAAGAACTTGACCCTAGGAGTGCATTTCGATTTCCATATCCAGAGGAAAGCATCATGAGGCTTTAACTGACTGAAATAGTATTTATAATATTGGCTAGAGGATAGAGGCACCCCAAGGGTATGTCCAGAATCTTCGCCTGCACAGATCCACATACCTCACCAGCTGTTGAAGGTCCCTGACTTCTTGCATAGCTTGGGGGGACAGTGGGAGGTGGAAGTTTCCAGAAAGAGAAGTAGCACTCAAAAAATCCTGAATAGAGACATCACCATCTGTAGAAAAAGAGTAGGCCCTGGGAAAGCATTCAGATTTTATATTGGCCAGCCACTCATCTTTCTAGAATAGAACAGACTGTCCAGTGCCAATAGTGCTGCTTGCAAAACCTCTGAAAATTGGCATTAACTTGCATATATCTTTCCACCAAAAGGAACCACAAGGATCCACAGCATGAGGGACTTTCCCATTATAGTAAGCATTCCATAGCAAAGTGACCCAGGGGTATCAGACTTATTATAGAATTTGTGCAGATATTTTAGGAGGAGGCCATCATTCTGGATTTTCAGATTAAGGATTCCCAAACCACCTTTCTTCTTGGGTCTACATACCATTGGCCACGCAGCAAGGGAGAAAGATTTCTCCACACCCTCATCATCCTTTCTCATCCAAAAAACATGTCTTCTGATTTTTCAATATGCTCTAGAATTTTAGGATTTAGCTGAATAGAGCACATAGTGAAGGTGGCTATGGATGTGAGCAAAGAATTGATCAAGGTCATCGCCACTATAAGACATCAACATAAAAGTTGCAGAAACCCTTCTCTCAATTCTATCAACCAGGGGCATCAGATCTTGGACAGTGGGCTTAGTAGTTCCAAGAGGGAGGCCAAGGTAAGTAAAGGGCATTGAGGCAATAGAGCATCCCAGGAGTGCTGCAATTGACTGAGCTGAATGAGCTGGAATATTGATGGGAATCATAGAGGATTTATGAAAATTAATTTTCAAACCAGTGGAATCTGCATAATCTTGCAAGATCTTCTTCATGGTAAGTATCTGACTGATATCTGCTGGCATAATGACCAAAGTGTCATCAGCATACATACTGTACAACAGGATAATCCATGCCATAATCAGGGGAATAAGGAGCTCCCAACAATCCTTCCCTAAAGGCTTTATTAATTGCTGACTGAAGCAAACTGCAGCAAGGACAAAGATGAGAGGAGACAGAGGATCACCTTGACAAACTCCTCTCTTGCAGAAAAACTATCGACCAGGGATACTATTAAGAAGACAGCAGATTTGCCAGAAGAGAAAATATTTTCCATCCATTGGAGCCATTTATATCAAAACCCATCTGCTTCATGATTTAATCATGGCATTGTGTTTCAATGGTATCAAAGGCTTAGCAAAATCAAGCTTAAGAAGAAGAATCTCCTGCCCAGAAGATTGGCACTGATGTATGAATTCAAAAGCCCATGCAAGGCAGTCCTGGATTGTTCTACCTTTCAAAAAGCCATATTGATTCTTGTGGACAATCTTGAGAACAACTTTTTGCAATCTATCAGCTAGAAGCTTGGTGACAATTTTAGAACCAATTTAACAGAGTAATTGGTCTGTAATCATTCATTTTTCAGGAGTGGCCACCTTAGGAATGAGAGTAATATATCCCATGTTAATACTCTCAAGATTCAAGATCCATCATGAAAATCAAAGCAAAGCTGATAGATGTCATCTTTGATAATATGCCAGCAACTTTTTAGAATTGCCCATTAAAGCCATCAGGCCCAGGCCTTTCTATAGGTAGACGCTTGACAACTGCATCAATCTCCTCAATGGTAAAAGGGGCAGAAAGCTCTTCCAAACCAGAAGTTGGCTGGATAACTCTTGGTAAATCAAAACCATTTGAGGTTGATTAGCAGTACCCAATCTATCCTTAAAAGAGTCATAAATAATAGCCTCTTTCCCTGCATGGTCAAAACCAAGTGCCATCAGGATTTGATAGAACAACAATAGAATTCCTTCTATGTCTCTCAGTGGCAATGGTGTGAAAGAATCTAGTGTTTTCATCCCCAAATTTTGTCCAACGAATGGTACATCTCTTCTTCCAATATTGATTCTGATAGTCAGTAACCTAGCAAGGTGGATTTTTAAGATTTTCCTAAAATTCTTCCAGGACATGAAAGAGGTCTCAAATCTCCAAGTTATCAGTTCCAACAAGGATTGTTGCAGTCTCAATACAAAGAGATTTTTGGAAATAGATTTGCTCCAGAATTTCAGATCATATCTCAGCCTCTTGAATTTTGCATTAATGTTAGCAGCACTATGCGCTTATGAGTGGGCTTGGACCAGCTTGCAGAGACAGTTTGCAAAAACCCAGGGTGAGCAAACCCAAAAATCTCAAATCTGAACATCTTACACCCAGGGATTGAGGTTTGAATGGTGACAACACATGGTGTATGATCAGAGGTAGGTTTCCCTTGGGGGGTAACAACTGTTGAGGGGTAAGAAGATGTCCAGTGTAGAGAGGTAAAAAACCAGTCTAGTTGCTCTAATAAAGGACAATCTTGCATATTGCTCAAGTAAAATCTCCTACTTTGATGGGTAATTCAGTGAGGTTTTGTCTTCTAATAATGTCATTAAAGAGCAACATATCATTACATTACCCCCTGGTCTGCTTCTATTTTCCGTGATCTAATGAGTTAAAATCACCAAAATAAGCCAATCCTCTTCTGGGGGAATATTCCAGTTAAACC